>OX411311.1:129381701-130121701 GCA_948150685.1 Rhaphigaster nebulosa | reverse complement strand
ATATAATATTATCAAAACACTAAAGAAAAGAAAATTGGGTTCCTTTCGTGGTACTTCATTATTATTTAGAGTATATTGTGCAGGAACCAGAGAACATTTACATTTTATTAAATACAATAATGTGGGCTTTATTTACGAGTAAAATCTATTTACAAATAAACATTAAGTTAGATATATTCCACATTCTGAAACATTAGACTCAGGCTATGTTCTACATAGACGCCTATTACAACACATGTTGCTTGTAGATCACCTATCGTGTCTATTGATTGATTGATATATTGATATTTTTTTTAAATGTATCGATATTTTTCTCTCAATATATTATAATATCGATATTAAAATTTGAGCATCGAAAACCGATATTTAAAAAAAAATATCAAATTCTACAAAACGGGAGATTTGCTAAATACCACCAAAATTTGGTGGTCAGTTGACATCCGGATGATGGTATAGAAGGATCAATCTAATTAGGGATTGACAAATTATTTGCTACTTCTATAAATTTGTTTTATTGAAAACTAGTTTCGAATGTTTTATACATTCATTCTCAGTTCTAAAAACCCACAAAAAAATTATAAAATAATTTTGAATTTTTTGTGTGTTTTAGAACTGAGGATGAATGTATAACATTCGAAACTAGTTTTCAATAAAACAAATTTATAGAAGTAGCAAATAATTTGTCAATCCCTAATTAAAATTTGTAGTGTAGTGTGTTCATGTTACTATCAATAGTGGCTTTAGTCTAGGGATGGGGTGTCGAAAGCAACATATCGATATTGACAATATCAATATCTTGATAATATTGACATAAAAATATCGATATTCAAAAACACCCTTAATATTTTTATAAACAAAAATAAATAAATAAAAGAATTGGAAGAAGATTAGGAAACAGCTTATTTCTTGATATTGAAATCCTGCTAGAAATGAACTAAATAAAAACAATATCTTAATTATATCGGCACAGAAATATCGATATTTCAAAATATCGTTATTCTTCTTTCAAACCAAAAAAAAATCTAAACGAATCGGAAGGAGATTAAGGGATAACCTGCTTCTTAGTATTTAAAGTCTGTTGTAAATCAACTTAATAAAATGATATCTTAATGATATCGGTACTGAAATATCGATATTATAATGTAAACATTAATTGAAATTAAAATAAAATTAAATTTTTACATTGCTTTTACTTTCATCAGTCACTAGTTAATAATTTTAACATCATTGTAATCCTTTAAAAAATTTGTTATATCATAATTATCTCGATATGCTTTATATACTTCCAAATTTTCATAATAGTATTCATTTTAATTACTAGTGTTCATATATTTTATTATATCATGTTTAATTGACTTTATTATTTTTTGTAATTCATAATCTTTTCACTTTACTTTAATTTTTCATTATTTACATTATTTTATATATTAACATCTTTTTCTTTTTATACTCCATGTATTATTATCATGTTTGTCATTTCGGTTTATTACCATTTTTTACTGTTACTGGTACCACTTCTGTCGTTTTCAATGCTGTTATTTTATTTTTTATTTTAGCCCTGATGATGGCCTAAAACTTAGGCCGAAACATTGGCACAGAATAAATAAGTTATACTTATTAGTGTGTTAGTCTTTGACCAACTTCTTCCTTAATTATTTCTGCAGTCGAGAAAACTTACTCCAATACAAAAATATACAATTGATTATATAATTAGAAATAAGAAAATAGTTGGTAATTTTGCGCTGAACGTATTAATCAGATAAAAACATGTATTTATTCTTAAATATGATGTATCTATTTAAAAGTTTAAGTCCTAATATAAAACAGCAAAAAAAACAAAAACAATATGATTGGAAGATTCGAAAAACAAACCCTCAAGTCAATAAAAATACATATTTTTAGTATTATTTCTTACAGCTTCTGCAAGCATAATGTATTAAACAAATATGTATTATTTCGACATTATTCCTCCAAAACCTCCCATATTTATTAAAATAAAGGTTTTATATGTCAATAACGAAACAAATGTTTCAGGATGGAATAAGGTATTTACGTCATTTTTACGTTATCACTTGGCTATGACCAGTTGTTATAAGATAACCTGTAAGTTAACAAGGCTTCATTGGGCTTGTGGTTTTTTATAATTTTTTATTGTCTACACAAAAAATACTTCAATAATACTTACTAGATTTTGCAGATATACTAAACATAATTGAAATATAATCTTTAACTTATGTTCTAATTACTTAACGAAGTTAGTATTAAAAATCAAAAAAGATTAATTTTAAACATTAGGTAATGAGCGTATAAGTATGATAAAACTAAAAAAAATAAATAATTAAATAAATGAAATTTTTTCAATCCAATGCAGTCTCATCCATAAAAAATACAACATATTTTACATAACATATTTCAAGTTTTTTTATTTTTTTATAATTGATTATTTACAAAAGAATTACTTACAATTCTTTGGTATTTTTCAGAAAAACTTGTATTTTTTTTTTTCACTCACAAAAATTATTTTCAGAGTGAATTAATTAATATATTTACGAGTAGTCAATTGTTTTATAATTTTTTGTATTCCTTAGCAATAGGTATATATATATCAAATAATTATTTTTATACAGAGAATAAATTCGTTCCAAAATATGATTAAACTGAATGGAGAAAATATTGTAGCCATCGAACTTAAAAATCAATGTCTTTTATTATTTTTATTATATTAGCACATTAATAGCATCATCAAAGAGACAAATTGTTTATGCTTTATTACGTGATAGTTCTTTTAATTAATTTTCCTTACGTATTTGATACCAAAATAATAGATAACAAAATATTTATAAATAATTTTATTTATTAATTAACTAATTTAATTAAGGTATTTAAGCTCTACTTGAACCAGATATATTCTATGATATAAGTCTTAGACTTAATTATAAAGAATCGTTTTATTTTTATTTTTTATTGAACAAATAAAAAAAAGAAATATTTCATACATCGCTTTAAGGCGGTTTTTTTATTTTAATTTTAAATTAATGTATTATTAAAACAGTTTATTGCCGAGCATTTACCTGTTCTTAAGGATTTTACTAAATTTGTAAAAGGTATAAAAGTAAAAATAACTTCTAAAAAGAAATTACATATTGAATTAAAGTATTTTGACTTATCATAAACATTTTTAAGGAACCTTAGATTACGGATTTCAGTATCTAAAATATTATTTTTGTATAATTACATATTTTCATAAGATAATGGAAGAGAAATTTATTATAATAGGTGCATTATTAAAACATCTCTTTCTTTGAGGGGGCGATTGAATTCAATTTAAACTTATAAAATTTATAATTTACAAATATTCATATGCATATTATAACGTCACCCGCCTGTTAATTTCATCTATCTTTTATTTTCTCCCTCTTTCCTCACTTCAATTATTATTTAATTTTCATCATATCATAGGGTCAAACACAATGGTATATATTATATAATTATAAAGTGTGATTTTTATTAAATTAATTATTTTTAAATTTATTAATTTCTATTTTTTAAATTTGGTTTTTAAGTAAAAATAATTTGAAATCCTTAAAGTAACGAGATAGTTAAAAAAATATTTTTTTTATTTTTCCATTATCTTTTATGTTTTCCCCTCATTTCTTTTCTCTTGTTACTTTCAATTACATTGATATTTCTTTCGGTATTATTGCGTAGTTATTACAAATATAATGTTATATGAGAATTAGGGTGGGGAGGGCACTTTAATTTAGAGAGCAAGAAATTTCGAGCGAATTTTTTTTTTTTGTTATATTACTTTAATAGCTTACCTTAATTGAGATGATGACAAAATTAATTTTGCCCTTCCCTCTGACCCCGTGGCAAAAATATATTATATGACATAATTAATCATTATAGGACAGAAATTTTAATTTTTATAAATAATTTTATCTGTTGTTTTTTTTTTACCCCTTTTGTATTATTTTTTATTTTATTTTATGTTTTTATCATTAATATTTAAAAAAAAAATTATTTAAAGTGTGGTGCAGTTGATATAATTATTTTATTGTTATCTGTAAAAATATCAGTGTTTAAATAAATATAATTATGTTGAAGAAAGGGTAGTGAAAAAAAGTCTTCGTTGCTTTATAAGATTTATTACTGATCAAATTAATGCATGATCTACGTTTCGGAGTTCTTCCTCATCATCTGGACCAAACAATTTGATATTTTCTAGTTCAATTTACATGGCTAATGTTTTTTTTTTTTTTTTTTTACACACATGTATTTGTATATATATATATATATATATAATATTTATTATTATGTAGAGGGATGGGAAACCCATGATTTCTGAAATATACCTATTAAAAATTTAACATTAAAAAAAAAAAATATTACCTAATAATAAAAGTGGATGATTCAATATGACAGAAAATATACATTAGATATCCAACATTATTGTGAAATCATTTCCTGATAATTTTATAAAAACAAAAAAATATTCTTTATATAAAAATCTTAATTCTGAATCTAAAATTCTTAATAATAGTAATGCATTAGTGGAATAATTTCTTCCATATATTATCTCAATATTCCTTTATTGGGATATTTTATATAGTTCTACCAATGATTCTAGAAGGTATTTATAACGTGAACTGACTTATTTACAATATTGTTATATAAATAACGTTGATTATTTAATTGTTGTATGATATTTGTAGAAAAAAAAACATCTTGAGAATGAGAGAATAGCCCGAAACGTTAGTGGAACTATGTAAAATATACCAATTAAAGAATATTGAGATATATGGAAGAAATTATTTCACTAATACATTACTAGATTTTTCCTTCTTTCCATTATTATTAGTATTAAATACTTCTTCTAAATAATTCTTAAAATATAATTGAGAAAAAAAAAATTTTAGAATCATTTTTCCATGCTTTACCAACTTTTAAAAAATTAAAAGAAAACTTAAATCTGCATAATTATGATTTTTTTTAAATTATTTATTTAAGACACTAATATTATAAACTATTTGCTGAATCGATCGATTTGATTTTTTTTTTTTTTTAATGACTAAAATATACAGATTTTTTTTTTTTCTCGAGATACATAGGTATTCGATGACAGCACATTTTTTATTATTTATGTTTTAAAACATAAAAATAAAGCATAAGGATTCTAGATATTTTTAGTTTTTTTTTTGTATACAAATCTTAATTCTGAACCTAAATTTCTTAATAATTAATTAATAAATAAATAAAATGATTGATATAAAATACGTAAGAAAAATTAATTAAAAGAACTATAACGTAATAACGCATAAAAAATGTGTCTCTTTGATGATGCTATTAATGTGCTAATATAAGAAAAATAATAAAAGATATTGATATTTAAGTTCGATGGCTAGAACATTTTCTCCATTCAGTTTAATCATAATTTCACTAATACATTACTAGATTTTTCCTTCTTTCCATTATTATTAGTATTAAATACTTAAAATATAATTGAGAAAAAAAATGTTTTAGATTCATTTTTCCATACTTTACCAACTTTTAAAAAATTAAAAGAAAACTTAAATCTGCATAATTATGATCGATTTGATTTTGTTAAAAAAATGACAAAAATATGCAGAAAAAAATTACGAACATTTTTCGAGATAGATAGGTATTCGATGACTATTTTAACTTTGATATTTTCTAGTTCAATTTACATGGCTAATTTTCTTTTTTTTTTTTACACACATGTATATATATATATATATATATATATATATATATATATATATATATATATATATATATATAAACATTACAAGATAACAATATTTTTTCTTTTTGTTATATTTTAATAAATGTCTTAATTTAAACAAAAATTAGAATTTACCTTAATATATGGTACATCTCCAAAAGGTTGCAAACAGTCTTTTTTTCACAGCCCCTTCTTCAAGATCATATCATAAATCTCCTATCAAATTATATTCATCTTAAAAATTATTATGTATTTATAATAGTTATGTATTTTTAATCGGCAGTGTACATATAAAAAAAAGTTGATATATATTTTTTTTTTTTTCGCGCAACCCTCTCTAGTTGCTTTAATTACTGTTCAAACATATGAAATTGTATAGTGAATTATATTGTATTGTTTACATGGATGATATAGGTATTGTAATTTTAATTTTATCGAATTTATTTTAAATTATAATGTCTTGACTCGCCCTGTAGGAGGGGTTGAATGGTGACCATAGGGCGAGTCAATGAAGGGAAAATGGGACTTTCCCCCGGGGGCAGGAACCAATGGGGCAAGTCGACGAGCATTGAGGCAGGGACTGAGGGAAATTTCTCCCCTCCACTGGAGGGAAAGAGGGACTTGGTGCGGCGGAGGGTTGGCAGGACTGAAGCCGGGTTGGTACCTCGGAAGGCCGCGACGAGAGCTCAGTTCGCCTGCAGATCTCTGACAGCCAGCAAGGCTCTCTACAATCACTCTTTAGACTTCTCTCGAGTTCCGTATTAATAAACTGTGATCATGTCTCTGGATCCGACAGAGCTTTACTAGCCACTCTCCTAGAGTCGTATTATACTCTAGAGGTCTCAAACTCTAGCCACTCTACTGGGTGATATAGGATTTATATATATACATATATAAGGTACCAAGTCAGTATTATCAAACTCAAGATGCTTCAAGATCCACGAGATCCTTTGGACCCTACAGGACTCTACTGAGACGACATGCACAGGTCGATGTGTCCAGCCTGCGCCTGCCAGACATCACAGGTAACTTCCGCATTCTCACTTATTAGTAGCATTTCACTGCTTTCACAGTCCTACTTTTTTTTTCTAAGTCTCTAATGAAGTTCTCAATTCGAATAGTCCATTTCTAACCATTAACATTCAAAATTAACATATATATCCCTAAAAAAAAAAAAAATAAAAAAAAAAAATCTGAAATCACCGTA
This sequence comes from Rhaphigaster nebulosa, assembly GCA_948150685.1. Classification (NCBI taxonomy): domain Eukaryota; kingdom Metazoa; phylum Arthropoda; class Insecta; order Hemiptera; family Pentatomidae; genus Rhaphigaster; species Rhaphigaster nebulosa. Next base: position 130,114,748 of record OX411311.1, on the reverse strand, counting down.
CTGCTAAAAATCCGAAAAAAATCTGTAAATATCTCTTAACTTTTAGTGATAAATGAATTTCGGAAATTCGAGTGCCAAAATATAATTTTTTTTTTTTTTTATACTTTTTAAATTTTGGTACTTCACTTTTGAAGTTCATTGATACTAACCAACTCATTTATTTATATATATATATATTTTTTTTGTTTATGTAAAAATCCTAATAGAAATATAGTTGCCAAACCGCGACAGAGGTGTAGTGATTAGAGTGATAAGGGAGGCCTGTTCAATGACCTGATAAGAGAGAGACTGATTCATTAGGGATCGCCCGCTCGCCAGGGCGAACTTCGCCCAACGTGACGCCCAAGATCGCTCTGCTCTTAGCAGTTCCGCTTCCTCTTCGTCTCGAGGGACTTTGCCGCGGGGTCCCAAGTTCAAGTTCTCTTCCGCGTCCCCGCCGGTTCGAGGTTGCTCCCTCCCGTGAACTTTATCACTATCCGTGTCGCTCTGTTCATTTTACTAACTTGAATATTCTTTTATATCATTGTCATACGAGTAAAATTCGATAATAAATAACTTAAATAATAATACTTCTAACCAAAATTAACTAGGAAGATTATAATAATATCAAATAAATGAATAGTTTTTATAATATATAAACGTCTCTGGCAAAATTATTTCAATAATATAAATGGCTAATATTGCCATAGCTCATGACAAGAAAGGATTGGAACAGATTTCTGCACACATTAATTAAATGTTTCACTCAACTGACGTCCGCATGATTGTATAGAAGGATCAATCTAATTAGGGATTGATAAATTATTTGCCACTTCTATAACTTTATTTTTAATGAAAACTAGTTTCCAATCTTATACATTCATCTTCAGTTCTAAAAACTCACAAAAATTCAAAAATCAGCAATTAAAAATACAGTTTGGTATTATTATAAATTTTTGTGTAAAATGTAATTTTTGAATTCTTGTGTGTTTTTGGAACTGAAGATGAATGTATAACATTCGAAATGGCAAATAAGTGGCAAGTAAGTTATCAATCCCTTACTAAATGTTTTACGTTTCGGCCTAACTTGTTATCTTGTTGTATATTAACATTCTGCTATCCCACTCACATAATTATCTTTAACTTTTTTAAATCCTATATAAATTATACCATAAGCCACTTTTTTTTGTATATTATGTTTAAGTGTGGCCTATTACTTATCACTATAATAAAGAAGTTATTTTACGATAAATGTTACTCATTTACTAGTTAAATAATAATAATTATACAAAACATATATTTCAAGATCAGACACGATCTTTTCGCCTACGTCTTGGACTATAAACATTTTTTTTTTCACCACCGACAGTTTTCATGTAATTCATTCCTTATCCGAATTATCTCAATTACTTACCACGCCTAATTAAGACATCTTTTTCAATAGGTTTATCTTTGTTCCGGCATGAAGTTTTATTCTTGTGTCCAAGTTTCGCATTTGTAAGAGACAGTAGTGTAATCGAAAATTCTTACTTTCATATTTTTGTGCATTATAAATATGTTTCACATTGTTTTTATTTTTTTTTAGATATTGTCGATATACTTAAAAATCTTACGTGTTCTAACGTATTCCTCTCCTAATTTTTTATATTATGAAAGTATTATACTTTGATAGTACGTTGATATATGTATATATATTACTAAATATATATACAGGTAGCGTTTCCTTAAAAGTCTTGTAATCACAGGTCTGCACCTCTGGGCCACACCTAGCTAAATATCTTCATCCTGTTCACCTTCGTTTTTTACCTTTACTTTTGGCAATTTGTTGTTCCGAAATATTATCTGCATTCCTTTTATGCTCTTTTAAAAAAAATCTTCTCACTTTTTCGTCATATGGAATCGATAATATATTTAAAAAAATTTCAAAGTATCCATTCCAGAGAGATACAGGTCCCTCACGATAATCTATTAATATCGATATCTTTAAAGAAGCCGACGCAATCCGAAATATCGGAGATCATTGCGATTTCGATTAAGCATTAAATGTCGCGTGCCTTCAGCCTCTTGAGATCCTGATGACTCAGATCTGCCGCGTCCTGTCCCTCGATGTCTTGCCCTGTCGCCGACCCTGGACCGCCCACTTCCCGATCCTGTCTTAATATCTCTCAGCTATCGATGGAGGGGAGTAAAAATGCATAGGGCAAAATTATGTTTAACTGCTCAAGGACTCGAGTGCGAAAACTTCCTTACTACGGTTGATCGATTTATCGAATCGACTTCCTTTTCGAGTTGTATTTTTTATTAAATTTTCTTCATATAAACTATAAAATCGATGTCTTACATCCTTTGCAAAATTCATTCCATAATTGTATCGAATTTCTATATGTGGACTGTATCAAAAATAACACAGGCCAAAAAAAAAAATTTTTTGAAAACTTTTTTAACTTTAATAGTTGATCTTTATAGATTTTTATGTGCTGAATCTAAATCTGGCCATAGTTTTTTTGTATCACCCATAGTTTTCCGTAGGTTTCAGGCTCATCAAACATCCTAACTTTTTAAACTTCTTTAACATGTTAGCTGCAATAGAAACATACTCTGGGTCTTTTTCATTTCCCAAGAACTTTGTAACGACTTGCTTGAATGATACCCATGCTTCTTTCTCATTTAAGGTCATTGTGGATTCAGAATTAACATCAAACATTATTTTTCTAATGTCAGGTCCGACGAAGACGCCTTCTTTTAGTTTAGCTTCTGAAAGGCGTGGAAACGTTTGGCAGAGATACTTGAAACATGGTCCATCTTCAGGCAAAGCCTTTACAAATTGTTTCATGAGGCCTAACACTGAAAGCTGTTCAATTCTTTAAAAATCGCTTAATTTAATAAATTTAACTATAAAATGTGAAGAAATTGTGAGTGATACAGCTTTTTTAATATCATATTTGTATTCAGCACTCTAAAAACTATAGGATTAAGTTATTTTCAGTACAAAAGTTTTTTCATCGTTGGCCTGTGTAATGAAACACTTTTAAGTATTGTTTGTATAAGTTCACAATCAGAAAATATTTTTTGAATAAAGTATCTCTCACAAAAATTATTTTCTGAGTGAATTAATTAATATAATTACGAGTATTCAATTGTTTTATTATTTTTCGTATTCCTTAGCAATAGGTATATCATATCAAATAATTATTTTTATACAGAGAATAAATTCGTTCCAAAATATGATTAAACTGAATGGAGAAAATATTCTAGCCATCGAACTTAAATATCAATGTATTTTATTATATTAGCACATTAATAGCATCATTAAAGAGACACATTTTTTATGCGTTATTACGTTATAGTTCTTTTAATTAATTTTTCTTACGTATTTTATACCAATAATTTTATTTATTTATTAATTAATTATTAAGAAATTTAGGTTCAGAATTAAGATTTGTATACAAAAAAAAAAAAAAAAAACAGTAAAAATATCTAGAATCCTTTAGCTTTATTTTTTTGTTTTAAAACATAAATAATAAAAAATGTGCTGTCATCGAATACCTATGTATCTCGAGAAAAAAAAATTCTGTATATTTTTGTCATTAAAAAAAAAAAAATCAAATCGATCGATTCAGCAAATAGTTTATAATATTAGTGTCTTAAATAAACAATTTAAAAAAAAATCATAATTATGCAGATTTAAGTTTTCTTTTAATTTTTTAAAAGTTGGTAAAGCATGATGGTGATTTTAAAACATTTTTTTTTTCAATTAAATTTTAAGAATTTTAAGTATTTAATACTAATAATAATGGAAAGAAGGAAAAATCTAGTAATGTATTAGTGTAATAATTTATTCTGTGTATTTCAATATTCCTTTATTGGTTTATTTTACATAGTTCCACTAATGATTGGGGGCACTCTCCCATTTTCAGCGTGTTTTTTCTTTCTAAAAATATCATACAACAATTAAATAATCAACATTATTTATATAACAATATTGTAAATAAGCCATTTCACATTATAAATAGCCTCTAGAAACATTGTATGTAAACAAAGAAACATGTAATATATAAACAAAGAAATTATTCCACTAATGCATTACTATTCTTAAGAATTTTAGATTCAGAATTAAGATTTTTATATAAAGAATATATTTTTTTTATTATAAAGTTATCAGGAAATGATTTCAGAATAATGTAGGATATCTAATGCATATTTTCTGTCATATTGAATCATTAACTTTTATTATTAGGTCATTTTTTTTTTTTTAATGTTAAATTTTTAATATGTATATTTCACAAATCATCTATATACACTCTATAAATATTGTAATTATATATATATATATATATATATATATATATATATATATATATATATATATATATATATATATATATATATAGGGCGACTGTACCGTTAAGTTCAGTAGGCAAAGGTCATTCTTAGGTCCTAGCCTAGAACGTATTATTCTCTTAGGGCTGCGGTAGGTAAGGGTTGTACTATATATCTTTTCAGTAACTGCTAATATTTAGGGCCCTCTGCAAGGGTTGACCTAGAGGTCACCTTTACGAGGTTAAAACCTTAAACCCTTTTCTGGTTTTCGAGAATAGCCTTTTCAGGAAATCTCCTAAGCCCCATTGTGGTCAACATGTTGGGGTAATATTGTTCGGAATAAGCTGGCTTTTGTGTGAATTTGAACGCAACAAAGAAGCCGCAAGTACAACACTAATCGTCCGGAGTAAGCGTCCGTTAAAATTTAATTGGGCGTGTTTATTTTCGTTTTGTCGTAGATTGTTTCGGGTTCTTCTCGAAAGTCGAAAGTGAGAGGAATGCCTGCGTTCTATATTCGTTGTAGAGTAAAAGTGGATTGGATATTGAAATGAGTTATTTTTAAAAAGGGTTGGGCTATTTCGGTCAACTTTCGCTCTATAGTAAGAGTGACCTCATTAATATATAATATAATAACATAATATTCCTCTATAGGAAAAAATTACATAAAACAGAAGTTTAATAATAAAAACAAAAATAATATTTTTAAAAAGTTTATAATTCATAGTGGGGACGAATTTGATATTATCAAAACATTTCGAATGACGACATAATTGACGCAGGTTCTCTGACGTTAGAGCGACGGCGTTCTGCATCCGATGTGATTTATAACATTTTTTTTCTGTGTTGCAACGTCTCCTACCTGACAGATAAAGATTAATATTGTTGATTTATGTTGACTATTGTTGATGTTTATTTGAATCTATATATACATTTATAGTAATGTAAAAATCGTTCTTATTGAGGCATAATGAAGGTTAGACTCTAATATATTTATGTTATACTTCCGATAACATATTTATTTTTCTTAATGCCTGTTTTTATCTCTATATACGTTATCAGTTATAAAGTAAATACTTAGTTCTCCGAATAATTCTCAGTGAGAGTTTATAATGTATTTTTTGAGCCTTAAAGAATTATTTATTTATTTATTTTTGGTCCAAATTTTATAAAAATAATAATTCGGATTAATTAAAAATAATTATCATTATGGATTATTCTCATGTACATATTCTGTGGAGAACAAATTTTTAAATCCAAAATTATTTGGCAATATAAACAATATCATAATTTATATATCGTTATAATGATACAGTTTGTTGTATCTTATTGCAAATTAATTCTTGCTAAATAAAATATAATATTATTTTAAATAGAATTTAATTATTATAATTAAATTGTTTAAATGTAATTTTTGAAGAAAAAAAAAGTATTAGTATGATAATTAATTTTGATAGTTCTGAAGGTTGATTTCTTAATGTACGACTGTCAATGAATTTTGCTAAGATTAATCTAAGAAGGGTGCGAAATATCATTTTATTGGATAAATGTTGAATATAAAAAATAATGATTTTTTTTATCAACATTTTTTGATCCAAACTTGTTACTCCATCATAATAATCATGAGAGAATGAAGAAACATTTAATGATAATTTATGAGAGAGCAAGAACCAACAGTACCTTTACATCGAATAAAAAATAATTTTATTAATAGATTTATTATTTATTTACATTTTTATTATTTTTAAAACTAAATTTTTTATATGAAATATTTTTAAGCGTTTCGACATTGTTAGTTTCTACAATATATTCCTATTTATAAATGTTTTTATTGCTGGTGATATTGAGTGACGAAGTATTTAAGCGGTTGGCCGCCCGGTGACCGGGCGGTTGAACGTCCTCTACGCTGGAGCGGCAGCCCAGATATCCTGCGTGCGTGCGAAGACGTCCTTCGGTGTCCTTTGCTGATTAATACAGTAGCCCGCTTCTGTTAGAGCGTCCATTGTGAAAGCGAATGTACAGTTGTCTGCTCTGACAATGCACCTCCATCTGCCACGCTTCGCCTTACGTCACCCTGGCCATTCACCGCTCTTCGGGGTCTTTCTGGGTGTCCGGGATGTTCCGAAAGATCGCAGGAGTGCGGCCGCGGGGAAGTAATGGATGCTTGCCGAAGTAGCAAGTCATTAGAGCACTCGGATTTAGAAAATTTAAAGCCAAATATAAAAACGTTTAGATACTTTTTTTTTTTAATTTTGTTTTTATGTAAGTTAAATTTTAAATAAATTTACAAAACTAAAACACCAATGCTTAAGATATTTTCTAACAAAAGTGATTACTGAACATAAACTATTAATTTTTCATTATTTGTCATTTTTAGTCGTATTTTCACCGAAAATAATAGAATTTTGCAGTGCAAGATCGTCGGAGGGGATTGGGGGGGGGGGAAGGGGGTGGGAAGGGGAGAGGTAAATTTCACTTCCTCTATAATACGGTTTTGGGGGTTTCGGGCATGTCATATATATATATATATATGGGGATAAGAAATATACATAGAAATGTTACTATATCAACCACATACTACCACTATTACTATATCAACTCTTGTTTTGAGATTTTGAGCACCTCAACAACTCTTAAAAATTGAGTTAGAAGGTTGAAAATTTGTATGTGAATTGGAAATATTTTTTTACTTTATCGAAAATACGACCTTAGAGACGGATCTCTGCTGCTCACGCTTTATTTTTTTTTATAAATTGAAATTATAATTAAAATTCTCGTTAGTCATTATCCTTTAATTTTACGCATTGTTCACAATTAACAATAATAAAAAAAAATAATATAATATAGACTAGTCATAAATATTTTAATCTATGTCAGAGATCGTATCGGAGTTCTTTTGTCTCCGTTTCTTCTTACAACATCCCCTCACTCACTTTATTTATCAAGGCCTCGGCAATAGGAAATGAATACAATTTATTATTCAGTTTTTTAATTAATTGAAAGCGATCGGTATTAACCAGATGAATGCGACAGATAAATTAAAAATAAATTACATCTATGATAAATAAAACGGCAATTTGTCACGGATGGTTAATTGCGTGAGTTGGCATTGCCAAGTGACGATTAACATAAGTAATAATTATCAGAAAGTAATAGATGGAGTGATAGCTGTGAACTAGGAAATATTTTTTTATTCATAGAATTTTCCACTAATGGTCAATTCCAATAATGCTTATAAATCTGTCTTTATCTTAGACTTATGCTATGTAATTTAATTGGTCATACTCTGCTTCAACCATTCCACGCCAAATGGAATGTGGAATGACTGTGAAAGTGAAATTATGTGTCGATTTTTTTGAGTAATGGTGAAAACTGATGGAGCGGAACGATGCAATGTCGGTTTGTAAATACAGTATAATTAAAATTTACGATATTGTTTTTATAAAATATGAATACCATACAATTTTTTTTTAAAAGAAATAAACATTTTTAGTAGATTCATAAATTATAATATGCTTAAAATTTTTACTTTTTTTTTATTTTTTAAGTAATGATTAAATTATTTAATACTCTTGTTATTGCAGAGACACTGTTTATATCCCTTCAATTCTCAAGAGTTATATTAATCTGTACATTGAAACATTTGTAGACTGTAATTATTATAAAATACGTGTTTACATGCAATAAGTGAGCACTCCTGTCGGTAAAAAATGGAACTATGGATTCTAGTGATCGTCCCTGAGTCCCTTGAAATCATCTTCAACTCCAAGCACGCCAGTCGCTCCATTCCATCGTTCCATTTGGATTGGTCTTATAGTATTCTCAAACATATTTTAAATATTTTTTTAAATTTTAAACCATGACATTTTTTTTTTTTAATTAAACTTAATAACCCTATACTAATAACACAATCCTAAACTACAAAAAAGAAATTATACCTTTTCAAGTGAATTAAATTAATTATAAACAAATTTCTTCGAAATGTGCAATTAGTTTCAACATTTTTGTCGATTATAGTATTTTCAAAAATAATTTAAACGGTTTTAATTTTAAATAATTAAATTGTTTTCCCCAATTAAATGTAATATACCTACACAACCTATATATGGTAATATTTAATGAACACGGGCAATACCTATCCACACCTTTGATATAATTTATTTAACTTGTTATCTGATATATCAGATTTTTCCATTATTTATTTATTTTTTAATAATATATTATTATTTTTTATAATATAAACCAAATATGTTCAAAATCTGAATAGTTCAAACAAACCATAGGCGTTGATGACCTGGGAGTTTTACGCCTATAAACAAAAACTAATCGATTCTGATTATTTTGTTATATCTATAAATAAATTCATAATCATATTAAAAAAGAAATTGTACCTCTTCAAGTCAAAATGCCAGCTGATCTGTTTATTTATTTGTTTATTATTTTCATTGGAGCAGCTTTAAATGAGGGACTTAAATATTGAAAAATCTTTGGAAATCTCTTGATGACGTGCCTATTCGGTACTCCGACGTCTCCGGAAGTGAACCCTGGAGCCTCCTTGAACCGGAAATGTACTTGGAGTGCAGGTACCGAAATCGGTTGGACTCTGGCCAACGCTGCATGCCCTTGTGCACCGCTTACCTTCCGTTACCAGTTTTTTCCAATTTTATTTTTACACAAGTGTTTATTTTCTATATATACTTGTCACATCAGTTTTCTTTCTTTTGCTCTCTCCTTTTAAGTATGGTAATGAGAGTTCGCTCGCTGGTTACTGCATTTATTTTACTTTGCTCTGTTATTCTTCTTTTGTATTCTTCATATCCGTTGGAAGACTTCAACGGCAGATTTGTTTTAGGAAGAATATTCAACGAGGGGTAGTATTTGACAGATCAAGGTGAGAGTGTCTGGGACCACATTTTGGAATAATATAGAATTTTTTTTTTGTACGTTAGAGCGTCCTTGATATTTTCGAGTTTCCTTAATACGAACCTGTTCTTTTTTTCCGCGATTTTTATATCTTTTAAGACTTCCCTGTCGTCTTCATCGATTGCAATAATGATCAATTTCGTTTTCTTAACTCTTCGCTTCATTTTCTTTATAAATTTATTTCTATACTATTATCGTTTATTGATCAAATACATTATGCTAGGTTTGGTTTAATATTAAATCGATTTCAAAAAGGTTTGTGATTCCATTGACCGCTGAAATAAAAGCAAGACTAATAAATGTTTTTTTATTTCTCTATCACATTGTAAACTTGTTTGAGCCTGGTGTCCAGAATAATAAAACTGGAAATTAACAAGACTATTATATTAATATAAAAGAGCAAACACTCAAAAAGGATACATAGATTATAGATAAACAACTTGAGGAAGAACATTTTAGTGCGCATGCGCGTTGCAATAACATTTTGTTTCTGAAATATCAAGGAGCGGAGTAGCTCAGTGGTAAGGCACTGCGTTACCATGCTCCCAGTCCCGGGTTCGAGACCGGCTGTGGCAGATAATTAATTTATTCTGTTATTCGAACCTCCTGGGGCTCATCCAGATTCTATAAAGTGGGTACCCTTCATTAAGGGAAAAATTTGCGGTTGAGCGTTATTTCGGCCAAATCACCTCCTTGCATAACCTTTGGCTTAGAATCAGTACGGTCCAAAAAAAAAAAAAATGATAAATTTATACTTTTACATATAAATAGGCGATGAGTAATTCACACTCTCTTTTAAAATGTTGTTGACTGGACTTGGTCAATTTACTCCTAAAATTACACAATATATATATATATATATACAGTATGGGGCAGAAATAACTGACACATAGAACATAGTTTTATTTCAGCGTGTATTAAAAATTTCGGTCGTTATTTTCCATCAGGGATCTAGTCTTTTCTGGTAGAACGGGATTGATTTCTTGCCTGATTCTCTCATTTAAATCGTCCAGAAAAGGAGGTCGGATTAGAAAACATTTCTTTCAAAACTCGAAGCGGACGTCGAGATATATAAAGCCGTGGAACTAAGCATCCTCAGCTTCGATTTCATCCCACTTAGGATAGTCTACAGTGAGAAGGATCTCTAGAGTATAGACATAATCTCCAACATGTGCACGTAACAACAAAGTGGGTACCCTTAATTGGGAGAAAAACCTGGCGGTTGAGTGTGATCCTGGCCAAATTACCTCCTTGCACAACCGTTGGCTGAGAAACAGTACGGCCCTTACCCAAGTACTGAACTCAAGACCTTTCATGCGTTCTAGTGGTTGGTACAGGTTTTTATTTAATTTTTTCTGAAATCTCAACCAAATTACGAATCATTACAATATTAAACAACTCTAAATGTTTTTAAAAAAATTCAAGACGGCATGTTCGACAAGGTAGCTTCTAGGGGGATAAGGATCCTTTAGCGTAACCTCCCAACTTTTGCTCCGCCCTCAAGGTACTATCTTAAGTTATTTGCCTATAATTAATATGATACAATTGGGCCTAATAAGGAATAAATAATTAAAAATGTCTAAGGAGTTGAATGAGACGTAAATAGGATGATTCTGTAAGATGAGTTGAGATTGGATTTCGTGGAGGAATTTATGCAAGTCTATGATTCCTCGTTGTATTGTTATTTTGGGTTCATCTATGTTTTTTATGTTATTATTATTTTTTTTTTTTAAGGGCTGAGGTCATTTTCGACATTTCTTCCACGAGACAATGGCACATTCCTCTTTGGGAACTCGGACCGACCGGCATAAAATTACTTAGTTATCTATTCCCTTCCGCAGCACGTCCGCATTTTGGACCCGAGCCAGAAGAGGAAGAATGGGCGTTTAACGGAGTGCTACCGAAGTTTCTTTTCTAAATCGTCCTAGAATTAGTCCCTAATCGTCGTCTCTCTCGAAGAATTCCAACTAGTTCTCCGAATGAAAAAAAAAAATAAAAATAAACAATAATAATAAAGTGAAATAATATCCAATAACTATAACCATAAATCGGACGTGAAGGACATGTTTTATACGTAAACCCTCCCTTCATAAGTCATTATTTCGGAATCGAATTAGGATTTTACAACAGGCGGATCCTTAAACCATTTTCCATATGGCGGACTGTCGTAATAGAGAAGGCCTATTGCCTCTCCACTAACCACAAACAGTTCGAATTTGGGTCAAGATGTCACGAAAGGAAATGTGCTAAGGTTGTTCCTTTCTTCACGTGTTATAGGCAAAAATTGCAGAAAAACCACCGACGTTTATTAATAATAACTTTATAAATCAGCATATGAAGGGATATTCTTATCATATTTCAATGTTACTTGAAAACCGCAATGCTTCAGAAAATTCATTATTATATATTTTGAAAGGTAGTGGACTAAACATACGTCCTACATATGCAGCGGGAACACCCGATTTTATCCTCTTTAACGAGTTAAAAGTGCCCTATTATGAGATACCGCTCTGTATCTGCTCTACATTCATGAGTTACCAATTGCGTCATAAAATACTTGCTCATTGAGACATTGGGCAAGTAAAATGTTTTGCAAATTGGAACCTTCTCTACTCAGACCATTCCAATTATTCAGCACGTGCTGAATGAATATTTATGTGACGGTTAATTTGGCCCATATGGTAAATTGTTTGGACCATATGGTAAATTGTTTGGACCATATGGTAAATTGTTTTTAAAATTTATTTTTAATGTTTATGGTTTATTCGTCACTTTCTAATTTTATGGAATTAATTGATGTTGTAATAAAAAAAAAAGTGGTTGTGCCTAATATGAAACGCATGATTTTTTCTTTCGTCGATATTTTTCTTTGAAAACATATTTTTTTTGTTTTGTTTTTTGAAGGTTCACACACTTAACTTTTATCTTATTGTTACATAATAATCATTTTTTTTTTCTAATAAGACTGAAAATACAAATATCCAGTTTATCACTAATAAAAAAAAATGGCAAATGTAAACAAGTTTGATTTGAGCACTAGTACAAAAAGATAATCGAAATTGTAAAGAAGTACGTATCTTTATGATTTTCATTGTAAAATAAGCATATATGACACAGCCCCTTATAATTAATAGACATTATCTCATCAGTTGACGTACGTATGATATAGTATAGAAGGATCAATTTAATTAGGGATTGATAAATTATTTGCCACTTCTATAACTTTATTTTTATTGAAAATTAATTTCAAATGATATACATTCATCTTCAGTCCTAAAAACACACAAAAAAAATTCAAAAATAAGCAATTGAAAATACAGTTTGGCATTATTATAGGTATTAAATTTTAAATAGTTTATAATAAATGTTTTATGTATGTTATATGTTTCTAGTAAATTTTAATATTATTATACATTTAATATGTAGGATATTATAATACCTATGATAATACCAAACTGTATTTTGAATTGCTTATTTTGGAATTTTTGTGTGTTTTCATAATTGAAGATGAATGTATAACATTTGAAACTAGTTTTCAATTAAAAAAAAATTATAGAAGTGTCAAATAATTTATCAATCCCTAATTACATTATCTCATATTTTGCAACCCTTTCCCAAAACAAGTTTTTAGATATTTTTTAAAAATACTGTTTTAAACACATTTACGATACCATTCTTTAAGAAGTTTCTTAACGTTTCAAATCCTCAGCGCAATTTTACAAAATGATCTCATAATAAGAATACTTTCTTTGTATAATAAATACAGATTATATATGTTGAACTGTTTTGGAGTCTGTACTACATCTATTTCGTCAGTCTTTTTTTAGACTGTTGATGTGAGATGTGCTGTGTCGGATCTACATTTATGTGGTGTTATCTTTTTCTCTCATGATGATGCCGGTTTTAGAAACATAAGGTTTTGTTTTGATATCTTATAAAAAATATTGCCCAAGTAATTTTCGTGGTTTTTTTTTTATAGTTTTTTCGTTCTCATTAATTAAAAAATTATTTAGTTTAATTCTTAAAGAAAAGAAAAGAAGCTTTTGCAGTTTAGAGACCTGAATGCAGACTGCTCTTTGCAGAGCAAATATCGTGAGGGCTTTGTAGGCTGCCCTTGCTAAGAGAACATCCAGTGAACGTTGGTTATTAGTTGACATTAGATACGCGATGGAAGCAAGGACATTGGATTTATCTTTCTTTTTAATTTTATTTCTGCCTTACTCCTCCGCTTTGCAAAGTCTTTGTTTTGGCCCTTAAGTCTTATCTTGAGCAATTACAAAGAAGTCTGGTCTTAAAAATATTAAATAAAAAAAAAAAAAATACATCGATTAGTACTTTATCGATTAGTGCTTTATCTCAAAACGCTATCGAATGCTGACCTCTAATAGTAAATTAATCATTATTCTTAAATTCATTTGACCTCTAGATTGTACTTTGATTAAAAATATATAATAGTAAAAACAATTAAAGTAAAAATAATATCAAATATTCAGATTTTTTTTGTAATATATTTAGTTGTGCTGAAATTATCAGTTTATTGGTTTTTTTTTAAAACTAAAATTCAAATTCAATTGTACTTCAATTCAATTCAATTAACTACGCAGCTATATTACAAGGTGAATAATATAAACCGAAAATTCTTAACTTTGCTCGCAAAATATTTCTGAAAATCGTGAATATATAGTTATGTTTTGTATATTTTAAATATCGTTATATAATGCTTTATTCATTATCTTGACCCATCAAACTTTTTTTTTTTAAATTTTAACAACACCAAATTACGTTAAGGAATATAGTTGTACGCAAATAATTTTATGATTGATATTTTATTTCACTATTAAAAGACTTTTGAATTGGTAATTATTATAATTTTAGAAAATCTGCTGCTGGGATATTAAAACTTATGATTATATAAATTAATGTTTACACAAAGTGACTTTAGAAATACAAATAATAAAAACTAAAATGAGAGCGACAAGAAAGAATAAATTATATTCAACTCAGCTTAAACATATCACCTATTAAACGACTAGATACTATTATTAATACTACATTGTCGATTTATAACTATTATATATTATTAACACATACCAAAAATACGATTGAACGCAAAAACGAATAGAGTTGTTTGTAATTGAGCATTTATATTGTCATCAAACATTTATGCGTCTAAACTTTCTTCAATTTTAGAGATTAAAAAAAAAAGTTGTAGATATCAAAAAAAATATTTATATTTTATAAAATCAAAAAATTTTCTCCTGTACTGATGATATTGATACTTCATAAAGATATTAGATAAGGTGTTTTTATAATAAATAAAAACTGAACAGTTTTCGTTACAATTAATTTCGTATCTTTCATTCTTTTTGTATAAAATACATGTCTTATGTTCTAAACATATAAAAACTAATTATAAAAACAATGATAATTTATAGATAATAAATTTCATTGAATTATAGCAATATACTTGTGTGACATGTACAATAAACAAATTGTTTGAGAAAAAAATTTCTTGTATTTGTTTTGTTACTACTTAAAAGGCTTAAAATGAAGTCATATTTCACTTGCTGGAATCTGCTCATTTTTTTAGAATTCTTAGTTGTGCCGTTACTTTAACTGTACTATAGTAAAATTTCCAGAATTCTGAAAGTAAAATTTGAAAGTAGAGTGACAAATGAACCTATAAAAGTCAAATATACAAATATTTACGACTGCAGATTTTTTTTTCATCTTGAACTAAAAATTCATGTATTCACGTACTTTTTGTCATAAATAGGCAGGTGTCCTTTTTTTTTTAGACTTCGAAAAAAAAGGAAGAAAAAAATGCTCTGACTTAATTCGAACAAGTTGTTTACTCCGGAACAGACGTATTTACGATGGATGACAATGGATTGGGAACCACCCTCTACCCGGAAAACATACCCGATTGTAAATCAGACGCCTAACAAAAACCCTGGTACCGTTACACCCCGTTATACCAACCCCCCCTCCCACCCTCGGCTACAAAAAGAAGAAAAAAAATTCCTCCTCATTAGCAAGCGGACCCTTGACCTGCTGCGGAAAAAACACACATCAATATAGTCTAGTTTCCTTTTTTTTTTTTTTACCTTCTTTAAGTGGCCAAGGAAGGGACTCGTTTTTTTACTGAGGCCATGGAGACGATTTCTGCATAAGTCATTCATCAAGTGCTGTCTACAATAGGATTGCCTGTCCACGCTTTCCTAGAGCATTACAGTCTAGCAAATTCCATGTATTCTTTAAGAAGAATTTAAATTCTCAAATACAAATATACTGATTACTATGAAATACACGAAGCACCTACAACTACTTAGTAAACCCCTTGATCCTCTTTAAGCTAACAATAATGTAAAATCATAACTTCGTGAAAATAAATTTAAAAATCAAGGACAGGTTTTGCTTTTAACATATATTTCTATTTTGTTATAAAATTATTTATTTTTTAGATAGACTTTTAAAAATATTAGATTCGAATATTAGGAAAAATATTTTAATTTTGATATTTATATTCGGCTCCAAACGTTTAGTAAAAATATAACATTTTAATATTATATTTACGAATATACCCTAGATCTGTTGTTTAATTTTTTT
The DNA here is from genome assembly GCA_948150685.1 of Rhaphigaster nebulosa. NCBI lineage: Eukaryota > Metazoa > Arthropoda > Insecta > Hemiptera > Pentatomidae > Rhaphigaster > Rhaphigaster nebulosa. Next base: position 130,098,920 of record OX411311.1, on the reverse strand, counting down.
TTCTGTATTATTGAAACTGTATTAATCAAAAATAATATTTATATAACTTTTATTTTCGTTGATTAATGTAATAGAAAGTGGGCTTATTCTCTCTCTCTCTCTCTCTCTCTCTATATATATATATATATATATATATATATATATATATATATATATATATAAACATATATATATTTTACAATGATATATGGCAGAGATCCGTAAGAAATGCAAAGTTTTTGAGGATGCAATTTGAAGTATTGCGGGTGGGGTATTTCGAGTCGGTACGGCGCTGTGCAAAAGGGACCAGCTCGGCCCTTTCAATGGTCACTTCTTACTCAGGTTAAAACCATGGAAATAATTATTCTAACTATAATATAATTATAATTTAATTCAATTTATAATAATATACAATTGTTTATAATGTTGATATAAATATATATTTTGTGATACTTGAACATTGCTCTAAAGGACCTCTGATGTAGTAGATACGATGCTGTTGCTTATTAAATATAATCCATTAATGCCTTTAAAATTGTATTAATAAGTAATTATATGGAATTGTATCTTACAATATAATTGCTAAATAGATTAATACAATTTTAAAAATAAATAAAAAAATAGTACTCTGTATGTCCAACGATAAAATTAAAATAAACTATATTTGGATATAAGGAATATTTGTAATTAAATACAATTTAATGTTCGATCAGTATGAAATCGATTTGAGATATTAGTAGTTAAATTTTTAATAGTTTTAATGTCGTACTATGATTTGCGTACATGTTCATAGCAAAACATTCATGTATTCATTTTTCGGAAATATGCAACTTTCATTTCGAGAAATTAATTTTTTTTCGTGTATCAATACGCTTTTACTAAAATTAATTGAATAATTTATTTATTAATTTATCTACATCTTTGGTACCATGTGCGTGTTGCTACACTATTATTTCAATATTCTGTTTTATGCAGAAATTATTTAATTTTTACGATTTATTCTAAAGTTGTAAAAAAAAAAAAAAAATTATTCTGGAACACTTTACTGTAACTTTATTTTTTTTCTTAATCTTGGAGTCAGAGCAGCTAAAGTAGGCTGCGCTAATCTTATTTATTTAAAAAAAATTATATTCACATCTGATTGTTCCTTGAGAAATCATTACCAAGAATAAATAAAATAATGTTTAATTACTTCTGAACTCTAATTGAATCTTTGTGATTAAGACAAGACCTTCCAAATCCTACCGTAAGAGTCATTTGCTATCATTGGATGGATAAGAATTCATTTTTTTTTAATATTAGCTCTTATTAAAAAATAAAACTATCCAGTTTTCTTCGTTTGTTTAGGCTTAAATTATATAATATATTCTTCAACTATGGGTAATATGTATCCTTGAAGTCTGATGCGCGTCTTCATTATAGCCTTGTTAGTATTACAAATTTGAAGAAATATATGTTTAAGTCGTTAAGAAGGTATGTTTTTGATTGGTTTTATGTGGTTTTATCAATAAGTATATCGCATATTTTTGGTTAAAAATAGATATAATTTCTTGCTTAAAAGGAATGTTCTATTTATGAATAGAAAAGACGAAAGCATGGGTTGAGTTGATCATTAATGATAAGAATGCATCATTACCGCGTTCGCAGCCACGAGGCAAGCTTACTAGCTAGCTTAGCGGCCAAATGACGAAAAGAGACCTCTAAAACGGCCATCCATCTCTAGGGACGAAGATGGCAGAAGAAGATGCCGAAGAACTGGAAGAAGGGCTGACCCAGAGGGCCGAAGACTGCCCTAGATCAAGGAGGCGAAGCTGTTGTGTAATATCGGGGAAGCTGGAGCCTCCGGGGTCAACGAACTCCTCGCAGCGCTCTCTCGTCGCCCGGACCCCAACTAGTCCAATCTCTCGCTCTTCTTCAACCTTTCTTCTTCAGCTCTTCATATCGCCGCGGAAGTGGATCCGTCGGAGGATAATGACGGAGTATCTGAAGAACTGTCACAGGGGGTCGACGACTTCCGCCGCTCGGAAATATTTGGCAGGCCGCGGATAAACTCCGTTGGTTATAGATTCCGAGCGTCGACCCCGATCATACCGGCTCCGGTCGTAGCCCGGGGCAGTCCTATCATATCCTATCAAATTATATAATAACAATAACTACAATTATATGCAGCTGAGTTGTAGCTATTTTGCGCTAACTGCGCTCAAACCATAAGTACATTAACAGCATAACATTCCATAATTGTTATAAATATTTTAAGTATCTTTGAAAAACAAATAAATAATATATAAACAATATCTGTGCAATGTTACCATTTTACTTAATTGAATTACATTATAAATGAAAACAATAATGTTTATGAAATATTTATAATTCCCAATGGATTCGATACATACTTTAAATACAATTTAACGAAAGATCGCCTTGTAATAATGGCGAAAATGAACTACGGATTGAACTGAATGAACAAATGAACTACGGTAGATTTCTTAAAAAATTAGAGAGATTTGTGTAGCTACTGTAAGAGCTGTGCTTAAACCATAATTACATTACCACCATAACTTTCTATGATTGTCTTAACAACGTACAGTGTCTTTGAAAATCAACTCTCTAACACGTAAAAAAATATGTGCGTTTTTATTCTTTTGATATTTTAATTTTTTGATTGTATGACATAATCTGTTTATTGGTTTATCTTTATGATTGGATTCGATTTTAAAAATCAATTTATTCATATATTATTTTTACGAATGATCAGTGAAGATCGCCATTATTTTTTTTTAAACAGGCTTTAATTCCATTAATATCTTAAACTTTTTTTTTGGAGTTAAAGCCTGTTTTATGATTTTTTTTTTTTTTTTTAAGGAAACTATTCAGCACTTCATTAATATCTTAAACGTTTTTTTTTTGAACTGCTGAATAGTTTTCTTAAAAAAAAAAAGTCGAAAGAGTTCCGTATAAAACATCTTCGATTAATTCTTTGTTCGCGAGATTGTTCACTCTTGTCCAGGACAGTACTGATGGAGAAAAATTATTAAAAACTCTTAAAAATAATTGTCAATTAAAACTGATATTAGTAATAATAAAGAAGGTGTTGCAATCGTCTCATGTAAGGAAAAAAATCTGTTGAGATATCGTAGGTGCGCATCTCGATGAAAATATTTTAGTGACGACATATTGCACACCTGTGTGGTATTTAAAAAAAAAAAATAAAAATGATGTTTTTATCTATATATATGTTCAACACAAAGTATTATTTTAAACATCTGTTATCATACAGAAGTATATATGGACTCAGTATGTACCGAGAGAAAGAAAAAGACAGATAAGACTTTATGATTTAAGTTAATTAAATTAAATTGATAATTGAATGCATTGGTGATTTTTTTTTTATCACAAATGCACGAATGCATATATATTTTTTTTTAATATTCGAATATATAAAAGAAGGAGGACAGATAAAAATAGCTCGACGGAGACCAAACCGGTTTCTATAGGCCCTAGAAGAATTTCCATCAATTAAATTTTCTTGTCTGTTTTCTTTTCGCTAACGAAATTTATGGGGACCGAATTCGGCATCTAGTGGGCCCCCTGTACATTGCAGCACTTGACGTCAGACATTTCATAAAGTTGGGAAGCCGGTGGAGTGAAGGGAGGTCAGAGAGGTTACAACCTTTAGATGTGAAGACATCCTTTGATGGCCTCGTCCTCCCTCTACTCTACAATATTCCGTTTCAATTTTCCATTAAATCTCAAAGTATTAAGTAACTAAAATATCCTTCTCTCCTCTCCCTAAAAAAAAAAAAAGAAGAAGGAAAAAAGTTTAATAGTTCAATAAGCGATTGCTTCATATGAAGTGGATCGATTATATATTGCGAAAGGAATCCAGACGAAGTCGGTTGTCGATAGTTGATTAATTGGAGTGAATTAACGTGGAATGAAGCAACTAGTCTCTTCGGGTACACGAAAAAGGTAGTGTTATTTACTCGGGAGTCAATTGTAAATATTAATGTCATACGCTGTAAAAAAAAAAAAACTATTAACAGTTTTGACATTTCGCTGTAATCATCTAACAATACTCGTTAGCAATCTCTCATATATGAGAGGAAAAGAACTACAGACTTAATTACTGTAATATAAGGGCGCATAGTTTACATATCGATTCTCGTTCACGATATATCGAAAAAAAATTGGAATTGGTCTAATATCGAAGTACCAAATACTAACGACTCTCAGTCGTCCCTCTGGCCTTAGCCAGTGCCAGTAGAATCCTTTGAAATATATTATAATTATAAAGTTTTTGCCAGACTAACAAAACTCCTACTCTATACAATAAAGAATACAACTAAAAAAATATATATATTGTTATTTGGGGGAAAATTGTCTCTGGTAAAGTTTGCTAAATGGCGCTTATGCCTTTTAAAAAAAAACGACGTCGATATATATATATATATATATATATATATATATATATATATATATATATATATATATATATATATATATATAATTTCATATTAATATATAGTTGTTATTATGTTAATTTTATCAATATTGGAGTATAAATGAAAAAAAAAAATCACCTAGAAACAGTTTGAGATACACTTGGACATCTTAATTAAAAATTTCATTAACTGAATCAAAACGTTTAACTTTAATACTAGAAAATTTTTAAAAATACAAAAATTCAAAGAGTCTGTGATTAAGATACATTATCACAAATTTCGACCAGTTTAGTTATTAATATTACGCAGTTGTCAATACGTTTAGTAAATAATAAAAATCTTTTCTTATGTTAGTTACTTTTTTTTATATTATTATTTCTTCAAGTAGTTAGGTTTAAGAAATTATTTCAAACTTTCAAAAAAAGTTTTCGATTTTCAATAATAATTATTAATTAAAGTACTATTTTTTTAAATGATTAACAATCAATAGAATTGTAAAAGTTTTTTTTATCAATATATTTTAAATAATACCTATTTAATAGAATTTTTTTGTACTACTGTTCATTCGTGTTTTTAAAAATTAAATAAAATTGTTAAAAAATTAAATCAAATCAAAAAATACATTGGAATTTATTTTTCAAAATTATTACTGAGTTATGATAGGAAAATTCCCTAATTAAAAATTTTTGTGACAGGTTTAATTTTTATTGTGGATAAACAAAAAAATAAGATCTGAAGGTATCTAATAAAAATATCCTGAGCTCATTGAGTTAATACGACCTATATCTTGGTCATTTTATTTCAACTTAAATATTTGTACTTATTTGTATATTTGTACTTTGTACCAATAAGTGATTTAATAATAATTTTTTCTTTTGATTTACTGCCCTCAATAGGGCAGCATGTCCCAATTTTGTAAAATTACATTTAAAAAAAAAAACATAACATTGTAATTCAAACAGGTTTATGGTAAAGAACAAGGGAATTTTCGTATTTTATTTATAAAAAAAAAATATCATTATTTTAATTTTTTTATCTTAAGTATGCAATAGAATAATGATGAATACAGAATGGTATTATAAGTACAATTAATTGAGGAACAATACGCGACACCCGTTCATAAAGCCGTATGTATATAAATACAGTGCATTCCCCCCGCGACTAGGTATAGTCTGCACAAATACGAAGACGGCAGAAGGCACCTCCGCGAAGCGACAACGATAGACAAAGGACCAACTTGTCGAGGGGCCGGAGTGTACAGCTATTAGCCGGAGTTAATGTTATTAATGAGGCAAGTTTAGTATTAACATCTTTGGTGGCCCCCCCCATTGTGTCGGGCCAACAAAAGGGCCTCCCTTCCTAGAACTGATCGGGATCAACTTCCTCACAGTTGACCTGTGTCTTCTGTGATCACTCGATACATTTGTGTCGCATCTGATGTTTATCAGGATTATACGTTGTGCAAACATTACCTGGAATCGGGTAGAAGAATCTCGAACTATATCGAAAAAGGTCCTTAAGGATTAAAAATAAGCTGAGGACTTCCTAAGTTACTAGTTTGGAATCTACCTTCTAAAAAAAATGCGCTTCTTGAAATTAATGATAACCGTTTACAATCAGTCGATTGCTTATCTATGTTTAATTTTATTATTTCAAATTAATTCAGCAAAAAAAAATAATAGACAAAATTAACTTGAAAAAATATTTATAAACGGTCTGTATTTAATTTGTATGTATTTATTTCAAAACTTAATTTGCCCATAATTTTTTTTTATTTATGTTCGAATTAATTATGTTTTATTATTAATTATTTTAAAATTATACTCTGCAAGAGATAAAAAAAATATTTATTTTTTTATTTACGATAGCGTATAAATTATTTAATTGCTAAGAACTTTTTCATTCTTTCGTGTATCTATGTTTTTCATGGAGTATCATTTGATTTAATTTTATTATATCAAGATTGAAATGTAAAAAAGAAAAAAAAAAATATACAAATCATTATTTAATTTTTTTTTCTTCATACTTTGGGTTAAAATGTTTCTAAAATTTAAAGCAGTAGTTTTTCTTCAAAAAACAATAATTTGAAAAAAAAAAAAATTGGAACAGATTCTTATTTTCGTTAGCCTTCGGGTCAATTTGATGTTTTTTCTCAGTGAAGTTTGTACTTCAAAATCGTTTACTTTGTAGATAAATTTTAAATCTGTGAGCATTTTAAGAATTATTGAAACGTCCGAAATAGATTTTGTAAATCTTAATTTACAATTTACAGAAAACATTTTATGCTCTAATTTTAAACGTTATGAGAGATAGAGCGTTTAATATTCGACAGTTATGCATTATAATGACGACAAAATGTTTAGTAAACATTGTAGGATTGTATTCTGTTGCAAAAAATATATAAAACAAAAAAAAAAATACAAAAAATAAATAAATTGCATGAATTTTTTTAAAATAAAAAATTTATATATTCATTTTATAGAACACCGGACATTAGGCATTAGACATTGACAAGGACAGAACATTGAATAGTCGATATCCGGATTTCAGATTAATGCGTAGACAAAAAATAAAAAAAATATTCTAAATATATGAATCCAATAAATTAGATTTAAATAATAAAGGAAATACCTTGAGCCTTGCTTCAGCTCTGGTTTTATTTATATCCATCAATTTAGTATCGAATATTCAAACATTTCCATCTATGTTCAATTCAATGTGAACCACTTTAAAAAAAATTTCTTGGCTTCCCTGTTTGGAAGGGTGGAGTAGATATCACCTTCGTAAATTTTGCAGGAAAAACGCAAAAGAAATTTTCTTGCTAATAATGGCCTATACCTTTTGTAGAATGCGGTTTTCTTTGTGTGAGCTTCGAGCAAAAAGAAATTTCAGTTACAGGCTGACGTGAACAACAGTTAATTAATTAAATTTAAAAAAAATGTATGATCATTATTGATTCTATCTTTATAGCATCGCATCAATAGATTGTGAGAATTAATAAGATAAAAGATCTCTCTAATCGTTCTATGTAACTTAATATTTACTAAATAATTACACAGGCCAACAAAAATATTTTTTTTTTAAAACCTTTTTTAACTTTAATAGTTGATCTTTATAGATTTTTATGTGCTGAATCTAAATCTGGCCTTAGTTTTTTTGTATCCATAGTTTTCCGTAGATTTCAGGCTCATCAAACATCCTAACTTTTTAAACTTCTATAACATGTTAGCTACAATAGAAACATACTCTGGGTCTTTTTCATTTCCCAAGAACTTTGTAACGACTTGCTTGAATGATACCCATGCTTCTTTCTCATTTAAGGTCATTGTGGATTCAAAGTTAACATCAAACATTATTTTTCTAATATCAGATCCGACAAAGACGCCTTCTTTTAGTTTAGCTTCTGAAAGGCGTGGAAACTTTTGGCAGAGATACTTGAAGCATGGTCCATCTTTAGGCAAAGCCTTTACAAATTGTTTCATGAGGCCTAAGACTGAAAGCTGTTCAATTCTTTAAAAATCGCTTAATTTAATAAATTTAACTATAAAATGTGAAGAAATTGTGAGTGATACGACTTTTTTAATATCATATTTGGATTCAGCACCCTAAAAGCTATAGGAATAAGGTATTTTCAGTACAAAAGTTTTGTAACAATAATTATCAATTATCGTTGGCCTGTGTTATCTATACGTTAACTATTATACGTTGTATTTATCAGTGCTACTAAAAAAATATATAAGTAATAATAAAATATATACAGGAGTATATTTATTTCTTTTTAGAAAAATCAATAAACAAATTAAAAAGTATTTGATAAAGAAACAATTCATGGTATATACTGTTGGGTGAATAAGCCTTTAATAACAGTGTAAATATTTTTTAAATTTTAATGTTGCTTTAACTTGAGATAAAAAATTTAAAAGGTAAACTCCATTTTGTTTTTTTCTCGAAATAATCAGATCATCAAAATGTTGTGTACCTGACTCTAAATCTTATCGACGCCTATATGTCCTTGAGGACTGTGTGGTCAGTATTACGACAAAAAGGAAGATTAGCATGAACACGAAGATGGTTCAATTTACTGCCGTGCGTACGCCATTAGAATGTGTAAGACGAAAAATGCAGGATGCAGAAAACGTACGAGATTGTGCCTTGTGCAACGCCCCATTAATGCCTTGGCATGTCTGTGAATATTTAGAAAATTCTACTATAAAATATTTTTAAAAAAATTATAAAATTCAACAACAATTATTATTAATCTTTAAATTAAAATTATAAAGTATTTTTTATATAAACGTTTAGCTGTATAATAAGCAATTTTTTCTATAATTTATTTATATTTAGTAAAAAAAAAATATTTATTTACATCTATGGAGAAATGTCAATTTTAAATCTACTTTTCTTATTCATCATTTATTATCATGTATTAAAGGTGTTACACTGCAATAAAGACAGAGATAATAAGATAAAAATCGGATAGGAGTAATAATATAAAGTGATATTTTCATATTACATACATATTACCTGTAATTTAAGGATATAATTTAAATTAGAATCATGCAATGTTTTTTTTTATTATTAATTTTATATATAGAAAAACTAAGCATAAATTTCATTTATTGTTGATGTAATATTGGAGTTATTGGAGAATATTTTCGTATGGTATTGAGAATCCACCAATCTATATCGAAAGCTGTTCGCTATCTAAGTCATGTTCTATATTATTTGAACTTTGTAATGAACAGCTTATAATTGCAATGTGCTCTGTATATTATGTTTATTCAAGATTTGTGGCATTGGTAATTTTTTTTTTTCAAGAGCTCTTGGACAAATAGTGTTTTATAACACCTTACCGTTAAATAGGGACAGACTCGTCGACTGGCATAAGGTACATTTACCCTCCTTACTTTCAGACCACCTTAAAAAGGAATATTTTAACTTTTTGACAGCCGTTTCAGGATCATTGTCCTCATTTTTCGTCCTTCTTTTTTTTTTACCTTTCTTCATTTTTTCTCCGCTCCTGAGAGCTATTGTGATTGGTAACTTGGCAAATGGCACACAGACGCGCAAATTCCGAGTAAAGTGTCTTCGGTGGTCGGTGCCCTTGAGTTTTAGTTGTTTGTTTTTTTGCATACGAGAGGGGGGAGGGTTTTTTTCCACGCGTAGGCGTCCTTGAGAAAAATCCTTTATTGAGGGGGTCAGTTTTCACTCTTACCCCGCACCTGGCGAAACGTCGCGTGGGATCAGCTGACGCTTGGCTCTCGAACCATATATTTCGGGGGCTGGAGGATGTTATGGCGGCATCTTTTTACCGGACCTTTTTTACATTTTTTAACGTTTTCCAGGTTCTTGTACCCGTCGTAAAGCAATAAAATAATGACCTGACCCTGTAGCTTACCTAAACTCTGAATATTCTAAAAGGTCGACTATTTTCATGTAAAAAAATGTTCAAAATACTACTCCCGGTCTACATAAACTTATCTCGAACAAATACACACACATGTGTATATGTATATGTATATATATATATATATATATATATATATATATATATATATATATATATATATATATATAATGGAACGCGTATCAACAATACTATTGAATTAATCAAAAACATTGGTATTCATTTATTTTTTTTAATCGATAATTATATTTATTGTACTATATAATTGTATGATTGTTATTAATGAATTAAATCGTTTTATTTAATTATGAGGGGTGTAATATCCATAAGTAGTTCTTTATTTTATACTTAATGATTTTAATATTTGACAGAAATATCAAGTGACTTTTTTACGTTCAAAAAAAAAAAAAAATGAGTTTGAGATATGCCACAGTAAACAATATCTTTTTCTTAATAATTTTCTTAATATAATAATATACAACCCATTTTTTAATATTTATAAAAATGCAAATAATGATTGAAATAAATATATAAATGTTTCATAGAAATACAGTAACAAATATAGATAAAACTATATGATTTTTGGGCACTAGGTTTATCATATATAAAGTAAAAAATAGTATTTTATTTACTTATATAAAACTAAACAGTTCAAATAATAAGTCTACTGTTTTATTTTAGTTTATTTATTTTTTTTTAATTTTATAAATATTTTTTTATAAATATTTTCAATAAAGAACCAATTAAATTCTCTAAAAAAATAATATATAACACTTATATATCTGTTATTAAAAATTAAATTAATAACTTTTTTTTTATTGTTCTAGGGTTAATGTTATAGAATCTAGTTTATATGTTCATAAATTTCAAAATTCTATTTTTATATAGTTTTACTGATTTTTTTTTTCTATTTCATATTTTTTTTTAAATATAAGATAAATATTTTTTTAATGAAGCATAATGGATTCATATAAAAAAAATTCTTACTTCATTTAATTAAAAAAAATTTTTTTTTTGTTATTTTATCGTTATTATAGCTGATAGAAAATCTGGTATACCTCAAAATTAATTTTAAAATTTTGTTTGAAAAAGATCAAGTTTTTCAACAAAGAAAATATGAACAATTGGTATTCCTACAAAGGCAAGGATGTGGTTGTTTATTGCGCACAGGATATGATGTAATTGGACATTTCTTCCTTGGGAATGAACGACCAGTTTGTCAAGGCCTCCTGTTTATTATTTACGCCTTTGGTTTCTGCCATTTTGCATTTCGATTTGTCATAGGCTAATCGTTAAGCAGAAGCCTGAGGAGGTAGAAACGGTGCACGTAGCGACGCGCGTCGGATATCCACGCACCCGGAAACAGCTGTCAGCGAGAACGGATTTTGGACAAGGCCTGGTCCTTGGAGGTTATATCCCTCTCAAGGTCACTGCACCCTCCCTCCTCCCCACTCCGTCTTCTAAATCGATTTCTTGGGAAGTTTCGATTTATCGAATCGTTTCTCACTATCTCAACGCGTGTATAACGTAGTTCCATTACAGAGTGAAGATCAGAAAGATCAGTTTAAATAAAAAAAAAAAAAAAAAAAAAAAAAAAATTTACCTTGATTGGTTAAAAAAAGTAATCGAAATGCTGAAGAGTTGAGAAGAAACAATAAAACCTTTCGAATTACTTCCTTTTATTATCTATCAGAATTAAAACAATATAATTAACAAAAAATGTTCAACAAATTAATACACGAAACATTATATAACGAATACAATTTTATATTATAATATCTAATCAAGTATTATCTAATTCATTACTTCATAATTCATCTTATCCAATTTTAATTACCGATTAAATGTCTAATAAGCCCATAACTCGGTCATTTATAAAGATAGAGAGAAAATGTAAGGTGTTTTGGAATCAGCATAACGAGACATCAAAAAAAAAAAAAAAAAAAAAAAATTGAAAAACAAAAAATCTATAATAATTTCCGATTAAAGATCTTACATACCCATAACTCGGCCATTTATAAACATAGAGGAGAAATGTAAGGTGTTTTGGAATCAGCATAACAAGGCATTAAAATAACAAAAAAAAAAAAAAAAGCAAAAAAACGAAAAATAAAAAAATCTCTATCTGTAAATGCTTTTGGTTTATTATTTTCAATAATAGACCTTTGGAATCGACCAAAGAAAATTTTTTTGTAACCCCTCCTCAAAATTTGAGGTTTTACGTTTCAAGATACGTAGAATCCAAATATCGAATAAAAAAAAAATCTGAAATTTAAAAAAAATAAAAATCATAAGAAATACATTTCTTTTTTAAATACATAAGTCGAGTATTCTCATTTGTAAAAGAACTTTAGTAAGTACAGTATTTTCGTAAGTTCTTAATTGCACATTTCTTTTAAAATTAGGAGCAATATAACATTAGAAAATTAAAAAACATTTTACGCCTATAATCATGTATTGGCACTTAAATTTTGTTTATTTTAGATGTTGATTTGTATTAATTTGCCCAGATATTCAAAGTTGCTCCTATATCACAGATATCATTGTCATTTCGAGTACTGATATTTAGATTTATCTTCATTTATTTGTTATATTAATTTATTTTATCGATTCATCTGGAGAATTTAGAAGACAATGCAGTGCAGAATTGCGGCACGTGCGACTCCGAGAGAGGGGGAGCGAGAGAGAGATTTACTTTTTTACACAAAATATAAATCAAGATCCCAATGCATCTCTCTCAACCTCGTTGAAATCCAGTGGAAAGTGAGCAAGAGATTTATACTCGCAGACACCCAAGAATTACCAAAAATAAACCAAACAAATAAATTTTCGTCCATAATAAGGAGCTATCGAACATTCTATAAAGTGTCTACAATTTTCACAGAGAGCAATAAATTTTAAACCTGAGCTCAATAAATAAAAAAAAAAAGTGACTGAAAAGGTTGTGTTCCCGCCTAATGCCAATAACTGCGAGATACGTATTGCATCGGTTCCTATATCTCAATGCCTAAATAAAAACATTTAGCACTTTGGATAAAGAATCGATTCCTGATTTATAGAGCTATCGATAAATAAAGGTCTACTTAAGGCAGGCCATATGTTTCCCTCGCCATTGCTATTGGTCTACCAAGGACGTCTGGTCGGTTTCTGTTTTTAAATTTATTCGATGGGATTTTATTCCGGCAATTTACGATCTTGTTTTTAGGCGAAAATAAGAAATAATTAGAGTCGGGAGGTGTACCTGTACCTGTACCTGTAAGCTTCTATTGTAAGCAATGCTTTGCTTTGTTCAAGTGTATTTCTGTCCTAATGGATATCATTCAGTGTTTCTTCTCTTACTTCCCACAGATAATCACACAATATATTATTTTATAGATCTAACTTTATTCACACGGTCAAAAGTACCTTACGTCCAAAAATCTTTTAAAATATTTAAGGAAGATTGTGTTAAGTGTGATCTTGCGGATTTGAATTTTAATGAGGATTAGTCAAGGGAAATATTTAAATGACGATTGGTGGTATCTGCATCGTACCTTTGGGTCAACTCAGTCTTTTATATATTTATTATATATTCAAAAAAGAGTTTTTAATAATATTTTTAATTTGACCTCATTTTCTTTTTAACTCTTGACTCAAGATAAACGAGAAATTTTTTTCAGAATAATTACAGGCAATAAAAGTCGTATCCATTACAAAAAATAATTTTTGTGAATTTATTCAGCAGTTTCGTTTTTTGCTTTTTTCTAATTATGTTACTTATTTTCAGCTTAAATTATTTCATATCAGATTTAATGTTAAAAAAATTTAGATGTGTAGGCTCATTTTTAATAAAATAGGAATATCAACTGATAAAATATTTAATTGAGAGAAATATACAGTTGTTTTTATTTTTATGGTTAATTATAAACAATCTGCCACGCTTATAGGTTATAATTAATAGTGGTTTAAATAACCATTCATAACATATTTAAAATCAACAAAATAAATAAAATAATATAATAAAATAAATAAATAAGCAGAAAAAAAAACAAAAAAAAAATTAAATAAAAAGATATCTAATGACAACGTCATAAACATATCGATACTTGTAGTTTAATTAAAGTGAAAGATATGTTAAAAAAAAATAAAAATGTTGTGTGTTAATTTTATTTGTTTCATTTTTAAAAAAATATATGTGTCATGTATATACTTTCCAGAGAGTTATAATATGTAGACTATTTTCTGGCGAGTCAAAATTGCCCTGGTGTGAACGATTCATTATTGATGATCGAACGTTGTCGCACTCCCGCCGATATTTTACCGCCAAAACGATCTAGGGCAGGATGTTGTAATGTCAAGGGCGACATCGGAATCTGCACGTTTTTTTTCTCCCTCTCGTTTATTATTTTTCCTCTTCTTGAGCTACTTCGCTCGTTCTTTTTATCACATTCTCGGATTCTTCATTATCGCTCCATGTATTATATAAATACTTCAAGTAATCATAATAAAATGGGCCTGGATGTTAGAATTCCCACCAAACGGAACCGAACGCCTTAACGAAGTCGATCTTTTATCGGCTACCCTGACCTTTGCTGTAACCAGGAAGTTGCCATGCCACGAAAAAACCTTCAGAATGGCAACAAACGGCAATTAAAAGCGTTTCGCAAAGAATGCAGCGGAGCATAAATAAAAATACAACACCGCTTTAGCCAGTCCTTGCAAGGAGCGGAGCGATATAAGTAACGACCTACATAGGAGGCACTGGCTTGCCCGCCCGACAAAAAAGAAAGCTGTCCCACTTAAACACTATCAGTGAAACAAAACACCGCGCACCCGGTGTTCTGTTTCAGCCGATTAGGGTGTCAAGTGGCGTCCCCTATTGCCTCACTTTAACATATCAATGGACCTGTTGCATTATAGTCTCGGCATGTATAACATGTCATACAATGTATAATATGATACTATCCGCACAACCTGCGCATTATATGTCAATTTTAATGGAACAATACTACATACAAAACATAATATGTGTATTATGCTTATTATACTATACTAAACCTAAAAAAAATACCTAGGTCATGTGTTTTGAAGTGCATAGTGCTCTTTGGAGAATTTTTTAGTCCATTAGTCTAAAAGGGACCTTTTAAATTAGTAAGTTATTTTTTTGTAGATAACTAGACTTTCAAACCTCTTAAGTCAGAGTTAACAATTGCGAATATAAACATATTTAGACCATATTACAGTTAGTCGACATCCGCATGATGGTATAGAAGGATCAATCTAATTAGGGATTGATAAATTATTTGCCACTTCTATAAATTTGTTTTATTGAAAACTAGTTTCGAATGTTATACATTCATCCTCAGTTATATGAACACACAAAAATTCAAAAATAAGCATTTCAAAATATAGTTGGTATTTTATATATACCAACTATATTTTGGAAACTAGTTTCCAATAAAACAAATTTATAGAAGTGGCAAATAATTTATCAATCCCTAATATTACAGTTAAATCATATTAAAATAACTTTGATAGTTGCTGTATTTGACGTAGGGAAATGCGCTGACTTTTCATTATTGGGGGAGGGAGGTGAGGGGGTAATCGCTCTTCACCTCGCCCCCTTAAGTTTTAGTAAGCATCAGTAGTGAACTGGTGGCGTTGAGTTGAGCTTACTCCCCACTCTGTTCGCCCATGCAGACCCTATTGGAATTGTTTTTTGCTTAAATTCGATTCTACTTCAAATTTAATTGTACTTCTAGGCCTTACGCTTTTCGACTTATACTATTAAACTATTTGCTTAATTGGTTTTAGTTTACATATTTTATTGGTTCATGTATTATTCATTTATTATTGATTTTTCAAATTTTACATTTTTAAAATTTGTGTACATAAAACTCCTAGTATGGGAGCGAAATGATACTCTCGTTCTTTGTCTTTTATTATTGGAGGCGTAGGTGACTTGTTGACGTGAGATGTGCTTGCTGTTTTAGTGCTCTTGTCTTTATTGAATATTTATTTTACTAATTACATGTAAAGGAACAACAGACTAATTATTCTGTTAGGGTTCGATCTTTCTCCTATATAAGAATCTTACGTAGGGAGTGATTGATTATATTTAAAAATGTTATACACATCCCGGTGCAAAAGCATACTAATATCAATAAAATCGCTAAAATAAAATAAAATAGCTACAATGAAATCCAATAATGCAATATTACCATACTAAACTTTTTTCTTTACAATTGAATTTTTCATTCTTTTAACAGTCCATTTCAGTAAGATGTTTTTAATAAATTTGTATCTGCCCTAATCGTAAACACTCGCTTCGTTGGTACCTGCCTATACTAAAACTGTTAGGCATTTTAATTCATAAGTATGATTTAACTATAAAGTTTAAATAAGCAAATTATAATTTGTGTTTTGCTGTAATTATTTATAAAATTAAAAATAATATTACCTTATGCGGTACTATAACATAACTTTCTTCAAACATTAAAAACCTATTAATAGAAAATTATTATCTTTTGATAGTCTTTTGATGGCTTTCCAAATGCCATTAAATGTCTATATTTATAGGGGAGATTCTATAAACTAATACATTCCAAAAAATAATGCCTTCATTCAAGGGATCGATCGGTTCCTTTTGACTTTGACAAACGATCGAAACTCAAGAATCGCCAGCGCAGCCTGGTGGTATTAAGAGTCCCCTTTCACTTTCGGAGGCGAAGATTCGCCGAACTTTCGAAACTGTAACCTAAATATCTGGATAATTTGCATGGCGTTGCATCAGAGGTGCACCTGTAGACACCTTAAGGAACATGTAACGATATGTAACGTGTAACATGTAACGACCTCGCGTGACATTTCTTGCATTGCATATATTCTTTGGCTTTGATAGTTTTTGTGTTAATTATCAAAGTTTCAATTTACCCCAATCATCATACAATCATAGCTGTCTCTTTGTAGAATGTATAATGGTTTTCTTAATTTTTTTTTATTATTTTTCCTTTTATAGCAATGCTGTAGAAATATATATTATCTGTATGTTATTATACAACTAAATATAAGCATATTTGTATGTATAATTAATGTTTATTTTTTCTTTTCAGGCTGCAGATATGGATGAGACAGAAACGGTGCTAAGCCCCCAGGATATCTGGGACCCACCACCACTCCTTAAACCGTCTGCCATCAGGGCGAATGTAAGCATAAATATTCATTTTATTCTATAAATAGTTGCACGTTGGGGATCTTTATAGTAACTCTACAAATAGTTATTTTTTTTTTTTTACGCAAGCCTCAAGCATATTTATACGCAAAGAATATTTTAGTGCGCATGCGCCTATAAGTATAACCTTTTGTTTTTTTAAATAACGATCAACTTACGCATTAGTGGACTCAATTAAAAGAATGTAAAACAAATCAAAATAATTATTAAAAAATATCATTGGCATATTTGACAAGGTAGAAGCCATGCAGAGGGAGAAGACTTTAGCGTAACCTCCAGGCCTTTGCTCCGACACAAAGTCCCGAACCATATGATCGCTGCATTAAATTTGATTATAATTTTTGATGAAAATTTATTATGGCCTTCAAGTAAAGTAACCCTTTCGGCTTTTCAATTTCAACCAAAATCTAGCATATTATTTATATTGTAATAAAAGTATAATTTATCTAATTTGAAGTATTTTACATTATATTTTAATATAATTTTTGATGAAAGTTTATTATGACCTTCAAGTAAAGTACCGTTTCCCCGGTTTGCCAATTTAGACCAAAATATATTATGTTATTTAAATGAATATATAAATTTTAAAAAACAAATTAGAAAAGTTTTGCATTATATTTTGATATGATTTTTGATGAAAATCAATTTTGACCTTCGTGTAAAGTACCACTACCGGTGATGAAGTAGTGCCCAAAAAAAGAGGTTAACAACTAGATGTTACAACCAATCCCGAATAAAAAATTTTAACTTTTTACTTTGGTATATTAAATTTTTATATTAATATAAATAACATCATAGATTTTGGTTGATATTGAAAAATTGGAAGTGTTACTTTACTTAAAAGTCATACTAGATTCTCATCAAAAGACATATTAAAATACAATGCACAACTTTTCAAATTTGATATTTAAGAATAATATATTAATATAAGTAACATAATAGACTTTGGTTAAAATTTACAAACCGGAAATGGTACTTTACTTGAAGGTCGTAATAGGCTTTCTTCGAAAATTATATTAAAATATAATACAAAACTTCTCAAATTTGGTATATAAGACTTTTGTATCAATATAAATAATATACTAGAATTGCCTGAAAATGTTATGTTTTTTATACCTCTCGCCTGCTTATAAGTGAGGCATAAGAACCGTGCTAAAAATCACAAATCGATATTTTGATCGTTAAGCACGTTTCAAGATCGATACTAATCGATTTTAATATTTTTATAATTGTGTGTATATGTCAATAGGTGGATGCCAATTGTCAAATTGCCGAATTTCGTTTTTGAGATACTCCTATCTTCGGAAACTATTAAGCAAATTCACTTTTGGAGCCACCGATTTATAGTTTAATAGGCGAAAGGCGAAACATCCTCATCAGATGTTTTGAAGCTATAAAGTCTTTATCAACACACTTAAAACATCTGTTTTCCAAGTACACAACACCTACCAAGCAGCAAGTGTGTTACATAATCTTCTAACAACGACCTAAACCTCCGAGAGGATTTGAGATGATAAACTATCTTATTAGCATTTACTAAGAAATCCATCATCGAGTTCGCCGACAGCGGTTGCACCCGGCCGCACCGTGTGAACTGGTTCTACGATTACGTTTGTACCGCATCCTTCATCTATTCATAAACACTGACTCACCCTGAGGAAGACTCCATCATCTGATCTGATGAGCTCCGTTATCTACTGGTCGTGTTTACCATCTTACGGTGTCAACTTCTGACGCAACGGATGACCTTCCATAGACGTCGGATAACTGCACGGACGACCGCTAGACGCTTTCCTTTTTGAAAGTGAATTATCTTCCGAATGGCCTTGTCGGTTCCATCCATGCAGTCTATAACTGCATATAGGAAAAACGCGAAGCGGAAAATTTCTAAAATTATATATAATTCATATGCTACCAACCTCTATTCTAAAAAGGCTTCTCAACTGAAATATATAGTAAAAAAAAATGGACAGAGGCTGTGTTTACCACACACTGGGGGTTTTAATTTTTTGGGCAAAAAAAAAAAATAATAATCTATGATACGAGTAGCAAAGTAACAAACTGAAAATATCTTCAAATCCAATCCAGATTTTTGCTTGAATGACCAAATAAATATCTCCAATAGTCCAATCTTAAATTTATTCCCATCTATAAAAGAAGAAACAATTACTCACCGGAATTACTGGAAAAACACCGACTCTTAAACCGTTTACTTAAAAACACCCCACCTTTCTTTCATTGTTAGTTCAGTGCGAGAACAAACCAGTACAAACTTTTCTGTTAGATATAATCCATCTAAACCTTGATGAATATCAAAATCTATTTGATTTCTTGTCTTAATTAAATTCATAATTCATGTTTTATAATACTGATTTATATTAATCTAATTTAAAATATATAATAATACCAAACTATATTTTGAATTGCATATTTTTGAATTTGTGTGTGTTTTTAGAACTGAAGATGAATGTATAACATTCGGAACTAGTTTTCAATAAAAAAAAAATTATACAAATGGCAAATAATTTATCAATTCCTAATTAGATTGATCCTTCTATACCATCATGCGGATGTCAACTGAAACTAATAGTAGTAATTCTGGCCAGACATTCTTGTAAAAATAAGATCTATAAATGTATGGCATTGATGTACTTAGTTATTTGTTGATATACCCAGATTACAACCGTGTTTAAGAAATTCTAATGCATTTCCATGTGAACGTTGACGTCATAAATGTATACTCAAATTTAAATTTCAGGTCAAATTTACTTGATTACTGTATTTTCGCCATAAGTCCTAATATAAAAAATCCATTTGCAGTTCCTAATGGCACATTTTTCCAGTTAAATTATGTCAATTCTTGCTTTCTAGCGCTTATAGGAACAGAGCTATAAAGTAAAGTAAGAGTTTTACTAAAATTGTCGGTACTTAAGTACGCAGTAAGCGGAGAGAAACACTAGGCATTTTACCATTTATTTTATATGATTTGTAACCCTAAAATACTATATTTCACAATCTCATATGAGATCTAGTTTTTTCTGTCCGTACCCGAATTCGCCAAACGTTGACTGGTTGTTCTTTACCGGTATTTTAATGACGTAAGGCTTAAGGGCGATTGGAATGTTTCAATCGTATCCTAACAAATAAATAACGTATGAAAACTACATTTAAATTAGCGAATCTGAATTTTTTTATACAATTACATTGATTGAATCTCTTTACCATCTTATCATTTATGATGTCATAATATTATAAAATTTTATTGAATACAATTAAAAAAATAAATAAATAAAATAAGTCAAGAAATTAAAACTTTACCATTTTACAAATCTTAAAATAGTACGCAAAAGAAAAACGGATAAAACTTCGAACGGTAGTCCGAAACGTAGGTGGGGAGATTGTGTTATATCTGACATTGTGTATTTGGGTGTTTCTTTTTAATGATACCTGTCGTGTACCTGACCTTCCGTACTCCAAACGTGACGTGGCCAGGGTCGTTGTAGAGGAACACATACGATGATGTGGATATGAAAGGCTTGGCCAATGAATGAATTGTCAATGAAACTGTACATACTTCGGCATCGAGTTGAGTCTATAGAGTGTATATGTGTGTATTTATATATATATATATATATATATATATATATATATATATATATATATATATACATTATATCTACATACATAATAATTATAGATTATTAGGGATGAAGAAAGTTCCGCGGTATGTATATATATATATATATATATATATATATACTTGGAATATATTATCTTCTCTATTGTTTTCTTTTAATAACATAACAATGAAATGTAATTGTATGTAAATTTGTTTTTTATAACAATCGTAATGGTTTTAGTTTTATGAATGAGATTACAACGCAATTTGTTTACGATTTTAATTTGTTAAATAAACATTGGCGATATTTACTTCGTTTAATTTATAAATATTCTCATTAAAATTGTAAAATTGTTTAATAAATATATATTCGTTATCGGAATTTATTTATAATTTTTAAGAAATTTAAATTAAATCGGAAAAAAAAAAATGCCCAACTCTATACATTAGGCACCTGGTAATCTAACTTTGGCTTCCGAAATTCTTTTTTGATATCTCTTGCAACCTCAGAGAACGTTTTTGTTATATAGTATGATATGAGATGGCTCCACCATTGTAAAAAAAAATAATAATAATAAAAAAAAATTGATATTCTGACTGAATATAATCGTGCGGGGCCAAGTTTCTAATTTCATGACTGCTACCGAAATCAGTATATATATATATATATATATATATATATATATATATATATATATATATATATATATATATGAAACCTAATGATACCATAAATTTTATTTTTTATTACCAACGTATACCTATTATAATTTATTGCTTAGAGCTATAAAGTATTTAAATACACTTAAAGTGATTTATGAAAGTTGCTCACAGAGCGACTTTCTTGAATATAGAGTAGGTTATTTTCTTCCCAAGCTTCTATGAAGGATTTTGATAATTGTTTAGAAATTCGGAAACGATTCTATTTTTAAATTTTGACTTTTAGGATTATTAAAAAATAATATTTACGAAAAGCATAGAGCGCAGAATAAACTCGTTTCGGTTGAAATAATAAGATATTATTATCGTAGCTTCAAAGTGTAATAACTCATTGTAAAATTAGAGGTATTTTCTGTTTCCTCGTGTGATGAAGAAAGATTTAACTTATTAATTGAGATAATTTGAAAGTTTATTTTGCATAAATAAATGCCAAAAATGTCTTTGTTTTCATTAAAGTAGATTTTATAACCCTAATTATGAAACAACTGCTCTTATGAATAGAATTTATTCGTTTTTTAAACTTACTCAAAAATATTTTCAGTCAGTTCAAGCTAGTAATTCTGTATCGCTAAGCACAAAGGGGATAACTGACATTTTCGAATGAATTCCGATTATGAGCCCATTTTCTCAGTTTAACCTCAAATGGGGTTAACTACTTTGTGCTTTGCACGGTAGAATTCTTCGGGGTAATAATATACAACCAAAATAAAGGTTATTTAATCTACTACTACCGAAGCCTTCAGAGTCGATAATAAATCGATAGCTGGAACAAGGGCACTATTGGCGAACCATTAACCCCAAGGGCAAGAGATATGGCCATTCATCACTTCAGGAATCCTTAATATCGGAATTGCGGCAACATCATTGCAACAGTGTGTTAATAAATAATTCATTCCGTGATGGAAGTTAGAAGAAGGAAAAGAAATAAATAAATAGCTGGAATGATCGATTCTTTACTACGAACTACCTGGGTATCGTAGTCTCCAAGGAAATCGATTATAAGCTCGATTAATAAATCTAAAAAAAAATGTATTTATACAACGAGTAAAACTATGAAGTTGCGTCATGTTTTATTATACAGCAGGTTTTCCTGCTTCTATAGCAATATTTAAAACTTCGTAACATTTTTCTCTTGATAAACTAGGTTATATTTAAATCTTGATTCCTTTCACTATTAAATAATTTATTTCATTAAATATTAGGAAATAAAGTTTAAAAAAAAAAACATGAATTTCTAACCTCAAATAACATTTACAAGTTATTAAAGTTGTTATCTTGATTTAAGAAATCAGTAATTTCCTAGAAAAAGATGAAAAACGAGTATTTCACCTACTTGACTATTTATATAAAGTTTTTAAAAACACGTTAGAAATCGAACCAATAAAATAAAAATAAAAAACCTATTTAAATACCTAATTCTTTCATTGCCTTTAAGTAGAAGCAATTATTTTTTTTAATTAGGGACGTTTTTGTGTAAATCTCTAAGTATTACTTAAGTAAATATACAAGTTGATATACCAATATATAATATACTTATATAATAGGTATATTAATAATAAGAAAATATAGAGTAACTCTTATATAACAGTCGCACGTAGGACATGCGAAGTGACTTCAGCGTACTCTCAAGGAGATCGAGGTCTTGAGGCCTACGCTTCGACAAGCCGGCATCTGTCTATATATATATATATATATATATATATATATATATATATATATATATATATATATATATATTTAAATTTAATTCAAAATTCCGTTGTTGTGATACTGGGATTTATTTACTGTCCTCTTTAAATCCTAGGTTAGTTATCTTAAGATTAGAATTACGTGGAATATATTTTCATTTCTATTAATTTTACAATAATTTAATGTAATGAAGTCCATTGTTACAAGAATGCAAAATCATCAAAAATAGAATCAAATTTAATTGAAATAACGCAATTTATTTGAAGTTCATAAAATGGACATGTCCATGCGATGTGTCTAGTTTTGATAATGTAAATGTACCATTTTACCAATATATGATATTTTCAATGTAAATTTCCAATTAACTTATATATATTTTAATATATTATTGAAAATATCAAAAAGGATCCGTTACTCTTACGTTGCTGCAGTATTTAATTTTTATCTTCCATCTTCATAATTCTTTACAGCAGAGATAAATTATAGGTGTCGTAACATTTTCAATGTTTTGCAAAAGAGCAAAAAGAAATTTCAGATCTCACTTTATTGCTTGTTGTAGATTTTTATAATGTAAAAAAATTTGCACATGTTTTCATTAAAAACCTCCTACAGTAAGAAAATATTAAACATTATTAAGGAAGTATTATCTAACAGCCTTTGATACGGTATGGTGTCTTATATTAAGATGCATAATTTACTAATATTTTTTAAATTTCTTTTCGTATTCTACTAACATACAATGTTTTCATCTAGTATCCATTTATTGAATTTAGTTCAAAATTTAAAATTCGGTTTTTATTCCGACAATTTTATTTACTTCTTCGATTCTCCTGTTTCTCAGCTTAAGATTAGGGCTGGCGTTGAATATACAATATTATTGCTCTTTTAAATTATATTGATTATAAAACAATACTATGAATTATATGCAAATTTATTTTTATAGTATTCATTTTTGAATACTATAAAAATAATCTTTATTCAATTTATCTCCAAGATTAAATTTTTAAAGACACCGTTCATTAAATTTGCTTTGTTTAATTAATTAATTTAAAAATTAAAATAATAAAATTGGCAACTTTTCCTTTAGAAAATTATGAAGACTTTTGTAGATATAATTTATTTTTTATATATATTTTTTTCCAAAACGACAACCTGTTTTAAGATCTAATTTTCAATTTCGTGAATCGCCTGTTTCAAAGACACATGATGTCACTCAGTGTATTATGTTGAGTAGGATCGCTCTTAAAGTACCTCTTGCTCATTCACTCAGTTTTTTTGGGCTAGTAATTGGGCGAAATCGCTTCAAAATTAAAATATTCTTGACGGTACAGGTGAAATTCAGTCTCGAACAAAGAGCTTATTACAAGAGATAATGAGTATTAATGGACAAGTAATCGTCCATCGCGTATAATTACAAGGGCTGATTCAACTTGCAAATCGAAAAATAATCTTTGCAACCCACTTCCTACGATTTCTTCATCAGATAATCAAATTAGCTTTGTGTTGGTGGCCCCAGCTTGATATTGTTCATTTCAAATGATTTTTCTGCAGATCATTCATCAATTACGTTGATAATATTCTTCATTTTTTTAAGGAAACAAAATACTAGGTCAATAAATGATATTGACTTAGATTAAATCCAGCTTTCGATTACGTATGGAAGTATTTTTTTTTAAACTTAATTTTTAGCAACATATTTATTAAATATAAGCCAACAACTTAAGGGAGAACCTTTTTTGGGGCATTCCCTTAAAAATAACCAATTGTTATTAAAATTATAATCAACTTACGAATTAGTGAACGCGATTGAATGAAAAAAAGAATTCAATATGGTATATTTGGCAAGGTAGCTGTCTTAAGTTATGTAGAGGGATAAGACATTTTACACTTTGAGCATAACCTTCCGGCGTAGGCTCCATCCAAACCTTAGTTTATACATCCTTCTCAATTTAATGCCAAATAATACTTATCCTACATTTTCTTGTAAAATAGAATTCTGAATAACAATTTTTGAATTTATTTTAGTTGTAGTTTATACATTTTTTTATCTCCTTAAAATGTATATTTTTTGTCAGTGTTATTAAAAATGTAGATTATTATAAGTTTTATACAAGTAACTAAATAGGTCAATGAAAGCAAATGCTTAAAAAATCCTAAAGCCTCTCCAATACTATTAAATACTTAACCTATTAGTCAACGTTTCGTCAATTCAGGCGTGTTTTGGATTGTATTGTAGTGATGTATCTCTCTATATTTTTGGTTAGTTTTTTTTAGAATGTTGATATGATATGTGCTTTCTCTGATCTGTAATTTTATTATATTTTTCTGTCCTAACGATGCCGGAATTAGCGATAAGTTGACTGGTACTTGAGAGAATTAAGACATTATTTTGGAATATTCCCATATTACATTCTAACTACTAATAAATAATATATTATATAGTTTATTATAACTGATATATGTTTATAATGTATTTTTTTTTTGTTGCAGAGGGGCCACAGGAGTTGGATGACACACTTGCCACTCTCACGCCCGGGCCGGAAGTAATACACTGCCATTTGAATCGCGAAACAAAGTCCTAAATAGAGAACCAACACTGCCTTCCCAGCCTAGTTATCACATATACTATAATACATCTAAATATTAAATTGAGGATGTTAAATTGACATAACTTAGGTTCTTATATTATTTTCTATGTATCTATTTTAGTATATTTTTTATAATTGTAATGTAAATATTGTATTGTTTATTTCAAATACATTATTTTGGCTAAATAAATTATAAAGTCAATATTTCATTTTTTTTTTTTTTCGATTAACCTATCCCTGTTCCTTTATTCCAAGTATTTTTATGTAATAAAAAAAGGTATTTTTTTCTTACTGGTATAAACACCATTAAAAATATAAAATAAAAAACAGCTGATTGAACATTAAACTAAAAGAACAGCTGATGTCATTATTATTTTAACAAAGGTATTTTATTTAAAAAAAAAAAAATCTAGAAACATAATTTCAATATCTAACTAAATTAATAAAAATAAATAAGCATTGAATAATAAAGAAATTCACAATAAAAGCTAAAAAAAAAATTACAGTTGAACTTCCATATATCGAAAATCTCGATATATCGATCTTTTTTTAGGAATCTTGAATTTTTATTAGAAAAAAATATTCTGAATATCGAATAAAATTTCTATGTATCAAAAAAAAATATTAAATCTGATTGTCAACAAAAAGAGACCATAGTAAGAAAAAAAAAGTGTTCCACTGATTTGCAAAGCAATGGAAATTCGAAGACCTTGTTTCAGAAGAAGTGCAGGAGTAGCTAAATTCTCTGAATCTCTTAGCTAATATAGAGTGAAATTTTAATTTTAAACTCAGTTAAATTTTGCCTAAACATGATTTCGGTGACGAATTATACACAAATATACATTAAAAAGCTATCTTGCGCGAAATTTTTTTTTTTTTAATATATGTTTGCATATTTTTAATACATTTCCATATTAAATCATAAATGTCAATTTGTAAAAAAATTGCAATCACAGATCTAATTTATACAATTTTTCATTGCTATTGATCTCTTGGTTTTGTTTTTCTTTAACCCTAAAAAATTTCCTATACTACTTCTTTTGCCCTCAAAAATAGCTGTAATTGTTTTTAGTCTGAAAAGGGCGAAAAATTACAACATTTCTATTTGTCGAAATTTCCATATATCGAATTTTTTTTCAAGGAACCTTCATGTTCGATATATAGAGGTTCGACTGTATATCGTTTTTATTTCTCCCTAAAAAAATTAAATAACGTCAAAACGCTAGAAAAAAAATCAATTTCAAGTTCAGAAATAATCCAAACTCAATACATGGTCGTACACATTGTAAAATAACGAATATGAAAATCACTACTTTTTAATAGTGCAAAAAAACCATCATATCTTTCTGAGTATAAAGAAACCTTCAATCATTTTATTTTTTTAAGTTGGTTAATGCAATACCAACAATAAAAAAAATTAAAATTACTATAGGTGTCCCTTATATTATAGTTGCCAATAATTCGATACTTGAAGGTATCGATACAATTATCATCGATTATCGATGATAATTTCGATACAATCGATAGAAAGCGATTGTTAAGATAGCAACATGAAATGGAAAAGAGAAAAATACCATTATAAATTTGAATAATAATATTTATTTTGAGAAATATGACAAAAGAAAGACAATTACAGAAATTTTTTACATTAAGAAAAATTATCAAAACAAACAAAAATTATATATTTGATAACTACAAAAATTTTATCTAGCGCATATATACATCAAACGATTTACACCAATAAAAGCTAAAAATAAATGAACAAATTATCCTTCCAACACCAATAAATTCGATTTTATAAAAATTTGCACATTTGCTTTAAGCGATGACAGCCTATTCCTTGGCTATAAAATCTCCATATTATTTATTTACTACTAATTGAATTTTATAAAAAGAAATGAAGTTCGTGGAATCCCCACCACAACATTTCTATCTTCATAGTCGCTTATAATAATTCTAAAAAGCGTAACATAACTAACTCAACGCCCTTGTATTGTATGTTATTTAAATTCTTGCATATAAATTGCAGTATAATTTTATTAATCTAAAGTAAATAAAAGTATAATCATATTAAAAGATATAATATTTTTAAATAAATTCTTCAAGCAACATAATATTAAATATATTTTTTTTTTTTAAAAGGTTTTCTTGAACTCTCAAGAAATTATAATATCCATAGTCCATTCTGAGTATTCTGATGGCCAAAGTCCAAGAACCAAAATTAATGATCTTTTTACTTCCTTGTACGAAATAAAGGAAGTATTGTAATCGCGAAAATTTTCGGTTTTCAGATTTCGACGGAAATATCCATTTTGACCATCCCTGAATCCATTTTGACTAGTTTCATCGTGACGTCTGTACGTACGTGCGTGCGTATCTCGCATAACTCAAAAACGATTAGCCGTAGAAAGTTAAAATTTTGTATTTTGGATTGTTATAAAATCTAGTTGTGAACCTCCCTTTTTGGTCACTGCTTAATCACCGGAAGTGGTACTTTACTTGAAGATCATTATTTATTTTCATCAAAAATTATATTAAAATATAATGCAAAACATCTCAAATTAGGTATATAAGATCTAAATATTAATATAAATAACATAATAAATTTTGGTTAACATTAGCAGACCGGAAGTGGTACTTTATTTGAAGGTCAGGTTAGACTTTCATCAAAAATTATATTAAGATATAATGTAAAACATCTCAAATTTGAAAATAGGACTTTTATATCAATATGAATGTATTTACTAGATTTTGGTTAAAATTGGTGAGCCGAAAAAGGTACTTTACTTGAAGGTCATAATAAGCTTACATCAAGAATTATATTCAAATTAAATGCAGAGATCATATGTTTCGGTAATAAAGGTTACAAACGCTATTATTTTTCCACTCCAATTTAACATTTTGTTATTATTTGTGTTAAGTGTTAAAATTATGTGTAAAACACTGTTTTCCTCCCCGTTTGTCAGATGAACAAATCTACAGCAGAAAAGATTTAAGTTATGTGGGTTCTTCTGCTTAAAATGTGGAAACTGACGATTTCCAATGCTTTATCTAGTGACATCGACAGTTCTAATGCCACGGAACACGAATAAATCTTTTGTAAACTAGTTACCTACTGAAAGAATACGGAATACAATAACGGAATAAGACCTCCAGAAACAAGAGTATGTGTGTGTGTGTGTGTGTCAATAGATGGATGTCGCAACACCGAGTGTCGTTTCTGAGATATTGCAATCTTCGGAAACTAGTGATTAAATTCAAGATCACTTTTTGAGCCACCGATTTATAGTTTAATAGGCGTACAAGGAAATAATGGGGTGTCCACATCAGATATCATTTCGTCACTTTACTTTGAGAACAATGCTTTACCGTTCAATAACAATTACAGTCAATAAAGTACCAAAATAACACTACAACAGTTCACTGTCAAGGCTTATACATTTAGCAGCTAACGTGCCAGCTACTTCACAGTCGCGACAGCTGCTGCCAACTATCACATCAACCTGAAAGAGCGACATTACTTTCTTGACAATAAAAACTGCCATGACGGCAACTGTCATACAGTTTACACTAAAGTGACACTTTGTAAAGGGACCTTCATTGTATATTAAATGCAGTCCTAAATCTTAATATATAATACAATTTAACTCGGATAGTTGATGAAGAGTTACTGAACAATTAATATTTTCACCTGTGGGCCGAATGAATACACTACACAATTAGGTCAATGCAAAAGGTGGGTCGACATACCTTCAGTAGCTACTGTGCCCGTTATCAATGCTTACTTAACAATCAGAGCAAGTTGAAGAGAGTAGAAAGCGAATTATATTTTTAAATGATTTTTTTTTTTTTAATGTGCAGTATAAGTAATGACATGTGGAATTATACGATATGATTTCAAAATTAACCAGGTTAACATTTCTCTCGACATATCCTCGTGATTTAATAAGAACAAAGCCTTAAAACGAAGTCTTAAAAGACATTTTTATGATAATTTCCTAGGTCTTTTCCGTTTCGAGTACCGCAGTTACTAACCGGTGACTTATGTGGTCACTAGTATAACACATATGTTATACTATCATATCATATGTTATATATATATATATATATATATATATATATATATATATATATATAAATAATGTATATATGTTATATATCATAATGCTAGTTAAGCTTATTAATAATGTATACAATGACCAACAAAAATAAACATTTATTTACATTGTTAAATTATAGATTTATTTTATAAAATAAAAATATATAAAAAACTTTATTGATGAGACATTTAACCTGAAGATTTGGATCTATAAAGCTTATTATATTGCATATTTATTTTATAATTTAACAATGTACATAAATGTCATTATTAATAACCTAAACTTTAGCATCATATGTTAAACTAGTGATCACATAAATCACCGGTTAGTAACTGCGGTACTCGAAATGGAAAATACCCCAATTCCTTAAGGCTTGTATCATTAAAAATAAAATGACTCACTAGAAATTCTTAAGAATAGAATTCTTAAGAAGACCAATTATCAACATACTTTTTCAATAAGATTGACCTAATCACGTGGTTTTTACTGAACCTTATTCGAAAAATATATATTTCAAAAAAATAAATAATATAGATATCACTCGATATTTCTTTCCATTTCAATACATGGGTTTTATTGATTTATTTTTACTTCCTTGTACGAAGTAAAAGAAGTATTGTAATCGGGAAAATTTTCGGTTTTCAAATTTCAACGGAAATATCCATTTTGACCATCCCTGAATCCATTTTGACTAGTTTCGTCCTGACGTTTGTACGTACGTTCGTATCTAGCATAATTCAAAAACGGTTAGCCGTAGAAAGTTGGAATTTTGTATTTAAGATTATTTTAAAATCTTATTGTGAACCTCCCTTTTTGGCCATTGCATAATTACCGGAAGTGGTACTTTACTTGAAAGTGATTATTGATTTTCATCAAAAATTATATTAAAATATAATGTAAAACCTCTTAAATTTGACATGTAAGACTCGCATATTAATATAATAAATTTTGGTAAAAATTGGCAAGCAGGAAGTGGTACTTTACTTAAAGATCATACTGGACTTATTATTTTTGATAATGGAAATTTGTAAGATAATTAAGAAAATGGGAAAATATAAATGTAAAAAATATATGGTATAATTAGTTGAAGTCCTGGACATAAATAGAAATGAATAACCGAAATTCACATGAATTAAATTGAAGCAATTCTTCTGAAAGGGGACAGCGATTTGTATACTATATTATACTATACACATACTATACTATATACATCTGTATGCTATACTATACTTTACAATACGCATCAGTATCTATACTATACACATGGATACTATACTAGTTGACATCCGCATAATGGTATAGAAGGATGAATCTCATTAGGGATTGATAAATTATTTGCCACTTCTATAAATTTGTTTTATTTAAAACTAGTTTCGAATGTTATACATTCATCCTCAGTTCTAAAAACACACAAAAAATTCAAAAATAAGCAATTCAAAATATAGTTTGGTATTATTATGCATATTAAATTAGATTAATATAAATCCGTATTATAAAACATTTATCAGTATTATCTGATATTATAATATGTATAATAATACCAAACTATATTTTGAATTGCTTATTTTTGAATTTTTTGTGTGTTTAGAGAACTGAGGATGAATGTATAACATTCGAAACTAGTTTTCAATAAAACAAATTTATAGAAGTGGCAAATAATTTATCAATCCCTAATTAGATACTATACTAGTATCAGTCTAACACAAATTAACTAAACGATCTCTCAATACAGGATCAATATATTATTAATTACTTAAAATTGCCTTTTACATTAATAAAAAAATTATTTTTTCATTAACAAAAAAAAATAAACATTAAATGAAATTTGCGACAGTTGTCGTTCTGTTAGAGAGTTCTTGTCATAAGTCAGCCCTTGATGGATTTATTTTAAATTTATACAATCTAGTCTAAAATTATTGAGATGTTCAAGTTCTTGATGACAAAAATAAAACAAAAAATCTTTTTATTCTTAAAACGTACAATAATTAATTTTTATACAGAGTTCTGATAATTTTTCAGTTCATAGGTCACATTGTTACGGATAATAGTGATGAAATTAAAATGATTTATTTATTTTTTTATTTTTTTTTATTTTATTCGATTTCGTCGAAACCAAAACTTACATAATTTCTGAGCAATCCTTGAATTATTTAACTTTTATTGAATCTTTTATCGGATGCACCTCACGTCAGGTAAATAATGAATTGTGTAGCGGATTCTGGGAACTGTTACCTGTTGCAGAAGAGTGAACAAGCCTGGAATAAATGGCGAGGAGAAAATTGTCTGATTGATCTAACGTCCGTTTGCGAAACCGTAAAAATTATACACTTCTTAAAGCTACCATTTGTTTTAAAACTTTTTAATAAATCGATTCTATAATTTTCTTCATTTGATATTGTATATTATTATACTATGCTATATTATTTATAAATATTTATAATAAAAAATTTATTTGGCTATTTTTTTTTTGGTTTTGGTAAAATGATTCCAAACACCCTTGTATTTTTCTTTATCTTTATATATATGGGTGCATGGAATCTTAATCGGCTACCATTTTGATATGAAATGGCGGATGGTGATGCCTAGTTCCGAGGATCATGCGGTAACCTCTGCATTTGGTGCAAAATCTGAAGAAAAAAAAAATCGATCCTGTAGTCTCAGAGAAAAACCGCGTAAGGTAGACAGATCGATTATTTTATTCGATTTTTGGTTTAAACTTGACATTTTGAAGGAGGACTAGGAGCCGTAACGTATGAGTGAAGCCACCCGACTACTACATCAAAGTTCTGCGTTCATGAGCGTCAAATTCATTAAAAAACCCACCAATGCGCTTAAATATATATGCAAGTGGATTCCTTCTATTAGGACGAATAGGATTGTAAGATATAAAAATTATTTCCATAATCGGGGTTTTTATTAAATTAAATTTTATTTTAACATTTATAGTTTTTCAAGTATTGCCTGCTTATAATTTATTACCATGTGATCATGAACTAATAAATGATATGATAAGGAACATCAACAAAAAGCCGAAAATATATAAAATTTAATGGCAAATTTTTTTCAGTATTTTGAGCTCACAATGTTTTAAAACATTCACGGGAATACACTAAGTAATTTGAGCCTTTAAACTTAAAAATCTGCCGCGCAGTAAGCTCAAAAAATCTTTAGATACCATTAAACGGACAGTTCATAAATATTTTATAATACTAATTTATATTACATCTAATTTAATATGTATAATAATACCAGACTGTATTTTGAATTGCTAAATTTTGAATTTTGTGTGTTTTTTTAGAACTGAAGATGAATGTATAACATTCGAAACTAGTTTTCAATAAAACAAATTTATAGAAGTGGCAAATAATTGATCAATCCCTAATTAGATTGATCCTTTTATACTATCATGCGGATGTCAACTAAATATATTACGACTTATATCAAAATCACTTTGTTACGTGACAAACAAAACCCTACATACTGCTGTCAGTCGACCAACACATAAGGACTCTCTATCAACGATTTCATAACTTACACTGACATACCAACAGACCTCTTTAGAAAATAACAACGGTTGATCTTCTTTGCAATACGAGAAGGAGACTAAAAAGGCGCTGGATGAGAGACCTTCCTCTAGAGAGTGGTGCTGCTGGGTACTGATTATTCATCCCTAAAATTTAACATATCATTATTTTCTATATCTATGTAATCAGATAATTCGCTGATTGTTAACAAACTTTTGACAGGTTATGAATTTATATATAAATAGAAAAAAAAAAAAATATATATATATATATATATATATATATATATATATATATATATATATACACATATATTAGGACATAAATGGAAAATTCCAAACAAGAAACCAAGAGTCTCAAAAATAGCAGAAAAAAATTAAAAACCATCTTCCTGTGTTTTTTATTTTTAGGTTTTAAGTATGAGTATTAATAAATAAATTTTAAAGTCAAAATTTCAATTTCTTCTATTAATCTATCCCTGTTCTTTTATTCCAAGTATTCGCATTTAATGAAAAAAAGGCGAAATATCGACAGATGATTTTTTTAATATTCATTTCTGTTATTTTTGAGACTCTTGGCTTCTTTTGTGGAATTTCCATTTATGTGTCATTTTGAGCTATTGCTCTTGTATATTATATGTGTATATATATATATATATATATATATATATATATATATATATATATATATATATATAAGCAATAAATACAAAATATAATCTTGTACTAGAAAGTAAGCCACAATATATCAGGCTAGAAGTTGTAGAATTTTGATCAGATCAGGACTCATAAGGACATGGCGAGGTGTTAATTCTACAATTGCGCCTCAGATATTATCGTATCCTCTTGATCCTACTGCACCTTATAGGCGACATTCCGGACCTCGCGCAGACACCCTCCCGGATCTAGATCAATCCTGGGGGAACCATCCTCTTATAGGCGACAACAAAGGCAGTACATCTTCGAGGAATGAGTTATCAAGGACTGAGTCGGCTGCTTAATTCTTATCTTGATGCATTACCAAGTCATATCTGCAGCCTCAACTCTGGATCTGCGACATCAATTCACATGTCAGTGGTTCGAGGAGGTAAACGTGTGATTAAGCATTTAAATTTGAATTGGAATATAGCATGTTCTTGTGGCTCAGCCTTCGTATATAATAAGCTTTGGAATTAAATACCCTTAAATATGGAAAAATCGCAAATTATATATAAGATGACGTGGGGTGAGTGCATTTTCGGGGTAATTGTCTCGTTAAATCCAAACCCTGAACTGGTAAGGGCTGTCATGTATGGAGCATGAAGTCTAAATACTGATGTATCAGAAATCAGCCACGAATCTTCGCTAAGATGAAGTATAACGAATTGTAAAAATATTAGTTCCAACCTGTTGATAAAGTTGTGTCTTTCAACTTTTGCAGTACAACTCTATCGAAGTTAATTTATCAACAGGCCTTTTTACTTCCTTGTACGCAGGAAGATTTCAACGGAAATATCCATTTTGACCATTCCTGAATCCATTTTGATTAGTTTCGTCGTGATGTCTTTACGTTCGTACGTACGTGCGTATCTCGTATAACTCAAAAACAATTAGCCGTAGAAAGTTAAAATATTGGATTTCGGATTGTTGTAAAATCTATTTGTGAACCTCCCTTTTTGGTCACTGCAGGATTACCGGAAGTGGCACTTTATTTGAAGGTCATATTGAGACTTTCATCAAGAATTATATTAAAATATAATGTAAAACATCTCAGATTTGGTAAGTTAGACTTTTATTTCAATTTAAATAATACAGTAGATTTTGGTTGAAATAGAAGAGCCGAAAGGTTTCTTTGCATAAATATCATAATAAACTTACATGAAAAGGTATATAGATATTTGACACAGAGATCATATGGTTCGGTGATAAACGCGTTTTTTTGTCCACTATAATTAATCAATTTTATTACTTGATTTAAGTGTTAAAATTGAATGTAAAATACTTTTTTCCCTCCCCATTTTTGAACTGTCTGCAGCATGAGAATAAGATATAAGTTAACTGGGTTCTTCCGCTTATAATGTCGAAACCGTCGATTTCCAATGCTTTATCTGGAGATATAAACAGTTCTAATGTGATCAAGGAACATGAATAAATCTCTTGGAAACTGAAAAATACTGGTTTTTCTCCCCATTTGTGTATGTGTGTCAATAGATGGATGTCGCGACGCCGAGTGTCGTTTTTGAGATACTGCAATCTTCGGAAACTAGTAACCAAATTCAGGGTCACTTTTTGAGCCACCGATTTATAGTTTAATAGGCGTACAAGGAAGTCATGTGTTGTCCACATCAGATATTGTTTTTTTTGCAGTGAGCAGAGCCTACAGAAACTGTTATTCAAAATACTTTGTGATTTACATTTCTCCCTGATAGTTTTCTATTTTTTAAGCGCGTGTCCGCAGTCACCCAGCAAATTATTATAGTAGGGGCAAGTGCTGACCTCTGCTGTGTGACAAGCGTAGTGTGTACTAATCATTTGTTGACGAGGCAACTACGGACTAGCGAATTCATTCAATTGTATTCCACATCCCACTTTTATAACTCAATGAAAATTGTAAAATACGAATCTCAGACAAACTTTAACTTTTTTCGATGCTAACACCAGTATAATAATCCTCTGTAAACTGAACTATTTTGCACTTGCCCCACAACTGCTCCTGCTTGAATAATCAGTCTTACAGATACCTTGTACGCAATTACCCTCTAAAGCGGGAGCAAGTGCGTAATAAATACTATTCAATTAAATTATCAATCTTATCAAAATTGACGTGGCTGAAACGTAGGCTATAATGTAGAAACATTTTTAAAAAATAAGAAAAATTTAGCTTAAAAAATAAAAATTTGTTTGCCCATTAAAATCGAACATTGTAAAATTTAGTGCACATTTTCCCTCCCCTCCATCCTGTAACGTTGTTTTAATGTTATCCCTCTTGCCCTTTAGTTAGTGTTGAAATTTCTTGGAGCAATACATCCTTTGAGTCTCTGTTTTCCAGGTCTTTGGAACCAAAAAACCTCTTTACATTCTCGCTCTTCTCACACCACTTGCTTCTATTCATTCTTTGAATTCATTATTTGAACCTATGGATACTGACCATCTTACAGAACTGCTTCTTACAGCATAAATGTCCTTTATTATTCGAGCAACCTATTTTTCAAATTCTTTTTATTGGCAATCCTCCCATAAATTTTCCTCCAAACAACGTATTTCTTCCACTGCTTTAGAAGCAATCCACCGGATTGATACTAATAATATCAGTTTACATCCGCATGATGGTATAGAAGGATCAATCTAATTAGGGATTGATAAATTATTTGCCACTTCTATAATTTTGTGTTTATTGAAAACTAGTTTCGAATGTTATACATTTATCTTCAGTTCTAAAAACACACCAAAATTCAAAAATAAGCAATCCAAAGAAGGAGGAACCAAAATGTCGAGAAATAACTTTTAATATTTTTTCTCCTCCTTCTTAGGCTCCGAAAAGCAGATTTATTTTATTGGATTTAAATCGAACATACGTTTAAATTACAACAGTAATCATAAATAATATCTATATTAAGCGGAAATGGACATACGATACCGATCGATAGAAATAAAGTATCGATAATTTCCGTTCAATACCAAGTTGCTTTGATATCGATACCACTGATTTAATCAGTTGACATCCGCATGATGGTATAGAAGAATCAATCTAATTGGTCAATTGACATCCGCATAATGGTATAGAAGGATCAATCTAATTGGTCAGTTGACATCCGCATGATGGTATAGAAGGATCAATCTAATTGGTCAGTTGACATCCGCATGATGGTATAGAAGGATCAATCTAATTGGTCAGTTGACATCCACATGATGGTATAGAAGGATCAATCTAATTGGTCAGTTGACATCCGCATGATGGTATAGAAGGATCAATCTGATTGGTCAGTTGACATCCGCATGATGGTATAGAAGAATCAATCTAATTGGTCAGTTGACATCCACATGATGGTATAGAAGGATCAATCTAATTGGTCAGTTGACATCCACATGATGGTATAGAAGGATCAATCTAATTGGTCAGTTGACATCCGCATGATGGTATAGAAGGATCAATCTAATTGGTCAGTTGACATCCGCATGATGGTATAGAAGGATCAATCTGATTGGTCAGTTGACATCCGCATGATGGTATAGAAGGATCAATCTAATTGGTCAGTTGACATCCACATGATGGTATAGAAGGATCAATCTAATTGGTCAGTTGACATCCACATGATGGTGAAATAATGATCGATGATCGAGAAATAACTTTTAATATTTTTTCTCCTCCTTCTTAGGCTCCGAAAAGCAGATTTATTTTATTGGATTTAAATCGAACATACGTTTAAATTACAACAGTAATCATAAATAATATCTATATTAAGCGGAAATGGACATACGATACCGATCGATAGAAATAAAGTATCGATAATTTCCGTTCAATACCAAGTTGCTTTGATATCGATACCACTGATTTAATCAGTTGACATCCGCATGATGGTATAGAAGGATCAATCTAATTAGTCAGTTGACATCCGCATGATGGTATAGAAGAATCAATCTAATTGGTCAGTTGACATCCGCATGATGGTATAGAAGGATCAAACTAATTAGGAATTGATAAATTATTTGTCTATTCTATAATTTTGTTTTTATTGAAAACTAGTTTCGAATGTTATATATTCATCTTCATTTCTAAAAACACTCAAAAATTAAAAAATAAGCAATTCAAAATACAGTTTGGTATTAATATATATTAAATTAAATATACCAATACACACCCCACCTTTCTTCCATTACTAGTTTAGTGCGAGAACAAACCAATGTAAACTTTTCTGTTTGATATAATCTTCTTAAACCTAAATGCAAGTAGTAAACGTTTTGCCTCATCCTGCATATAGCCCAGATATGGCACCATCAGGTTATGGTTTGCTTAGATCAATGGCTCATTATTTAAAAGGTCGGATCTTTGATGATTAAGAGGACGTAAAATTTGGATGTGAAGAGTTCATTGCCTCAAAACCAAAGGAGTGGTACCCGCATCAAATCCAATTACTGACAGAAAGATGGGTGGAAGTAGTTGAAAACAATGGAGTTTGATTTGAAGAGTAGTATTCAATAATGTTTAAAATATATAATCTGAAAACAAACTTTTTTGTTTGATATAATCTACTTAAACCTTGGTGAATACCAACATTTATTTGATTTCTTTTCTTGATTAAATTCATAATTCATAAATGTTTTATAATACTAATTTGTATTACACTTAATTTAATATGTATAACATTACCAAACTTTATTTTGAATTGCTTATTTTTGAATTTTTAGAACTGAAGATGAATGTATAACATTCGAAACTAGTTTTCAATAAAACAAAATTATAGAAGTGGCAAATAATTTATCAATCCCAAATATCTATTTACGTTAATAACAATCATTACTAACTGATAATAGTTATCACTGGCCTCTATTAATGACCACAACCCTTTTGTATATTATATAACTACTTATAATAAATTTATATACTTACTTAAATAATATAGGGAAATGTACGAAAAGTCTGACCATAGTTATTCTGAGGAGACTATTTCGGGCGATGGGCATTTAAATGAAATAACATAAGCGGTCTTCTTATGGAGTTATTATATAGCAATAATATGACTATGCTCTCTTACAAAAAAAAATATACATAAATAAAATAAA
The DNA here is from genome assembly GCA_948150685.1 of Rhaphigaster nebulosa. NCBI lineage: Eukaryota > Metazoa > Arthropoda > Insecta > Hemiptera > Pentatomidae > Rhaphigaster > Rhaphigaster nebulosa. The sequence goes on along the minus strand of OX411311.1, from coordinate 130,059,883 downwards.
AATATTATTACATATAATAAATAGGCGGAGGGGTAGGGGTGGGGTGGGAGGGGGGGGGCTCACCACACGCCCTTTGGAATTCTCGTTCCTTTCTCATTCATGGTCTGTTTCGAAAGACCTAGTAAATCTGCTCTGGTATTTACAATTTTTTTTTCTTTGATATTTGAATACCAGCCCTAAGCTCCCATAATGGTTCGTTAATGTCGAAATCTGTTGCACCATCTAGTGGAACTTGCCATCAACTAATGTAATTATAATTTTATTATAAATCTAATATGACAGGCAAAAGTAGCACTATACTAGGTCGTTAAAAAAGTCCTTGTGCATTAGTATAGCTTTATTTCAGATTATATATTTTAAACATTATTGAATACTACTCTTCAAAGTAAAGTCCATTGTTCTCAACTACTTCCACCCATCTTTCTGTCAGTAATTGGATTTGATGCCAGTACCACTCCTTTGGTTTTGAGGCAAAGAACTCTTCACATCCAATTTTTACGTCCTCTTAATCATCAAAGATGCGACGTTTTAAAAAATGAGCCACTGATCTAAACAAACCATAATCTGATGGTGCAATATCTGGGCTATACGCAGGATGAGGCAAAACGTTTACTCCTTGCATTAAGGTTTAAGTAGATTATATTAAACAGAAAAGTTTGTATTGGTTTGTTCTCGCACTAAACTAGTAATGGAAGAAAGGTTGGGTGTGTATAGGTATAATTAATTTAATATGTATAATAATATCAAAAATGTATTTTGAATTGTCTTGTGCTTTTAGAACTGAAGATGAATGTATAACATTGGAAACTAGTTTTCAATAAAAACAAAATTATAGAAGTGGCAAATAATTTATCAATCCCTAATTAGATTGATGCTTCTATACCATCATGCGGATGTCAACTGATTTAATCAGTGGTATCAACATCAAAACAACTTGGTATTGAACGGAAATTATCGATACTTTATTTCTATCGATCGGTATTGTATGTCCATTTCTGCTTAATACAGATATTATTTATGATTAATAATTTAAACGTAGGTTCGATTTAAACCCAATAAAATAAATCTGTTTCTCGGAGTCTAAGAAAGAGGGGAAAAAATATTAAAAGTTATTTTTCGACATTTTGGTTCCTCCTTCTTCCTACCCCAGCTAAGCCACAGTGTGATGGAAGAAAAATTCTGTGGGCTTCTATGTAGAACTTAACCTGTGTCTAATGTTCCTTCTAACAAAATACTTTTTTGAGTTGCGTAATTGTGGATGTGTGATATAATTAATTATGGTGATATATCATCCGCGGATCAACTCAGGGGTCAGCTTGGAGCAAAACCATCCTCTATAAAGTTGGGCCCCTTCATTGGGTTGGGAGATAAGCCTAGGTGTTGAGCGTTGATGCTGACCACATCAGCTCCTTGTATAACCGTTGTTCAAGAAACAGTATTTCTTTACAAATTTCCGGACCGAAGACCATGATGGTTTTAGTTGTAGAGGCGAATCTTTTGTAGGGAGAATCTTGAAGGCGGAGCAAAGGCCGGGAAGTTACGCCCGTTGAAGAGAAAATCCTTTCTAGATCATTTCAGACAACTATTTTGTCAAATTTAACATCTTGAATTTTTTTAATATATTGATTTGGGAGGAAAACAAGTATTTTACACTCAATTATAACACTTATAACAAGTAATAAAAATGTTTAATAAGAGTGAAAAAAAATCGCGTTTAAAACCTTTATTACCGAACCATATGATCTCTGTATTTAATTTTAATATAATTTTTGATGTGTATGTTATGACCTTCAAGTGAAGAACTCTTTTCGGCTCACCAATTTTAACCAAAATCTAGTTAACACTTTCATATTGATATAAAATTCCTATTTACCAAATTTGAGATGTTTTGCATCATATTTTATTGTAATTTTTGATGAAAATCTAACATGACCTTCAAGTAAAGTACCACTTCCGGCTTGCCAATTTTAACCAAAATTTATTATGTTATTTATATTAATATTTAAGTTTTAAACTCCAAATTTGAAAAGTTTTGCATTTTATTTTAATATAATTTTTTATGAAAATCAATAATGACCTTCAATTAAAGTACTACTTCCGGTAATCATTCAATGACCAAAAATGGAGGTTCACAACTAGATTTGTCACAAATGCTAAACCGTTTTTGAGTTATGCGAGATACGCACGTAAGTACGTACAGACGTCACGATGAAACTAGTCAAAATGGATTCCGGGAAGGTCAAAATGGATATTTCCATTGAAATCTGAGAACCGAAAATTTTCAAGATTACAATACTTCTTTTACTAAGGAAGTAAAAACAAAAACAAATTAAGACAAGATAAATAATATTTTAATACAAGATTTATACCCATCGCAAAACATTTAGGTTGATGAAACACACAAATTTCTATAAAGGATTTGAATGAGAGATCTCTTTAAATCTATCAAGCATAACATGCCAATGCGAATTATAACATTCTCTAATAGTCTTTAATTTAAAGACAGGTGTGTACTGAATTATAACGATATTAAAAAGAAAAAAAATGTTGTTTTTAATAAGGTTTATGTATTACTATCAACTGGAATGTCAATGTAACCCGGTTTATAAAAAACAACACTTGTTATTTTCTTATGATTGCCAGGTAAGCCGATGCTTACCTGATGAGATCATGGAATGGATTGTAACCAAAGTAAAATAAAATAGGCCTTGTAACTGATAATATGTAGTTTTGTGACGTGTGCCTTATGAATATTGATGTTGGGGCTCTGGCATTCATTAGGGCACTTATCTCTTTGGAAGTAGGAACTCGAGTCTTATCGTCATTGTCACTTGGCGTCTTGTATATTGTGAGATATATTAAAAAAGTTTATATTATCTAAATATATCTATGTGTTAATATATATTAAATATATTTGTATATATTAAAAAATTCTTGAATTTGTAATTCAATCTCAGAAATAAATAGAGAATATGTAGTTCACAAAAAATGAAAACATGATTATCATAATAAATTAATTAGTGAACAGTACACTTCCCATTAAACATAAAACTTATATTTTTAACATCACTATTATTATAATAATAAATAAATATAGTAATATAATAAATACGATTATCATAATAAAAATAAAAAAATGCTTGATACTTGTTAAATAATTAATAATATCAACGTCGTTTTTTGAAAAAGGCGTAAGCGCGATTTTACAAACTTTACAGAAAGGACATGAAAAATTTTCCCACAAATAAGAATATATATATATATATATATATATATATATATATATATATATATATATATATATATATATTATTCATTATTGTGTAAATTAGGAGTTTATTAAGGTGGCGAAACTTGTATAATTAAAATATATTTTTAAGACTTCTAGGACTGGTTAAGGCCAGAGTGACCACTGAGAGTCGTTAGTATTTGGTGCTTACGTCATCAATAGTGAATTTTTAGACCAGTTCCATTTTTTTTTGTCAGCGGTAAACGATAGAGGTGGTGTTTATGTCCCATGATAAATTGAAACATAAATTTCAAATTGTTGGCGCTTAAGCCTTTTTCAATAAACTGCGTCGATATGATGAACAGTGTTTTAGATATTATTGAATAAGATAAGTTATATTTGAATTTAATCTATTTTTAGTAGAGCGGATACAAATTTAAATAAGTTTTACCCATTTTATAACCTAAAAATTTATTGTTTTTAAATTTTAAGACTGATAACAGAAGCGCCTTGGTACGTAAACAACAAAACTCTACATACCGACTTGCAACAACCAATTATCGACCAATACGTATGTACTCTTTATTCCCGTTTTCATAATTACCTTCACGGACATCACGACTGATAGACGATATGGCTATGGCTGATTAATAGGTGAAGATTAAAAAGAAGCTGGATGAGAGATCTTTTCTGAATTAAAGGACTAAATGAAACCCGACAAGAGGTGCTGCTGGGTACTATTTTTCCTCATGTCACGTGTATTTTTTATCTTAATCATATGTGTCATATGTCATCAGACAGATGTGAATAAAAAAGTTAAAAGTTAAATAAAAAATTTAATTCTGTATTTAATAAATATTAAATTATGAATGTTTAGATACTAATTTGACCCTAATGGTAAAAATATACCAACAATTAGAAAAAAATAAGAACATTTTTAAAACTGCAACAAGTAATACTTCTATTGAAAGGTATGAAAAAAATTGTAGACAATGGTGGTCAAAAAATAAAATAAGTTTGGAAATGTCCAATATATTTCTAAAAATGGCCGAAACGTTACTATATACTCATGATGTATAATTAATTAAAATTATTTTAATTAATTAATTTGGGGACTTAATAGTGGTTCTATTTTTCCTTATTTATGAAATGAATATCCTAAATAATGGTGTATTTCATAAATAAAAACAAAATTAAACAGAAAAAATATTGTTAATAACTCCACTTCTCATTTGTTGATGAGTTTGTCAAAGACTAATTTGTATAAGAATTAAATGCATGCTATAATTATTGTCATATTATTAAAAAAAAAAGAAATAAAAAAACCTGTACAATTACAATCCATGAAGGGTCTTAGTAAGGAATCTGCTGTTTTTTTTATTTGATAAATAATAAAAGCTGCCACATTCAAGAGAAATAGGTATTAGGGCTATAAGAATCCATTCATACAAGATAAACGAAAAAAGAATAAAAAGAATATAAGGAGATATAATAAAAATAACAAATATCATATAAAAGAAAAAATGTACATTACTAGTAAAAATGAACGGATAGACAATTTAAATAATATAAAAATAAGTAAACAAACAAGAAAAGAAAAATTTATTTAAGTAAAAATAAACACATCCATGCCTATATACAATATTTACAATCTGCCCAGGGAACTCCGAACAGAGCTCCGCCCTCTCCCCACAAGTGAATGGCAAAACCAGGCTCCAGGAGATACCAGCGCTTCTCACCCAGTCGCATCACTGGTATTGAAGACCTATACTGTTTTCAGACCAACGTTTGTGCAAGGAAGTCATTTGGCCAGGATCACGCTTAACTACTATGTTTTTCTCCCAATTAAGGGCACCCACTTTGTTGTTACGTGCCTAGAGATCCTTCTCACTGTAGACTATCCTAAGTGGGATGAAATCGAAGCTGAGGATGTGTAGTTCCAAGGCTTAATATATCTCGACGTTCGCTTGGAGTTTTGAGAGAAATGTTCCCTGATCCGACCTCCTTCTCTGGACGATTTAAAGGAGAGGATCAGGCAAGAAATCAATCCCGTTCTACCATAAATGACTAGAATGGTGATGGGAAATAACGGCCGACATTTAAAAGATTTAATTTTTAATACACACTGAAATAAAACTATGTTCAATATGTCAGCTATTTCTGCCCCATACTGTATATACATATATATATATATATATATATATATATATATATATATATATATATATATATATATATATATATATATATATATATATATTGTGAATTTTAGGAGCAAATTGACCAAGACGAGACTAACTCTCGTATTTAATCTCCTACGTGGCTTTATATCCGATCGTAGCATTAAATGAAATATTTGTATTAAATGATTAACATTTCGATCGTATTTCTATCGACAGGACTCGAAGACTGAGAGAAACGCTGGGTTGCTCAAGCCCTCTCGGAAAACGGACGCATCTAGCAGGAGCATAAAGAACTGCCTACGAAGAAAAATGTGGCGTTACGCAATAGAACAGGAAGCGGCGGCTCATTGTCATAAATGATAATGAAGGCTGTGTTTTCCGCTTAATTGAGCTGTATTTTTAGTGAGCTATTAATTTATCGCAGCGGTTAGCGCTGGCAGACAATGAAGCCAAGGTCCGCGTCTACGCTGCGTCGGCGGCAATGCAGTAAATCTCGCCTAGGAAGCCTTCGCTCGGGGTATCTATATCTAGTCAGTATCTGGCAAGTATCTCTGACCCGGAGGTTCTGCAATCTAGCAGGGTACGTCAGCACTATGATCGGTGAGCTGTTCAAGAAATAAATAATGTCAACGTATTTACAGGATCCGGCAATGAAGCGGGATGATTTCAAAATTAAATTATTTATTAAATAATTAATTTTTCATGAAAAATTATAAAGTACAAGAATAGTCGTTATATATATATATATATATATATATATATATATATATATATATATATATATATATATACATATATAAAACGTGAATGAATGCTGTGAATGCTTTATTCCCGGGCCGAAAAGGGGATGTTTTATTTCTCGAAAAGGGGATATTCCTAGGCCCCGTCACTCTCCCGATTTAAAGGCTTCCGACTTTTACATAAAATAAAAAAAAGTGTTTGATGTCGACCCATAATATAATTCTATAGTTATTATAAACTATATATTATTTATTAGTAATTAGAAAATATTATTGGAATATTCCAAAATAAACCCTAAAATCTCTCAGACAGCAGTACAATAACTAACAAGTCAACGTTTTGCCGATTCAGGCAGCATCAGCACAGAAAAAGATAAGGTTACATAATTGCAGCACATCTCACATCAACTGTCTAAAAAAACGTCTATTTCCAGAATATTTAATTTTTAATGATAAATTCCTGACTCAGGATCGAAGCGGCAGTGGAAGAAGGAAACGACATTGATGGTGCCCTTAGCCTAGGTCAGTTCTCTTTCCGCTCCAAACAATTTACTCCAATTAGTTCCTTGAAGCAAATATTTAGGCATGTTCTGGAACTAAGAAAATGATATTGGCGAATAATATAATATTCATTATATACATGTTATACATGTGAAATATTTATATGTTTATAGCAGTTGTAATTTATATGAAACACATTGGTTAATATAAATATTAGCTTATATGGTAGTATATACATACTAGATACATTACTTATGTATAATATTATATATTGTACATAAAAATGGATTTGATCCTCCTTCAGAGTAATTTATTACTATTTTAATTTTTTTAATTTATTTTTTTCGTATGAATGTGCACAATCAACGCTATAATTATTACGCAAGATTGTCACAGACTGGAATATTTCCTAATAAACATGTTTTCAATAAAAAATATAATACTGCCTTCCTCAATAAAAAGTTATTGGAGACTTTCTACTATCCACCGTCAAAGAATGAAGTACTAACTCGACTTTATAAAGAGCTAACCATGTTTTTTTATATATGGTTTTAAATTACAAAAAATAATTTTTTTCTTCTAAAAATATAAACTTTTGTGTTAAAAAAAGTCTTATTAAAATTGTATAATTCAAGAGTAAATCCCAAATAAATTAATGTATAAATGTATTATTGAATTCCTCTATAATGGGCAATGCTGATCGTGTTGTTTTGTGCCAGAAAACAAAAACAAGCTAAAAAAAAATATAGCTGCCATGTTTTTTACTTTCCCTTACCTACATATGAAATATAAAAAATTTCGAATTTGAGATTACAACAGAAATACACGTTTTAAGGTCCCCTGAGTCCAAATGACCATGTCTCGCAAAATGGTCTGTGTGTTTGTGTGTCTGTGAACTGTCTACTAGCTCAAAAATGAAAAGTTGTACGATACTGAAATTACGTATTCAAGGTAGGCACGTGCATTTGATGTTACATAAACTTTTTCGTCAAAATCAATTTACCGGAAATGCCACTTTATATAATCGATTTTATACTTGTTTTAATTTTCTCGTAAACGGCTTTAACGATTTTGATGAAACTTGCATAATGTCTTCTCCTTAAAGCCCTTTAACTTTTCATATATTTAGTAAATTACCGAGGAAATGCAGGGAAAAAAGTTATGATGAAAAGAATACGTTATTTGCGCATAACTTAAAAAGTATGCATTTTATGGTAAATTATCTATAGACTTTTATGAAAGGTAATTAAATCATCTAAAAAAGAATAAAAGAATCATCAAAATTGGACCAATAATAGCAAAGATACAGCGCATCGGACTAACCGGAAATGATAATTATATCAATGATATTACAATTGTTTACAATTTTCTCGAAAACGGCTCTAACGATTTTGATGAAACTTGCCTAAATTATTCTTCATAAAGGTCTTTAACTTTTCATTTATGAAGTAAATCACCGAGGAATTGCAGGGAAAAGAGTTATGATGAAAAGAATATTTTATTTGCGCATAGCTTAAAAAGTATGCATTTTACGGTAATTTATCTATAGACTTTTTGATGTTTGCAGTATATCAACGAGAAAATGCAGGAGAAAAAGTTATAGCGAAAAGAAAATTTTATTTACGCATAATTCAAAAAGTAATTATTTTATAGTAAATCATGTATGAAATCATATCATAGGTGATTAAATTATCTAAAATACAAACGGGAATCATCGAAATCGGACCGGAATTACCAAAGATATAGCGTATCTTATGAGGACTACAAGACCCGAAATGGATAACGGAGCTCATCCGAAAGTAGACGGACGCTACCGAACCTCCTTCCACAAATCCGTCAATCTGTTGTCAACAATACGCTCTGTAATAATGTAATGTAATACAAAATTAATTTAATAATTTCTACTTTTATATTATTTAAAGGAAACAAAATGTGTCCGTGGAAACTAAACTGAAATTTTAAAATATATTTTCAACTTGAAGAGCTTAAAATATATTGGTAGTGTACATTATTGTTGTATCAAAATTGTTAAAAAAAAATGTTTTATTGTACTTATGTGGGAGAAGATGTGAAGAATAGAATGCTGTTGAGTTTATTTAAAGTATTGTTTATCTCAACTGTTTAAAATTATGTTAAAAATATAATTATTTTAGGACGGTAAGAGTTGTGTGATGCGCGCACCGCACCAGATTTTTTTCCTAATTATAAACAAGATACATAATCTTTAGGCAAATATAACGAATTTTGCTGAGGATAGGTATTTTTATTAATCTGTATAATAATGCTTTAAATGAATTTTTTTTCTATCTTTCCATCAAACTAAATTAATGAAATTATTCTCTCATCGTACCTTTGGAAGAAATCGGTACGATTGATTACCATAGGATTATTGGTTTCTTACTCCTGTTCTATTTATATAGTTCTTACTATTATTGTATTATATAGTTCTTACTATTATTGTATTATATAGTTCTTACTATTATTGTATTATATAGTTCTTACTATTATTGTATTATATAGTTCTTGCTATTATTGTATTATATAGTTCTTGCTATTATTGTATTATATAGTTCTTGCTATTATTGTATTATATAGTTCTTACTATTATTGTATTATATAGTTCGTACTATTATTGTATTATATAGTTCTTACTATTATTGTATTATATAGTTCGTACTATTATTGTATTATATAGGTCTTACTATTATTGTATTATATAGTTCTTACTATTATTGTATTATATAGTTTCTATTCATATTCTAATCCATTACCTGATTCCTACATTATATTTTCCAACATCGAAGACCGAACATTCTTACAGGTGTCAGTCATTAATGAGGGATCCCATTCATTCATTCAAGAGCCCAATCAGCGCCGCGTCACTCACTAACCACACCTACATTACCACTCAATTTTTAATTTCAATTAATCACTATTCATTTCGAGTATTATATCAATAAAATGACTGATATCTTTTAGTTCTGCCATACCTCATCCGATTCAAAGAACAAAATGAATTATAGTTATCTGTAATATTCAATGAACTATAAGCCTGTATGACCTTCAAGTAAAGTACCGCTTCCGATTTTCCAATTTAGGCCAAAATCTAGTATGTTATTTAAATCAATATATAAGTTGTAAATACCAAATTTAAGAAGTTTTTCAAAGTATTTTAATATAATTTTTGATGAAAGTCTAATATGACCTTCAAGTAAAGTATCGCTTCCGATTTTCCAATTTAGGCCAAAATCTAGTATATTATTTAAATCAATATATAAGTTGTAAATACCAAATTTGAGAAGTTTCGCAAAGTATTTTAATATAATTTTTGATGAAAGTCTAATATGACCTTCAAGTAAAGTACCGCTTCCGATTTTCCAATTTAGGCCAAAATCTAGTATCTTATTTAAATCAATATATAAGTTGTAAATACCAAATTTGAGAAGTTTTGCAAAGTATTTTAATATAATTTTTGATGGAAATCATTTATGACCTACAAGTAAAGTACCACTTCCGGTGATTAAGCAGTGACCAAAAAGGGAGGTTCACAACTAGAGTTTACAACAATCCTAAATACGAAATTTCAACTTTCTACGGCTAACCGTTTTTGAGTTATGCGAAATACGAACGTACGTACGAACGAACGTACGTACAGACGCCACGACGGAACTAGTCAAAATGGAATTACAAAAATATTAATATCTTAATTTACAATATATTTAGTTACTATTTTAAATAATATTTTATTACCTTTAAGTTACAAGATTCTCTACCCATGTCTCGACATCTATATAATTTTACTTCATCAATCCAAGCTGGGTTCATTATTAAAAAAATTATTTGGTGAGTAACTTTCCTTTTCCAGCTTAATAGTTGATGTTGTAGAAAGCATATATCCTGATGACGAAGAAGGACTTCGAAACGTCGTAACCTTGTTATAAAAAAGTTTTTTTTTTTTAAAATATAAAGTTATATATCAAAGGGAAAGTGTCATTCACAAATAAATTTATTATAATATATTAACTTCCCTATAAATTAGAAATTATTTAATATCTCTATACTGTTTCAATACGTTCTAAGAGTGGTAGTTAATAAATATCAGTATACTTACTAGCATGTCCTCAGTTGACATCCGCATGATGGTATAGAAGGATCAATCTAATTAGGGATTGATAAATTATTTGTCACTTCTATAATTTTGTGTTTATTGAAAACTAGTTTCGAATGTTATACATTCATCTTCAGTTCTCAAAACAAACAAAAATTCAAAGATAAGCAATTCAAAATACAGTTTGGTATTATTATACATATTAAATTTAATGTAATATAAATTAGTATTATTTAACATTTATGAGTTATGAATTTAATTAAAACAAGAAATCAAATACGTGTTGGTACTCACCAAGGTTTAAATGGATTATATCAAACAGAAAAGGATGTATTGGTTTGTTCTCGCACTGAACTAGTAATGAAAGAAAGGTGGGGTGTTTATAGGTAAACGGTCAGAGTTTTTCCAGTTATGACGGTGAGTAATTGTTTTTTCTGTTATAGATGGGAATAAATTTAAGATTGGACTATTGGGGGTATTTATTTGGTCATTTAAGCAAAAATCTGGATTGGATTTGAAAGATTTTATTATTTCAAGTGCTTCATATATATTTAATTTGAGACTGTTTTCAACGTGATGTATTAATTTAACTCCTGAGTATTTGAATAATTTATGATAATTTTCATTTAAATGAATTGAAAAGTTGGAATTATCTGTCTTATTATTATATGCAGGTATATGTTCCTTTAATCTCGGATTTAGCGATCTTCCAGTTTTTCTCGTGTGTTTGGCTCCACAATCATTACAATTTAGTTCGTATACTCCGCTTTTTTGGAAAGGTCCTATTTTGTCTTTAGGAGAAGGGAAATATGAGGATAGGGTTTTTTCTATTTTAAATGCAGAGATTAATCCTAATTTTTTCAATTCATTTCCGACTTTGGTGGATATAGGGCCGTAATATGGAATCAAAACATAATGTTTCGGGATGGGCCTATCTTCGAGGGTTGTTGAATAGATATCGTTAATTGTCTTTTTTGTATTTGTGTTTTGTAAATATGATTGATAGTGGTTTTATTAAACCCGTTATTCTTAGCTATGGAATATATTATTTCAATTTCTTTATTATAGTTCTTTTTATTTAATGGTATGTTCAAAAGAAACTAGTTTACAATAAAACAATTTTATAGAAGTGGCAAATAATTTATCAATCCCTAATTAGATTGATCCTTCTATACCATCATGCGGATGTCAACTAAATATCAGTATACTTACTAGCATGTCCTCAGTTGATGTCCGCATGATGGTATAGAAGGATCGATCTAATTGGTCAGTTGACATCCGCATGATGGTACAGAAGGATCAATCTAATTGGTCAGTTGACATCCGCATGATGGTATAGAAGGATCAATCTAATTAGGGATTGATAAATTATTTGCCACTTCTATAATTTTATTATTATTGAAAACTAGTTTCGAATGTTATACATTCATCTTCAGTTCTAAAAATATTAAAATATTCAAAAATGAGCAATTCAAAATATAGTTAGGTATTATTATACATATTAAATTAAAAATATAAATTAGTATTATTTAACATTTATGAGTTATGAATTTAATTAAGATAAGAAATCAAATACGTGTTGGTACTCACGAAAGTTTAAGTAGATTATATCAAACAGAAAAGGTTGCATTGGTTTGTTCTCAAACTGAACTAGCAATGAAAGAAAGGTGGGAAGTTTATAGGTAAACGGCTTAAGGGTCGGGGTTTTTCCAGTAATTCCTGTGAGTAATTGTTTTTTCTGTTATAGATGGGAATAAATTTAAGATTGGACTATTGGAGATATTTATTAGTCAAACAGCCATTACAGCACGAAAAAAATTCAAATTTTGAATCTTTAATATTGAAATAGAAATTGTTCTTATCCAAACTAGACTAGTTAGTGGCAGTGGACCCGAGAGATTAGTTTCGATTGTTTGCACTAATCATTGATCAATAACACATGTCAAAACAGAAACAATAAATCCTCAAAAATAAAAACAATATTCTCTGTTATTCAATTATTTTTTAAATCAAATCATTTCACAAACAGGCCCGAGTACAATTCAGTTGACCGGAACTTCCTGTACAAGAACGATAACACGTTTGTTTTCACAGATGACATTGGAATTAAAAATTTTACTATTTGACTTAAAAACAATTAGATAACAGAATATTGTTGAATAAATGCAACCTCTGTGTGTGATAACACTGTCTGGAGTCGATTAACGAATAATTAAAAAAAAAGTTATAATTTCAGTAAAAATGGCATTTAAAAAAAAAAAAATCGAGACGAAGTTAACAAATATGACACATTTTGCATTTATTCAACAATATCATCTGTTATTCAATTGTTTTTTAAATAATTTCACAAACAGCCTCGAGTGTTTCAGTTGACCGGAACTCTCTCTGTACAAAAAAAATAGCACTTTGATTGTTGTTCCATGTTTTCGCAGATGGTTTTTGGATTAAAAATTAGGAAACATTTATATACATTTAGAATACAAATATAACAGCCGCAAGACGTACAATCGTGTCCAACAATGTCTGCATTTTTTATAAAATCGATTTTGCGCTATAATTTACTTTAATATGTAATAAATCAAAATTTGTTTTTAGTTACATAACTTGAGTAGCTTCCATTTTAGCTGAAAATTTGTACTCACTGATGAATAAACACACAAAGAGGGAAAATTCAATGATTTAATGTTTTTGCCTTGATTAGTGTAAACAATCCCTCGGAATCACTGTCACTAACTAATCTAATATGGATACCAACAATTTCCATTTCAATATTAAATATTCAAAATTCGAATTTTTTTGTAAAGGCTTTTTGTCTAATAAGTATCTGAAATATTTCAATCTTAAATTTATTCCCAACTATAACAGAAAAAACAATTACTCACCGGAATTACTGGAAAGGGTCGGGGCTTAAACCGTTTACCTATAAAAATCCCACCTTTCTTTCATTGCTAGTTCAGTGCGAGAACTTTGCAATTCATTTAAATGAAAATTATCATAAATTCATCGAATACTCAGGAGTTAAATTAATACATCACGTTGAAAACAGTCTCAAATTAAATATATATGAAGCACTTGAAATAATAAAATCCTTCAAATCCAATCCAGATTTTTGCTTAAATGGCCAAATAAATACCCCCAATAGTCCAATCTTAAATTTATTCCCATCTATAACAGAAAAAACAATTACTCACCGTCATTACTGGAAAAACCCTGACCCTTTTAACCTGACCGTTTACCCTTAAATACCCCACCTTTCTTTCATTGCTAGTTCAGTGCGAGAACAAACTTCTTTTCATTTTGATATAATCAACTTAAACCTAAGTGAGTACCAACACGTATTTTATTCCTTGTCTTAATCAAATCATAATTCATAAATGTTTTATAATACTAATTTATATTGCATTTAATTTAATATGTATAATAATACCATACTGTATTTTGAATTGTTTATTTTTGAATTTTTGTGTGTTTTTAGAACTGAAGATGAATGTATAACATTCGAAACTAGTTATCAATAAAAATAAAATTATAGAATAGACAAATAATTTATCAATCCCTAATTAGATTGATCCTTCTATACCATCATGCGGATGTCAACTGCATGTTAGCAAGTATACTGATATTTATTAACTACTACTCTTAGAAGTTATTGAAACAGTATAGATTAATTGTTTTTGCTTTGATTAGTGTAAACAATCCCTCGGGTCCACTGCCACTAACTGATCTAGTATGGATACGAACAATTTACATTTCAATATTAGATATTCAAAACTAAAGTCGCTATCAGACCCACTGAGCATCGTAAATTTTATATAAAATGATTTTAAAAAGTCAGAACTATTTTACAAATGATCCAGAAATATTTAAAAGGCATTAAATAGAGACCAGTATAAGATAAATTTATCCAATTTAAATCTTTTACAAGCTCTAGCCTAGAATTTAGGAATGCCGATAGCCAATTTGAGCATTTCACGTTTGGGAAAGGTATCAGGAAGAGTTGTAAATAGTTTCGAAAAATGGGAACAAAACCAGTTTATGGTCACAATCTCCAAGAGAATTTTAATTTCTGCTTAAAACTAATAGGGAAGATATTTCTTTCAGAGATGCTATCAAACCTGTTGTCCACATCTTTATCACAAGTTCATTCACTGCCTTTGCGATCAGATGATGAAGTACCAAAGAAAATTAACGTTAAGAAATTTTGGGTCTTTTCCGTTCCGAGTACCGCAGTTACTAACCGGTGATTTATGTGATCACTAGTTTAACATATGATGCTAAAGTTTAGGTTATTAATAATGCATGCAATGACCAACAAATATCACCACTATATATTATTACGGTAGTATAGATCCCTTTTCCGGCTCTCAGGAGCGATGGATTTTGACGGGTGAGGTATCAAAAGAAAAGGAATTTCATAGAGAAGTGACGAATCCTAATTTCGATTGTTAAATTCTTATTAGGGCTTAAATAAAAGTGATGAAAAAACTGGAAGGTTTCAAAACTTTGACGACTGAGAGTCGGCGGATCGAGACGGGATAAGTTGGGTTTTAGAGATTTTGACGAGGGCATCAAGATCACGTATGGTCCTTTGGACCATACTGGTCCAGCGTTTTAAAGCTTAAAAACCTACCGTTTTTGAGAGAATGCACGATACAGGTCCGCACGGGCCTCGTGCCATCTTGCATAAATGTCGTTGTCATAGCAACTTTATATCAATTTGAGTCTGTTTACACTTTTAATGAGTATAACATATATTGTTTTCCATTTCCAACCCTAAAGGGCACTGTTAAATATAAATGGAAAATGTTATAGCTGGAGATGTTTTTCAGTGGGATAAACTAATTATTAAGTATGAACTGTAACTCCAACATAGTCATTACAAGCTATGTAGCTTCACCAAATGTGTGTGTTAAATAAACTTTTTTGGTAATATAATGTTTACTCGAATAAATATGTTTCCCTAATATCGCTTATACTGCTAATGCATTAAGGATAGATATCTAATGCGAGAGTTCTCGCTCGGGTATACTAGTAAACATTTATTTACATTTTTAAACCATGAAATAAATATGCAATATAAAAAGATTTATAGATCCAAATCTTCAGGATTCTTTTGTAACTCCTTTTCGCTCCACTTAATTGTAGAATACTCGTATGCCCAAGAATATAAAGACCATAGTGACGTCTTCAATGGTAACTTATAGCCTTGAATCCATACTCCAGTTCATAGAGGTATAATAGTAAAACATGTTCTTCTTCTATACCTCCAAATTACAGACGAAACCCCCTTAATGGAGAGGCTCCAAATCGTGACCATTCGGACACATTTTTCTATGATATATAACACTATATCCATATAAAAATGGACACAGCTATCCTCGGTATTAAAATCAGTAACAAGTGTAGAGAAATTTATTTTACCCGAATTTAGAACTCTGAAGTGTAAACAAAGCAGGTATCGAGGTTAGTTGATAATAACAACAGATGTTTAAAATTAAGCATACAAAATAATAGACATTATCACAGAAATCACCGGTTAGTAACTGCGGTACTCGAACCGGTTAGTAACTGCGGTACTCGAACCGGTTAGTAACTGCGGTACTCGAACCGGTTAGTAACTGCGGTACTCGAACCGGTTAGTAACTGCAGTGCTCGAAACGGAAAAGACCCGAAATTTAAAATAATTTAAATTTATATATATAATTTTTATAGTATAATACATAATAGCATATAACTTTCTAATAATTGAAATAAAGGATATAAATTTTTATCTCTCTGTTACTTTTTCTTTTCACGAGAAAAACTGAGTTAAACGAAACTTTTTTTTTTACCCATATTATCAAGAGCCTTAAAAAGGTTTTAATCAAAATCAACCTGCCATCTTCATCTCACTGCAATAAAAAATGGCGGAGGATTAAAAATCTTGTCCGCATTTCATAGAAAAATGGCTGAACCAATTTAATTAAGGATTGATAAATTATTTGACACTTCTATAATTTTGTTTAAATTGAAAACTAGTTCCGAATGTTATACATTCATCTTCAGTTCTAAAAACAAAAAAAAAAAATTCAAAAATAAGCATGTTTTAAAAAAAACAAAAAAAAAAAACATTATGTGTCTTTAGAACTGAAGATGATTGTATAACATTCGAAATTCGAAACTATTTTTCAATAATAACAAAATTATAGAAGTGGCAAATAATTTATCAAACCCTAATTAGATTGATCCTTCTATAGCATCATGTAGATGTCAACTGAACCAATTTAGTCTAAATGTCAAATTGTTGTTATTTAGAGCCGTAAAAAGGTATTTAGCAACATTAAACTGTTATCCGAAATCTTTAGACAAAATGGCGGACGTAGTAAAATGTAATTTGATTTTTACCCGATTACGTCAAAGCCACAATGAGACTTTAACTACGTATGTATATACATATATATATATATATATATATATATATATATATATATATATATATATATATACATATATATATATATATATATATATAACATTTTTTCGTTCCATTCTATCAATATTGCCTTCCGTATTAAATAAAAAATTGTTTAGTTCATTCTCACTATACATTCCTAGTTTTATATTTTAAGTGTTTTATCTATTTTTTCTGTTAAACATCGAATATAGTTCATTTTATAATAATTCACTAATTGTCCTGAATTTTCCTTTTGAATTTACGTAATGTGTTTAGTAGGTATCTAATGATTTTTTGTGCTAACAGTTCAACTGATTTTCAAGTGAGATGGCTCAAATTATTTTTCACGTTCCAGTGGAAGGCTTTGAAACATTTTGAGCTAAAAATACTAATGAAACGTTGCATGAAATGTGTTTAATCAGTCCGTTTGAAAGATTTTTTGAGTGAACTGCACGATGAATTTTTAATTTTGATGCCACAATTTACTCAATGAGTTCCCATGAATGTTTTGAAACATTGAATGCACAAAATACTGAAAAATTTTTCATTATATTTTAAGTACCTATTTTCGGCTTTTTGTTGATGTATCTTATCATATCATTTGTAAGCTCATGATCATTTATAATAAATGATAAATTATAAATAGCCAATATTTGAAAAATCTTAAAATAAAATTTAATTTAATAAAAAAAATAAAAACTCCCAACTATGGAAATAAATTTTATATCTTACGATCCAATTCGTCCTAAATTAACATAAATAGCTTTTGTTAATTGTTAGATTTTTAGTTATTTATAAAAATAAAATGTAATTTTGTTTTATAATTTTAGTATGGGTTGCCCTGTAGATGGGGAAATTCCCCGAAACGTAGAAAATGTAAAGATTTGGAAGCAATTTTAATAAATATTAATATTGAAAGGTAGAAATTTGACTTGATAGCCATAATCAAAATTTAAAATAAAATTTTTTTTATTAAAACCCGCGTTTAGCCTGAACTACAGGAAAATGCATTCGACCGAAATTTGGGCGCCTTATTAATTAATGCAATAAAACAGGTTATTTAAGGTCTCAAGGCCTTCAGAGGCGAACAATAAAACGAGCCGTAGTAACTTGTTTGTGTGTTTGGCCACAGAGCACCTGCTTCAAATTCCACTCAATGAAAAGGTCTACGGCTTCATTTCTATTAGCTCTAAGTTGTTGAAATATCTTTTCATGGAGTTGTTTGAAAAATTTAAATCGATAATAAAGCAAATGTAGTCATTCGTAAAATATACGGAAAAATATATTTAATATTTTTTTTTTTTGTACATCATAAGAAAATTACAAAGTAAAGACTTAAGTCTCTGAAAGGCCAGTAAATAACTAACCAGTCAACGTTTCGGTAATTCATGCATCATCAGGACAGAAAAAGATATTATCCCACAAATGCAGACCAGGATTAGTTCAACACATCTCACATCAACAGTCTAAAAAAACTTCAACAAATACTGACAGAACATCCAGTGACATCACCATTGAAGGAGTAGAAGGAGGGGCATCACTCGTACCAATAATTTGAAAACTCAAAAAGTTGAGATTCGATAACCTTCATGAAACTGCTATAATTTTTAATAATAATAAACTCTTTAAGATTTCTTCGTGCTCCTTGACAACATTAGAACTGTCTATGTCACTAAATAAAGCATTGTAAATCGACGGTTTCGGCATTTTAAGCGGAAGAACCCGCTTAACTTATATCTTATTCTCGTACTGCAGATTTATTCAGCTCACAAATGGGGAGGAAAAAAAGAATTTTAAACTCGATTTTAACACTTAAAACAAGTAATAAAATTGTTTAATTAGAGCGCAAAAAAAATCGTGTTTATAACCATTATCACCGAACCATATGATCTCTGTAATAAATGTCGATACACCTTTTGATGTAAGTTTCTTATGACCTTCAAGTAAAGCACCCTTATCGGCTCACCAATTTAAACCAAAATCTATTATATTATTTATATTTATATAAAAGTCTAATTTACCAAATTTGAGGTATTTTACATCATATTTTAATATAATGTTTGACGAAAGTCTAATATGATCTTCAAGTAAAGTACCACTTCCGGTTTGCCAATTTTGACCAAAATTTATTATGTCATTTATATTAGTATGCACGTCTTAAATACCAAATTCGAGAAGTTTTGCTTTATATTTTAATATAATTTTAGATGAAAATCAATTATGACCTTCAAGTAACGTACCACTTCTCGTGATCACGTAGTGACCAAAAAGGGTGGTTCACAACTAGATTATATAATAATCCTAAATAGAAAATTTTAAATTTCTCCGGCAAACCGTTTTTGAGTTATGCGAGATACGTACGTACAGACGTCACGACGAAACTAGTCGAAATGGATTCAGGAATGGTCAAAATGGATATTTCCTTTGAAATATGAAAACCGAAAATTTTCGCTTTTACAATACTTCGTACAAGGAAGTAAAAATAATTAAAAAAAAAAAAGTTTCAACAATTTTGACTTCCAAGTTACTTTGACGTTCATTTTGACTTGAAGTTCAGAAATACAATCTAGAATAGCAAAAGTATTGAAAGAATAAGTGAATTACTTCATAACCTCAATAGTTCGCCAATTTGTTGGCCATTATATTCCACAATAAGGAATCGAACAGCCATTGAAATATTGATCGTCAATTTTTTTTTTGTTGGTTGTTTTTCACTTTATTATCAAGCCCAAAATTGTTTTTATCGACAATTTATATTTATATTTATAGTTAGTATTCTTTTAAGTGTTGATATGGGATGTACTTTCTCTTGTCTGCATTTATGTCACCTTATCTTTTTTCTGCCCTGATGTTGCCTAAATTGGCAAAACGGTAATCCTTCCGAAGTGCTATTAACGACCTTGAACAGGTTCAGATTCTCAGACAAGACTATAGTTCACTCACTGCGCATGCCCAATTAAATTCTCACATCAATGGATTCATCTCAGTTGGAACGCTGGTGTAGGGTTAGCTCAGACTTCCTGCCTTTTTACGAAGGGTATTCTTACTCCCACCACCTTTCCCATTTCTCCTACTATTTGAATTTCCCGCCATTCATTTAAAATTCTCGCCGCAGATATCTTAGGTAGATATTGTCCCTTTAACAAACATTTTGAGCAAACCCTACATAAGTATTCCAACTGATAAGGATCCATCGGTTTGAGTATTTAATTGGGCATGCGCATTTGGTGAATTAAATTCTCAAATCAATGGATCCATCTCAGTTGGAACGCTGGTGTAGGGTTAGCTCAGACTTCCTGCCTTTTTACGAAGGGTATTCTTACCCCCACCACCTTTCCCATTTCTCCTACTATTTGAATTTCCCGCCATTCATTTAAAATGGTTTAAGTAATTTTAAAATGTTCAAAATAAAATAAAAATAAATTGTAGACAATTTTACTTCACAATTACCTTGCGATAATAATATAATATGGCAATAAAATGTAATTTGAACTATTTGTAGATTTGAAAAGCAAAATGCTTTTTTTATAAAATGATTAATAATTGGATTTAATTTTTTTTTTTTTAAATTTAGAGGTGATGTAAAAAATTATATTTATTTGAACGATAAAGTTTTTTATGTATTTATATGAATTCATTCATATTATTAAAAAAAATTGTCTTTTGAAAAGGAAGAAGAAGTATTTCTAAAGTATTCAATTGGTTTCCAGCACAAAGTAAGAGCTTAGGAATTTTATCACAATAATTCAAGTAAAACCACAATTTTCTCAAGATTTAGATTAATTGACACACTAGTTTATTTTTTACCGGCTCATATGCAGTTGGGAAATACTGTCAAAATTGTTGGGAAATTTTATATTTTGTCTCCCAATGCCAATGAATGATGTATTGCCTCTATTAGGGGAGTGATTATCAGCTGTTGATGTGAGATATACTGTCTCTGATCTTATCTTTTTCGGTGCTGATGAAGCCTGAATTGACGAAACGTTGATTGGTTAGTTATTTATAGGTGTTTGAGATACTCAAGGCTTCTTCCAATTATATTCGAAAGATATTCACTTATAGATATGGTACGTCGTTTGAATTGATTCAGAATAAGAATGAAAATATAATAAACATTTACATCAACAGAAATCTGGGTTTTAGATTCTTACTACGCATATCACCGAAAACGGAACTGTTTTACCTGCAACCAAAAAGTTCACGTTATTATTGTTATTAGATGATAGTAATATGGCAGGTATCTTACACAACAGTTCATACAGTCAGCTGTTGGACCAAAAAAGAAAAAGAAGGAGATGTCGTGATCGCTTTGGCGAGATAGTTAGAACGTATCCTCGATCATAGCGGTATCTCCGTGGATAATATCAGCGTTGATATTACATTGAATGGAGTCCCGCTTCAAATAGCACATCTTTTACCAACCTTGACCGCCAGGCGATTGGGACCTTTGTGCACTTCCAGGGTTCAAGATCTCAAAATAAATCTACGAGCGATCGTGAACTTACAATCCTTTTCCGCGATCGCCGAGAAGTTTCCGATGACCCTAGATCACGAAAGTTTCGCCTTGAGGGCTTTAAAACGCCATAGGATGGATTAATGTATATTCAGAATGTATAACAGTAATGAACCAAATGCGCATGCGCTCTAGTTCAACCTTCAACATTAAAGGATATTAAATTGCATACAACTGAATTATTGGTCCTTCTTGTAATTAAATCACCATTTTGAAAATCTCTAATTCAACATATTTTCCCCTATAACTAGACTAAATAAAAAGTTAGGAGTTGATTTTTACTAAAATATTTAATTTTTCATAAATATTACAACTAATTGCAATGCATGAATTTCGAAGGAATACATCATTTCATTTTTTAAGTTTAGAGTTAAATAATTGTTCTTTTCAGTTGACGTCCACATGATGGCATAGAAGGATCAATCTGATTAGGGATTGATAAATTATTTACCACTTCAATAACTTCTATAACTGTTTTATTGAAAACTAGTTTCGAATGTTATAGATTCATCTTCAGTTCTAAAATCACACGAAAAAAATTCAAAAATAAGAAATTCAAAATATAGCTTGGTATTATTATACATATTAAATTAGATGTAATATAAATCAGTATTATAAAATTTATATATATTTATCAGTATTTTATAATACTGATTTATATTACATCTAATTTAATATGTATAATAATAACAAACTATATTTTGAATTATTTATTTTTGAATTTTTTTGAGTGTTTTTAGAACTGAAGATGAATGTATAACATTCGAAACTAGTTTTCAATAAAAAAAAAATACATAGAAGTGGCAAATGATTTATCAATCCCTAATTGTTCTTTTAGATCCAAGCAATCTAATTGGAGGTATTACGGATATTTTAAACATTAGATAGCACAATGCCTCCTTTAAATATATAATATTATAGTACCTTGCATGATAGTCCCGACGCATACGTTTAAGATGTTAACTTATTTATATCAAGCTAAAGGCTCAGCCACACTTGAAGGAGCGGAAAGACGTGAATAAAACTGAGGACGTGCTCATTCATAAAAAAAACTACGCAAATGTTCCGGTTAGATATGAATAAAGAGACGTTACACAATTTAATATTTGCTAACAGTTTGAGCACGTACTCCAAATATTTGATTCAAAGTATCTGCTCATCTTCCTGAGTAAAAAAAAACGTGAGTACACTCCACTATATGAACAGGTACTCAGTGAAATGCCAATCTACTCTTTCGTAGAGCAGGTACTCCGAATCAAATATTTGGAGGGCGTGCACCATACACTTAGCAAGTATTAAATTGTATACGTTATAAAGACACGTTGTCTTTGTTCACATCTAACCTCTGTACAGTTTTTTGAGGAATAAGCAGGTGCTCACTTCACCTTTTGTCTGCTCATTCCTCGTAGTGTGGTCGCCCTTCGGCAACTCAAATGGGGTTCCTTTGTTAATTCCGTGTTTTGGATTACTTCGGCAAAATCATCTCCTCTTTCCAGCCTCTTAAGCTTTAAGACTCTTTGTTGAGCTTTACAATACCAAGCCCTATTAGAAAAGACAAAAATAAAATCACATACGTATCAATTCATTTTAAATCACCCAATTTGAATAAATTTTGTCAAGGAACATATGACACAAATTTGGTGACTGAAATTCAACTGGATCCTTAGAGTTCTAAATTCGATTCGCTGCTGAAAACAAGTTTTGAGAAAATGTAAAATAATCTTCAATGCACTATAACTATGGAACCAGTTGAGTCTCAGACACCAAATATATAGTATGCCATATGTTCACACCATATATAGAGCTAGAAACTCTTATCAGTTTCATAATTTTTCACTCTGTCTCTTTTGAAATATGTAGTTTTAAATGTTGAAGAAAATTAATTTTGAAATTGAAATTTCTACAGCAAGTAGTACAATGACAAAACTATACAAGAAAAAAAAATCAGAGGTGGGTGCCTTTTCCTTAATACTCTTTTATTGCACTAAAATTGACGTTTAATGTCAATTTTAGTGATTTTTTTTTTTTTAACCGCTTTCCTCACTGCTTAGGTTGTGTTGTGCAGACAATAAATGCAGAACAAGTCATTATCATAATTTTACTTTTTGTTTCGTTTTAATATCAGCATAATTATTAGAGTTAGGAATATTTTTCCAAAACTTGTTTTCAGTTGCGAATCGAATTTAAAAAGGCCACAAAAAAATAAAAATAAAAATAAGTATGAGTCTGAAAAATGTTTCAGGATCTGCGCGATTTCAGATGGATTGAACCATACAGCCATGTGTTGAATTGTTTAGGAATAACAGACTACCCCTATTTAGTTAGTATTCTTTTAAGTGTTGATATGGGATGTACTTTCTCCTGTCTGCATTTATGTCACCTTATCTTTTTTCTGCCCTGATGTTGCATAAATTGGCAAAACGGTAATCCTTCCGAAGTGCTACTAACGACCCTGAACAGGTTTAGATTCTCAGACAAGACTATAGTTCACTCACTGCGCATGGCCAATTAAATTCTCAAATCAATGGATCCATCTCAGTTGGAACGCTGGTGTAGGGTTAGCTCAGACTTCCTGCCTTTTTACGAAGGGTATTGTTACTCCCACCACCTTTCCCATTTCTCCTACTATTTGAATTTCCCGCCATTCATTTAAAATTCTCGCCGCAGATATCTTAGGTAGATATTATCCCTTTAACAAACATTTTGAGCAAACCCTACACCAGCGTTCCAACTGATAAGGATCCGTTGGTTTTATAATTTAATTGGGCATGCGCAGTGGGTGAATTACAGTCTTGTCTGAGAATTTAGACATGTTCAAAGTCGTTAGTAGTACTTCGGAAGGATTATATAGGACAACAAAAAAAATTTTTTTGATAACTTTTTTAACTTTAATAGTTGATCTTTATAGATTTTTATGTGCTGAATCTAAATATGGCCTTAGTTTTTTTGTATCACCCATAGTTTTCCAGCAATATGCTTTGTATTATATAGTATAAACCCCTATGCAGGGGAATTAATGAAACATTATGTTACATGATAAGCATGGTTATAGTCCCTAACCAAGTCGTTAAGCTCGAATTGAGTAAACAGTTTAGGCTCTACATTTTCTGTAAAACATTGGAATTCTTCATCATCTTGTTCATCTAACTCCGACTGCACAGGCCAACGATGAAAAAACTTTTGTACTGAAAATACCTTATTCCAATAGTTTTTAGGGTGCTGAATCCAAATATGATATAAAAAAAGCTGTATCGCCCACAATTTCTTCACATTTTATAGTTAAATTTATTAAATTAAGCGATTTCTAAAGAATTGAACAGCTTTAATAGTTAAAATTGTGGGTGATACAGCTTTTTTTTTTTTTTTTTTTTTTTTGATTCAGCACCCTAAAAACTGTAGGAATAAGGTATTTTCAGTACAAAAGTTTTTTCATCGTTGGCCTGTGTTACCGGCAAAACCTTAACTTTTTTTTTATTTACTTGCATTTGAGGGACTTAAAGTTTTGTTTTCCGATAATGTCCTAGCTAATATTCTTATTAAAATAATTATTAATGACAATAAATTTACATCCTGATGATTATTTTTTTATTACCTCCCATTACAGAATTTTCCTCTCTTCTATTTTCTCCCATTTATTATGTTTCAATATTGTTATGAACAATTATAATGAGGGGTTTACATGCATTAGACTTTCCGCGAATCCCAAACTTCTACAAACGCTTGGTTCATTTGATTTATGCCCAAAAACAGAATGGATTCACCACAAACACATACAAGCATGCGCAAGCCAATCCAAATATCCAATCTACACACTTGTTACTTAAGGCTGATTCAACAAACAATGAAACGACGGAGCGTGTTCGAGTGAGTAAGATACGACTTCTCGTAAGATTATGTAATACCGATGGTATCCAGCTTCGGCCGTGAGCTTCTGGTCTTTCTAAGGAATTTGTCTCCAGCAGGTAGTGTTTGCAAGGCCACTCCGCTCTGATACAATTATAAATCATTAACATATGTTTATAATCATAGCTCATGAATAATTTTCAAGGAAAGGTTATCTACAACTGTCTAATTGTCGGCGGCGTTCTTAGTCGTGAAAGGAGAAATATATCTTGCGTAGTCTTTATCACGTGATTTAACTCTGCCGTCACCTGAGATTAGAAACCGCGTAAGTTATAAACTGTTCTGCATCAAAATCCACACTTAAACTGAAGGGTTGTTTTTCATATTTTGAGGTATGCTACACACGAATCCGAACACGAGAAAACCTCTATCAGGCACCATGTTATACCAAATTTGTGTTTTGGGGCAAAAAATGAGGTATTTTTCGATATTTTGAGCATTTTTTTTATCGTCCTATTTGATTTTAAAGCTAATACAATGCATTAAAACATGAAAAAATTGCAAGATATCAAGTGTTAGGCTTCAAGAATTTGTTCGGCCTTCAGTCAAATGTATTATGCAGAAACCCAGTTTATATCTGCCTCTTAGGTTCAATGACGGTATCGTCCCATTAGCCAGCAATAGAGTTAGCGGGTAGATTTGTTGAAGAGAGGAGAAAAGAAAAGAATATAGTTTCTCTCCTGGAGGGCTACCCCAGGTACCAGCCTCAGGAGGGCCTCCTAAACCTAGCTCTTCTTCCACCCTCTTTCTATTCAGACTATTTCTGTTATATTTGTGGTGAAGTTACATTCAAGTGCAATAAAAAATCCCAGACTCCCTTAATAAAGAAGGCGTACTTTGAATGCCAAGTAAGTGAACATGACAAACATAAGCATTTGTGCAGACCTTAAAGTTGTCGCCTTGGTTACAGGACTCCAAGGTGGTTACACTAAGTTTAGCTGCTTTTTATTTGTGTGGGACAGCAGAAAAAAAAGAAGATCATTACATTGTAAGAAAATGGCGGAAACCAAATTACAAAATTGGTCCAAAAAACATTGTCAACTCTCTCTTGGTTGAAAACAAACTAAATTCTACTCCCACCTCTCCATATTAAATTAGGACTCACAAAGAATTTTATGAATGCAACGTACAAGAAAGGAGAATGTTTTTTGTACTCGAAACAGAAGTTCCATAAATTAAGTGAAGCAAAGATTAATTAGGTGATTTTCGTGGGGCCACAAATCCGCGATCTTTATAAGGACCTGGAATGCAAAGGAAAATTAAATGAAACTAAAAAAAAAAGATTGGTCTGCCTTTGAAAACGTGTGTCAAAAATGTTTGGACAAAAAAAGAGATACAAATTACAAAGACATCGTTGAAGAATTGCTTTTATCTTATGAGGCCATGGATTGCAACATGTCATTAAAAATTCATTTTTTGCACTCCCATTTGAATTCCTTCTCCCCCCCCTCCCCATCTTGGGAGCAGTTTCAGATGAACACGGAAAACGATTTCATCAAGAGATTGCCAAAATGGAGAAAAGTTCTAGCGGTAAATGCAATGAGAAGCTGCTGGCTGATTGTCTACTGTTGGACAATACAACGGGAGACAGCTCCTGAAGACTATAAAAGGAAAAAATATACACATTGACAAGGCATAAAGTTATATTACTAGGGATTGATAAATTATTTGCCACTTCTATAAATTTGTTTTATTGAAAACTAGTTTCGAATGTTATACTTTCATCTTCAGTTCAAAGCTTAAATGGATTATATCAAAGAGAAAAGTTTGTGCTGGTTCCTTTTCGCATTGTAATAACACTTAGTGTTGCACGAAGGAACAAGTACAAACGTTTCTATTTGATATATTCCATTTAAACCTTGAACTGAAGATGAATGTATAACATTCGAAACTAGTTTTCAATAAATAAATTTATAGAAGTGGTAAATAATTTATAAATCCCTAATTAGATTGATCCTTCTATACCATCATGCGGATGTCAAAGTTATATTAAGTTCAGGATTAAATATTTTATATATTATTATTATTCACAAGAAAATTAAATAAATAAATGAAATAAGAAAAAAAACATGCTATTTCATTTTTTTTTTTCAAAAACAACCTCCATTTTCACAAAACTGGTTCCTGGTAGAATTTTTTGGACTTCAGAAATCAGCTGAGCACATATGAAAATATAAAAATCAGAAAAAATTTCTGAAGGCAGCGAACAGTTTTTATTTTTTTTTTGTAGAACAGTGTTGTCGATACGAACAGCATAAAACTACTGAATGAAATGAAACACATATAGAGGGCCCCGCATTATCATACCATTGTATAAAAGGACATCCTGTTTTTCGTTTGTAAAGTTTAATCGCGAAAACTACAAAACCAATCTTTACCAAATTTTAACTACATCATCTTCTTGGTTCTTCATGATTTTTGCAATAATAACATCGAAAGTATATATTTTTCGCTGATTATACGAATGCTCATTTTAAAATTATTGAATTCCCTACCAAAAAAAAAAAAAAATTTAATGAGCACGCTAGGAGTTCAAACCTATAGAGTTAAAACTCTTTTTATATCTCGACTTTTCCAGCAAAACATTAATTTAAAAGAGTATTTAAAAGAGAAAAATATAAACATTAAAAAACAATTGATTTTTTCATTATTTGAAATATAATTGAATTCTCTACGAAACAAAGAAAATGTCGTCGAAATCGGACCATTATTAGCAAAGATACAGTGAATTAAAAATTGTAATCATATTTTTATTTTCCTATCGCTATATGTAGGAGGAACTGCTGAACATAAACGCGCTGCTAGCTAACGAAGTATTGAAGTGGGATAAAATTTTCGATGTGCAGTTTTCAAAGGTTCTACGTTTTGCAGAGCCAACCTGAGTAAAAAAACAACAACGTATTTTTGTCCATTGGTCAGTTCCCCATCAGTGTCCCGATTATCTTTTAAGCGGATGAACTAATTATATTTTGAACTTCAATTAATTTGACTTTTTATTTTCTAATTTATAGATACATTAATTTTTATCAAATTTTCAATTTTGTCCATTTAATCTATGTATGTATATAGATAGATATACTGAAATCCGGCAGTAGTGAAGTATTGCCGGATTGGTTAGTTTTATATAAAAAGTGGCTTCAATCAAATGCTCTGAAACTTTGTACAGAACAAGATATTGTTATCCTGAGCAAGTCTCTATGAGCACAAAAATATTCTATGACAGGATTTTGAGTTATTCGCTAATTAAGGTATATATATATATATTATACTGATAAGAAACTGACTTTGGGAACTCCTGAAGGGTCAGCATTATCACCCTTACTATGGAACATTTTAATAAATACAGTTTTCGAGACGGACTTACAGAAAAATACTTCATTATTAGCATACGCTGATGATTTGTTATTACTTATAAAACGACGAGATTTTGACGAATTACAGACAATAGCAAACCTGACACTATCAAGGCTTAGACATTGGACTCGACGCAACAAACTTAAATTTAATTCAGAGAAGACTAAATACATAATTTTTACCAAAAAACATAGAGTACCGGAACTAGATATACGACTCAATTCAGTAAGACTAACTCAATGTGACACATTACAATATTTAGGTCTACTCTTTGACAGAAAACTAAATTGGAACAGACATTTGGACAATCTTTCTAACGACACATTACGAATTATAAATGTACTGTCAATAGTTGCTAGAGCAACATGGGGCCTCAGATCGGAAGTATTGAAAGTTATTTATGAAGGCGCTGTACTTCCTAAGATGCTCTACGCTGTACATGTTTGGCATCCGGCTGTACAACGTAAGAAAAATTTGTTGAAGTTGCAGAGGCTTCAAAGGTTAATTTCAATCAAAATATGTAAGGGCTTTCGTACCCTATCATATGAGGCCGCAGTTCTATTGACAGGGCTTTTGCCAATCCAACTAAAAATTGACGAACGTACGACCTTATTTAACATTAGGAAAGGAAAGACAGGTTATAAAGACATGACACTAGACGAAATGGACAGAATCACTGACTGGATGTTTTGGCTACACCCAGCAGCAAATTTATGGACTAGATCACAATGTGCTACTCAGGTCACCGAAAACACTGATGTTTACACAGACGGTAGTAAGGACAGCGAGAATACTGGATGTGCATGGCTATTCCAAGCACCAGATGGAAGCAATGTGGAACAAAAATACAAATTGGAATCCTATTGCTCGAATAACCAGGCAGAAAAATTTGCTGTGCTAAAAGTGACTGAATACATCAGTAACGACCCGCTACAAACGAACACACACATCACTATACGTACAGACAACAAAATTTTTACTGGACTCTGTAAATAATTCCGACATTCATGACCATTTGACTGACCAAATTAGACAAAATTTAATAGAGCTTCAAAACATAGGGAAATAAGTGACTGTTAAATGGGTAAAGGCACATTCAGGGGTTGAGGGTAATGAACGGGCCGATTACCTCGCTAAAGAAGCGGCAAAAAGTGATTTATTGCCCTCATACCATCAAGTACCGCTTTCATACATAAAGAAGGGATCTACAATTTGATTTGGTTAAAAGATGGGATCAAATATGGGTGAACTCAACCAAATCACCTAGCTTACACAGATTTATACCCCATATTACATCACAAAATTACAGAACTATACACAGTAATGATTACAAACTAACGCAACTACTGACAGAACATGGAAACACAAAACAATATCTCAAACGGTTCATCATTATACAAACAGACTTATGCAAAGAAGACGGACAAATCCAAAATTTTAGACATATACTTTATGATTGTAAATTATTTGACAAGCAACATTTTCATTTGATTAAAAGTATAATTCTCAGAAATGGACAATGACCAGAAACAGAAAAAAAATTTGTTTTCTAAATTAAAGACAGACTTGCTTAAATTTATTAAAAATATAGACTTTGACTCACTGACCACAGATGGGCAGCGTAGGTGATTTCTTGTTGGCTTTACTTAATTTTTTTTTTTTTTTGTTTGTTTGATTTAGTTTTGTTTTTATTTTGTTTTCGATATATATATTTTCTGTTTTATTACTTATTTATTTTCAATTTAACACTTGAATTGTATTAAACCACTGAATATGTAAATTTGATTATTCTTACCATTCATGTAGTATGCCTCTAAGGCATGGAACATGTATAAAATAATAAACGGTCCTTATGTGGGGTTACCATGTAAGGAAAAGATGTAAATATATATATATATATATATATATATATATATATATATATATATATATATATATATATATATATAGGATCATATAGAAGATTGATGTATACTTCAAGTTCAGAGGATATCAATGGGGCAAGAGGTTTATCATACATTCATATATATATATATATATATATATATATATATATATATATATATATATATATACATATAAAACAGTCTATTATAGAATATGATGAATATATAATGGACTAAGATTAGTAAAGACACACCTCCCAAACTGTGAAATGTGCAATTTGCAGTTGACCATTAGTCACATCTTAGAAGAATGCCCGCTGCATGACAGCTTCTTTCAAAATCTAGGAATAGAAAGAAATCTCCAAATGATGTTAGGAGACAGCATCACAAATACAGGAAAAATAATTGAATACCTAAAAAAAACAAAATATAACATAATATATTCAACAAAATATAATATAATACCAAAAGTGGAAGATTAAAAACAAATAAAGAAGGACACTAGAGACCCAGCAGTAATAGGAGCTCCGTAGGAAGCTTAACCTAACCTAACTTAGAATAATCAAAAAGATAAACTCGTTGATATATATTTAAATAACTTTAATTAATTTATTTTTATTGCCTTATTAAACATTTAAAGTCGTGTGATGTCTCTATTTTCTGTTTTTGCTGATCAGCTGTTTAAATATTGCCTCCTTTTTACTTCAGTTTGTGTTGGATTGTTTTAGAGTGAGGTACTATTTCTATTCAGTTCGTCTTTTTTAGGTTCGTGAAATGAGATGTACTATCTCGGTATGATCTTATGTTTTTCAGTTCTGATGATTCCTGAAACTTGTTATTTATTTAAACGACAGGCTCTACTGACTTTGCACAAAACTTTTTACCGTATCTTTATTTATTTAATTCCTTCTTCTTCTCCTTATCCTAACCCTATCAACTGCAAAAGGAGGCCACTTTATCGTCCTCATGATTAACCAGAGGTGGCTTCCACCCACTAACAGCCGGAGGACTAAGTTAAGGACTAGAACACAAGGAATAATAAGATAGAGGACAATAATGGCAGACCAAATGGACCTCAGCTGTCACCAGAAATAATAAATTTACTGAATATTTGAATCCTGTCAGGCTCCCTTCACAATATTTTAGATTTATCTGTTTGTCATCCCGTCTTCGGGTGAATATTAGCACATTTTAAACGCTTAAATACTATAATTTAAAGTATTTTACTATCGATTATTGTCAATTGAATAACAAAAAGATTATTAAAAAAATATTAGCCAAATAATAATTATTATATTTCTTCTGACCGATTATGGGAATATTTAACTAACATAGAATATATCATTTGGCATGCTAAATCGCTATTCCAATTGCTAAATATGACTACAGTCAAATAACAGACTCAGTTTAAACAGACCTGATAGTGTGCTAAAAGCAGTGTCATTCTGCTAAATGGCCGCTGTATTGTTTAATCAACTTACAGGTGTCTGCATAAGGTTTTAATGTGTCAAGTGGTATTTGGTTAACTTGCTTTAATTTAATTAAGTAATGGCCTCAAAAAAACAAGATTATTAAAATAATATAATATAAAGTTACACCTAGCAAGATAAGATAATATTTACACTGGTTCGTAATCCTGAATTTAGCATGCTAAATAAGATAGTGAGTGCTAAATCGTTCTGCCAGTAATAACACAGGCCAACAAAAAAATGTTATTGAAAACTTTTTTAACTTTAATATTTGAATTTTATAGATTTTTATGTACTGAATCTAAATGTGGCCTTAGTTTTTTTGTTTCACCCATAGGTTTCCGTAGGTTTCAGGCTCATCAAACATCCTAACTTTTTAAACTTCTATAGCATGTTAGCTACAATAGAAACATACTCTGGGTCTTTTTAATTTCCCAAGAACTTTGTAACGACTTGCTTGAATGATACCCATGCTTCTTTCTCATTTATGTTCATTGTGGATTCGAAGTTAACATCAAACATCATTTTTCTAATGTCAGGTCCGACAAAAACGCCTTCTTTTAGCTTCTGAAAGGCGTAGAAACTTTTGGTAGAGATTCTTGAAACATGGTCCATCTTTAGGCAAAGCCTTTACAAATTGTTTCATGAGGCCTAAGACTGAAAGCTGTTCAATTCTTTAATAGCTTAATTTAATAAATTTAACTATAAAATGTGAAGAAATTTTGCGTGATAAAGCTTTTTTAATATCATATTTGGGTTCAGCACCTTAAAAACTATAGGATTAAGGTATTTTCAGTACAAAAGTTTTTTCATCGTTGGCCTGTGTAATCATATTGATCTCGTATGAACTTAAAACAGTAATAAAAATGTCGTAAAGGTAACTTTTTTCTTATACCCTCATTAACGGACAGTTTTCTAAAAACAGGACAAGTAACCCACTATAGAGGACATCCACCAAATAGCAATTTAACAAGCGTTAATTAATGCTAATAAATGTTAATTTTGATTTTTTTTTTTGTTATGATGGTAATTAAGGTATTATATTGCTAACTCATGAAACGTTTTCGACTTGTCAAGTTAGAATACTATTAATTTACTCTTTCAGTGATTGATGAATTGCCCACTTATTAAGACTGTAAGTCAAGTCTTGCCGATGAAATGTTAATAATGTGAGGAAACATTCGAGGCACGCAAGGTTAGCCGTACTCGATGGCCTCGCCGTTAATCCATATTTTCTGCTTTACCTATTACAACTATCCTACAATTACATAAAATCATTAAAGTCTCAGTAAAGATTTGGTAATGTTGTAACACTATTGGTTGGGATTCGCTAATCCGTCAGGAACAGTATAACCTTTAAATATCTAAATTCACCGATAATCTTTCAGGTAGAAGAAATAGAAATAGGTAACCAAGGTCAATACATTTCGGAAACGAGTAGATTTTTTTACTTCCTTGTACGTAGTATTGGTATTTTAATTGCGAAAATTATAATGGAAATATCAATTTTGATCATCCTTGAATCCATTTTGACTAGTTTCGTCGTGACGTCTGTTCGTTCGTGCATATCTCAAAAACGGTTAGCCGTATAGAGTTAAAATTTTGTATTTTGGATTATCGTAAATCTAGTTGTGAACTTCCTTTTTTGATGACTTCATGATCACCAGAAGTAGTACTTTACTTGAAGTTAAAGTTGAACTTATTTAAATTCGTTAAATAAGTTCGTCGTTCGTTTCTTTATTGTTTATTAATACAATAATAATAATAATAATAATAATGTGTGAATATAAAAATAATATGTTTTTCCACACATTATTTTTTTCTATTATATTTCTGTAATCCTTCTGTTTGTAGTCATAAAGAACCTGAAACTGATTTACAAATTCTACTAGACGTTCGTCGCCATAATAACTAAATCCCTTTTTGTTAAACAACATTGTATCAAATGAAAAGCGGGAACCGTCGCAGTATGACTCCTTCTGAAACGGCAGGGACGCAGCCAGTATAAGTATGACGTCATACCTAGACTGCCGGGCAGTCCCGAAATATTCAGTCAAAGTAGTAGTAAACTGCATGCAAACTTTGCCGACCGCAACCGCGGGCAGTACCAGTGAAAGTCTATCTTTGTAGTCGTTTAATATATTTGCTCTAGAAGAATGTAAAAAAATCACATTGTAATAATATAAACTGCAATAATTATGAATTTGTTTACTTGGAAGTTCCACGTGAGTACTCCGATATGACTAACCACCTGTCCAATGATGGATCACGCCGATCTTCCTTGTGACTAGAGAGATCTGTCAGAAACACGTGCGAATAGCAACTTCTCACGCCAACATGAAAAAAGAAAGTGCTCTCCTCCTGAAGAATCTATGCTAATCCATATATTTCTTCAACTCTTCAGCATAAGGAATACCAGAAGGCCATATTAGTCATATGACATTCCAAATAGGAGTGAGAAATATGCCTTTCCGAGCGGATCACACTTTGGACATTCTACCATAGCGCGTATCATCCCTCTATCAACTATGATAATAATGAATGAATGAATGAATGAAAATAAATTTTATTCTGGGGCTTTTAGCCCCCTTAGGATAACAGAAATGTTTGTCTAGCTTACATATAGCAAATAATTAAGAAAAGTTAAATAATAAAATGAAATAAAGGAGATTTTAATAATTACAGACATTTAAATCATAATTAAATATATATGTATACCTGTTTACACTAACAAACAATAGACATAATAAACATGCAACTAAAAACAGTTAAAATGAACATGTACATATATAACTATAGTACTTACATAAATGCGGAAGGTTGATAGTTAAGGAGGCGGAGAAATAATTGATTCTTGAAGGAGTTTAAGGATGAAGATTTGCGAATAGAGTTGGATAAGGAATCCCAAAATGAAGTAGCTCCAAAGGTAAAGGATCTTTTGAAAGAGGCAGTTCTATGAAAAAAAAAAAAAAAGAAGAAGAAAATACGTTTATGACTCCTAAGCATTCAAGTCTCTTTGGATCGTTTTGTTTTTCGCATCAGTCAATTTTTCGCACCGTGACACACGGATTAAAAAGCATTTAAAACTGAAATTCTGAATATGTGCAGTTTTTTTTTTTTTAAATTGATATCTTTAAGTTAGACTTTCGCTGGTACTGCCCGCGGTTGCGACTGGGAGAGTTTGCCGCTAACTTTTATACTTCGCTGAAACTGCCCACCGCAGCGCACGGGGTGAACAGATCAAGAATATAAGGAGGCTTTTTGGCTTTGAAGGTTCGGAAAAGATAGATACCTAGTAAGTATTGCCGTTGGAAAACAGGTTGAAGCCACTTTAACTCGGCATACCAACTGGAGCCTGGGGATTCCGCAGATGAATCTAATGAAGCAATTCATTCAATGAATATGAGAAATGAATTTGTTTTTTATTTCCTCGAACGCAGTAATGGAAGTGAACATTTTCGGTTTTCACATTTCAACGGAAATATCCACTTTGAACATCCCTGAATCCATTTTGACTAGTTTCGTCGTGACGTCTCAACATACGTTCGTTCCTACCTCGTATAACTCAAAAACGTTAAGCCGTAGAAAGTTAAAATTTTATATTTGGAATTGTTGTAACATCTAGATGTCTGTATAGGACTTCAATAGAAGTATTAAGCCAGAAAAAAAAAAAACATCTAGATGTGAACCTTTCTTTTTGGTCACTACATGATTACCGAAAGGGGTACTTTACTTGAAGATCATAATTAACTTACATAAAATATTATATTAAAACTTATAACAGAGATCATATGGTTCGGTAATAAAGGTTACAAACGCGATTTTTTCCCGTATAATTAAACAATTTTATTACTTGTTTTAAGTGTTAAAATTGAGTGTTAAATACTTGTTTTCCTTCACATTTATGAGCTAAACAAGTCTGCAGCAGAAGAATAAGATATAAGTTAAGTTAAATTTTTATATATGGGATTGTTGTAACATCTAGTTTGAACTTCCCTTTTTGGTCAATAAATGATAAGTGATACTTTAGTTGATGGTCATTATGGATTTCCACCAAAAATTATATTAAAATATTATACAAAACTTCACAAAGTATCTTTTTTTGAGATGCTGCTACCTTCAAAACTAGTAACCAAATTCATGATCACTTTGTGAGCAATCGATTTATAGTTTAACAGGCGTACAAGGAAGTTCTGTGGTGTCAATATCAGATATTTTTACAATCGATACTCAAAAGTTATCAAGACGATACAATCTATTACGCAGGTACTTGCTGAACTGCTTTGGAATGATGTTGTTTGCTGATGTGAGAAGTTTGCATTAATATAACTTTATATTAATACTGGGAAAAGGTTGAGTGGTGTTTGAGAGACTTGAGGCTTCGTTTAGGGATTTTCTAATTTTCTAATTTCTACTGACAGTACAAGATTTTTTTTTAATATGTACCTCTGTATGCTGCTTTTCTCTGAGGCCAATTGATTTTGTTGAGATTTGGAAACAAATTCATAGGACATCCCAGGTTGATCCTCGGAACTCCACATTACCATCCGAAATTTCTTATCAAAATAGCGTTCGATTAGAAATTTTATAAACCCATAATTAGGCTATTCATTAAGATAGAGGAAAACTGTAAAGTGTTTTTGAATCAGCCGAACAAGCAGACCCTTATCGAATATCGAATAAAAAAAAATCCGTCCGTACAAATTATATATAAATGGAGATATAGCCTGTTGAACTTTTTAGACTAATTTCTCGAGGCAAGCTGAGCAAACAATAATTTTAATAGCGCAGTTAAACTCATGCGAATTGACGTGGAAAATTTTGCGGTAGCAAAAAATCCGTAGTTCTTTTCTAACAAAAACACATTTTTTGGGTTGTGGTATTATGAAGATCTCCAAAACCTTTTACATACCTGGACTACTTCAAGTCTATATTAATGGATATGAAGGATCTTAAAATGACATAAGGAAAGTATCAGAACAAGGGATAACCTTACCTGTTGCATTAATATGTCGATTACAAATGCATGAAAAACACCTTGCTAAAAAGAAGACTTTAATCCTTAATGAAATGAATTTTACAGAAGAAAAGAAGAGATAGACAGCGAAGGACATGGACAGTGTAAGCTGGAGGCCAGCCGGTTTGATGGTCGAAGGAATGCCTGGAGAGTAGGTGGATATCGCTGGAAGCAGTTCCAGTGCGTCCGCGTAGCGCGTTTCCGGAACCTAAGCCTCGTGCACACAAAGCGACAGATGTGTGGCTACATTTCGCTGGTTCCACCATGTTAATGGGATACAAGATGTCGCGAAATTGGGTGGGGAGAGGCGAATGTAGTTCAAAGCGTGTTGGCATCTTAAGGTTCATTTTATAAGTTTTAAATATATCAAGGATGAAAATTAAAAAATAGAAACATAAATAACTTAGAATTGTAATAAGAAACCAATATTATTTATTATTTTTTTCAAATTGTTTTAATTCAATACTTTAACTTAATTATTTTAAAATTTCGTGTCACCCTAAAGTGTCGCGGTACTCTCTCAGAGAACCTCCTATATAAACAAACATATTTAAATAATAATAAAAACTAATGAATTATGATAGAAACGTTTCATAATTGTAAAGTTTTGAGTAGAATATATCGGCGTCGTATTTTTGAAAAAGGCGTAAGCGGCATTTAGCAAACTTCATAAGAAACACATGAAACGATTTTTCCCCAAAATAACAATTTTTTTTTTTTTAATTTTATTCTTTATTGTATACAGTAGGAGTTAATTAAGGTTGCAAAACCTTTGTAATTAAAATATATTTTTAAGGCTTCTGGCACTGATTAAGGCCAGAGTAACGACAGAGAGTCGTTAATATTTGGTGGTAATATCTTCCCTACAAGATTCGGAGATCAGCTTTCGAGTTTCTTCATGGAATTTTTGTATTGTTCATAAAAATGTTGCTGACCTTTTCTGCCTTGCAGTCATTGGTCCGTGTTATGTAACATTCACCGAAGTTGATGTAGAGAATGGAATTTCGGGTTTTCTTCTGATATTGTCATAATATCTAATTTGGTTTTAAATACTTTCAAATAATTGTGCTTGTATTAAAAAGGCCATATTTTAAATTTAATTGGGTAAATTAAGATATTTATTTTTCGCTTTATTTTAATATTTTATGTGGTTTATATCATAAGATGTGGGCCAATTAAGCGTTGGTCTGTTCGACTTCAAGGTTTTTTTAAATATTTTTTATATGTAGAATTTAATTATATTCTGAAATAGCAGAGATTTAATTGCAAAAGAGAAAAAAAATCTTATTATCATATATATATATATATATTTTGAATGCTCTTCAACTTTCATTCCGACGAAAACAAATCAAAGAAAAGCAGGGAAGTTTAACGAAAAATGCGGGGCGAAAGAACTTTGGTCAAAGATTATCCATTTTTACCTGGGGATTTCTCGGAAACTATAACAGATAAGAACAAACTCATACATACCGATTTGTAAAGAATTCAATCTTCTTTCATACTACCGGATATAATTTCCCTTTTCGAGTTTTAAGCGAAATATCGATATAAGAGACGATATAAGATAATATCGATATAAGAGACCTTTATTATACGTTGTTGAGGGGACTTACCCCTACATTTAGTTCTTATGTTTCCTCTATTTTGGCCTACTTTGCCTAGATCTCCCCTTTTCCTTCAGTATGTGTTGAGGAGTTTTTTCAGTGATGTAGGTACTCTCTCCTCCATTTTGGTTGTTCTTATCAGACTAAAGATAAATGATCTTGATTTTTTCTTTTGTTCTGATGATATCAGAGCCCTATTTCATAATAAAGTACAAGTATAAGTGAAAATGTTCGTGTTGAGACAAGTTACTTATCGTCGTTAGATAATAATAATTTCATTCATTATTTTTTTAATATAACTATTTTATATTATCGTGTTTTAACTTTGTAACAATGTTTTAACCTAATATAAAAACTATATAACATCTTGTACTTTACTTTAAAGACACCCCCTGCTTCACAATAAAGTACAAAGGTACAAGTACAAGTTAACCAATGACTTACTACGCCTATGACTAACATGGTAAAATGTTAAAATACGATAACATTTACAAAAAGTTATATTAAAAGTAGTAAATAAAAAATAAAAAAACATTCAATAAAATTATTATTATCTAAAGACGATAAGTAACCTGTAACCTCTAAGAACAAATCTTAGCACTAGTATTTTTACAATTTCTACTTTTACTTTTGAACTTTATAACGAAATAGGGCCCTGTAAACGTTGACTAGCTTTTTACTGCCACTAGAGAGACTGAAGGCTTAATTTTGGGATTTTTTATTAATCAATTAACACTCTTAATTATTTATTAATTATTATTATATTAAACTAATTCTTGACTGAATAAATAATGGAATGGCTTGAGGAAGTTTCTATGAACAGAAATGGGTTTCGTTGATTTTGATATGTTGTGCCGAAATGACATAACAATCAACAAGTCGCTAAGGAAGCAGGAACCGATGTATTTTGTTTTTGTTTTTCTTTACGAGTCATTAATAAGAATACGATCTGGCGTTTTTCTTGCTTTCTACTACTAACACTTCCGCTTCGCCTCCCGTTTCCCGAAACCACAAGGTCGGAAAAAACCCCGGAAAAGCGGTAGCATAGACAACCTCTCAACTGCGGACGGCTCTCTTGCGTAATCAGTTAGCGTTTCATATATGATAATTATAAATGCATACCGGTGACCAATTATCTGGCGTCTGGTCGTTTGCGAAACCCGCCAAGGACGGCCTCCTACCTTTTTTTCCCTTTTTCCCACTCAATTTCCTTCGGAGGGCATTTTTTTTTATCTCTTTCCCCCCCGCCTTCTCGATCCGTCACTAGCACTGCCCAGCGACATTTTCTCGAGTTCTCGGCAGGTTTTTCCATTTCATCTTATTTTTTTTTTCTTGCTTAAGAAAGTTTTCCGACAACGGGGAGATTTTTCTTTTTGACCGTATTCGGAAGGTACAAGGCAGCCCTCATCACGTGACTTCGTTATTTTCGTGACGCAAGGACGAGATTCTCGAATCACTGATTGACAAGTTCTTCTCTTTCGCCTGTTAAATGAGCCATCGTACTCAAGTATATTTTTTTTACTAGTAATTAAAATTACATTAAAGTAACATTGTAACATTAAAGTAACATTGCTGTATTCGTATAGAAAAAACTTAGGTAATAATGAATTTTATTTCCACATATTTCACTTATTCTTCTCATCAGACGCACCTAAAAATCCATCATATGCAGCAAAAGGGACCCAAACCACTCTACCAATCCCCGAAATTAACACTACATCCCATGGGACATTGAAATAAAATAAAAAAAATTTTTTTTTTACATCATATCGACGTCGTTTATTGAAAAATGCGTAAGCATCATTTAGCAAACTTTGCAGGAAACACATTCAACTTTTTTCCCGAATAACAGCAATTTTTTTTTAATTTTATTTTTTATCGTGCACTGTCGGATTTTTTAAGATTGCAAAACTTTAATAACTAAAATATATTTTTAAGACTTCTAGCACTGGTGAAGGCTAGCTGACCTCCGCATGATGGTATAGAAGGATCGATCTAATTAGGGATTGATAAATTATTTGCCACATCTATAATTTTGTTTTTATTTAAAACATACCAACGCACAAAAATTCAAAAATAATCAATTTAAAATACAGTTTGATATTATTATACATATTAAATTGTATGTCGTTAAAATACAATATACATATTAAATTAAATGTAATATAAATAAGAACTGATGATGAATGTATAACATTCGAAACTAATTTTCCATAAAAACAAATTTATAGAAGTGGCAAATAATTTATCAATTCCTAATTAAAGAATATAATGTAAATAATATCTATTTAAATAATATTCACATAAATTATTCATATTTCGATGCTATTTAGCTAGAAGTTACTGCAACACGACTTGTTATAATTTTCATTTGTATTTATTTGTTGTTTTTTCTTTTTTCTTTTTCATTTTTTTTTTTTTCTCACATCCCACATCCCACAAAAAACCCACATTAGCATCTTTCATACTACAAAACCACCTTGATGAGATTTGTACTTGGGCTACCAGGTGGAAAATAAAGATGAACGAAATAAAGAGATGGTGTTCATTGTATTCACACATAATCAAGGTTCATGTCCTCAGGTGTATTTTAATAATGTGCCAATTGCTGGATCTGAGGAAGTGCGATTTTTGGTTCTTCTGGATAAGAGAATGACATGGCGGACCCACATCAGACTGAAAAGAAAACAAGTGAACGAACAGTTTGGACTATTATCCAGATTACTTGACAGAAGCTCCGAATTATCCTTCACTAACAGACTTTCAATCTGTATAGAGATACGGGATGGAGCTATGGGGCTCTGCCAAAACTTCAAACATCCGAAGAAATCAGTCGTTCCAGTCAAAATCATTGAGAAAAATAGTAGACGTGCCATTCTATACGAAAAATGACTTACTTCACAAGGACTCGGACATGCTAAAAAAGTTTCAGATACTGCCACAGAATATTACAAAAATTTCCACAACAGACTGACTTGCAACATGAACCCCTCAGCAGAAACAGTTACATCTACCACGAACACACACAACCCACCCCGACAGCTTTCGAAGCGGTGGTCTAGAGATTTGTTCAGTTGACCGCAATAAGGATGAGCGCAGATTTGCGCGTTTGCAAAAATAATTTGTAGATGTCACATTAAATAAATGCCAAACTCAATAAATAAATAATTTTTTGTTTTATTAACTGTTGACTAATATGTGCCTATTTCATATACTCTAAGACTCTGAAGCCCACTGCCTGTAATTGTTATTCCTACTTGTCCCGGAATAATTAAATAGTTCATTATTATTATTAATATTATCATAAATAAACATTTTCAAGTAACTTTTTTACTTCCTTGAACGCAGTAATTTTCGGAAATATCCATTTTGACCATCCCGGAATCAATTTTGACAAGTTTCGTCGTAACGTCTGTACGTACGTTCGTATCTCGCATAACTCAAAAATGGTGGGACGTAGAAAGTTAAAACTTTGAATTTAGGATTACTGTAAAATCTAGTTTTGAACCTTCCTTTTTGGTCAATGCATGATTACTGGAAGTGGTACTTTACTTGAAGGTCATTATTGATTTTCATAAAAAATTATATTAAAATATAATGCAAAACTTATCAAATTTGATATTTAAGACTTACATGTTAATATAAATAATATAATAAATTTTGGTTAACATTGGCAGACCGGAAGTGGTCCTTTACTTGAAGGTAATTATTGATTTTCATCAAACATTATATTAAAATATTATGTAAAACATCTCAAATTTGGAAAATTATAGTTTTATATCATTATAAGTAATATAATAAATTTTGGTTGAAATTGAAGAGCTGAAAGGAGTATTTTACTTGAAGGTCATAATAAACTTAAATCAAAAAGTATATGGAGATTTATTACAGAGATCATTTGGTATGGTGATGAAGGTTATAAACGCGTTTTTTTTTCCACGCTAATTAAATAATTTGACGAGTTGTGTATTAAGTGTTAAAATTGAGTATAAAATACTTGTTTTCCTCCCCATTTGCGAGCTGAACAAGTCTGTAGCAGGAGGATAACATATAAGGTAAGCGGGTTCTTGAAAAATGTTGAAACCGTCGATTTTCAATGATTTATCTATTGACATATGAAGAAAACGACATATAACTGAATAGACATATAAGACCTTCATTAACAAGAGTGTGTGCGTCTGTATGTGTCAATAGATGGACGTCGCGACGCCGAGTGTCGTTTTTGAGATACTGCTATCTTCGGAAACTAGTAACCAAATTCAGAGTTACTTTTTGAGCGCCGATTAATAATTTAATAGGCGTACAAGGAATTCATGGGGTGTCCACATCAGATATTTTTATAAATAAATAAAAAAAAAATCATTAAGTTTTATGATTCAAAAATAGTTAACAGTATTAAATTAAATTAAGCTAATTCTAACCATGATAAAGAACGATGAATTTTAAATAAATTCGAACGTTATATTAAGAGACTTGGCAAGACGAGGTGGAAGATAATACGACAAACATCCGACCGAAAACAAGAAAAAGAAGTTTCCAAAAATAAAAAAATGCGAAGCGGAGCCGCCCTTCGGTCAGTGGGTCTTCCAAAGGTCTCTGCATTCCTCAATCTTTCCTCCCTCCTTGATCATAAAGAAAACCCACAATCTCCTGAAGTCGAGAAGAAAAAGGACCATCAATAACAACGATATAGTTTTTAGTTGGTGATAAATAATGGATAACATTGCTCACTGCTCTGTTGAACTCGTTGTCATTGTCGAAGCCTCTACCATTCTAATCCAGGATTAATAAAACTACAGGACATCCAGGATCGACTCCTTGAAGGAGAAGATATTTCTCGCAGGAGCTATGCAGTCGGATCGGGCCTGTAACTCTGACGTGCATAGGCGATTAACAA
Source organism: Rhaphigaster nebulosa (assembly GCA_948150685.1). Lineage (NCBI taxonomy): Eukaryota > Metazoa > Arthropoda > Insecta > Hemiptera > Pentatomidae > Rhaphigaster > Rhaphigaster nebulosa. Next base: position 130,016,043 of record OX411311.1, on the reverse strand, counting down.
GAGTGGTTATGCAATTCATTTATTTTTTTTTAATAAATTATTTTTCCAGTTCCAGTTCCAGCTATAACGCTGTATTATTTTTTTTTTTTATTGGGACCATTAAACCAAGTAAATGTGACAATAGGATGTATGACGTTGAAATGGAACTTGTAAGCTTGTGAGGTTTAGCATTCTTAAATAGTCTTTAAACACAGAATTGGATTTCTTTTTTATTTGGTTTGAAATATCAAGATTAAAAAAGCTTCAAAACTGGCTAAAATTAATTCAGCATAATAAAACTAAATTATCCATCAATTGGCAATAATAAAACAACAACCATATCTCACCATAAGACATATTTGAGTAAATAAATAAAAAATCATCAAGTACGTACATAATCATCATAAACAAAATCACATAAATGCAGACAAAAGACAGCACATCATTTAGACCTCACTCCGAGATATCTCATAGAGTCTTATTGTCTCCGGTTGATGTTTCTTTTGATGTGAGGTCCAATCTGTTGTATGGCTTTATATGATTTTGTTTTATATGTCCCGATGATACCTGAATTGGCGAAACGTTTACTATTTAGTTGTTCAGAGGCTTAAGGCTTTGTTTTTGGAATGTCCCAATTATATCCTAAAATGGAATCATAAAAAATAATTATTTCTATCTGTGATTGATGAGAATAAAATATTATATCTAAATATTTACTATTATTATATTGTACTATATTTTTTTAAATATCTTTAGCCTTGATTGGCATTTCCTGGCTCTTTCACTTCGCACGCCCACAAGAATATGGCAGCAAATTTGATTCCTGTATAGCGCGGAAACTGAATTCATGTGGATTTTAAATTTCAATTAATTAATTTTGGTTCATTATTTTCAATAATGGACCTTCGTAATCGACCAAGAAAAAAAAATGTTTATCCCATCCCTGAAAATTTGAGCTTTTACGTTTCAAGATTCGTAGAATCCAAATATCGAGAAAAAAAAAATCCGTCCGTCCAAAATTGTTTCGATTATCAAATATATAATTCAAAGTAATAAAATTCTCTACAAAAAAAATTTCAAAAAAATCGAAATCGGACTAATATTAGCAGAGATGTAGCGTATTGAACTTCGTAGACTAATTTCCAGGCGCTTATCCTCCTGAGTTATCCTTTTCCATTCCTGTACCTCTCTCGTCTTCTCGCATCTTCATCCTTCCTTGGATCCATCCTCCAATCCACCAGTTTCTTGGCCGTTCCTTTTTTTTCCCTCTGAAGTGCGTCTCAAACATTTTCCTCTGTACCCTTCCACCCACTATTCTGATCACATATCCTGGCCATCTCAGCCTACATGATTTAAGGAAAGCCGTGTGAATGGTCACGCCAGATATTTTTTAAATATAACTATTTGGAAATAATAAACCACTGTGTTATAATTTGCAGCGATTTGTATATAGCCCTGGGCCTCGCGGAAAATCTTCAATGTGATCTATAAATTCGTCAATATAACAAGAGTTCAAGATCACATAAATGATGAACAAAGATAAAAACACACAAAAAATTCAAAAATAAGCAATTCAAAATACAGTTAGGTATTATTATACATATCAAATTAAATGTAATATAAATCAGTATTATAAAACATTCACGAATCATGAAGTTAATTAAGAAAAGAAATCAAATACATGTTGGTACTCACCAAGGTTTACATGGATTATATCAAACAGAAAAGTTTTTACTGGTTTCTTCTCGCACTGGACTAACAATGAAAGAAAGGTGGAATGTTTATAGGTAACCGTTTTAAGGGTCGGGGTTTTCGGTAATCCCGGCGAGTAATTGGTTTTCTGTTATAGATGGGAATAAATTTACAAGACAGTTACATATTACTCCATGTAATAGGATACTTTACAACTAACATTGCATAGATTGACAAAAAAAAACATGACATTCTAAAATAGGGAAGGATATTCGTTTGACGTTTTGATTTACGGAAGTACTGTTGCCGGGAAATGTCTGAAATGTCAAGATCGCTAGAGCTGTCCACAACAGGTTATTATATTATATAATAAGATATAATAATATATTAACCACACCAATTTCAATGTTACGTTGTGAACATTTGCATATCCTTAATAATGATAACTTGTTCCCAGTTTGCTATATTCAAGGAGATATGAACTGACTATTCCTGTATCATCTTCAACTTTCAGTTGGCTATTATGATTTTACTTCCTCAACTGCCTACAGGTATATATATATATATATATATATATATATATATATATATATATATATATATATATATATATATATATATCATCCTATTATATAAAGGGATTTTTAAAAGTATGGAAAATTGAAAAATATAAACAACACAGGCCAACGGTGAAAAAACATGTTTACTGAAAATACCTTATTCCTATAGTTTTTAGGGTGCTGAATCCAAATATGATATTAAAAAAGCTGTATCACCCACAATTTTAACTATTAAAGCTGTTCAATTCTTTAGAAATCGCTTAATTTAATAAATTTAACTATAAAATGTGAAGAAATTGTGGGTGATACAGCTTTTTTAATATCATATTTGGCAAGTAATCGAATAATTAATTAAAAAATGAACGATTTTGTACTTTCTCTCACAATAGCGACTGCTTAATTAATGATTCTTCGAAATACTCCGTACGCACTTACCCCTAAGGGCATTGGAAAGCGAATACTAAGTTCTACAAAATTTAATTTTCAATCTCATAAAAATGGACGTGATTGAAACGTGGACTTGTATGTAATATTTAATGTAAAACTTTGTAAAATCAATTGCGCACTTATCTTGCATTACCATTATGAAATTTTCATTTAAATTAAGGGGTTAAGGAAAAATAAAAGAAGCAAGGCATTATGCAAATATTAGAACGAAAATGATACCAAAATACCCTCATTTCTGAAAGAACCGTCCTCAAATTGTAAAGAAAAAAAAACTGAGGTGAGAGTGAAATTGCCGAAGACCCTTTGGCAGTTTTTACAAAGGTCGGTCCAGAGCAAATGATGGGTTGTAGCTGCCGAATACTTGGGTTTTCCTTCCTCTGGCGAAAAAAGGATCAGAGGTCTGGAAAAAACCACAGGCCCCAAAGGATTGAGGCAAGAATTGACGAGTTAGTGGGAGGAGCCAATTTTTTTTTGCTTCGGTCTGGGGCAACCCCTCAAACCTCAAAGATTTATTATTGTGCTGAACCCTTTATTAATTGGGGGGTGGCAGGGCAAAAAGGGGGTGAAATAACCCTTCCGCATACCTGGTTCTGCAGGTAGTTCTGTCTGCCCTCCGTCTAGTCCACCTCCTCGTACCTCCGAGTCTCTTCCTTGTCTTCCTTCAGCTGTCCTAACTCTATCGACGTTATATCTCGACTTTATTTCTTTTAATTTTTTTTTTTTTTATAAATTGATATATTTGCTAGATGCGCAATATTAAAAAGTTATAAATGCAAATATTTGGGAAAGATTGTGCTAAACGAGCAAGAGATAATAGATTTTTTAGACGATCCAGTTTATAAAAATAAATGTTTTTATTTCCGCAGTAACGGAAGCATTGTAATCGCGAAAATTTTCAGTTTTCAAATTTCAAGGGGAAATATCCATTTTAACAAGTTTCATCGTAATGTCTGTACGTACGTTCGTACATTCGTACGCAGCTCGCATAACTCAAAAGCGGAGAGCCGTAGAAAGTTAAATTGTATTTACAATTACTGTGAAATCTAGTTGTGAACCTTTATTGTCACTGCATGATTACCGGAAGTGGTACTTTACTTGAAGATCATTATTGATTTTCATCAAAAATTATATTAAAATATAATGCTAAACAAATTTAGTATTTAAGACTTACATAGTAATACAAATAACATGATAAATTTTTATTGAAATTGAAGAGCCGAAAAGGTTACTTTACTTGAAGGTCATAATTAACTTAAATCAAAAGGTATATCGACATTTAATACAGAGATCATATGGTTCGGTGATAACGGTTATAAACGTGATTTTTTTTTCCACTCTAATTAAACAATTTTATTATTTTTTTATGTGGTAAAATGGAGTATAAAATACTTTTTTTATTCCCCAAATCTGCAGCAGGAAAATAACATATGAGTTCAGCGGGTTCTTCCGCTTAAAATGTTGAAACTGTCGATTTCCAATGCTTTGTCTAGTGAAATAGATAGAAAAAGACATATACTAACGGAATAAGACCTTCAGAAACAAGAGCTTATGTGTGTTTGTGAGTGTGTGTGTCTCAAGAGATGGACGTCGCGACGCCGAGTGTCGTTTTTGAGATACTACTATCTTCGGAAACTAGTAACCAAATTCAGGGTCACTTTTTGATTCACCGATTTATAGTTTAATAGGCGTACAAGTCATGCGGTGTCCACATCAGATATTTCCATAAACCATTCATGAAAGTACATGCCTTTTTAATGGGCCCTGTTCTATTCTATGGGCAGTAGTCAACTGCCGGAACAGCAGTCTCTGCCAGCCGTAGCGGTGGGCAGTACCAGTGAAGTCTACCTTAACAGGGAATATTGTACTTTCTAATTGTTTGGGATTGCAAACTTCCTCTGGTAGACTGCATTGTGTTAGATGGGCCGTGTTTGGTGTACAATATTTTCTATTTTAATGAAATAAAATTCGAAAAAAAAAATTAATTACACAAAGTAAAATCTTATAATTGAAATAATAATATCTTATTAAGAATACAAACTGAAATAAATAAAAATATTTTCAATTATTCTTAAAACTAAACAAAAGAGAAAGAGATAACAAAATATTTTTGAGTTTCCCATGAACCTATTAAATAAATTACATGTTTCTTGAGTGCGTTACTGAAGTCAGTAGGATTTCAAAATAGTTAATATATAAACATTCCAAACACTGATTTTTTTAAAGTTAGTGAACAGTAAGTATTATAGCAGGAAAAAAATATCTGATGTGGACAACACAGGACTTCCTTGTAAGCCTATTAAACTATAAATCGGTGGCTCAAAATGTGATCCTCAATTTGGTTACTAGTTTCCGAAGATTGCAGTATCTCAAAAACGACACTCGGCGTCGCGACACTCATCTATTGACACACACACGAATGGGGAGGAAAACCAGCATTTTACACTAAATTTTAACACGTAAAACGAGTAATAAAAATGTTTAATTGGATTGTAAACCAAATTGCGTTTGTGACCTTTAATACCGAAACATATGAGTTATGTATTTAATTTAAATATAATTTTTGATGTAAGCTTATTATGACCTTCAAGTAAAGTACCCTTTTCGGCTCACCAATTTTGACCAAAATATATTAAATACATTCACACCAATATAAAAGTCCTATTTACCAAATTTGAGATGTTTTACATTACATTTTAATATAATTTTTTATGAAAGTCTAATATGACCTTCAAGTAAAGTACCACTTAAGCAGTGACCAAAAAGAGAGATTCACAACTAGATTTTACACCAATCCTAAATACAAAATTTCAACTTTCTACGGCTAACCGTTTTTGAGTTATAATTATGCGAAATACGAACGAACGTACGTACAGACGCCACGACGAAACTAGTCAAAATGTATTCAGGGATGGTCAAAATGGATAATGGTCAAAAATTCTCGCGATTACAATACTTCCTTTACTTCGTACAAGGAAGTAAAAATGATAAAATTAATAAAGTATTAAATATGTTTAAAGTTAAATATCTGTGCTATTTAGGAAAAAATACATTATTAAATTTTAAAATATTTAAGATATAATAGCAAAGTATATGCTTAAAGTTTTAAGCTCTTGTTATAGAAATCTTCTCTTTGACCATGATGGATCTGTTGACCTACAATACCTAGTCTACAAAGAAGAAACCTACAATAATGAAAGTCCCACACTCGATACGCAGCAGGAGCGGACACAATAAGTCATCCAGTAATATGTCTGGAGAGAAAGCACGACACCTGGAAATATTAGTCTGTCCAGCGCACGCACGAAAGGTTCTGGCGGGTTATTCTTTGAAGGACCTTGCTATTGGGGTCTCGGATAAAATTGAGGACGAAATTAATCCTGTATACAGTTTTAATAGGAAACATTTTTGTTTTGAATTAAATATAATAAAAAAAAAAATATTTAAGTTTTTATATTAAGCTATTAATTTAAATGTTCTACGGTGTAGGGCTCTGGTTTGTCCCTTTGGATATCTCTTCCTCCCCCCCCCCCCCGCTTCTGGATCCGCTACCGAATGTCAACATAATTGAAGCATTACTACGCCGTGTTTATTCTTTCATTTACGTTGTATTAATTGCTGCTTCACCACGTAACATGGATTTCTTTTTTTAAATGTATTAAGTAATAGGGAAAAAGATGAAATCATGAGAACTTCTAAATCAAACAAAAGACTAGAATTAAATAAAGAATACAAAGCTTATTTGGGCTTCAAAAGTTCAGTACAAAAAATAAGAGAGGATACGTCGAAAGTAAGTCTCATTCATAGCGTATTCGGTAGCTCAAAGACGAGTTTACGTCATGACTATTGGACCTATGTATATTTTAAATAAATTTAATAAGTGGGTTAACTATAAATCAGTTGACATCCGCATGATGGTATAGAAGGATCAATCTGATTGGTCAGTTGACATCCGCATGATGGTATAGAAGGATCAATCTGATTGGTCAGCTGACATCCGCATGATGGTATAGAAGGATCAATCTGATTGGTCAGTTGACATCCGCATGATGGTATAGAAGGATCAATCTAATTAGTGATTGATAAATTATTTGCCACTTCTATAATTTTTTTTTTATTGAAAACTAGTTTCGAATGTTATGCATTCACCTTCAGTTCTAAAAACATATAAAAATTCAAAAATAAGCAATTCAAAATACAGTTTTGGTATTATTATACATATTAAATTAAATGTAATATAAATTAGTATTATAAAACATTTATGAATTATGAATTTAACTAAGACAAGAAATCAAATACATGTTGGTCTATTTAAACCTTGATGAGTACCAACATATATTTGATTTCTTGCCTTAATTAAATGCATAATTCATAAATGTTTTATAATACTAATTTATATTACATTTAATTTAATATGTATAATAATACCAAATTGTATTTTGAATTGCTTATTTTTGAATTTTTATATGTTTTTAGAACTGAAGATGAATGTATAACATTGGAAACTAGTTTTCAATAAAAACAAAATTATAGAAGTGGCAAATAATTTATCAATTCCTAATTAATTACAAATGTTTAAATAAAGTATGATTTGTTTATACCTTAGTATATGACTTCAATCTTCATCTATGAATAATTGGTCCAAGACGTTTCGCTCGAAGCTAGTGGTCATCGACTTCTTGTAGATCCAGGAGGAAGAGGATGGCCCAGTGGTGAGTTGTTGAAGGTCAGCAGAGAAAGCAAAGTGTGACAGAGAGGCCCATCTGCAAGGTCGCGTCCTTCGCCGTACCCTCCGCAGCTCGCTGGTCCAGCTTCTTTTATCATATTATTTTAAGATTATCAAGAGAATATTTCATCAAACTCATTATTTAAGAAGATTTTTTGTATTATACAGATCATGAAAGGCACACTGTTGATGCGCAAAATTAAAATGTACAACTCACAATTTATTTCAGAAACCAACCGCTATCTAGAAATTTATAGAAACTAATTTTTACTTAATTTTTATAAATTATGAAACAAATCGAAACAATAAGGAAAATATTAAAAAAAAAAAAGAAATGAATTTAATGATTAAAACTATTGAAAACTATTCATGATAAATTGGCTTTACAGTATTATACTAGTGTTTTTGAGTTATACCCTTGTCATCCCAAACAATACCCCTACCAGCTAGGCTGGAACAACAGGCACTTAACCTTCCAGCAGGCAGGCTGGAGTATAAAGTGCGCCGCATGGAAATTTTACATTTTATTCATCCAGGGGTTGAACTTTCACCCCCTCTCTCTATTCGTTTATTAACCTTCTTTACGTGTTTTCTGCGAATTGACAATTTTTCAGTTACTCACATTCTTGCGTTCTATGATAATCTTTATAGCATAACTTAACTACTACCGATAAAAATATGTAGATAAATAATTAAGAACAACAGTCAGATATATACGGACATGTCAAGATCAGTTTCTGTCCTAAAGTGGACCACCCTGTTTGTTGGTGGTGGGAAGAGGATAGGGAGAAAGGGAAATGAGAAACACATAAAATTATTAACATCAATTATCACATTTAAACGTCTGTAATCTTTTTGTATTAATTATCTAAAATTAAATTCGATTGCTTTTTACTTACAATATATGTTTTTATGTTTAATATTTTTAATAATAATAATAAATTTTATTTTATTATTTTTAAACCACTAACGGTAATGGAATATCCATCTGTCGGTGGTCGATTTAAAATAGGAATAATTAAGTGCTTTGGTGCATTGGTGGGTGATAGGTGCTTAATGCATAAGACAGAATTTATACATAAGGCCAAAATGTTCTAGAAAAAAAAGCTATTTTAAAAATTAATTATTTTTTTTTTTTAATCATGAATATAAATTAAACTAAATAGAAATTTATATAATTTAAATATATAACTTTGAAAATGAAAATTATACAATAAACACTATTGCTGCCATCCATGATTGCAAATATTACACCATCGAGTTCAGCGCTCCATGCGGAACATGTCTGGCATCCATGTTGAGACGGGCAGTATTGTAAGAGCGGTTTCAATTAAATTAATTATTATTATATATTTATTTTTAAAAATCAATTAATTATTTATTTATTTGTTTTGAGGCTGTACTATAAGCGCTCTACGAAAAATCGTCGGGACACTTTAGGATAGGACAATATGTCCATTTAATATTATTAAACATTTGTATGTAACTTTATCCGCTTTATCCAGAGATATAGATAATTGTGTCCTAGACCAATTGTGAAGGGAATTAAACATCAAAGGAAGCTGCCCAGTGTAAGTATTATCGTATCTTGCTGAATAGATACGGTGGCGCTGTCTGTGGTTAAATGGTTCAACTTTATTCTATTTTCCTAACCTTGCTTATATGAAACCTTTACCTTTGTTTTCAGCTGATGGATATTTTATTTATTCAAAAGAAACTTACCTTTTGATAATTTGACAGTTTGAATCCTCATGCAAGATACCTGTGAGTTTACAAAACAATATTACGACCATTTAGCAGACAATCGGCTATGTTAAACTGAGCCTGTCATTAGATTATTTTTTTATTTTGATATTTATCATGGGCTATTGCTGAATCTCGACGGATAGCATACATAAAACGACTTAGCATGATAAATAAAAGATTGTGAGTACCTCTTTAAATGTTATATACCTTTCGAAGTACAGGATAAGTATTAAGATTCTGTCACAAAAATGTATAAAAATGTGGAACATACAAAATAAAATAAATATGAAGCGTTCGAAACAGAAGGAGGTACAAGAATTTCCGTATTTTATAAAACAGCGTGTAAGAAATCTCACATTCACAACGCCTTGACTTCCCAAGCATCTTGCACCCGCTGCAAGTAGAATTCAATGAATATTTGCTCAGATAAGATTTTTAAAAGCCAATTGCCAAGTCCTTTTACATATTTTTTTTTCTTTTGTTTTTGTTTCATCTCCTAAAGGACGTTGAAAGGAATTTATTGAGAGGATAAAGATTACATTTAGAGACCGAGAGACCTAAATTCCTACAAGGGGGGATATATCAATGTCGCTAATAAAAAGCCTCTTACTCTGTGTTATTTTATTTTTTTAATTACTAGTTAATTTAAAATAAACTCTTGTGACGAATGCGTGGAATCCGTTTTTTGTTCTTATGAGTAGAGGTTGAACTTAATTTCTTAAATTGCCTTCAATAATTATTCGTAATATGAGTAACAAATCTTAGTCATTTTTTAGTCGTATTTTTCCCGAAAAAAAAAAATGGACTATTGCAGTGGGTTGAAGGTCGGCGGTGAGCGGCGGGACTGCGTTTTCTATCCGTTTCATAATCTAGAGCACGATTATCGAAGTTTTGGAGATGTTTACTTGAAATTTCGGCTTTTTTAATGTTTTTCGCATCTCTACAGCTCCACCATATTAGTTTATAGGACTGAAAATTTGTATTTGAATTGAATTGGTGTTAGGGAAGTATCGTTTGGGGGTCTCAACTTATTAGATTTTTTAAAATATTTGCGCACCTTTGAAATCCCTCCTTATTGATTTAGGGACCATTAAATTAGCTATAAAACAAAAGAAGCTTCATCGAAATCGGACTAGTATTAGCAAAGATATGACCATTTCAACTCCTGTGGCCCCCGTTGAGTCAAATATGCTGAAATTCGGTATGAAGGGTTTTCTGTATCGAAGGTCTGCTGTGGAGAGGCAGAACAATATAATAAAAGTATGGATAAATTTAGGTCTTTTGCGGGTCTCAACTTTTTTCTCACTTCCACGTTGTTTTTAATATTTTGTATTTAAGTAAAAACACGACTTTAGTGACGTAGTTCTCCTGCTCACGGATTTTTTTTTGTTTACAATTATTCATTCGCACATGAAAATTATTGATTGATTTACAGTTAGAAAATACTATCTGCATAATTAGGTATTGATAAATTATTTGCTACTTCTATAATTAATTTTTTTATTGAAAACTAGTTTCGAATGTTATACATTGAACTTCAGTTCTAAAAACACACAAAAATAAGCAATTCAATAGTAAACTGTACTTTGAATTGCTTATTTTTGAATTTTTGTGTGTTTTTAGAACTGAAGATGAATGTATAACATTCGAAACTAGTTTGCAATAAAAACAAAATAATAGAAGTGGCAAATAATTTATCAATCCCATATTATAAATTTAATGTAATGATTAATACGTGAAAAATTGATAATTTTTACTTCTGAAGATGGAGATCAATACAGTGAAACGTGAACAATTATATCAATGCATTAGTTTTTACTAATAAATAAACTCGTTATAGATGTAAGATTGCCATTAATTTCAGTTTAACATACATAACAAGGAAGTAAAAAAAATGATTTAAGGAACTATAACTTTCTTTAGGATAAATATTATTTAAAGGTTAGCAGAAATTAACAAAGAATCTAAACTGCAACATTAGCCTTCGATGGCAGACACGCGGTGATATAACAACATTGGTATTTTAATCTAAATGGACTCATTTAAGCTGAAAATTAAACAGAATTAGTCAATGATATCGTGTTTGATATATCAGGGACAGCAGTAACAGGAATCATAAACTTCTTAACAATGTTCACGCACTCCTATCCTGGTGGAAGATGTCTTAAATTTATTCCTTTTTTCTAAAAACGAAAAAAAAAAAATCAATAAAAAAATCCGACCACTCGAAACACTGGCCTTGATTCTTATTCATGGGCAAATATATCCCGGCTCGTACGATATTTGCTTTTCTTTTATTTTTGCAGTTTTCGAAGCCAACACACTTCGGTAGCCGAACGTATATCTGGAAATGTCAAACCTCTAGATATTACTTATCGACATACCTGTTGAGTGGAGGTGGAAAATCGCAAGAAAAATATCGATGTCATTTCGATATCAATTAATTAAGGAAACAAGCTCCTAAATATATATATATATATATATATATATATATATATATATATATATATATATATATATATATATATATGTATATGTATGTAGAACTATATAGCTATATCAGATTTGGGCAGTTATTAATTACATAAGTATTTAATTACATATTCAATTACAATTACTGTTATTGTGTTAAGCAATTGCAATTACTCCAATTAATTACTGTAATTTTTGACGCTAAGTAATTGCAATTACAATTACCCATAATTTAAATTATAACACTTAAAATTACATGTGATTATAATTGTAGTAGTTGAATTACAAGTAGCATAAAAATTGAATACAATTAAAACCCACCGGAAAAAACCCCGGGTTTTTAATGGTGTTCAATTTTTATGCTACTTGTAATTCAACTACTACAATTACAATTACATGTAATTTTAATTGTTATAATTTAAATTACGGGTAATTGTAATTGCAATTACTTAGCGTCAAAAATTACAGTAATTAATAGGATATTTTATGTATATATATATACATATATATATATATATATATATATATATATATATATATATACATATATATATATATATATATATATATATATATATATATATATATATATATATATATATATTATATATATATATATATATATGTATATAAATATATATATATATATTGTAATATAATATTTATGTTATAAATACAGGTATATATGCTTCGAATAAAGACAAGACCATTCAACAAATACTGACGAAAAAGGGAGAGTAACATTTATCCTTTAAAGGGCATAAGCCCTCCCATACAGGGTGAAATTTTTTGTTTTTCTATACAATGGATATTATATTATTTCTTGACCTTCTTCACAGTTTAACATTATACTCATTTGATACATTTTCTTTGCTTTTTCATCCATTTTCTTTTGATATATCGATATTTTTCTAGCGATTATCGGTGGATATCGATATTTTGTTTTTGCGATATCGCAAAATATCGAATATCGATATTTTATTTTCGATTTTGCAACCCTAGTTCGGACTCCGTGGATCTCTCGTTTGGCTACGCCACTGCACCAGAGTTGTAAGCTTTTATGGCATGCCAAGTAGTTTTTCCTTTAGTTAATCCAATAAAGTTTCTTTTTTTTTTTTTGCCTTGTAACATAGGAGAGATTAGTATTTATTTACTTATTTTTGATAAATAAACGTTAGTAGTTTCTTCACGTGGCTGAAAAAATTGCTTTTAATTAATTTTTATAATGTCCTTTAAGATTTTTAACCTTGTTTTACCTGTACCACTACAACCCATGAAGGGTCTTGGGCTCAGTACTTGGTAAGGACCGTGTTGTTTCTAAGCCAACGGTTCTGCAAGGAGGTGATTCGGCTGAGATCGCGCTCAACCACCAGAATTTCCCCTCAACTAAGGGTATCCACTTTATAGAGGCCTGGTGAGTCCCAGGAGGCTCTCCCTAACCCACAGGGTCGATCCACGGTTGATAACAGGATAAATAATTATTTTCCACAGCCGGTCTCGAACCCGAGACCGGGAGCGTAGTAACATAGTGCCTTACCACTGAGTCACTCCGCAAGATTTTAAACAAGTTTATTATTTTCTTGTGTAATTTATTCATTAAATTAGCCTAATTCGGCCAACACTAACAATCCCATAGACGATATCTAAAACTAAAATACAAATATATTCCTTTAACTTTGGATTTGAGAGAGACAGGGAAAGGTCAGAAACTTGAGAAAACTCGTGGATCCTTGTCACCAAGGACAGTGGGATCAACACCTGCTCTAAATCAAAAGATGTCACCTGTAATTTTTTTTTTAGACTCGACACTAAATTTTTTACTTTTCGTAATGTAGGTATATGAATGTGGAAATTTTTACGAGTTGGGACTGTTTTATTTCTATGTGATAAAGTTAACAAACGTCATTTGCATAAACAAGGAGAGTAATATGATAAAAAAAAAAAAAGTAATATATCCAGCAACCATCGCGTATCGAGAGTATTTTTATAATCGAAGTTTTTAATTATTCATGATATCATCGATGTGTTTTATAAATATTTTATTAATTCTGAATATAATATTATTTTTCTGTAAAATAAACAGTATTATAAAAAATAGAAAAATATAGAAGTCTTTATTTTTACGTTTTATCTACGACAGACCAAGAACCTATGGCAAGTCTTAACAAGTATTTTATTACCAGTGTTTTCTTCGTTGGTAACTTAGAAGCTTTTTTTTCTTTCTTTTTATCGTTACTACTGTTCTTCGGAAGAAGAATGGGAAAAAAATATCTGATGTGGACAAGACATGACTTCCTTGTACGCCTATTAAACTATAAATCGCTGACTCAAAAAGTGATCCTGAATTTGGTTACTAGTTTCCAAAAATTGCAGAATCTCAAAAACGACATTCGGCATCGCTACATCCATCTATTGACACACACCCACACACACACACACTCTTGTTTCTGATTGACATTAAAACTGTCAATATCACTAGATAAAGCATTTGAAATCGACAGTTTCGACATTTTAAGCGGAAAAACCCACTTAACTAATATCTCGTGCTGCAGACTTTTTGATCTCACAAATGGGGAGGAAAACCAGTATTATACATTCAATTTTAACAATTAAATGAAGTAATAAAAATGTTTAATTGGATTGGAAACCAAATCGCGTTTGTAACCTTCATCACGGAAACATATGATTTCTGTATTTAATTTAAATATAATTTTTGATGTAAGCTTATTATGACCTTCAAGTAAAGTATCATTTTCTGCTCACCAATTTCAACCAAAATCTAGTAAATGCATTCATATCGATGTTAAAGTCCTATTTACCAAATTTGAGATGTTTTACATTATATTCTAACATACTTTTTGATGAAACTCTAATATGATCTTCAAGTAAAGTACCGCTTTTGGTATGCCAATTTATACCAAAATCTAGTATGTTATTTAAATCAATATATAAGTTATAAATACTAAATTTGAGAAGTTTTGCATAGTATTTTAATATAATTTTTTATGGAAATCAATTATGACCTTCAAATAAAGTACCACTTCAGGTGAATAAGCAGTGACCAAAAAGAGAGATTCACAACTAGATTTTACAACAATCCTAAATACAAAATTTCAACTTTCTACAGCTAACCGTTTTTGAGTTATGCGAGACACGAACGTACGTACGTACAGACGCCACGACGAAACTAGTCAAAATGGATTCAGGGATGGTCAAAATGGATATTTCCGTTGAAATCTGAAAACCAAAAATTCTCGCGATTACAATACTTCCTTTACTTCGTACAAGGAAGTAAAAAATGATAAAATTAATAAAGTATTAAATATGTTTAAAGTTAAATATCTGTGCTATTTAGGAAAAAATACATTATTAAATTTTAAAACATTTAAGATATAATAACAAAAAAGTATATGCTTAAAGTTTTAAGCTCTTGTTATAGAAATCTTCTCTTTGACCATGATGGATCCGTTGACCTACAATACCTAGTCTACAAAGAAGAAACCTACAATAATGAAAGTCCCACACTATTTACTACCATCTTTTGTTACTGCTATTATCTCGTTTTTTTTCCTTTTAGCCCCGATAATAGCCTAAAACTTAGGCCGAAACGTTGGTACAGTAAGTTACACTAAGTAGTGTGTTTTTCATTGATCGCACCCTCCCCCCCCCTCCCCCCCCGACCAACTTCTTCTTTTATCACTATATATCGAACTTTTTTTAGAATCCATGAATTTTTATTAGAAAGAAATATTCCATATATCTAATAGAATTTCTATATATCGAACAAAAAATTCCCATTTAAAAAAATATAAAATGCGATTGTCATTTGAATGAATAAGAATGTATATGAATGAATGAATGTATATGAATGAATACATAATTTATAATATAAATACACATAGTATCATAAATAATTCAAAAAATGTTTAAGATATTATAATAATATCCAAAATGTATAAAATTGTGTATATACACAATTTTAAACTTTTCGGATTCTTAGTGCATAGTTTTTCACGATTTGAATTTTTTACTGATTTTTTACTGCACGAAAATCTGGCCTCTAATGATTACTAAAACACAGACATGGAAATAGTATGTGACATTGCCAAATAAACATTCATTGAAACTTAGATCAGATTGCGAGTGTTCAGAACGGACTGAAACTCAAGACTTCCGCTTCAAACTGCTCAATCTTGATCAGAAGCACCTGCCCAGCGTAATTTTCTCAGGTAATCTCTTAGCAGTTTCAAGTCCGCTATTGCATTCAAACGTAGAAATATAAATCTGTTTTACGTTATAATTTCGATGATTAGTTTTTGTTACTTCCACTTATTGTATAGTAACTGCACAGTAGCACTTACTGTATATATGAAACATACAGTAAGAGAAAGCATTGCGATATGAAAATTTTTGAATTCGAGTTTTCAATACACGTTTTAAGGCCCCCTGAGTCCAGATAACCGTCTTACAACATGCAGTATGCCTGCGTGTGTGTGTGAACAGCCTAGCTTAAATGCGAAAAGTCATACGAAACTGAAATCACGTGTTTACGATACGTACGTTCCTGTGATGTTACAACACTTTCGCTAAAATCGACTCACAGGAATTGCTACTTTGTATAATCGATTTTACAATTGATTTAACAATTTTCTCGAAAATGTCTCTAACGATTTTGATGAAACTTGCCTTAAGTCTATTCCTTAAAGCCTTTAAACATTTTATACATGTGCATCACCGAGAAATGCAGGGAAAATTGTTATGGGGAAAAGTAAATTTCATATTGGTATAACTCAAAAATTATGCCTTTTATGGTAAACTATACTTATAATCAAATAAAAGGTAATCAAATTCACTAAAAAAATAAATACAAAAAAATCGAAATTGGACCAGCATTAGCAAAGATATAGCATATTGGACTTAACGGAAGTGGAAATTATATCACCGATTTTGCACTTTTTTTACAATCTTCTCGTAAACGGTTTTAACGATTTGGATGAAACTAGTTTCAATAAAAACAAAATTATAGAAGTGACAAATAATTTATCAATCCCTAATTAAGTTTACTTATCATTATAGTCATTTCGGTGCTACAGACTATAAAAAAAGATATTACATAGCTTCTACTGTGCATAAGGAGCCTTCGGGCATAAGGGGGAACAAGATCCTAAAAACAAAAATAACTGCTGTGGACAACACATGACTTCCTTGTACGCCTATTAAACTATAAATCGGTGGCTCAAAAAGTGACCCTGAATTTGGTTACTAGTTTCCGAAGATAACAATATCTCGGCGTCGCGATACTCATCTATAGGCACACACACTCACACAAATGGGGAGGAAAACCAGTATTTTACACTCAATTTTAACGCTTAAAACAAGTAATAAAATTGTTTAATAAGAGTGGAAAAAAAAATCGCGTTTATAACCTTTATCACCGAACCATATGATCTCTGTAATAACTGTCAATATATCTTTTGATGTAAGTTTCTTATGATCTTCAAGTAAAGTATCTTCAATTTCAACCAAAATATATTGATACAAGTATTACCTTTAAATTTACCAAATTTGAGATGTTTTACATTATATTTTAATATAGTTTTGCATGAAAGTCTAATATGACCATCAAGTTAAGTACAACTCCAGGTTAGCCAATGTTAACCAAAATTTATTATGTTGTTTATATTAGAATACAAGTCTTAAATACCAAATTTGAAAAGTTTAGCATTATATTTTAATATAATATTTGATGAAAATCAGTAATGACCTTCAAGTAAAGTACTACTTCCGGTAATCATCTAGCGACCAAAAACGGAGGTTCATAACTAGATTATATAATAATCCTAAATACGAAATTTTAACTTTGTACGGCTTACCGTTTTTGAGTTATGCGAGATATGTACGAAAGTACGTACCGACGCCACGACGAAACTAGTCAAAATGGATTCAGGGATAGTCAAAATGGATATTTCCGTTGAAATCTGAAAACCGAAAATTTTCGCGATTACAATACTATACTTTTACAAGGAAGTAAAAATAATAAATAACATAAACAAATTCGGTCCACCCATCAACAGATAAACGAGCTACAGACACACAGATACTCAGACAGACCAATGGCTGATAACGTCTTTTGGTTTCAAGGGTTCTGAAACTTTTAGATCTATTGAAAATTTCACATAAAAAATTGTATCCAATCACAATACAATCTTAGCCTAAATGGTAAGGAAAGTAACTAGATTTTCAAATATATCTACTTACATATTATTATTATTACTGTATATATACAATGTATATTATTATTATATATTACTATATATATATTACTATATATATAATATATTAACACATCGTAGGATTTATTGTGTAATGTAAAAAGTCCTATCCTTCCATGAAGACTGCAGATCTTTTGGCCTTGTCCGATTGAACATTCACTTTTGAATCTATGCGAGAATTAATGTAATTACATTTGAGCAAGAATAAGGAACATACTTTCTCAGCAGAATTAGTTACTTCAACGAATGTAAATTAGTAAATTATCCGTTGCAAATTACACACATAACGCATGTAATTTCCCATGTTTTATTGACTATTCATTAAGTTCATTAAATGTGCTTAAACGTGGTGGTATTCTACGTTGAGCACATTTCAATGAATGAATGGTTCAAGATCTCAATCAATTCAAAAATAAAATTAATAAAGAAAATATATATATATATATATATATATATATATTTTTTTTTTTTCGGTTGGCCCTATAGAACTTGTAGATCTTTGGCCGCGCGATGTGTTGTTCTTACAGACATTTATTGCTTGCGGAAGCACAGACAGCCTGGAGGGGGTCACCCAACCTCACGTTGCAGCGAACCATGGTTTCCATGGTGCAGCGGAAGGCTGCCCATTGCTCCATAGCCAGTTCCTTTGGGGCCAATTCGGACTTGTGCCCACCATGGGACATATGGGGTCTCCGTACCGCCGTGGACAAGCAAAAGACTGGTCGTGCCCCTGGTTTAGACACCATTGACGCGGCAATCTTCAAAAATAGTATCACCTATATTGAAGGAAGGTTGTTGTCCGTGTTCAATGATTGCCTTGACAGGGAATACTTTCCAAGATGCTGGAAACTTGCTGACGTCAGGCTCCTTTACAAAGGAGGAGACAAGGATAAGCAATTAGCCAAGTCTTATAGGCCTATATGTCTCCTCCCCGTCATGAGCAAGGTTTTGGAGAACCTGATGTTTGCAAGTCTACGGCCAGTCTTCTCACGAGCGAGCCATGCACGGCAATACGGATCTTGCAAAGGTAGGGAAACCGCAGATGCATTGCTGAGAGTGCGCCGTGATGTCAAGGAGAGGGTAGAGAAGTATGTTATGCTCCTCTTGTTTGACATAACCTCCGCCTTTGATAGCGTTTGGTGGCCGAGCGTGCTCCAGCAGCTGCACAAGTATGAGGCTCCCAGCAACTTGTATGGCCTGGTCAGAAGTTACCTCCAGGACAGAACAATAAAGATTCGTGGTAGCTTCTACGAAGTAGAAGACGCTGTGGAGAGGGGATGTCCGCAGGGCTCTGTCCTTGGTCCTGCTCTGTGGAAATTGGTCTTCAACGAGTTGCTGGGAGTGCTAGAGGAGGAGCGGTTCCCCGCTACTGCTTATGTCGATGACCTGGCTGTTGTTGTTGCCTCGAATAGCAGGGCCAGATTGAAAGATGAAACTGAACGGTGCGCCAGCCTGATAGGAGAATGGTGCGAGCGAAAGAAGTTGAAGATGGCGGGTTCCAAGACTCAGGCCATCCTCTTAAGAGGTACGACTGATAGGGCTCACCCTATAACTATGGTCATCCAAGGATCAAGAATTCGCCCGGGTGAGGTAGTTACCTATCTTGGAATAAGGATTGGTAGAAACTTCAATGTGACGCCTCACTTGGACTATTTGAGAAGTAGGGTGACCATAGCCCTTAATGGACTCAGTCGTATTGGTGGCGCTTTTTGGGGCCTCAGATACCCAGCAACGATGACCATTTATAAAGGAGTTATAGTGGGTATCCTGAGGTACGCGTCTCCAGCCTGGAATCAGAGCCTCTCGCACAGACAAAAGAGTAGGTTGGCGACCATCCAGCGGATAGCTCTTCTTCGAGTAACCAGATCATATAGGACGGTGTCTCATGAGGCGGTGCAGGTCCTAGCAGGAGGAATACCTCTTGACCTCCTGCTGCGAGAAGATTACTTCCGGCACAAGATAAGGAGGGAAGGCCCAACGGATCTACCGGCGGATCTCCGGGTGAGGATCAATGCAGACCCTAGCAGTTGGAAGAGAATCCTTCGGGAGTATACAGTAGAAGAATGGAACCGGCGGTGGGTGACTACCACTAAAGGGGCTACCTTGAGGAAGTTCTTTCCCACCGTCGGATCGCGACTGGAAACGACATGGGTCCTCCCGGACTACTGGGTCTCACAGATTCTCACGGGGCATGGGAGTTTCAGAGCGAAGCTTTTTAAACATGGTATAGAAATCGATCCCCTATACCCCAGTTGTAGTGTACCGGAAACCGCCGAACATATCATCACAGCATGCACTGCCTATGAGGCACTGAGGGCCAAACTACTGAGGGAGACAGGGCTCTATGTTCTGACGGAGAGCGAGTTCCCTCAGCTGATGACCGAAATGAATTATCCTCATTTCAAGAACTTTGTGTGTGGTTGGAAGGCGATAGTGGGTCCAACACATTTTTCCTTGGGAAGGAGAGAGAGGACGTTGCCAGAGAGGCCGCCGGACAGAAGACCCAGGATGGAAAGAAGATGATGGTGGCCAAACTGAAGTACCGAAGAGCAGGCTGTGTGCACAGCTACTCTGTTTTACTTATTACTACTGTAATCTGTTTTACTTGCAGCAGTGTGTTGTTAAGCAGAAATGCATAACATCACACTCCTGCAAACACCCGTATTGCCTTTTAGGCAGGGTAGGGTGGAAAATAAAATAAAATAAAAAGGGGCCAATTCGGCAGTGTCCTTCCCACCGACTCACTCGGAAGGACAGTGACAAATCGGTCTAGATCCACCAATTATGGCTGTTCGGAGTCAGCAGGCGCACGAGGACCTATATTTCTTCCCCCGAGGCTGACCGTCCATGGACCAAACCTCTGGGCGACTATTTTATGTCCTGGAAAACCACAACGCGATTCACAATTAAGGTATACGGGGTAGGGTCATCACTACATATATATATATATATATATATATATATATATATATATATATATATATATATATATATATATATATATAGATAAGGATCTCATAAAATATCGGAGTCTTGCAGGCTTGCACCAGACATGTCTGATGTCAAATCATCTCTGAGAAGATTTGTATGTTAAAATTATGTTGTTTTAATTTATTATAAGGTTTATCTTCATTTGTAATAAATTTAAATCGTTTTTATTTTATTCAAGACTAGTAAATTTTATTTTAAGTTTGAAACGAAAAGAAACAGCTCGTCCTTTCCAAATACTTAGGAATTGATTAAAAAATATCTGATGTGTACTCCACATGACTTCCTTGAACGGCTATTAAACGGTATAAAATTCCGGTTACTTGTGATGGAACCCTGAGTCATAATTCTACATTTGTTGGTCTCTAATATTCTAAATTTTATTTTTTTAAATTTTTTTTAAGCATTTATTTCTAAAATTAATAGAGAACCATTTAAAAAATTTGACTAGCGCACGGCCTTCCGCCAATTAAATATTAAAAAGCAGTTTGAAATTTCAAATTGGTGAATTTTATTTTCAATTATTTGGACATAAATGGAAAGTCCCAAACAAGAAGCCTAGAGTCTCAAAAATAACAGAAAACAAATTACCTCGATTCGATATTTCGCCAATGATTGATTTGCTCCGAAATAGATACCTGTCCTTCCATAATAACTCTACACACACACATGGACCTACTAGATTTCTACCTCTGATTTCCAATCGATTCGTGATAATTTTCCAAAGAATTTGAAAAGAAGATGGACTCAGGAGCTTTAATCATGAAACTATGAACGAGAGTGGTAGTAATTAGTAGCCAATAAATTGTATTTAAAAAAATATTACCCAATGAGTTTTAATATTTATTACTTTTATACTGGCAAATCATAACAATAACAAGCCATTATAGAAGAATGAAAATATTATAATGACATTCGAAAACAATACAACGACTGTCAGGTTCAAAAGATAGTTTATAAGATAGTTTAAAACACAAAATTGTTTGTTCGACTGAATTTGATACTTCAAACGAGAAAAGGAAACCCTTTGAAAAACCTCAAATCGTAATGGGCCTAAAGAAAAAGTATTTCTTTCATACCTGATTAAAAATTGGGCATCCAAATATTATTCAGTCCCCATCTAATAACGAAAGATGAATCCCCTAGATGCAAAACCGTTTTATGAAACATCATACCCTTCCATCGACTGTTATATAAATCGCTAAGAGGAAAAACAAAAACAAAAAAACTTGGCGAGCAGACAGCAAAAGTTACAGAAACCGGTCAAGATTTCTGAAATATGTCGAGTTATCAGCTGTAGATAGGAAAGGAGGTGCAATATTCAATTAGCCGCTGCCTTATGTATAGCTCAAGGTGACTCCTAGCGCCACCACTGTTAGCTGATGCAATCACTGATAACGGTCTCCTCTGTCACTGATAAGGTATCCTTGAGTAGCCGCAAGCCAACAGTTACCTCGCGCCTCGTTCCGTTCTAGAAACCGTACTGCCTACTTACTGTTACATCTTATTATACCTTCCCCATTCATCAGCGGTTATATATGTGTATGTGTGTATATATGTATATATCTATACATCTATATATATACATATATATACACACACACACACACACACACACACACACACACATATATATATATATATATATATATATATATATATATATATATATATATATATATATATAAGCCAAAAATTTTGCAAAATACAAATAATTAGACAATAGTTTTCGAAATTCAATATTTTAAAAAATCCTCATTTCGATGTTTTGTTGTTTAGTTTACAATGGTATCTCTGTTGAACTTTAAATTAAATTTAAAAGACCAATGATTTTTTCTTCGATTTGTTTTCGGAATCGCCAAAAAAATCGTATTTTACAACTGCAAAGGGTTGAAGTTGCCTTGTAACCTGATCATGATTCACGAATAATGAATTATATTCGCTTAATTTTATTTTATTCATTTTATTTATTATTATTTTATTAACTTGTAAAAAACTATATCCCTGCTTTATAATAATTCGAAAACTATACATTACATTTAGAAACTTTGTAAAAATAAACGAAATTAAAAAAAAAAAAAAAATCTCGTGCGGTTCCCTTACAACTTTCTCTTACATTTTTTTCTAAAATCAATACATATTAATCAGCTGTTTTATAAAATAAATCGAAACATAACCTTCCTCTTTCTTGGCTTTATACAATTGAGGCAACCGGTGGTAAAAAAAATCTGGTGCGGTGCGCGCATCACACAACCTTCCGTTACCAACCAAAAATGATAACCTTTTTAACATAATTTTAAAGAGTTCACATAAACACTACTCGAAATAAACTCAGCAGAATGCACTTCTTCAAGTCGTCTCTCACAAAAGTGCAATAAAATAGTTTTTTTAAATAATTTTAGTTAGACAATTCTGTGCAGTATATATTTTTGATTAGTCAAACTGAAAGTATACTTTAAAAGCAGGCATCGGTTGAGTTTCCATGGAAACATTTCGTTTCCATCAAATAATATAAAAGCAGAAATTATGAAGTTCTACTTTTATATTATTACATCACACTATTACAGAGAGTATTGCTGACAACGGGTTGGCGGCTTGGAGGGAGAGGTTCAGTCGCATTCGTCTCCTTTCGGATGCGCTCGGCTTTCCATCTAGAGTCTTGTAGTCCTAATTAGGATACGCTGAATCGTTGCTAATACTGGTCCGATTAAGATCATTATTTTTTTTAATTGTTTAATTATCTTTCATATGATCATATTCATAATTTACCATAAAACGCATGACTTATTTTACTTATGCGCAAATAAAACATTCTTTTCATCATAATTTTTTCACCGCATTTCTTCGGTGATGTACAACACACATTGGAAACTTATAGGGTTTTAAGAAAATCGATAATATAAAGTTGCACTTTTATTTATTTATTAGACTTAAGTTATTTGGACTCACGAGACCTTCTTAAAACCTGTATTTCCGTTAAAGACACGGTTTCGAAAATTTTAACGATCTCAATACTTCCAGTTACTATATATTTCATGTATAGATAAGAGAAAGTAAAAATAAAATCATATAGCAGTTTATTAGTAATCAGTCCATTTTGTGAATAAAAATATTTTTCTATATTACTTTAACTTTCGAAAAAAAAAAAAAAAATCTCACTGACATCTTTTTATGTAGCAAACGTCTGGCCCTTTTTCGCACCTCCCACATGCACCAGTTAACTCCTACACCATCCAGAGGGAGCTACCATTTGTCTCCAAAGAGGACGGACGTCCATCCTTCTAGATTCCTTCCGTTATTTATAACCCAATATATAAATAGAAACGTCACTAAAGATCAAGGCCTCATCGGCTGACATTAACGCGAATCAAGCCGGCACATTGCGCTTAGCGGATCTGTAGATATGGCGCTAAATGGGTGTCACTGTAAAACTATAAAACTCATCTCCCCGCTTTACCAGCTCCTATTTACAAGTCTTGTAAATTCATGTAAATGAAGCGGGCTATCAGATCGTGTCGTACGGTAGTTACAAATCATTTCTGTTCCGTCCTGTATAACTGGTCGTCCTCCAATTCCCGTGTGGATCCGATTTGAAACATATGTAAATTATAATAGGATAACCTTTGGGGGATCGGAAGGAACTTACAATAGAAAATTATTCTTCCTGATTATTATAAGTTTATTTAATTATTATAATAATAACTAAGATCTTCACTAAAAAAAAAAAAAATACTATGTACATATCCATTTTCTTTTATTAAATCTTATCATAAAAGTTAAATATAAATGTATAATATTAATAAATTAAATCGTTAAACTAATTAAATTAAATTAATTCGTTTTAAACAGTTATGGTAGCAAAAATAACTAGCAGTAGATTTTTGAACATTGAACATCAAATAATAATATGCGATATTTCAGAAATAGAAATAAATCTGAAAAAATAATAATAAACAAAAACTAATAAAAAAATAAAATAATTAACGACAAATGGAGAAAAATTATTGATCGTAAAAGAATAAATATATTACGTCTACTATCAACATTATAATAATTATATAATATACGAGGGAGAGAGGGCATATTTGGATATTTTTTTTTCGTTTTAAAAAATAGAAAACATAATATTTATTTAAATATAAAAGAGCAAAAACTCAACTAGAGACATAAATTAATTACTATAAACAATTAGAAGATTCCAAAGCATCGGTAAACAACTAACCAGTCATCGTTTCGCCAATTTAGGCATAATAAGGACATACACCAAAAATCACATCTACGAAGATCAAACACAGCACATCTCACATCAACTGTCCAGAAAGACGCATCAGAGACAACACATCACTCCAAGACATCCAATCACATAGTATTGGAGTGTGCTGTCAGATGTGCTGTATTTGATCTTCATAGATGTGATTTTTGGTGTATGTCCTGATGGTGCCTGAATTGGCGAAACGTTGACTGGTTAGTTGTTCGCCGGTATTTTAGAGACTTGAGGCTTTGTGTTTTGGAATCTTCCAATTGTTTATAATAATATTTATTTATTTATTCGACTTCGTTTTAGAAAATAATATGGGCAACATATAGCAGCTACAAAAATATTTAAATACAATAATAATAAAGATTATTATTACCTCCATTTTAAAAAATATAAAATAACATGGTAAATAAAGTTAAGAAAAAAAATTTTTCAGTTTTTTTTCCTCAAATCCTCCTCCTCCCCCCCCAAAAAAAAACAATGAGAAATAAGTAGCAGGAATTGATTAATTTTTTTTATTAAACCTCCTTCGCGTCTTCTTTTTTTTACGCCTCTTTTACAACGCTCATAGAATAGATATTAACCTACACTTAGCCTAATAAAGTTTGTATTGTTTTAACTATATAGATCAATAAGTTAAAAATTAAATGAATATTAGAATAAATTCAAATTAATTAAATTAAATCCTTTTGTGTAGTTATGAGGGCAATAAGCTATTTTTTTCTAGTAACATCAAATAATAATATCCTATATTTGAGCAAAAGAAATAAACCTGAAAAAAAAATATAATAATGAAAAAGAAAAAACTAATAAAAAATAAATCAAATTGACAACGAACAGAGAAAAATTATTTATAGCCAAAAAATAAATATATTACGTATGTTATTAACAGTATAATAATTACATAATAAAAAAGAGGAAGGTCATAATTAAATAAAAAGATTGTAATAATCCGATTTTTTCATAATAATAATTCCGATAACCAAATAAAACCTTTTATTTTTTTAAACCCACTTCCTCTCTTTTTTCGTAAGTTTCTTTTATAACGCTAATTTAATTAATAATAACCTAATTAATTATGTGCTGTGAACTTGCTTCCACTGGCTTGAAAATGATACTTTTATTATATAGATAATTACAGATTTATTATTAAAATTATAATATATTCTGTCAATAAGTGACGAAATAGTTGTTATGGATACAGCTTTGACGAATTATAAGTGGATATAATTACATAACTATAGATGTGAAATTCGATTAAAATATAAAATGTGCATAAATAATTCCTGAGGATGTGGCGAAATCACATGTGTTTTGAATAAAACAATTAAAAAGGAAGATTCTAAAATTTTCGCATTAAAATATTGACGTAATATAAGAACTCTTCCAATTTTTCACTATGCATTATTTTGTATATATTACTTTGCTTCAAGGAACAAATTTAATTATTTTGGTCAAATTTCATTTATTCTCTGAATAATCATCGAATCCCTTCTATATCATTCTCATATGTACCAAAACTATGTTAATATTATTTTATTAATTTGTTTTTTCTTATAACAACTCCAGATAAATTTATACAAATAAATCGGTTTACTGTTGTTTATTTATTTTTTGATTCTGCTTAGTTTAATATTGAGTAACTCTGTTATTTGATATTAATATTAATATAAAATTAAGTAACTCTATGATTATTTAATTATGAATTCATCATATGAGAAGATCTACAGTTTTATAATTTTTATATTGCTATACGATATTTTTTATATAGTATGCATACAATTTATATCAGCATATGATAGAAAAAAATACTATTTTTTGTATTATTATTATAATAACACTGCTTGAAAGTCATAAATATTGCTTAGTTAATTTACTTTATGCCTAATAAAATATTTTAAAAAATCACTGTGTATGAATCCAATATTTAAATTTTAATATTAGGAAATATTTAAATAGAATCAATTTAATATATAGAATAAACACCTCAAATAGTAATTTTTAATTTAAAAAAAAAAATAATTGATTCCGGCCAGGATCGAACTGGCGACCTTCTGCGTGTAAAGCAGATGTGATAACCACTACACCACGGAACCTCTTGAAATATCACGTGCTTAATTAAATACACAAAGAGTGTTTATACTTCGTTATTTTTAATGTGTTTTAATGATGAATAAAAACTAACACATAATTTAATATATGCATAATAAATAATGCAAAGACCAAAAAAAAAAAAAGTATTTATTGAATTTCTATTATTTTGATTATTTACTTTTATTTCACTTCTCTTGGTAAAATTATTTATCTTTTTTTCTTCCCAAGTTTAAAATTATGATATTGTTCAGAAAAGGATAAAGCTTTAGTATAGTAGCCCCAACATGGCGGCTAAGCCCGCAACTGACTCTAAGGGTTTACAGACTAATATTTCGATATCTTTCAGAATGAATCTTCTCATTTCTCCAAATTTTGGCAAAATGCTTTCTTTCAAACATAGCCTAAGAGATTTAATGCTATTAACAATCAAGTTCACATGTAATGACAGACCAGAATAGTTCTTATAAATAAAAATTATTATATGCAATATGTAGAAGTTTTTCACTATATCTTATGGTGCTCACATGGTAACATATGAATCTGGTCTTTATTTTGGTTTTTCTGGGACGTAAATCATAAATAGGCCTTGTATAAATATTAATAGTAAAGTGTATGAAGAACTTCTTTTGAAGGATTACAATAAATACTGAAGTGAAATAATGTATGCTAATAATACACTACACATCTATATCCTTCAATATTATATACTTGCCATTTTTAACCATTATTAAAAAAACAAAAAAAATGAATATAAAATGTTACACAAAGTAAAACAATGAAAAATGTTAATTCCATTTTTTGTAATTATACTCTGTAATTTAAAATTATTTTTTGAGATTCTATTAAGATTTTTACTAATAATATATGCATTCAGTCAAATGTCTTAGCTCTAAAATATTAATTATAATAATTTTTCTAACACTTTCATAAAATGAAATCTTCAGTTCCCAATGATACATCCAAAGAGGTTAATGAAACAATAAAAATAATGTAATTTTCAAAAATAATTTTTTTTTTTAATTTTGAATTGAATTTGGTAAAAAATTATGTGTTTGTTAGCTGGAAATAGGCAGAGAAATTATTAAAAATAATAATTCTTTAATTAAATTTTATACTAAAAAAAAAACGCTTCAATCATTTAATTACCTTCTCTGAAGAACTCTAATCTAAAAGATAATATGTCTCTATGAACCCTTAATGTTTTATAAAAGTAATTGAATTGTCTACTTTTTTATTTTTTATTAATTATTAGATAATAAAAAATATTTAAAAATCGAGCAAATTCATTGATCACCAGAATCGAAAAAATAAGATCACACGAATGTGGTCAAGCACATCTCACATCAACAGTCTAAAAAGACTTACCAGAGACACTGCATCACTTTAAGAATTCAACACATATTCTAAGGCTAGGTGGACATTTTTTTAAACTGTTGATATGAGATGTGCTGTTTTTTTGTTTCTTCCTCTCCTTAGTTAGGATAATGATTTTGGTCTCCTTATTTTTAGTTCAGTCTTTCTTTAATTAATAATATTTTTAATTTTTTGTTAATGTAGTATGAATTGATTCATATCTCAATGATACTTATGGTCCTTAAATGTTTTAGATTGATGTATGTGACAATTAAAACAGTTTATATATATCTATATATCTATATATATATATATATATATATATATATATATATATATATATATATATATATATATATATATATATATCCACTTACTACATGACGAACTGTAGAACATCTGCAACGGACACCTTTAAGCGGTCGTTTTTCAACTTCTTTCCTTTCACTTTTACATAAAAATAACTGAGGAGAGGACATCCAACGCGAAAGGTGAACTATTAAAAAATTCCTCCTCAGACACGATTTCCCGCCACAATCCGTCGAAAAAGAACACATTTCCCACGCGATAATAAAAAAAAAAAGTAAACTTCTTTTAGTAGAAGAAAAAAATTAGGTGACGCTCTACCCGGAAGAAATCTCCTGTTACATTTTTTAAAAAATGTTTCAACCCCCTGAGCATTTCCATTTTTTACCTAAGCCTCTTGCGTAAGGGACGTGTTTTTTTTACAGCGTGGGGTGCCGAACCCTCTCAAAACGAACCCGGAAAAAATCATGCCGAAATAAAAAACACTCCCACCCCAAGGGGGGAATATATTTTTTATCTTTTACGACCGGGACACAAAGCCACCCCTTTCTGTTGATTTGTTTGTTACTTTATATTATCTCTCATGGGCAATATTTACCCCTGCCATGATGTTACGTCGGCGTTTCAAAGACGTCTTCGTTTACCTGGCTAAGTGGTGCCAGCCGCGTCCTTTGGTCTCATAGCTTCCTCAAAGAAGTAATAGCAATGCTGAATATTACCTTAAATAAGTATGAATTCGGCTAAGATCACTGATTACAGAGGGCAACAGTGATTTTGTGGCGCAGGGTTTCAGAGTCGATTCTGGATAATGTCAGTCTTCTAGATACTAGACAAATATCAGATTTGCCGAATTGACTCCAGTTTTTGAAATAAAGGCAGTAAATACTCTTAAATTGAAAGAAAAACGAAAGGTTTTTTGGAGGGGTTTTCGGACAACAGTGAATTTGCGGCGCAGTTTCAGTGTCGATTTTGGAGAATTTCAGTTTTCTAAATACAAGAAAAATATCAGATTTTCTGAAATTACTCCACTTTTTGAAATCAAGGCAATACATACTCTTATGTTAAAAAAATAAAATAAAGGTTTTTTTTAGATATTTTTTTCGGGCAACAGTGATTTTGCGGCAGAGGGTTTCAAGTCGAACCTAATTCGAGAAAAATATCAGATTTGCCGATTTGACTCTAACTTTTTAAATAAAAGCAATATGTATTGTAACTAACCTAGATTTTTTTACAAAAAATATAGTCAATTTGAACAAAGTAACTATACATCGTGCACCTTAGTACATAATGCATCTATATTCACACCCGCAAGAAAAAAGTATTTTTTTGTTCCCCTGTGTTATTAAATAGTGGTCTTAGTTGAATCTAACAATTTGCTTTTATTATATATTTAATAACAGTATTTAATTAAGTCAATAGGAAATATCTGATGTGCACACCGTATGATTTCCTTGTACGCTTAAACTATTAAACGGTGGCTCAAAAAATGTTTACGTTTTTTGGCGTCCATCTATCGACAAACACACACACGGTTATAACAGCGGTTAGTTAAACCTTGAAACATGTGTATCCATGAAAACTCGATTTGTAATTTTTAGCTCAATTCGTAAAAGGCGGGAGATAAAAATATCTGATGTGGGCAACACATGACAATGACTTCCTAGTACGCCTATTAATTGGCTCAAAAAGTGATCCTGAATTTGGTTACTAGTTTCCGAAGATCGCAGTATCTCAAAAATGACACTCGACGTCGCGACATCCATCTATTGTCACAAAAACACACAACTGGGAAGGAAAACCAGTATTTTATACTCAATTTTAATACTTAAAACAAGTAATAAAAATGTTTAATTGGGTTGGAAACCAAATTGCGTTTGTAACCTTTATTACCGAACCATATGATTTATGTATTTAATTTAAATATAATTTTTGATGTAAACTTATTATGACCTTCAAGTAAAGTACCCTTTTCGGCTCACCAATTTTAATTAAAATATATTAAATACATTCATATCGATATAAAAGTCCTATATTCCAAATTTGAGATGTTTTACATTATATTTTAATATAATTTTTGAAGAAAGTCTAATATGACCTTCAAGTAAAGTACCACTTCCGGTTTTCCAATTTGGACCAAAATCTAGTATGTTATTTAAATCAATATATTAGTTATAAATACTAAATTTGAGAAGTTTTTCATAGCATTTTAATATAAATTTTGGTGGAAATCAATTATGACCTTCAAGTAATGTACCACTTCCGGTGATCAAGCAGTAACCAAAAAGGGAGGTTCACAACTAGATTTTACAACAATCCTAAATACTAAATTTCAACTTTCTACGGCTAACCGTTTTTGAGTTATGCGAGATACGAACGTACGTACGTACAGATGCCACGACGAATCTAGTCAAAATGGATTCAGGGATGGTAAAAATGGATATTCCCGTTGAGATCTGAAAACCGAAAATTTTCGCGATTACAATACTTCCTTTACTTCGTACAAGGAAGTAAAAACATAACAGTTTCAGGTAAATTACTACTTTCGACAATCCAATTTGAACCAAAATATATTATATTATTTATAATGATACAAAAATCTTATATACTAAATTTGAGATGTTTTGCATCATATATTAATATAATTTTTGAAGAAAGTCTATTATGGCCTTCAAGTAAAGTACCACTTCCGGCTTGGTAATTTTAACAAAAATCTAGTATATTATTTATATTGATATAACAAATTTATATACCAAATTTAAGATGTTTTTATTATATTCCAATATAATTTTTGAAGAAAGTGTAATATGGCCTACAAGTAAAGTATCAATTTCGCCTTGTTAATTTTGACCGAAATCTTATATGTTATTTATATTAATACATAAGTGTTATAAACCAAATTTGAGATGTTTAGTATAGTATTTTAATATAATTTTTAATGAAAATTAATTTCTACCTTCAAGTAAAGTACCGACCGCTTCCGGTTATCAATTTAGACAAAAAATCTATTATGTTATATAAATGAATAGGTAAATCATAAATACCAAATTTGAGAAGTTTTTTTTATTATATTTTAATATAATTTTTGATGAAAATCAATTATAAATAAAGTATCATTTCCGGTTTGCCAATTTTTAACCAAAATCTTATATGTTATTTATATCAATACATAAGTGTTATATACCAAATTTGAGATGTTTTGTATAGTATTTTAATATAATTTTTGATGATAGTTTATTTCGGCCTTCAAGTAATATATATATATATATATATATATATATATATATATATATATATATATATATATATATATATATATAATATATAAGATGCTGAATATATTACCTAAATAATGATTCATCATGGGCCACGCACTTTTTACTATCTACCTGCGACCATGTCAAACGCGGATGTAATATTTTAGCAAGGTCTTAGGCTCCAATTGTAACATCACACCCATTAATTATATTTTGCATAATTAATTTATTTATTACCGAGACTGAAAATATCCGACATTCTTCCGCAATGTAAAAAAAAAAAAATATATCAGCTGCTTACTACCGTTTAGAATCTTAATAAATTATTCGGGAAACAATTAAAATTAATAAACCTTTAATTTAAATCGCACCGCGAAATCAGATTATGCTAATTTATAATAGCGCTTTTATCAAAAATCGAAACGCTTATAGAGGAATAAATCGAACAAAAAGTCGATTTACTTTTCGATCCCAGCCCGTGTATAACTGACCATTATGGCACTGATTAAATCTAAACATTAATACGAGTCCAGCCCAAGGTTGCGTAGTCCTAAATGCATCGACACTTACAGTAAATAATCCTGCAGGTTTGTTCGTATAAATAAAATAATACATTAAAAATACAACAAAAAATACAATAAAAAAAGTATAAACGTATATTGATATAACTAAAACATTCGAAAGTTCCTTTCTTCCTAACTTTACTACCCTCCCTTGTAATATCCTCCATGCTTCTTCCCTATTCTCATTCAATTATCTCCTTTTTTTCTCCACCTTCTCACTTTCCAAACAGATGCTCTCTAATCATGCAATTTTAATTTATGATTAAATTCTTGATCAGAAGTAAATAATAGTTTTTAATGATTAAGTTTCAACTTTTCAAATTAATTATTATTTTTTTGTTCGAATATAATAGGAAGGCCAAAAATTAATAAAAGGAAGAGAAATTCTGACTTTCCAAATTTGTTTAATTCGCGTTTAGTTGACAATTCACATTCTAGGAATGTCATAGTTTCGGGGATGTATCCCCATCATCAGGACATTTTTGTGAAATTAAATAATGAAACAATAACACATTATCAGTTGACATCCGCATGATGGTATAGAAGGATCAATCTAATTGGTCAGTTGACATCCGCATGATGGTATAGAAGGATCAATCTAATTGGTCAGTTGACATCCGCATGATGGTATAGAAGGATCAGTCTAATTGGTCAGTTGACATCCGCATGATGGTATAGAAGGATCAATCTGATTGGTCAGTTGACATCCGCATGATGGTATAGAAGGATCAATCTAATTGGTCAGTTGAAATCCGTATGATGGTATAGAAGGATCAATCTAATTGGTCAGTTGACATCCACATGATGGTATAGAAGGATCAATCTAATTGGTCAGTTTACATCCGCATGATGGTACAGAAGGATCAATCTAATTAGGAATTGATAAACTATTTGCAACTTCTATAAATTTGTTTTATTGAAAACTAGTTTCGAATGTTATAAATTCATCCTCAGTTCTAAAAACACGCAAAAAATTCAAAAATAAGCAATTCAAAAAATATTTAGGTATTATTATACATATTAAATTAGATTAATATAAATCAGTATTATAAAACATCTATGAATTATAAATTTAATTAAGACAAGAAATCAAATACTTCACCGGCATTACTGGAAGAACCCTGACCCTTAAACCGTTTACCTATAAACATGCCTAGCTACCTTTCGTTCATTGTTAGTTCAATGCGAGAAGAAACCAGTACAAACTTTTCTGTTTGATATAATCCATTTAAACCTTGGTGAGTACCAACATGTATTTGATTTCTTGTCTTAATTAAATTCATAATTGTTTTATAATACTGATTTATATTACATCTGATTTAATGTGTATAATGATACCAAACTATATTTTGATGAATTGCTTATTTTTGAATTTTTTGTGTGTTTTTAGAACTGAGGATGAATGTATAACATTCGAAACTAGATTTCAATAAAACAAATTTATAGAA
This sequence comes from Rhaphigaster nebulosa, assembly GCA_948150685.1. NCBI lineage: Eukaryota > Metazoa > Arthropoda > Insecta > Hemiptera > Pentatomidae > Rhaphigaster > Rhaphigaster nebulosa. The sequence goes on along the minus strand of OX411311.1, from coordinate 129,981,888 downwards.
GTGGTAAATAATTTATCAATCCCTAATAACACATTATATCAACAACAACAACATCACACTATCACAGTATATATATGTAACCTAAGATACAATAATATCTATATAAAATATATATATATATATATATATATATATATATATATATATATATATATATAGATATAATATACATCTCATTAATTAATGCTATGCAACTATATGGCAAAATAGTATTCTATGAATAATTATATGCAAACTAAATAGTAAATTAATGATTGATGAGATATATGTTGTATTTTATCTGTATATAATTGTTTAATATAGATATTATTGTATCTTAGGTTATATGTATATACTGTGATAGTGTGATGTTGTTGCTGATATAATATTTTATTGCTTTGTTATTTAATTTCTGAAAATTGTCCTGAAGAAGAGGGTACATCTCCGAAACGCTGGCATTGCAGTGAACACGAATTAAACAAATTTGGAAAGTCTGCATTCCTCCTCCTTTTAATTAATTATTAATTATGATATGTTATAATTTGTCAATTTTTTTTTTTTCGTTTTTGTTGAACACTAAAATTTTATTTTTTCACGAAAATTTCTTTCTTTTTTTTTGTTACTTATTTATTTTTATTGGCATTAATGAAATACTAATGATTTGTATTATGCAATTTTTTGGCCAGACAGGAATCCTCTCTATTATATTTGTGCATTTCTGTTATTATAAATTCTAGTCCCGGAATAAAGCTCTTTTTCTATTTATCTAATATAAAAGAACAAAAATAAATATAAAATAATCTCTAAAATATCAGTAAATAACTAACTAATTGCCAATTTAGGCATCATCAGGCCAGTGTACAATATATTATCGTATTTTAGTTTTTGTTTTTGTCAGTACAATTTATTTATTTGTCAGTACAATATTTATTTTATTTTTTTACCAGAAGAATGTACGTATCGCTACGCAAAGCCGCTGTTTTTAACAATCTCCGAGTTCATACCCGTTGATGCTATTAGCTTCGAAAAGCATATTAGGAATCGCGTAAGGAAGCGTGGGTCGGGTAAGGGGGAGGAGGAGGGGGAAATGTATACATATATTGTAACGCTCTATAAATAATACTAGTTTTGGCGAGGATATAGGTCCTTCGAGAGGTCCTTATAACAAAAATAGTCGGTTTTAACATCGATACAGGCTCCGATAGATCCTTCCTTGTTATTAAATCGGAACAGTGTACAATATATTATCGTATTTTAGTTTTTGTTTTTGTCAGTACAATTTATTTATTTGTCAGTAAAATATTTATTTTATTTTTTTACCAGAAGAATGTTTCTTTTTCTTTTCTTTACTTATATATCATAATTGAGGTTATTGCAAATATCAATTGACATTTATTAATACAGTCTTTGGCCAGACATTTTTTTCTGTTTTCTTTTTTATTTGTACATACTTGTTATTCTTAAAGTACCTAGTCCCGGAATAAAGTTTATTTTTCTATTCTATTCTATATTCTATATGCTGTATTGATGAAGCCTGCAGACCAAATACAGCACATCTCATATCAACAGCCTTTTCATGACGGACCCGGTCATGCGATAATGATAGATAACTGTCACCTTGTAAAACGAAGTTTAACTTATGTTAATATTTATTTTAAAACTTGTGTATGTTTGTTCATGAGTATTTGCATAAGAATAAATAAACTGGATTTTAATAGGGTTCTTCCCTGAGTGCATATATAAATTAAACTTATGATTCTACTATATTATTATATATTATTTATTTTTTTTGAGATTGCTAATACAATTGGAAACATTTTGTTAAAATTATACCCTCGGGCTAAACATATGTATAATTTTAAAGGACCAGAGAGGGCTAACAAACAGACACCCGTGACATCGGATGCACGACATCGGCTGTTCGCACGGAAGCAGCCGCCAAACCCACCCAGTTTTTTTTGCCCCTACGCAACCCCTACCTGGATTGTGCTCATGCAATATGCATGTTCCTCCCCTATCTCTCAATCTGCAGGTGTTGCCTGCAGAAAGAATCTGTCTCACAGCATCTCCTATATCTCAACTTTGTCTATATGTATATAAAAAAGGAAGATATATACCAGTTAGACTCGTACAATATTAAAAACTAAACAAAAATCCTGTATAGATATTACTTTCCCTTATCTATATATGAAATAGGGGGATGTATTCCGATCGTGACAAATTTCGAATTCAAGTTTTCAACGGAAATACAAGTTTTATGATCTCCAAATAATGAGTCAAAATAAATAACCAAGCCTCTCAAAATGGTCTGTGTGTCTGTATGTTCATGGGGTGTATGTGAACAGCCTAGCTCAAAAACGAAGGTAGGTAAAACTGAAATAGCATGTTTTTTTCTTATTTCATTTATATATTTAATTTTCTTGTGAATAATAATATATAAAATAATAAAATATTTAATCCTGAATATAATATAACTTTATGCCTAGCCAATGTCTATATTTTTACTTTCCCTTACCTATATACGAAATATATAGTAAGGAGGAAGTATTACGATCGTGAAAATTTTCGAATTCGAGTTTTCAACGGAAACGTTTTAAGGTCCCCTGATTTCAAATGACCAAGTCCCGCAAAATAGTCTGTGTGTCTGTGATCAGTCTAGCTCAAAAACGAAAAGTTGTACGATACTGAAATTACGTATTTAAAGTTGTCCCATGCATGTGATGTTATAGTAGCTTTTTCGTCAAAATCGACTAATCGGAAGTGCCACAAATAGATTTTACACTTTTTTACAATTTTCTCGAAAAGAGCACCACCGACTTTGATGAAACATGCCTAAAGTCTTCTCCTTATAGGCCTTTAACGTATTATGATAAGTTAATATATGTATTAAGTATATGACCGAGGAAATGCAGGGAAAAAATTTACGATGAAAAGAAAATTTTATTTGCGCATTATCTGGTAAATTATTTATGAAATCATATCATATCAAGAAATTGTTTATGTGACTTCTTTAAAATTATATTAAGAAGATAATTATTATATGACGGTAGGGTGATGAGCGCACCGCACCAGATTTTTTATTCTTTATTTAATAATGTTTTTTTACTTGAATAACCTAAAGCACAGGCAATTATTATTCCATACAAAATTTATATTTTAATTATTTTGAAGTATGTACGGTTTTAAAATTCAAATTAATATTCTTTCATCCTATTGAATATTTATTAGAATTTCATGGAAGCTGCCAATTATCTGAAATGTCCCATTTAATAAGAAATATTTAAAGTCATTGTAATAATATTTATTTAGGCTTTCAATGGCCTCACTTAATAACCTCTTACCTGATTTTTTCTTCATAATTATTTTTTTCACAATTTAAATGAAAACCTCTTGTCTGTGGCTTAATATTTAATACCGATTTTAATTGTATCTCCCAATTTTTAAGCCACAGAGGTAGTAGAAAAAAAAGTTTTTCATTGAAATTGTGAAAAAAATACAGACACCAAGAAGTCAGTTAGGAGGTCATCATGCGAAGCCATCGATATGTATTCACTAATTGAGGTACTCAATCATAGTTTACATGTGAAAACTTTTACGATGTTATAATAAAAATATCATCTGTCGGTATTTCGCCAATTCTGGCATCATCAGCACAGTAGGAGAGAAATATAAAGAAAAAAAGTCACTAACCAGAAACAGCACCCCACACCAAGACACCCAGGCACATACTGAGGGAAAAGAAAGTTTACATGACAACAGCCAGAAATAGTTAAATTACAAACAGCTGATCATAAAAAGAAAAGATTCTTTTTCAGATTCTTGACTTATTTTTTGGAATTTTCCATTTATGCCTTAACAATTATATATGTATCATCTTGAGCTTCTGCTCTTGCATATTAATGTTACAATGTTTATTAGTTATAATGTTTTACTTTCAACCAGCTGTCACTTTTATTGCCCAAATTTATTTTTAATTGCCTGTCCTATAAAAAGGATATATAAATATAAATATCCATGTAATATAAAAATACACATTCGCTGGTTGAATTTATAATATAATGCAATATAAATAACATTTATAATATAAATATATTATAAATATATTATAAATATAATTTATAATAAAAATATACACATCTTCCTGTCCTATAAAAAGGACAATGGGCAGTAAAGGATTAATACCGACATTATTCTCCAAAAAAACAAAAACAAATTTCCTACAGATTGTATCAACAACCTATCAAATCAGTCTTAAAGAATACGGTGTTACCAAAAAATTGAATTAACAAAAAATGTTAGATAACATGATTTACTACCGAGTGCATCAATTGTGTAAAGCCAAGAAAGGAGAAGGTTATGTCGATTTATTTTCTAAATCAGCTGATTAATATATATGCATATAAAAAAAAAATCTGGTGCGGTGCGCGCATCACACAACTGTCCCCTACCGTCCTATAATAATGATCTTTTTAATATAAATTTAAATTTGAATGAACTACTTTTATTTCTACTACCTATGTGGCTTAAAAATTGGCAAAAATTCTATAAATAAATTTAAAATCAATATTAAATATCAAGCCACAGACAAGAAGGTTTCATTTAAATTGTAAAAAAAAAAAATTATGACGAAAAAATCAGGTAAGAGGTTATTAAGTGAGGCCATTGAAAGCCTAACTAAATATTATTACAATGGCTTTAAATATTTCTTATTAAATGGGATATTTCAGATAATTGGCAGCTTCCATGAAATTCTAATAAATATTCAATAGGATGAAAGAATATTAATTTGAATTTTAAAACTGCACATACTTCAAAATAATTAAAATATAAATTTAGAATTTAATAATTGCCTGTGCTTTAGGTTATTCAAGTAAAAAAACATTATTAAATAAAGAATAAAAAAAATCTGGTGCGATGCGCGCATCACACAATTTTCCCCTACCGTCATATAATAATTATATATATATATATATATATATATATATATATATATATATATATATATATATATATCAATATAAGAAAAAAATGTCTAGTGATAAAACTGAAACAATTAAGAATTGTAATTTTTTTATTTTAATTTTAAACCCCTTGCAAATGAATTGAAAAAATAAATAACGCAACGAATTATCACTGTGGTTAACTATTCCAAAAAAATAATTATAAAAAAAATTTATTTGGATTCCATGATTTTTTTTAAAGGCTCTGGTGTCATTCAAAAAGCCTTATATTTTTTCCCAATCTTAAAAAGTAGCCGAAATATGGGCGTATAAGATCTTTAATCGGCCTCCACTTTTAAACGAAATGGCGGATGGCAACACCGAGTTCCGAGGATCAACCTTGGGTGAACTATGACTTTGGCGATACATCCACAAATTAAAAATCTGCCCAGTATTCTAGGAAGAAATTCGCGGAACGCGGCGGATTTTTTTTTATGCGATATTTGCGTATCTTGAAACGTAAAACTTCAATCTTTTTTTTTTTTTTTTTTTTTTTTTTTTTTTTTTTTTTTTTTTTTTTTTTTTTTTTTTTTTTTTTTTTTTTAGTAGATTTCAAAAGGTTCATCATTGAAAATAATAAATAAATTTAAAAAAACTCTGTCATTGTGCAGTATAATTTGAATTTCAAATTGAGACGTTCGGATACATTAATTAATTTGGCCAACGGACATTTGGTTCTTCCTAATTAACACATTTCCTCGAAATATATAATATTTAGCATCGATTATTATTATTATTAAGCCTAGTAATTATATGTCTTTTAAAACAAACCTGTCAATATGTTTGAAACATCATGCTATTTTCTCAGCACGTTCTACTCCCGGTATAATTAAAACGGTTGCGTAATACCAATCATACCCCGTCTATTGTTCCAAAGTAATAAATATAGTTCGCACTATAAAATTAGCTGTCATTATGATCAGGTTCAACTGTGGGTGGTAGTAAACTACAATAATGGCTGTTTCGCATGGTCTCACACGATAACAGAAAAAAAAGAAGAAAAATTAAGGGAAAAAAAAAGACATTTATAAACCAAGGATACTATATTTACATAATTGCACACATGAAAAATTAAACTTTGCGTAATTTTTTTTAAAAATCTACATCTATGTTCCACTTCCTTGTTTTTGATTTATTGGGACTTATTCTGTAGCTACTCAAGTCTGTGGAATATTAACGAGAAAAAAATAGGAGTCATTATGCCTTATAATTGTCAGTTCTTTAGTGCCTTGTTCTATTAGTTAATATTTCAAACTGCATCGGCCAAGGATAATGAGTAACGCTAATTGTTCTCATTCATAAAATATATTCATTCATGAATTTAGTCGGAATCGAGCTCATAAAACCAAGTTTCTACCCTCACGTAGCAACTCAGGTGATCCAGTGGTTACCTGTGTAGCTCGATTACAGGTATTAAAACCAATGGAGAATGTAGATTCTACCCATAACCATATTTAATGATTTGAAACGTTAACATGAGATGTACTATTAGCCAAGTCAAATAAGGTGAAAAGGATGGAATGGAATATTGGCTAAAAAGTAACATAAAATCTCGTGTCGGCGTCTCGAGTAATTAAAGGTCAAAGGTAAAAAAAAAAGGTCCCACTTAGTTAGATGTTATTAAACAATTTGTAGAAAATTAAATTCTCTACTAGTTTGGTTTTATTAATTTTTTTGCATGATCAACCGTTCTCTGTAGATATAACGCAGAAGAGAGGGAGGGGGGGGGGGGGAAGGTTAGGGCCAAAATAGGATATTCATTTTAGAAGAAGGTTTGAATGTTAATTACGAAAATATAGGAAATTCTACGTAAAATAAGCCTTACATGCCTTTCCAAAGCCACTATCTTCAAAATGGGTGACATTTTATTTAACAAAAATCCTAAACATTTCTTTCATTTTTCATTCCGTGCTCATTATCATGAAGTCAACCAATCACGCGAAAAACATTATGATATATATTTTTAAATACAATTAAATTTACCATAATTTGAGTTATAAGAAAGCTCTTTACGGTAACGAGTTCCCGAGATATATAATTAAAAACAAAAAAACCGAGAAACCACCATTTTGTGAATTAATTTTGGAAAATATCATTGAAACCGTTCTTCTTACGAATATAATCATTATAAACTATTTTATGATGCATTTAACTAGCTCTTATTTGATTGGTAATATACACCTGCATGTCCAATATTTCTCAAGAAATCTAACATTTCTGAAGATAAGGCTCGGTTGCAAAATGTCAAAATCGTACACAATGTATTTTTTGAAATAATTTATCTTGGAAACTTGAAAATGTCAAGAGCTCTCTTAGGGCTCATATTTTAGAAAATTTAATTTTCTTTAAAAAAAAAATACCATAATATTTTTCACGTGATTGTTTGTCTTCATGATATTGAGCACGGAATCGAAATGAGCGAAATTTTTGGGTGAATAAAATGTCACCATTTTTGAATATAGCGACTTTGAAACGGCATGCAAGACTTATTTTACGTAGAATTTCCTATATTTTCGCAATTCACATTCAAACCTCCTTCTAAAATGAGTACCTTATTTTGGTTCTGTACCCCCCTCCCTCTCCGTTATATCTAGAGAACGGTTGGCCATAGAAAATAATGAATGAGATCAAACTTGTAGAGAATTTAATTTTTAATTTAAAGTTGAATAATAACAACTAATAACGAGGGTCGCATAAAAAACGAGTTATTTACAAAAAAATCTGATTAGGGATTGATAAATTATTTGCCACTTCAATAAATTTGTTTAATTTAAAACTAGTTTCGAATGTTATACATTCATACTCAGTTCTAAAAACACACAAAAAAAAAATCAAAATATAGTTTGGTATTATTATACATATTAAATTATATAAATCAGTATTATAAAACATTTATGAATTATGAATTTAATTAAGACAAGAAATCAAATACATTTTGGTACTCACCAAGGTTTAAATGGATTATATCAAACAGAAAAGTTTGTACTGGTTTCTTCTTTTCTTCATTGAACTAACAATGAACGAAAGATAGATAGGATGTTTATAGGTAAACGGTTTAAGGGTCGGGGTTTTTCCAGTAATTCCGGTGAGTATTGTTTTTTCTGTTATAGATGGGAATAAATTTAAGATTGGACTATTGGAGATATTTATATGGCCATTTAAGCAAAAATCTTTTTTCTTAAATGACCAAATAAAAATTTTGATTTTTTTCATTTTTTTTTATCTTTGACCTTTAATAACTCGAGACGCCGACTCTTTTATTTTATTTTATGTGGCTTTTTAGCCAACATTTAGAAAGTCATAGTAAAGGTTCATGCAAATTTTCAGCTCAGTATCTTCCATTTCGAGGTTAAACCCTTGACTGGGGTATGTCTGTATTTGTTTAGTCTGCATTAGATATGCACTTTGCCAATCATATGGAATGCATTGCTCACAGATTATTTCTTAAGGCTTGGATTCATTACGATTCAGTTTGATGTTATGATTAAACTCAACAACGACACATCTTATAGGAATAATATAATTGAATATTAAATTGATATTGGCTATTATCTCAAACTGGTATTGCTCAAGGCACACAGCTAGGACCTATGTCTTCGGCAATAAAGTATTTTTGAGGAAAGGAGGATGTGGGGTCAGCTGGATGACCTCGACAAATATTTGCTCCTGAGGCCCCCTGGACTCTTGGACACATTCAGCTGCCCTTGAAGCATATCTGAAGGATAGCTCTTTTTTTTTTTTTTTTTTTTTCTTCCTTCTTTTTTCTTTTTCTGTCTCCTGTGTCTGCTAACTTTTCAAAACAATTTTTATCTTGTCCGAATCGATTTTTGTTTTTGGCCGAGCAGTTAAATGTTACACGTAGTAATTAAATTCCTGAAATAGACTCCTTTTTTTTTTTTTTTTTTTTAAATAACTTCGCCTTAATATCTTTATTTGTAATCTATAAGCATTCATTGTTAGTTTAGCTATTATAAGTTTACTAGTAAAAAATAAAGACTTCCTTCAAGATTAAAGAAGATTAATACGATTAAAGAATAACTTTATAAAGACTGTCCAGACAAATATGATTTTTTAATGTTTTAATAATATTATTCACATACCTGCAAAGTGGCCAAAAAGTATCGCTATTTTTCTTCTGTAGGATTGTAAATATTATTTTAAATGTTACAAATGTTATTTTTTACTCAAACACATTCGATAAAATATTTTGAGTTTTTTTTTTTTTTTATAAAATTCAATTTATTCTTTATTAGTTTTTATTTATTTCAAAGATGTATCTTTATTAGGTATACATAAACTCTGAAGGGGCTTGCACTATTTTTTTTTAAATGAAAATTGACCACAATTTGACTATTTATAACTTACAATTTCTAACTAAGGAACATACTTTTAGATATTTGCCAAGCCTAGACAAATCAAGCGTGTAAATGGCAAATGGCAAACATGTAAAGGAGGTTAACTGAAGCTTAGTAAACTAACCTTAACACACGCTATTATTTATTTATATTTGTTTCTAGGGAAGAACCCTATACAAATATAATCTGTCTCTTCTAAAACAATTATCATTACACGTATTTAATTATTATATATATATTTTTTTTTTCTCAACCTAAATATTAATACTACGCTAAACATGCAGTATGCCCTATTTATTCTTCACTTACAAAGCATTGCATACCTCACGTCAACACTATATAGAAAGTCAATTTTCTACAATATTAATTATTGAAGACCCAGCAAAAGCTAAATTAATGTATTACTATATAGTAGCCTGTTTAAAATTAAGATCTTTCATTATCAATGAATGAGATATTATTTAATTTTATTATCGTTTATTGTTTATAGTAGAAAATAACTAAGTGTAAATAAATAAGCACTTACAACTATTCAAATGGGCTGAATTAAAGAAACTGTAGATATACAATAACATAGAAATGCTAGCCCATCTTAAGCAATATTATCTATCCATTCAATAATACAAAGATATTATCTCATAAATACTTATACTTATCATATTATTCATTCTATTTTTTATATGTGTACACATAAAGAGGAGAAATGTTTTGTTTTTTTTTAAAGTGTTATTTCCTAGCAGTTTAATTTTAGTTATAATCAAAATATAAGTATAATATTATTATTTTAATTGTAATTTCAGCTCTTTATTGTAAATACTTCTAAAATTGTATTTAATATCTGTATATAAGTTATTTAGCCAAGCCAGGCTCTATTTGTTTGGAGAATTCCCCAAAGACAAATAAAATTTCTGTTCTATTTAATATGCTAAACTGAAACTAATATGACTGAAAAAAAATAAACAAGACAAGAAACAATCAATATTATATCACAAGCTTGAAATAACAATTAACATCTATAATAATCAATAGCTATAGCATGGATATACCTAAAAAAGAAATAAATATACAAAATTATTTATACTAAGTTATGGTTTAAAATTAAATTTAAAAATACAAAAGTTAAGACATAAATTATAAATAAGAGGTTGAAAGCCACCTTAGTAAAATAATATAAGTAACAAAGTTAAAAACTACAATAACGACAGAATTATATCATAAATAAATTAAATGATATCACAGCTTTGCCTGTTAAAATTTATAGTATCATTAAAAGGTAAAAATCCACGCCACAATTCTGTACTATTCAAATTTTCGTCGGCCGTTAATTTCGGTTTGAAACAGTTTTATTTTTATAAAGAAAAAATTAAAATGTAAAATAAAAACATTTAAATATATAATTTATATAAATATACAAATATGTTGATGCGACACTAGCGCTGATGTGGCGCTTCCCGCAAGAACCGGATGGAACACAAACTTAGTGAAACCAATTCAAGTCAAGAAAAACTACCTTCTATATACCTTTGATTTGCCTAGGCTTGGCAAGTGTGTAAAGGCAACTTTAAAGCGGGGTTATTAAATTAAAAAAATATATTTTGAAATAATTTTAAATAATATTATTAAAAGAAGTGTGGATATAATGTAGATTATGTTAGACGTTATAAAATAAAAAAAATTAACAAATATAAATTTATTTTATTATAAAAAATAATCATTAACATAATAGAATTTAGGAAACCAAAATGCTTTCCATATACTAAAAAAAAATTATTTCCTTGTTTCTTCTTCTTGGCTTGAATAATTTTTTTTTTTTTTTTTATATCCTATAACATTATATATATCAATATTTAATATTATAATATAATTTATCTTTAATATTTATTTATTTAATAAAAATTAAATTCACTATTGTAGAATATGGGCATCTTATGGATTTGATGAAGATTGATCCTCTATTTCTTGTATTTGCTAATGAAATAATTTTATATGATGTGTAAAATATTGGTAATATGAAATCAATTTAAATTAATAAACATACATAAACTTAATGACTTGGGATTTATATGAACCACCACTTACGTGTAAATTACTTCCGGATCTTAAATATTTAAAAAATATTTTCCGAGGATATTGTACTGGGAGCCGTAAACATTCTTGTCTGGCGTAATATCGCGTTGCTGTCCCTAATTGGTTCACAAGCTGAGAGAATTGCATGGAACTTCGATTGCATAATTGAAAAATATGATTAACGAAATGTTGGGAAGGTATTTCAAGGTTGAAAGAACTGGCCAGAGTCAAATTGATTGGGACCGATTTGTAAAGAAGGTAGGGTATTCGATATGTGAGTCAAGGCCTTCACGCCGAATAACTTTCATTCATCAACCTCACCGGAACCCGGCGACTTCCCCGAACAAGAAGATAGGAGAGGAATCCCCGCTCTCCGAGATAGGAGGACAGGTAGAGTATCTTGGGGGTCTAGGTTAGGTAACTCAGGTATCTAGTCATCTGTAGCCATGGCAATATTTGAGAATATTTATTGCTTTATTAAGGTACTAAGTTTTGAAATCATGCACAAAAGTGCCGACAAATAGAAAAGTTAAGTGACTTTACGCTAAGTGAACAACAATATTATAAATAACATACTGACATCATAATTATTCTTATTTGGTAATATGTAACAACCATATATTATAATAGGTTTAATAATTCATCAGAAAAAAATTTATCAGTTTTGCAATAATAACATAGGGCAACAGTGATTTTGCGGCGCAGGTCTTCAGAGTCGATTCTGGATAATGCCCGTCTTCTAGATACGAGAAAAATATCAGATTTGCTGAAATTATTCCAATACATACTCTTATATTAAAATAATGAAAATAAAATGTTTTAGATTTTTTTTTGGGGCAACAGTGATTTTGCGGTGGAGGTTTTCAAGTCGAACCTGGATAATTTCAGTCTCCTCAATTCGAGAAAAATATCAGTTTAGTCGAATTGGATCTATTTTTTTAAATAAATATATATTGTAAATAAATATATACTGTAACTAACCTACATTTTGTTACGAAAAATAGAGTCAATTTGAACAGAGTAACTATACATCGTGTACCTTAATGCATTAATGTAGTATTTTTTTGTTCACCAATGTAATAATAAAAATTGTATTAATAATAATAATAATAATTTGGGAGTATAGTATGTTAACTGTATAAAAAGATCGTTTAGTAGAATTATTTTACATGCTCCATGCTCCTATGGTCATAATACATGAATGATCAAAGTTTTAATATTTAGTACTTTTTTAAAAATTACCATGATATGAAATATAAAATAAAATTAGCAAAATAAAATAACATAATAATCCAAAATAGTATATCCAATTCTTAACTGAGAATTTAACGTTCTTCATAATTAAAAGAAAAGGATATATTAATGTTATACTATATATTGTATGTTGATACTAATATGTATAAGGGAATGTATTATGATTAAAAGCAGGAATTAAATAAGATATTAATATTCAATATATTAGATAAATAAATGTTTTCAACAATAAAGCACAATCTAAAAAATTATGGTCCACTTTACGGTCCTAAGAAAGTGCCCAGGTAAGATGCATTTTTTAATGTCCTTGAAAATAACTCTTTTCGTTATTTAAGACAATATATATATATATATATATATATATATATATATATATATATATATATATATATATATATATATATATATATATATATAAACACATAATGTTGTTTTTTATCCTCTTTCCATATAACAATTTATTTACTGTTTTGTTTATTTTATACGAATAATTTACACTGTCAAGATATTTCAATTATTTCTACTCTTTAAGAAAGAAAGAATTTTTAAATTTTTAAGTTTTTTTATAAACAATATGGTATTGATTATTATTATTTTTAGGTGAAGAATATTGAAAAGCTTGAAATTACATAAGATTCGTCCCATGAAATATACACGTGGAAAAATTTTGACTTATTTCTGAAAAGAAGGAAAAGTTATGATTAATTTTAAAAATTAAAAGTTATGATTAATTTTAAAAATTAAAAGTTATGATTAATTTTAAAAATTAATTTGTCGACATATATGTGCATGAAGTACTTATATTATATTGACGTTGTTTTTTTGAAAAAGGCGTAAGTGCCAAGCAAACTTTACAGGAAACACAAGAAACGATTTTTCTCCAAATAATTTTTTATTTTATTCTCTATTGTATAGAGTAGAAATTTTATAATATTAACCTGGCAGAACCTTTATAATTACAATATATTTTAAAGGATTCTAAAACTGATTAAGGCCTGAGTGACGACTGAGATTCGTTAGTATTTGGTGCTTACGTCATCAATATTCGATTTTTAAACCATTTCCAATTTTTTTTTTTCGATATATCGCGAACGGTAATCGATATAGGTGGTTTTTACGTCCCAAAATCAATTGAGACCTAAATTTCGAATTTTTGGCACTTAAGTCTTTTTTTCAAAAAACGCCATTGATGTATTCTATTTTTATTTATGAATGTGGTTTTGTGGTATTGTGCTCCATTGTAACATCTGTAAGTTGGTATATTATGGTATAACGTAATAAATGTCAAAAGGGTCAACCAGGTTCGCAAAGGGTTTTTGCCTGTGGTCGAACCCGATAGGGTCGCCGCAACCCTTCCTTTAAAAAAACACTTATTGGTACTTATGGCTTATGGTTTTTGAAAACCATAAAATGGTTATCCCTAGTATGGGTATAATAATAATAATATTTTTAATAATAATAATAATATTATATAATAATAATAATATTTTTTCACAGACATCATTTCGTCGTACACGACTTTCAACTCACTGCTACATAGATACTAGCAAAGTAAAATATTTTTAAAAAATATATAATATAAAAATAAAAATATAATATCGATTCATTAGGTAGTAGTATATTAAGGAGGATAGAATAATATGTTATTTAATATCCATTAAAATAATTTGAATTTCCTTTTATTATGAACAACTCTATTGTTTATTACCTGAGAATTATTCGAAATCCCATTCATTTGTCAAAATATTATTCAATAATTGTTTTGTTGACAACAATAAGTAGCTATTATGTTTCTTTTCCACAAGGTTTTATTATAATCGAGTTGAAATGAAGGTTGTGAGAATGTGTAAATAAAGTATTAATTTCCTAAAAAGATCTGTTTTAGTTTTGCTAAGATAGTCACTGATCATTTCACTCCAACCGCTACATGCCAAATGGAATGTGGATTGACCATGAGTTTGAAATCCACTTTGCAGTGGTACAGGTTTATTTATTTTAAATTTTATTATTAAATATCTAAATTGTTCGTTCTTTTTCTTGTATATGTTAAATTTAGACACCCCATCTATACATTTTTCACTTTTGAAGGAGAGAGACATAACAGGAATATTTTTGTACACAGACCATTTTACGAGACTTGGTTATTTGGATTCAGGAGACCGTAAAACGTGTATTTTCTTTAAAAATTCGGATTCGGAATTTTTCACGAACGCAATACTTAACCTAAATATATTTCATATTTAGTTAACTAAAAATAATTATTGCCAGTTTAGCTATTATAATTATATTATTATTATTATTTTTTTTTTTTATTTATTGAACATAATACAAGCTGCCACACTCAAGGGCAATGAGTATTAGGGCTGAAGTACCCATTCACACTATATGTACAACTATTTACACAATAAAATAAATATAAAGAAAAATAAATTGATAAAATAAAGGACACTGGAGATAAATAAATATACAATGTTAACAAAAGAAGAAATAATAAAAGAAAATAGAATAAAATAAATAAAGAAAATTAAATAAAGAAAATTGAATGAAATAAATAAATAAAATAAAATAAATAAAAATTCTGGATTACAATATTATTATTAGCAATTATAATTATGATTTTGATTATACTAGACAAATATAATGACTTCCTTCGAAATATGATTAAAGAGTAACTTTGTAAAGACATATCTTGATAAAGATAATATAAAGTTATTTTTAATATTGTAATATTTATGTTAAAAATATTATTCTGTCCTTTAAAACAGTTAAAAAAATATTTTGATTTGATTTTTTTTTTCAAATTCAATTTATTATTTAGTAGGTAATTTTTTTTTTCAGCAATATCTATTTACTCTACATAAACTCTCAGAGAATTTGTACAATTTGTTTCTTGATTAAATGATCAAAAATTAAAGATTAATTTATTTTTTTTAAACAAAAAAAGGTAAGTTGTTGATGTTTTCTGATTAAGTTGAGGGACAATGATGAATCTAAATAGGTATTCTCCTCTTTTAAAATTTCACTTTTACCGGGCACTATTCTTCCAAATGATCAGTTATTAGTGTGTCTTTAACCTTTTCATAAACATATATTACTGAGATATATTATCTAAAATATAAACGATGATGAGGTGCAGTTCCCCTCACAACAATAGGCCCAAAACGTAGGAGCGAAAATAACTCGTGTTCTCTCGGTCCTGAAAGGAAAAGAAAATCAGAACCGTAGAAGTCAAGTAGAAAATAAAGGACATTGGCACGCAGTCGGAATTTCCGGCGCTAGTGTGGATCGCCATTAATCACCAGCTCTAGAACCAAAAAGTTCAAACGTTGTCTCGTCAAAAAGGAGCCAAAAAAATAAACCAAAAAACTAAATGGATCCTTCGAGTCCTAATTGTTAGCGATAGGGGCTATTTCGGGGCCGGCAGTCAAGGTCGTGTTTGCAGCCAGGATTATGGTTCGTGCTTACAGGGAAATGTTCATGTATATATATATATATATATATATATATATATATATATATATATATATATATATATATATATATATATACATTATTTTTCTCTGCTTTTTAATTTTTTTTTTCAATACGTTTACATTTATTGTTTATTTATTTTTATTAATATTGATGTAAAAACTTATGTATTTTATTAATGCATTTTTTTGGCCCGATGTGGTTTACTTTTTATTTGTCCATTTTTGTTATTCTGAAGGGACCTAGTCTAAAGTATAGTCGGATCAGTCATATAAGTAAAACATCAGAAAAATTTTGTCAAGTAAAATAACTGTTGCATCTTGAATAGCCGAAAAGGAGAGTTTCATAAAGCATAACACAAGCCAACGATGAAAAAACTTTTTTACTGAAAATACATTATTCCTATAGTTTTTAGGGTGCTGAATACAAATATGATATTAAAAAAGCTGTATCACCCACAATTTCTTCACATTTTATAGTAAAATTCATTAAATTAAGCGATTTTTAAAGAATTGAACAGCTTTCAGTCTTCCTGAAAAAGGAAGACCTACATATAAAGTTAGGCCTCATAAAACAATTTGTAAAGGCTTTACCTAAAGATGGACCATGTTTCAAGTATCTCTGCCAAAAGTTTCCACGCCTTTCAGAAGCTAAACTAAAAGAAGGCGTCTTTGTCGGACCTGACATTAGAAAAATGATGTTTGATGTTAACTTCGAATCCACAGTGACCTTAAATGAGAAAGAAGCATGGGTATCATTCAAGCAAGTCGTTACAAAGTTCTTGGGAAATGAAAAAGAACCAGAGTATGTTTCTATTGTAGCTAACATGTTAAAGAAGTTTAAAAAGTTAAGATGTTTGATGAGCCTGAAATCTACGGAAAACTATGGATACAAAAAAACTAAGGCCAGATTTAGATTCAGCACATAAAAATCTATAAAGATCAACTATTAAAGTTAAAAAACTTTTCAAAAAATTTTTTTTTGTTGGCCTGTGTAATTTTTAAAGATATTTATCATTAACTAGTTTTGTTTTTTTATTATTATAATATGATTCGATGAAAAAATATCAAAGAAAACATTGCTCTCAAAAAATATAAATGTCTGCTTTCGGCATGTTTGAAAGACACGATTACTTTTTATTACTTAGTCTATCTTAGGTCTTCGACCCAGGGCGTGCCTCCCCCCCGGAATATAACGTAATAAGTAATAAAATTCTTAAGCAAATATAGAGCAGGTAGGAGGTGTGGTATGGTCAGCAGGCAAATGTACCAATACCTTTACTGACCTGATCTTCTCAAATAGAGTAGGCCGACTCTTTGTTCAACTTATTTTCGCATAACTTGCACCTCTTTTAACATCAAAGACCGATCTTTGAACTAAATTTATGAGCTCTTGGGTAAAAAATAAACTTAGACCCTAGTCATCGTCGGTGGGTATGCAAAAATGGTTCAAAGAAGCCGACTTCCTCAGATGTTGACGATCATCTATAAAATATATATATATATATATATATATATATATATATATATATATATATATATATATATATATATATATAAACATATAAAACTAAAAGTATACAATACAATAATAATAATAAAGGTTTTATTAAAAAATTCACAATCACAAAAATTATTATTTAAGTGATTCCAAATGATCCATTCTCATAATCATAAAATGTTTTGTACAATAAATAAATATATCATTATAAATAACTTTAACATGATTTTGAGTGGTAATATTAAAAAAAAAAAAAAAAAAAGTAAGAAAATATCTACAAAAAATAAAAAAAATGAATTATATTTTATTTTTAATTTAGAGGAAAGTCTTCAGAAATGTTTACATTTATTAGTGGACAGGACTTCCTTTACTTGATTTATTTTTCACTCACTAACATATTTCATTTATGACGTTTCGGGGTTTTATTCCCATCATCAGAACATCAAATTTTCTGATCAAATTTTTCAAAGTCCTATATGCCATACATTTCAAACATACTATATAAAATTATGAAGTTCACTATACGATTTTGAGTGTATATTTCTTTTAACCATCTTATATGACGACAGGAAAGAGATGGATAAAAGAAGTAGGCACTCCTATAAAAATGTATAGTGAACTATATAATTATATTTATCAATCAATGACGATATGCAAGATTGAAATGTATGAGGAGTAAACAAATAGGAGTAAACAAAATCTGGTGTTCTGATAATGGAGATAAGACCCCGAAACGTCAAAAATAAAATGATGTATAAGTGAGTGAAAAATAAATCAAGCAAAGGAGTCCTGTTTACCAATAAATATAAAAATAAATGAACAAAATTAATTAACGATACATGATTGGTTCTTTTAAGTGTATTACGTTTAAGAGAAGATATGTTGTGATTACCAATTTCCTATATAATTGGATTTTCAGAAGTTATATAATTGTTTTTGTTTTTTTATAACAGTTTTTATTGAAAAATAATATAAGTAGCCACACTGAAGGGCAAAGGTATTAAGGCAATAAGTTTCCATTCTTAACATATATACATATTAAAAAATAATTTGAAGTAATTAAAATAATGATAAAAATATTAAAATAATATATGTACATCACACATGAAAACAAAAATAGATAAATTAAATAATAACAAAACAAAGATAAAGACAATTTAAGTCATGAAAAATAAAATAAATTGTCTTGAACAAATTTATACCTATATATAATATTTACATTCGGTCTAGGGAACTTCGAACGAAACTTTACCTCTCTCCCTAAATGTGGGATGGCAAAGCAGAACTCCAAGAGATCCCTGCGCTGCTCAGTGGAGACTGAGTGAGGGCACTAGAGCCACAGAACATTAAGCTAATGGAGATTTACGCATAATGTATGAGTACAATTATGCCAAATAGTATCTAATACCTTTTCTAAGTCTAATTAAATCATACCAGTTCGTTCGTTGGAGGCTATGGTTATAAAATCTGTGAAGCGTGCCAGTTTGTGAGCGCTAGTGTGGTGTTCCCTGAAGTCCATATGGTGTCATCAGATTTTTTTTTTTTTTTTTTTTTGTCAGTTCAATATAGTTCAAATTATTTGGAGGCTGAGGATCAGAAAAAATAAATAAAACTATTCAGGCGGGACTCGAACTAATCCTAAACGATCCCGGATATTCTTCGACAAAGAGATACTCGTACTTAAAAGAACGATAAATAAATCATACCACACTAAGACAACGCGAATAAAACCAAAAACTGTTTATTAAATTACGCATAACTTATGTGCAATACTGGCACAGATGTACTAGATGGGTGCGGCAGTCTGGGGGGACGGGGGGAGGGGTTCAGAAACGACAATAAATATGACAGACAAGTCAAATGCGAAAGGTACAAAGAGCTCAAAGAAGCAATAAAGATATGTTAGAACATTTTGCTGTCGTATATTGTTCCCTCATATACACCCATCCCCTTTCCAGCTTCCCACTCAAGTTTTTTCTACTTTTAAAATTTCCATGTTTTTCAACAAAATTACAAGGACAAAGGCATTATCCGAATGATAATTACAGTTTAACAGAAATAATTATATAATAATTAATAAGGTTATTATGAATCTCTCCAAGTAGGTTTAAACTGGATATTAATAAGGTGACTTATTTTAAACTGGCTCCCGGCTAAAGGCAGCTACTGACGATCACTCCAAATGGAACGATTAAGTGGAGCGAGCACGATTATTAACGGCTCCACTCACGATTAATGTAACTCTTGAGAATTAATTGTGAATGAATTGCCCCTTTAGAATAGTAACGACACTAAATAAATTAATCTTTACTCTGAAAATGATAAATAGTGGAAATTGTATGTATATTATTAATTATAAATCCACTAAAAAGGTTCATTTCCCATTTAAATAATATTTTTTATTATTTAACATAATTAATAGTAAACAAATAAAATTGTAAGTTATTCAAACAAATATACTTGTAGCATATTATAGCGTTATTATAGCATAATTACTGTAATTTGGAATTGCAGAAATAAAATTACAATTAGAAACAATTGTAACTGCAATTACTTGATAAACCGCTGTAATTGTAATTGTGTGCCGCAATTACCATTCCTAGTTGAGCCAAAGTAATTGCAATTATAATTATTTGTATTTCTGCATTTAATGCCGAATTGACAAAAAAAAAAGTTATTTCAAAAAATGTGCCAAAAGATAAGCTTCAAAATGACGAGATCCAACGAAGCGAATGCAAATATGCAACAATTAAATATAGAGTAAATATTGCTGTGACTTGAATCACAGGTAATTGTAGAAGTAATTGGAATTACTTAGCGTCAAGGAATAATTGTAATTGAGAACGTCAATTACAGTTACAGTAATTGAAAAGAGTGATTGAAATTACTTAACAGGATTAGAGTAATTGTCATTGAATATTACAATTAATTTAGTTTATTGTTCTTTAACAACCAATTTTAATGTTTTGAGCCATTTAACCGTTTTTTATTAAAATTATAGTCCACTTTTGCTCATGTAATTAATTGTATTAATGTATTAACACTTGTGTAATTAATTATTGCCAAAAATCTGACATATACTATACAACCAATACCAGTTAGTAAAAGGAGAGTCAGAATGATCAATAATTTAATTTTTGCCAAAAATTGTCGGTTACAATCTTGTCAAACCAAGGTAGCGAATATGCTGCACGTTTTTGTACACGGGGCAGGGTATACAGTACCCGCAATACTGACCAGGACACCTACCTACCTATCTACAGTGGTCGTAATCAAAACAAGTAAACGTACACTTAGTAAGAATATTTTTAATAATTTATTGAACATAAATTTAGTGATGGAGATGATATAGTAGGATGAATGTATAACATTCGAAACTAGTTTTCAATAAAACCAATTTATAGAAGTGGCAAATAATTTATCAATCCCTAATTAGATGGATCCTTCTATACCATCATGCGGATGTCAACTGGTAATGTCTGAATGTACGTTCGTTCGTATCTCGCATAACTCAAAAATGTTAGCCGTAGAAAGTTAAAATTTCGTATTTTGAATTGCTGTAACATCTACCTCTGAACCTCTCTTTTTGGTCACTATATGATTATCGAAATTGGTACTTTACCTGCAGGTCATAATAGATTTTCATAAAAAATTATATTAAAGTGTAATGCAAAACATCTCATATTTTTTATATAAGAATTATTCTTCAACATAAATAAAATACTAGATTTCGGTAAAAATCGGCAAACCCGAATGTAAACTTTACTTGACAGTCATGATAAACTAAAAAATTATATTAAAACATGTTGCAAAACATCTCAAATTTGGTATATAAGAATTATACATCAACATAAATAAATTACTAGATTTAGGTAAAAATCGACAAATCCGATCGGATACTTTACATGAAGGTCATAATTAACTTTCATCAAAAATAATTTTAAAACATAATGAAAAACATCTCAAATTTGGTATATAAGAATTATACATCAACATAAATAAATTACTAGATTTCGGTAAAAATCGACAAAGCCGATTGGATACTTTACGTGAAGATCATAATAAACTTTGATCAAAAATTATATTAAAATATAATGAAAAACATCTCAAATTTAGTATATAAAACTTTTATATCAATAGTAGTAATATGCTAGATTTAGGTTAAAATTGGATTGCCGAAAGTGGTACTTTACATGAAGGTCATAATAAACTTTCATCAAAAATTATATTGAAACATAATGAAAAACATCTCAAATTTAGTATATAAGAATTATACATCAACATAAATAAATTACTAGATTTAGGTTAAAATTGGATTGCCGGAAGTGGGACTTTACATGAAGGTCATAATAAACTTTCATCAAAAATTATATTAAAACATAATGAAAAACATCTCAAATTTAGTATATAAAACTTTTATATCAATAGTAGTAATATGCTAGATTTAGGTTTAAATTGGATTGCCGGAAGTGATACTTTACATGAAGGTCATAATAGATTTTCATAAAAAATCATATTAAATTGTAATGCAAAACATCTCATATTTTTTATATAAGAATTATACATCAACATAAATAAAATACTAGATTTCGGTAAAAATCGGCATACCCGGAATGTAAACTTTACTTGACAGTCATGATAAACTTTCATCAAAAATTATATTAAAACATAATGAAAAACATCTCAAATTTAGTATATAAAACTTTTATATCAATAGTAGTAATATGCTAGATTTAGGCTAAAATTGTATTGCCGAAAGTGGTACTTTACATGAAGGTCATAATAAACTTTCATCAAAAATTATATTAAAACATAATGAAAAACATCTCAAATTTAGTATATAAAACTTTTATATCAATAGTAGTAATATGCTAGATTTAGGTTAAAATTGGATTGCCGGAAGTGATACTTTACATGAAGGTCATAATAAACTTTCATCAAAAATTATATTAAAACATAATGAAAAACATCTCAAATTTAGTATATAAAACTTTTATATCAATAGTAGTAATATGCTAGATTTAGGTTAAAATTGGATTGCCGGAAGTGATACTATACATGAAAGTCATAATAAACTTTCATCAAAAATTATATTAAAACATAATGAAAAACATCTCAAATTTAGTATATAAAACTTTTATATCAATAGTAGTAATATGCTAGATTTAGGTTTAAATTGGATTGCCGGAAGTGATACTTTACATGAAGGTCATAATAAACTTTCATCAAAAATTATATTAAAACATAATGAAAAACATCTCAAATTTAGTATATAAAACTTTTATATCAATAGTAGTAATATGCTAGATTTAGGTTAAAATTGGATTGCCGGAAGTGATACTATACATGAAAGTCATAATAAACTTTCATCAAAAATTATATTAAAACATAATGAAAAACATCTCAAATTTAGTATATAAAACTTTTATATCAATAGTAGTAATATGCTAGATTTAGGCTAAAATTGTATTGCCGAAAGTGGTACTTTACATGAAGGTCATAATAAACTTTCATCAAAAATTATATTAAAACATAATGAAAAACATCTCAAATTTAGTATATAAAACTTTTATATCAATAGTAGTAATATGCTAGATTTAGGTTAAAATTGGATTGCCGGAAGTGATACTATACATGAAAGTCATAATAAACTTTCATCAAAAATTATATTAAAACATAATGAAAAACATCTCAAATTTAGTATATAAAACTTTTATATCAATAGTAGTAATATGCTAGATTTAGGTTAAAATTGGATTGCCGGAAGTGATACTTTACATGAAGGTCATAATAAACTTTCATCAAAAATTATATTAAAACATAATGAAAAACATCTCAAATTTAGTATATAAAACTTTTATATCAATAGTAGTAATATGCTAGATTTAGGTTTAAATTGGATTGCCGGAAGTGATACTATACATGAAAGTCATAATAAACTTTCATCAAAAATTATATTAAAACATAATGAAAAACATCTCAAATTTAGTATATAAAACTTTTATATCAATAGTAGTAATATGCTAGATTTAGGTTTAAATTGGATTGCCGGAAGTGATACTTTACATGAAGGTCATAATAAACTTTCATCAAAAATTATATTAAAACATAATGAAAAACATCTCAAATTTAGTATATAAAACTTTTATATCAATAGTAGTAATATGCTAGATTTAGGTTTAAATTGGATTGCCGGAAGTGATACTTTACATGAAGGTCATAATAAACTTTCATCAAAAATTATATTAAAACATAATGAAAAACATCTCAAATTTAGTATATAAAACTTTTATATCAATAGTAGTAATATGCTAGATTTAGGTTAAAATTGGATTGCCGGAAGTGATACTATACATGAAAGTCATAATAAACTTTCATCAAAAATTATATTAAAACATAATGAAAAACATCTCAAATTTAGTATATAAAACTTTTATATCAATAGTAGTAATATGCTAGATTTAGGTTTAAATTGGATTGCCGGAAGTGATACTTTACATGAAGGTCATAATAAACTTTCATCAAAAATTATATTAAAACATAATGAAAAACATCTCAAATTTAGTATATAAAACTTTTATATCAATAGTAGTAATATGCTAGATTTAGGTTAAAATTGGATTGCCGGAAGTGATACTATACATGAAAGTCATAATAAACTTTCATCAAAAATTATATTAAAACATAATGAAAAACATCTCAAATTTAGTATATAAAACTTTTATATCAATAGTAGTAATATGCTAGATTTAGGCTAAAATTGTATTGCCGAAAGTGGTACTTTACATGAAGGTCATAATAAACTTTCATCAAAAATTATATTAAAACATAATGAAAAACATCTCAAATTTAGTATATAAAACTTTTATATCAATAGTAGTAATATGCTAGATTTAGGTTAAAATTGGATTGCCGGAAGTGATACTATACATGAAAGTCATAATAAACTTTCATCAAAAATTATATTAAAACATAATGAAAAACATCTCAAATTTAGTATATAAAACTTTTATATCAATAGTAGTAATATGCTAGATTTAGGTTAAAATTGGATTGCCGGAAGTGATACTTTACATGAAGGTCATAATAAACTTTCATCAAAAATTATATTAAAACATAATGAAAAACATCTCAAATTTAGTATATAAAACTTTTATATCAATAGTAGTAATATGCTAGATTTAGGTTTAAATTGGATTGCCGGAAGTGATACTATACATGAAAGTCATAATAAACTTTCATCAAAAATTATATTAAAACATAATGAAAAACATCTCAAATTTAGTATATAAAACTTTTATATCAATAGTAGTAATATGCTAGATTTAGGTTTAAATTGGATTGCCGGAAGTGATACTTTACATGAAGGTCATAATAAACTTTCATCAAAAATTATATTAAAACATAATGAAAAACATCTCAAATTTAGTATATAAAACTTTTATATCAATAGTAGTAATATGCTAGATTTAGGTTTAAATTGGATTGCCGGAAGTGATACTTTACATGAAGGTCATAATAAACTTTCATCAAAAATTATATTAAAACATAATGAAAAACATCTCAAATTTAGTATATAAAACTTTTATATCAATAGTAGTAATATGCTAGATTTAGGTTAAAATTGGATTGCCGGAAGTGATACTATACATGAAAGTCATAATAAACTTTCATCAAAAATTATATTAAAACATAATGAAAAACATCTCAAATTTAGTATATAAAACTTTTATATCAATAGTAGTAATATGCTAGATTTAGGTTTAAATTGGATTGCCGGAAGTGATACTTTACATGAAGGTCATAATAAACTTTCATCAAAAATTATATTAAAACATAATGAAAAACATCTCAAATTTAGTATATAAAACTTTTATATCAATAGTAGTAATATGCTAGATTTAGGTTAAAATTGGATTGCCGGAAGTGATACTATACATGAAAGTCATAATAAACTTTCATCAAAAATTATATTAAAACATAATGAAAAACATCTCAAATTTAGTATATAAAACTTTTATATCAATAGTAGTAATATGCTAGATTTAGGCTAAAATTGTATTGCCGAAAGTGGTACTTTACATGAAGGTCATAATAAACTTTCATCAAAAATTATATTAAAACATAATGAAAAACATCTCAAATTTAGTATATAAAACTTTTATATCAATAGTAGTAATATGCTAGATTTAGGTTAAAATTGGATTGCCGGAAGTGATACTATACATGAAAGTCATAATAAACTTTCATCAAAAATTATATTAAAACATAATGAAAAACATCTCAAATTTAGTATATAAAACTTTTATATCAATAGTAGTAATATGCTAGATTTAGGTTAAAATTGGATTGCCGGAAGTGATACTTTACATGAAGGTCATAATAAACTTTCATCAAAAATTATATTAAAACATAATGAAAAACATCTCAAATTTAGTATATAAAACTTTTATATCAATAGTAGTAATATGCTAGATTTAGGTTTAAATTGGATTGCCGGAAGTGGTACTTTACATGAAGGTCATAATAAACTTTCATCAAAAATTATATTAAAACATAATGAAAAACATCTCAAATTTAGTATATAAAACTTTTATATCAATAGTAGTAATATGCTAGATTTAGGTTAAAATTGGATTGCCGGAAGTGATACTTTACATGAAGGTCATAATAAACTTTCATCAAAAATTATATTAAAACATAATGAAAAACATCTCAAATTTAGTATATAAAACTTTTATATCAATAGTAGTAATATGCTAGATTTAGGTTAAAATTGTATTGCTGAAAGTGGTACTTTACATGAAGGTCATAATAAACTTTCATCAAAAATTATATTAAAACATAATGAAAAACATCTCAAATTTAGTATATAAAACTTTTATATCAATAGTAGTAATATGCTAGATTTAGGCTAAAATTGTATTGCCGAAAGTGGTACTTTACATGAAGGTCATAATAAACTTTCATCAAAAATTATATTAAAACATAATGAAAAACATCTCAAATTTAGTATATAAAACTTTTATATCAATAGTAGTAATATGCTAGATTTTGGTCAAAGTTTTATTTTAACTAAAACTATTTTTTGTTTTTTTTATCTAGCCTTTTTTTCTTTTTTTTTTTTGAACAGCCGATTTATAGCTCAGTAGGCATATAAGGAAGTCATGTGGTGTCACATCAGATATATTTTATAATATATCTTAGATTATTACAGTAATAATAAGGTCAGTCACAATCTCTCAACTAGCATGGTAAATCGTGCTATTCCTTCTGTTCGTAGAGTTTCAACAACAGCATGCTAAATCAATAGAAAACAAGTAAAAAAAAATAAAATAAAAAATAAATAAATAAAACTAGCTCCGCTTAAAAGACCTGATTTTGTGCATAATGCTGTGTCACTCTGTTAAATTTTTTTGTCTGTATGAGGTTTCAGAAGTCTCGGGTGATTGTAGTAAACAAAAAGTAATATTCACTTGAATAAATAAAATGTCCATATAAATGATAACAAAAGTATAGGTATCATAAAAACAAGGTTAGTAAAGTAAAAAAAGTTGCACCATCTTACCACAGATAGCGCAGCAGGATCAATTTATCAAGATAAGATATCAACTAACACTGGGCCGCTCATAATCCTGCATTTATCATGCTAATCATTTAGTGTGCCAAATAATATTGTGAGTATCCCTAATAAAATTTTATATCTGTTAAGTAAATTTAATTAAACAGTCCTTGTTTTGATAACCGTGACAAAACAAACCACTCATTAACATTTTGTACGAATGTGATGAGGCAATCGGTTCTTCTGCATTATAACGGAAGAATTGAGAAATTTATTCTTCTATGTAGATATTATATTATTATATACATTGAAAAAATACTTGGCTTCAGAATTATTTCATTGAAACCATCCATTAGCTGCAACAAGATTATCTTCAAACCCATGGGAGAGAATTTAAAAAGTCTGACCACTTCTGTAATATGGTAAGGAGTGGTAATTTCCGGTGAGAACCGGTTTGGTCCTGTCAAATCTAGCCCCACCTCCACCATTGTAGAAGACTATGTCACTTCGACCCACGGTACGAACAAGATGGAGTTTTGGAGAAGATAGAAAGAATTCTTTAGGCAGCACTTCCACTGGTTAAAACAATACCAGCAGGATCCATTTTAAATTCTTTCAGGAATCATAAAATGGCTGCCACAACATTCAAGACCGAATTTAAATTGAATTGAATTTATTATTTCAATTAATAGCTCAAGTATTACAAGTATGATTAATATTTGAAATGAGATGAACTGTTTATGTTTATTTATCCTACATTTAGTGTTTAAGATATGGTATGAATCGATACCTTTATCCATAATTAATGAGAGCGAAAATTCATTAATTAATGTTAGTACTCAAATAGCAGTAAATAATCAACCAGTGAACGTTTCGTCAATTCAGCCATCATCAGGCCTGAAAGGGATAAAACATTACATCTATATCATAATCTGTCTAAAATGGCTCTCCCAATGAGCGCAGGAAAAAAAAGGACTCCAGGAGATCCCAACGTGTCTCTCTCAATCACGTCACTGTTATTGTTAGCCTGTGGATGCTTAGAGAGGGCGCTGCTATAGCCAACCTCTTAATCGCGTCATTGGTATTGAAAGGCAGTGGGGGTTAAGAGAGAAGAATATTGATGCCATGATGTAGATTATAGTTTGTAATTTTTATTACAGAAATACTGTAATTAGATCACGAAATAGTTATATTTCAAAAATATAAGGCGAGCCCATTCACACGACTTTCCTTCCAGCAAGTAGGTTAAGATGCCCAGAATATATGGTCAGAATAGAGGATCTAAGGGTATAGAGGAAAACGTTGGAGGCGGACTTCAGTGGAAAAAGGAAAGACAAAGAAGATGGTGGAAGTGGAGGATGGATCTGAGGAAAAAAGTGGAGAGCGATCCGAGGAAGCTGGGAGTAGGCGATTGGAAGATGGCGCAGGACAGGAAGAAATGGAAAAGGATAACTCAGCAGGCCAAGGGCACGAACGCCAGGGAATTAGTATACAATGTTCAATACGCTATATCTCTAGTAATACTGCTCCGGTTTCGATGATTTTTTTTATTTGGTAAGAATTTTTTTTTATCCTGTCGATTAATCTTATCAAAAACAACGAAAAAAACTCAAATTTTGAGGGGAGGAGGGGTTAAATTTTTTTTTTTGGTTAGTTACGAAGGTTTAGTATTGAAAATAATGAAGCAAAAGCTTTTCCATAGATTTTTTTTTTTTTTAATGCCTTGCTATGTTGATTCCAAAATTTAACTTACATTTTCTCTCTATCTTTATAAATGACCAAGTTATGGGATCATAAAATAGGTTATCGGCCGCCATTTTGAAACGAAACGACGGATAATAATGCAGAGTTCCAAGGATCATCCTAAGTTGACTAGTGACTTTTTGCCAAATCTCAAGAAAATTGTTCCAGTAGTATTGAAGAAAAAGCTGCGGACAGCAGACTGATGGATTTTTTTTTATTAATTGATATTATTAATCGTAAACCGGTGGTCTTTAGGGGTCAGCAGACACACGAGGGCCTATATTCCTTCCCTCGACTATTTGATATCCTGGAAAATCACAACGTAATTCCCGATTAAGGAAGATGGGAAAGGGCCATCTAGCCATCTCTCGGTCGAGTCTCGGGGGCCGAGATTCGAACCCACAACTTTTGGGTTTGTAAGCATGTGCACTTTTGCAAGGATCACCGTGTCCCCATTACTAAAACATACACACATATAAACTTTTGAATGTTTTTAGGATACTGCTTTGCATTTTACAAAAGGCATTAGCTTGTTATAAAAGACATCTTTCAACTTTGATAAGGATTTTCGCTAGGCAAATTAAAAGTTAATTTTGCCAGTGAGTAGTAAATCGGGACTTAAAAGAAGTACCTAAATACTAAATACCTTTCTTCAAAACAGCTGAAAGAAAATACCAACAACTACTTAATCAGAGGACAATATTATCACATTATTTGTCATAGTAAAAAGAAGATTTCATATTAAATTATTTTAAAAAATTGATAATACCTGATTTCCTATTTCTTCAATCTTAAAGATATGTTTCGTGAGTCGACCGGAGAGTTTAAAGGGATAGCCAATGCCGAATTTCGCGACGCGCACCTTGACCTGAAATGAGCGTGTCGAGTTGACGGGGTGAAAAAAAGAGCGAATTATTAAAAGGGTAATCAGCGCTAAAACATCTTAGGGGTCAAACAAAACGTAGAAGGGAGGATAGTGACAGATCGGAAGATTCGGTGGAGGGGAGGGGGAATGTTCATTAGCCCTACTTATTATTATTATTATCGTTAGAAATCAGATTAAGCTTTGTTACAGATTAAGGCTGTGTTTATCTCAACACGAAAACTGTTTTTATTTTTTTATTATTTGCTTTCATCACTCTCATGAGTTAACAGTTATAAACTAGGGATGTAAACATCGAAAAATATCGATATATACCGGATCGATGGTTTTATATAGGTATATAGAAATAGTAGTTAGATATATATAAAACATATATCGGCATATCGGACTTCGATATAGTGCCTATATAATTAAGATATTGTTTTTATAAAATCGATATTTCTGTGCCTATAGAATTAAGATGTTTTTATAAAAGCTTTGATTATGTTTATCTCAAAGCGGAAATATTTTTTTATTTTTTATTACTTCCTTTCATCACTATCCACAGTTAACGGTTATAAACTAGGGATTCGAATACCGCAAGAAATGTATCGATATATACCGGATCGATTGTGTTAGATAGGTATATCGAAATAGTAGTTTGATAAATTGAAAAAATATATCAATAAATCGGGCCTCGATATTGTGCCGAAATAATTAAGACATTGTTTTTAGAATATCGATATTTCTGGGACGATATATGCAAATACGTTATTGTTTGTATAATATCGATATTTCACTACCGATATCATAAAGACATTCTTTTTATTAAGTTCATTTGCAGCAGACTTTTAATGTTAAGAAACAAGTCATTTCCTATTCTCCTTTCGATTCGTTTAGGTTTTTTTTATATGATAAAAGAATCAACAGTATTTTAAAATATCGATATTTCTCTGCCGAGATATCATTAGCATGTTATTTTTACAATATTGATATTTCTTTGCCGATAGAATTAAGATATTTTTTTTACTAAGTCCATTTCCAGCATGATTTTAATATAATGAAACAGGTTATCTCCTAATCTTCCTCCAATTCGTTAATACTTTTATTAACTTTATAAAAATATTAATTTTATTTTTTTATTATTCGCATTCATCACTCTCTAGAGTTAATGGTTATAAACTAGAGATGTAAATATCGGAATATATCAATTCGTATCGATTGTTTTATATAGGTATACAGAAATAGTAGTTTGATAAATCGACAACATATATCGATCTATCGGGCCTCGATATTGTGCCGATATAATTAAGCTATTGTTTTTATGATATTGATGTTTTTGTGCATATTTCTTTACCGATATAATTAAGATATTGTTTTTACTAAGTTCATTTCCAGCATGATTTGAATATCATGAAACAGGCTATCTCCTAATCTTCCTCAAATTCGTTAATACTTTTTTTAATTTTAGAAAAATATTGATGATATTTTTAAGCCGATAATATCAATTTATCGATACTGTTAACTGATATTGATATTAATATTCGACATCCGATCTCTAGAGCACCGCCGTCCATGTAGAACTTTTTCAACTTATTTATTTTTTGTAAAATATAGGTTTTCGATTATCAAATTGTAATATTGCTATAACAATATATCGATAAAAAAAATCGGACAAAAATATCGATATTTTTTCAACATTCCTATTATAAACTTCTAAAGGATCATCTAGAATGGCAGAATCATGGGCGTACCATCGGGAAGAGAGCTTCCCCTCCCCCACTTTAACTAGAAATAAATTAAAATGTAAATAGAAGTTCACTTAAAATTGGAAAATTGTAGAAAACTTTTAAGAAAGTTGTTTTCCACCTCTTTTCACATATTTTAAGGACCGCACGGCAGTCAATGCGCGGAAGAGGGCTCTAACTGAATTCAATTCGGGCCCCCCTCTCCAAAAGTTAAGAGCTCATAGGTACAATAGTTTAGAATAATGAGGTATACTTAGGAATCGAATATATCTTTTAAATCAATTCTCCTCGAGTGTCCTAGATAATAAAAAACTAACTACAGCCAGGCTTGCCCTCGCTTAGGTAATTGAGAAGTAAAAAATAAATCTGTTAATTGAAAAATGCTACAACTAACAGCACAATCCTTGTTTTGTTTTTCTAAATTATAAAGTAGCCTACAGCGCTAGTCTAGTCCATATTAAAAATGTTCAAGAGTACCAAAAGAGAATACAAATCAAGCCGCTATCCCACTAATTGAGACGGACGAACTGTGAGGCGAAAAGAGCCGAAGTATAAGGAGATGGGATTATCGATAGGGCAAGGAGCGGTGGGTTGTGAAGGGCCGAGTGTAGTCAGAGGAGAAAAAAAAAACTGTATAATTGACCCTTAGCGAGGTCAGTGAACCTGTAGGGCCTAGGAGGGCTGCTGCGTCTTCGGCTTCTTCGAGGCCTAATATCAAGGAGTCCATCCTCCGATCCTGTCTTGGGCGCTCTAGGAATCCGTCCTTGGGATCGTCTCAACCAGGAGGGATATGATTCGCTACCTAATAAAGAGTTATATAATTATAATATATATTAAAATATAATACAAATGTATATATATATATATATATATATATATATATATATATATATATATATTTATATATATATATACACATATAGGTATTTGCGCTGAAGAAATTATCGAAGCCCAGCCGTTGATCAAATATTTTCCTTACGCCAAATATTGGAGGAATCAGAATATCATTCATCAGCTTAATAGGTATATCGGTTTCAAATAGTCTTAAAATTCTATTGACCGCCAGATGCTATATAACTATTATGAATCAGAACTTCAACCCAGAGATATAAACAATTGACATCCGCATGATGGTATAGAAGGATCAATCCCTAATTAGAGATGTAAATATCGAGAAAATATATATATATATATATATATATATATATATATATATATATATATATATATATATATATATATATGTCGTATTAAGTTTTTGAATAAATCAAAATATTAGTTGCATATATCGAAAAAATACATCCATAATTCGATATATCGGGATCTAATGTTTTAAAGGGACACACACATATCGATACTTCTTTGCCGATATAATTAAGATATTGTATTTATAATATCGATATTTCTGGGACTTCATAATTAAGATTTTTTTTTTTTTATAATATCAATATTTCACTAATGATTTCATTTAGATATCTATCATTTACAGCAGGATATAAATAATAAGATAAAATAATAAAATTAGGTTGTATTTTATTCTCCTTAGGATTCGTTTAGGTTTTTTTTTAAAAAGTAATTAACGATATTTCGAAATATCGATATTTCTGTTTCGGTATAATTAAGATATATTGTGGGACGTTATACCATATGCAACTAAGCTATTGTTTTTATAATATTGATATTTCACTGCCGATATTATAAAGACATTGTTTTTATTAAGTTCATTTACAGCAAACTTTAAATATTAAGAAACAAGTCATTTACTATCCTCCTTCCGATTCGTACAGGTTTTTTTTTTTTTCATCTGATAAAAGAATCACCAGTATTTTGAAATATCGATATTTCTTTGCCGATGTCAATAACGTACTAATGTTACAATATCTATATTTCTTTGTTTTTACTAAATTCATTTTCAGCATGATTTAAATATCATGAAACAAGTTATCTCCTAATCTTCCTCCAATTCGTTAATACTTTTATTAACTTTATAAAAATATTAATTTTATTTTTTTATTATTCGCATTCATCACTCTCTAGAGTTAATGGTTATAAACTAGAGATGTAAATATCGGAATATATCAATTTGTATCGTATCGATTGTTTTATATAGGTATACAGAAATAGTAGTTTGATAAATCGAAAACATATATCGATCTATCGGGCCTCGATATTGTGCCGATATCTCTATACAAGTTATCTCCTAATCTTCCTCCAATTCGTCCAAATGCAACAAAAAATAAAAATAAAAGTCCGTCCGTCCGGACCACTTCTGCTATTCCGATTTTTTTAGATATTCAGTTGAAAACAGCGAATGTTGTAGTATGAATAATTGTAGTATATTGATTGTATATGACTTCTTTTCAATCTCAGAATTAAATTAAATTTAAGTTTTTTAAGTTAATAATAATAGATTGTTAAAAAAGTCCTTGTGCATTAGTATAGCTTTATTTCAAATTATACATTTTATGCATTATTGAATGCTACTCTTCAAAGTAAATTCCATTGTTTTCAACTATTTTCACCCATCTTTTTGCCAGTAATTGGATTTGATGCCGGTACGACTCCCTTGGTTTTGAGACAAAGAACTCTTCACCTCCAATTTTTACGTCCTTGTAATTATCGAAGATCCAACCTTTTAAAAAATGAGCAATTGATCTAAACAAACCATAATATGATGGTGCAATATCTGGGCTATACGCAGGATGAGTCAAAACGTTTACTCCTAGCAGTTCCGATAAGTTTTCCACGGTCAAACGAGAACGATGTGCAGGGGCATTGTCGTGTTGCAAAATGGCTTGGTTCCTGTTGGCCAACAGGGTATGTATATTTAGCACTCAAAACTGCATAAACTCTGTCTAGCTGTTCGCAGTAAAGGTTTGACTCCCTACTACGGCCGATAAATCACGAGTAGTTGCAGGTGGGCCCTGGTTCACACATTCAAGAAGAACGTCATCATCAACGACCTGATCTGGGTTGTGCGGCAGTATTTAGATGGATAATTGACTCTCCTCCTATGGCACAAATTTCTTCGGCGGCTGCCTTTGTGCTAAAACCTTTTTTCCAATATTTTTTCAAAAGATCACAAATCACGATTTTTTCTTCTGACATTTATAGAAGTAGCAAATAATTTATCAATCCCTAATTCTTATAGGATAATTATGAGAGTTGGAATTAAGGGTTGTGTTCATGCACAAGGACTTTTGTAACAACCTCGTATTTAATACGGGACACAGCTACCACTAATAACTATGAGTTCCGATTGACTTTACAAAAAACTGCAAGAATATGGCAAGGTGAAGGGGGGGGGAATCTATTCGATTATAGTTTGATGAGCCAGTTATCAAGCTTGAAGAATGGTGGGTTTAATGGAGTTTTAAGGCTCAAATACTCCAAAGGATGAATGGTTTCGAATCGCGTTTCTCCTTTCTTTTTTTTCGAAAAACGACAAGTTTTGAAACGAATGCCACAGAATGAGTTTTGTTGCTCTTAATTTTCGCATCTCGTTCATTTAAACTACCCTCTTTACGAAGATAATTCCGCTTAGCGATCGAGAATCAAGGGCAGGGTACAAGGTGTGGGAGGAGCCGGTATTACACTTTACCATTTCTTTGTTTTTTCTTCGACTCGAGAACTTAAGTGATTTGTATATAATAGGTGCAGTTATTATTTCCCTCGTAAATTTTATTAGACACGGCCTTCGATGAACAATAGTTTGCGTCAATAAGGGAATAAATAATAAACGCGGATAATAAAGGCATTGGTATTGCTTTTCCATCCGGTATTGCCCGATGGCGGATCATCTAGATACAAATATATAATTGTCGATTTATTGTGAAATTAATCAGAAATCGTAAATCTAAGTATTCATAAAATTTGCACTATATTCATTTATGGGAATGTTCAAGATAAATAGTCATAAATTGTTGGTATTATCGTCGATCTAATCCAGGCGTTGAACACCATAAAAAAAAAAAATTGAATTTGTTTGTTTTTCTCATCTAATTAATATCACTGTTTCCTTTGTTCAATAAGGGCGGGTTGATGTTGAAACTACAATAAAGGCGAGACATCAGGTGAAGTGGATAAAAATGAGCACGTGCTCATTCCTCAAAAAAATGAGCAGATGCTACGATCAGATGTGATTATAGAAACGTTACACTATAGAATACTTGTTAAGTATATGGAGCACGTGGTCCAAATATGGGTTGATTATTGATTCGGAGTACCTGCTCACCTTTCTAAGTGAATTTAACTGAGAACTTGCTCCACTATGTGAAAAGGTACTCAGTAAAATGCTGAGTCTACGAAAGAGTATATCGGTTGTGTAACTTCTCTTTATTCACCTCAGATCAAAGCATCTGCTCAGTTTTTTTATGTGTGGGCACGTGCTCAGTTTTATTAACTTTCAATAGTGAAAATTGTGATATTACTATAAATGGTTCCGAAGAAGACGAAATGCTTTTACTATAAAATATTATATCGTTGGAAAAGCACGAATTCACAACACATTCCATTAATACTGAAAGGAACAGGCTTAGGAAATTATCATAATTATTATATTTATTGAATATATGCTACTGAAAATAGAAAAAACGCTGCAAATTATTACACAACGGTTTATTATTTCCACTTTGTAATATTTCAAAAATATCTATTCTGTCCAAGTAAAAAAAAATAAGAAGTAGGCACCAAAGGAAAAGAAATTTGAAGCTTGTCACAAGATCATCACCGTGAGAGTGCCGAATTGGGAGTGTTAAGAAAAAACTGTTTCAATGCAAGTCGGCTGAGATGGTAAGGACATGTAATCAGAGGGTGAAATGGTACAGAGGAAAATATTGGATGTGCACTTCAGGAGAAAAAAAATATATATCTGATGTGGACACACATGACTTCCTTGTACGCCTATAAACTATAAATCGGTTGCTCAAAAAGTAATCCTAAATTTGGTTACTAGTTTCCGAAGATCGCTATCTTATATCTCTATCGTATCTCAAAAACAATACTCGGCGTCGCGACATCCATCTATTGACACTCACACACAAATAAGGAGGAAAACCAGTATTTTACACTCAATTTTAACACTTAAAACAAGTAATAAAAATGTTTAATTGGATTGGAAACCAAATTGCGTTGGAACCTTTATTACCGAAACATACGATTTATGTATTTAATTTAAATACCTATAATTTTTTATGTAAGCTTTTTATGACCTTCAAGTAAAGTACCGTTTTCGGCTCATCAATTTTAACCAAAATATAGTAAATACATTCACATCAATATAAAAGTCCTATTTACCAAATTTGAGATGTTTTACATTATATTTTAATATAATTTTTGATGAAAGTCGAATATGACCTTCAAGTAAAGTACCGCTTCCGGTTTTCCAATTTAGACCAAAATCTAGTATGTTATTTAAATCAATATATAAGTGATAAATACCAAATTTGAGAAGTTTTGCAAATTATCTTAATATAATTTTTGATGGAAATCAATTATGACCTTCAAGTAAAGTACCACTTCCGGTGATTAAGCAGTGACCAAAAAGGGAGGTTCACAACTAGATTTTACAACAATCTTAAATACAAAATTTCAACTTTCTACGGCTAACCGTTTTTGAGTTAGGCGAAATACGATCGCCATGGCGTCTGTACGTACCTACGAACTTACGTACGTACAGACGCCATGACGAAACTAGTCAAAATGGATTCAGGGATAGTCAAAATGGATATTTCCGTTGAAATCTGAAAACCGAAAATTTTCGCGATCACATTTTACTGCGTACATGGAAGTAAAAAGGAATGACTAAGGAAGCTAAAGGAAGTGCAGAAATAATCCAAGGAGAGATAAAGCATAGAGATACGAGGAAGTCAGAAGCCCAACAGATAAGTCAGGAGGCCTACAGCGGACGGCGGACGGACGGATTATTTTCTATTTGATATTTGGATTCTAAATATCTGGAAACGGAAAACCTCAAATTTTGAGGGGAAACCTCAAACTTGTTCAATTGCAAAGGTCTATTCTTGAAAATAATAAACCAAAATTATAATAATATAATTGATAATATCGTCCCTACCATGTCTAAATATCAAATGCGAAAAAATTTGATTTTCATATTGTCACTTTAAAAAATTCTCTAGACGAGGCAAGCACTGAATTTCTAATCCTTAAGGGTTGACTCCTTGTGTCTTTTCTGAGTAAGATATATTCGAAACTTTTCCACAATATTCGTCTGGAGTGTCCTGAAAACCGACAATATAAAAATTGCAATTTAATTCCATGTACGCAGTAAACTGAGTATTGTAATTGCGAAAATTTTCGGTTTTCAGATTTCAACGGAAATATCCATTTTGACCATCCCTGAATCCTTTTAGACATGTTTCATCGTGACTTCTGTACGTACGTTCATGCGTATCTCGCATAACTCAAATGCAGTTAGACGTAGAAAGTTAAAATTTTGTATTTGGGATTGTTGTAAAATCTGGTTGTGAACCTCTCTTTTTGGTCACTAAGTGATCACCGGAAGTGGTACTTTACTTGAAGGTCATAACAAACTTTCATCATAATTTATATTAAAATATAATGTACAACGTCTCAAATTCGGTAAATAATACTTTTACATCAATATAAATAATATACTAGATTTTGGTTAAAATTGGTGAACCGGAAGTGCTTTACTTGAAGATCATAATAAATTTACATCAAAAATTACATTGAAATTAAACACAGAGATCATATGGTTGGGTGATTAGGGTTACAAACACAATTTTTTTTTCCACTTTAATTAATAAATTGTATTGCTTGTTTTAAGAGTTAAAATTGAGTGTAAAATACTTGTGTTTCCCCATACTTGTGAGCTGAACAAGTTTGCAGCAGGAGAATAAGTCTGAAGAGGGTTCTTCCGCTTAAAAGGTCGAAACCTTCGATTTCCAATGCTTTATCTAGTGACATAGACAGTTCTAATGTTGTCACGGAACACGAAGAAATCTCTTTGGAACTTGTTACCTATTGAAAGAAAACGATATACAATAACGGGAAGAGACCGCACGAAAACATCTGAAGATTTGTGATACCATATATACCATATATGTGATACCATAGATTCGGATCCTTATCAAACCTAATAGACGACTCTGTTGATGCTTAACCCCCACCTATTTATTTAAGCGATGTAAAAGAATATGCAGCACTTGCTATATTCCTTCATTTTGACAAGATCCTAATGGTTTCAGAATGAAAACCTCCACGAGAGAAGTTACCGTACATCCCGAAAATGCCGAAGTATATCGTAGGATAATGGTAAGTTTAAGAAGAGAGGGTGCTGACTTCCAAATACATTATCTTTCAGAAGATCAGAGTTCACGAGCCGTCTCAAAAAATTTGCACTATGCTATACCTGAAGCAACTATAAAACAAAAGCTTGCCAACCATGGATATGAGGGAACCAATAAAATCAATTAGGGATTGATAAATTATTTGCCACTTCTATAAATTTGTTTTATTGAAAACTAGTTTCCAATGTTATACATTCATCCTCAGTTCTAAAAACAAACAAAAAATTCGAAAATAAGCAATTCAAAATATAGTTGGTATTATTATACATATTAAACCCTGACCCTCAAACCGTTTACCTAAAAACATCCTGCCTACCTCTCGTTCATTGTTAGTACAATGCGAAAAGAAACCAGTATAAACTTTTCTGTTTGATATAATCCATTTAAACCTTGGTGAGTACCAACATGTATTTGATTTCTTGTCTTAATTAAATTCATAATTCATAAATGTTTTATAATACTGATTTATATTACATCTAATTTAATATGTATAATAATATCAAACTATATTTTGAATTGTTTATTTTTGAATTTTTTGTGTTTTTTTTTTTTAAACTGAGGATGAATGTATAACATTCGAAACTAGTTTACAATAAAACAAATTTATAGAAGTGGCAAATAATTTATCAATCCCTAATTAGATTGATCCTTCTATACCATCATGCGGATGTCAACTGAATAAAATTAATGTTATCTCACGGTTTAAAACACCTTTCCCAATGATTTTATTTCCTTGTACGCAGTAAAACAGTATTGTAATCTCGTATTATATTTACCTGAGACTGTTTTAAAATTTTGAATAGCGTCTGCCGCGCAGACACAGCGATTGGCAGACGTCCATTTTTGTTGGTTATATAGCACCTTGTTTATGATATTAAAACTTTTGGCTTGCTTAAAATATGTCATTTTTACCTAGATTCCTTCCATTTTTTTATTGGCCGCCATTTTGTATTCCGGTGGCTTCATGGGGGCCTTCACGGGTTAGAGCAGACGTCTATTTTTTAGCTCTTCTTCAAGGACATAATTGATTTAAATAGAGGAAACTATTTTGTAAAATAAATGACGTTCTTCTGCATGAGCTCATTGACTATAACATAAGGACTAGAACAGAAGGAATCATAAGAAACGACAGTAATGGCTCAGTTGCAGTCACCAAATGGACCTCAGTTGTCACCAGGAACAATAAATTTACTCAATAGTTTAACACTGTCAGGCTCCCTTCACAATATTTTAGATTTATCTGTTTTCTTCTCGTCTTCAGGTGAATATTAGCACCTTCTAAACGCTTAAATACTATAATTTAAAGTACTTTACTATAAATGATTGTCAATTGAATAAAAAAAAGATTTTCAAAAAATATGAGCCAAAAAGCAATTCATATACTAGTTTATTACGAAAGTCTTTGTGCATAGAAAAAGTGTTGTTTAAATTTCAGTATAAAATCTGCAAATTAAAATTATTCTTCAAAATATAGGCCATCTTTACTAATTTCTTTAACCCATCTTTCTACCAGAAGTTGAATTTCGGAAAACTCCTCATATCCTGATTTGGCATTCGTGTTGTTTTTGAAGTGCCAGGCTTTCAAAAAATGTGCTATTGACCGCAAAAGACCGTAGCCAAACAGTGCAATGTCAGGGCTGTAAGGAGGGTGGGGTAAGATGCTAACACCATCCATTTCTGAGAATAACTTTAGTATGATTGACCAAAGAAAACTTTTAAAACTCTATTTGCTCTTTCGAGTTGTTCAAAATCTGGAACCTGATCAAAGTGAAAAACATCCTCATAATTCCACCAAACATAAAGCATTACCATGAAGACTGTTGGTTTGCAGAATTGGACCGCCTGAACCAAAACGCTACTGTATTACGATGCACCATATTTTCACCTTCCACCGCAGAAATTTCCTTAGCAGCAGCCTTGATCCTTTTTTCCAGTAGTACCTCAGAAGACCACGAACGAAATTTTTTTCTTCTAACATTATCAGTGAAATTTATAAAATGGAATGAAAGGTAGAGACAGTTGGTATACATAATTAAATAAAGGATTAGTCAAAGTAAACAACGATATATGCATTGTTTACATCAGTGTTGAATAAGGATTCTAATGGAGACTTTAATGCCAGCAGTGAATTAATGCACAAAGACTTTTGTAACAACCTAGCATTTCATTTGGCCGATTATGTGAATATATATAACAAAGGTACTTACAATCGCTCAGTTAGCATGCTATTCGTTAAATAACTGGCTCAGTTTAACAGACTTGGTTGTGTACTTAATGCAGTTTCACTATGCTAAATAGCCGCCATATTGCTCTGTCAACTAACAGGTGTCCGCATAAGGTTACAAAGTATCAAATAAGCAAAAAATAAGATTCATTGGAATAAATAAAATATCCATCAACTGACAACAAAAGTAAAGGTTTCGTTAAAGTAAGGTTAGTAAAATAAAATAAAATTGCACCCTCTTACCACAGACAGCGCCACCGTATTTATTTAGCAAAATAGGATTAATACAGATTGATTTATTACTTTTGGGGATTTGAAATATTCGTTGTGAAATACCGATTGGTCGCGTACCATGATGTTCAGCATACCAGCAGAGATAGTTGAATGAAGGGTGAAGAAATCAAAGTGAAACGTACAACAGTTTGGCTACTCGACCTACAAGACAATCTTGATCTGGCTACGGTTCAAGATATCTCTTCGAGCATCTGTCTTCCTCATTCCACGTGGAATATCTTCCAAACGGTTCGTAACAAACCTAGCATAAATAGCTTTTAGAAACTAGTTAATGAAAGCAAGAACAAAATATCTGATACGACACCAACAAAACAAATAGCACGATTTAGCATGCTAGACGAGAGCTTGTGAGTATCCGCTACTCTATTATTACTGTAACTATCTAAGATATATTAAAAAAAAATATCTGATGTGACACCACATGACTTCTTTATAAGCCTATTAAACTATAAATCGGCGGTTCAGAAAAAAAGGCGAAAAGTAAAAAAATGACTTGAAGTAAAGTACCACTAATAATAATATTATAATAATAATATTATGTAATATTAAGTAAAGTACCACTAATAATAATATTATAATAATATTATAATAATAATATTATGTAATATTAAGTAAAGTACCACTAATAATAATATTATAATAATATTATAATAATAATATTATGTAATATTAAGTAAAGTACCACTAATAATAATATTATAATAATAATATTATGTAATATTAAGTAAAGTACCACTAATAATAATATTATAATAATATTATAATAATAATATTATGTAATATTAAGTAAAGTACCACTAATAATAATATTATAATAATATTATAATAATAATATTATGTAATATTAAGTAAAGTACCACTAATAATAATATTATAATAATAATATGTAATATTAAGTAAAGTAACACTAATAATATTATAATAATAATATTATGTAATATTAAGTAAAGTACCACTAATAATAATATTATAATAATATTATAATAATAATATTATGTAATATTAAGTAAAGGACCACGTTCGACAGACCAATTTTAACCAAAATCTATTACATAATTTATATAGAGATAAAAATTTATTTTACCAAATTTGAGATGTTTCGCTTTATACTTTAATGCATTTTTTTTTATTAAAGTCTTTCTGAGTCTTTTTTAGAGTATTCTGACCTTCATTTAAATTACTACTTCCAAGATAGGGCAATTTTAACAAAAATCTATTATATTATTTATATTGATATAAAAGTCTTTTATGCTAAATTTGAGATATTAAATGTCTCATTCCGTTATTAAATGTCTTTTTGTTTCAGTAGGTAAGAAGCTCCCAAGAGATTTCTTCGTGTTCCGTGACAACATTTGAACTGTCAATGTCACTAGATAAAGCATTGGAAATCGACGGTTTCGACTCCTGCTGCAGACTTGTTCAACTCACAAATGGGGAGAAAAAGAAGTATTTTACATTAAATTTTAACACTTAAAACAAGCAATAAAAATGTTTAATTAGAGTGGAAAAAGATCTCGTTTATAACCTTTATCACCGAACCATATGATCTCTGTACTAAATGTCGACATACCTTTTGAAGTAGGTTTATTATGAGCTTCAAGTAAAGTACCCCTTTCAGCTCATCAATTTCACCAAAAATCTATTAGATAACTTATATCGATATAAGAGCCTTGAGTACCAAGCTTGAGATGTTTTATATGATATTTTAATGTAATTATTGATGAAAGTTTATTGTGACGTTCAAGTAAAGTATCCCTTCCGGTTTGCCAATTTTTACCGAAATCTACTATTTTATTTATTTTGATGTAAAACTCTTATATATCGAATTTGAGAAATTTTGCATTATATTTTAATATAATTTTTTATGAAAATCTATTATGTTCCTGAAGTAAAGTACCACTTCCGGTGATCATGTACTGACCAACAAGAGAGGCTCACAACTAGATGTAACAGCAATTCTAAATACGAAATTTTAACATTCTACGGCTAACCATTTTTGATTTATGCGAGATACGAACGAACGTACGTACAGACATCACGACGAAACTAGTCAAAATGGATTCAGGGATGGTCAAAATGGTTTTGGAATCTGAAAACCGAAAATTTTCGCAATTAAAATACTTCCTTTACTTCGTACAAGAAAATAAAAAGATAAAAAAAATTATTATTAGATACGATATGTAGGACACATTATTGACTAGAGTGGAGATACTGCTCCTATAACTAGAACCTTATCACAATGGCAACGAAGATGCCATTTGAATCACAGTTGCAATAATGCTAATATGATATTATTAATAATATTGTATTATTGTATTTAATATTATTTATTAAAGCTCCTTATTGTGCATGGGACTTATTTCCAAACCGTACACTTAGGGAGATACAAGAAAGTTTACCATTCATTTATAAGTCGTGAACGATTCAGTATAACAGTATATTGAGTTTTATTAAGAATGAAACGGCTGTATTCAGAATTTTAGCTTGGACCATCATGCAAACCGAAGGAAGCAAAATGAGTTATAAAGAGATCATACTATATTATACAAAAGGAAAGCCCGTTTTTCGTTTGAAAGCGCTAACCAAAATTACCAAATTTAGGTAAACAGTATCGTCATGGTAACTAGGTGATTTTTCAATAATAAAATCTACCGAAATCGTCATAGTGGCTGCGAAAAAGCCGAAAAACCACTTCTTCCCTAGAGTTTAACGCCAAAACGGCCGGAAGATTTTAATGAATCTTACCTTAAGTATTCTCCTTAAAGTCCTTTAACTATCCATACGTGAACTATATCAATACGTGAACTATCCATACGTGAAAATAACGAAAAAGTTATGACGAAAAGAATATTTTAAGCACGAACGCATATACCCACAAGCGCGCGCACACACACACGCGCGCGCGCGCGTATCAAGTCATCCCATAAGTAATGTCAGTTTTAAAAATCAGTCTGTTTATGTTAATATTACTAATCCCTCCTTTACGATTGAATTCTGTTTACATACATTGTTTATTATAGCATTACGCACTCTTCTATTTATCATGCTTTTGTTGGAGAAAATTAATCTGTGCTGAAATTTCAATTAATATATATACATATACTAAATAGCGAAACATCGGCGGAGCAGCTAGTATTTTATAAAATAATAATGATAACCTTGTTATTTAACCGATATATTGTTATTTATCAGTTAAAAGTATTAATGTTTCTAATACCCTATTAGGAATAGTAAATTTAGAATAATGAGGGTGAAAGTCCGTGAGCAGCAGAACTCCGTCCACTTTAAAAAATAATTAAAAAAACGGAGGAGTAAGAAAAAAGTAAAAATTAAATATATATATATATATATATATATATACATATTTTTTTTTTTTTTCGGTTGGCTCTTTAGACCTTGTAGATCTTTGGCCGCGCGAT
This sequence comes from Rhaphigaster nebulosa, assembly GCA_948150685.1. Lineage (NCBI taxonomy): Eukaryota > Metazoa > Arthropoda > Insecta > Hemiptera > Pentatomidae > Rhaphigaster > Rhaphigaster nebulosa. The sequence goes on along the minus strand of OX411311.1, from coordinate 129,937,079 downwards.
GTGGTGTTCTTACAGACATTTATTGCTTGCGGGAGCACAGACAGCCTGGAGGGGGTCACCCAACCTCACGTTGCTGCGAACAATGGTTTCCATGGTGCACCGGCAGATTGCCCATTGCTCCATAACCGGTCCCTTTGGGGCCAATTCAGCAGTGTCCTTCCCACCGACTCAATCGGGTTCAAGGACAGTGACAAATCGGTCTAGATCCACGGATTATGGCTGTTCGGAGTCAGCAGGCGCACGAGGACCTATATTTCTTTCCCCGAGACAGACCGTCCATGGACCAAACCTCCGGGCGGCTATTTTATGTCCTGGAAAACCACAACGCGATTCACAATTAAGGTACACGGGGTAGGGTCATCATTCCTATGCCCATATATATATATATATATATATACCAACCCAATTTCAGATAAACACACCGAAATTTTGACTTGAATTTATCCATTCTTTAATGGTATAGTTCTGCCTGAAAGAAAGTCCAACATTCCGAATTTCAGCTCATTTGACCCAAAGGGGGCCGCTGGGAGTGCTCAATATATATATATGTATATCAGGCATCTCCAAAACTTCAATAATCGTGCTCTAGGGGTTATGAAACGGATAGAAAACGCAGTTCCACCTCTCACCACTGACCTTCGACCCACTGCAAAAGTATATTTTTTTCGGGGAAAATACGACTAAAAAATCTTCGAATGGAATTTGCAGTATTTAATTTATTTCTATATGAATAGATATTTATATTTATTTCGAAACTTCTATACCTGTAAAAGAGATTAGATAAGAATATATTGCGTTTTAAAATTGACCTAACTGCAAAGGTGAAGGCTCTATTCTTCGTAATTCCACGTCAAGATTCCCCCTGCCTAATCTAAATCCAAGGATTAATTTGAAGAAAAGAAAAAAAAGAAAGGAATAAATAGCAGCAGTATATCCAATAAAATTCTACCTCTTATATAAGTATATCATATTACTAATGCATTGTACCTTAAATCAGTCAGTTAATGCAAACTATAATTGGTACTTGCAACTGTTTAATAAATCGGGAGCCATCTATATTCGGCTGACCTGCTAAAGACTAAAATTGAAGAGCTGTTAGAAAGAGAATTAAAAAAATAATAAAGTTCTCTTCTATGTTCAAGGAATTCTGGCCTCCAAATTAAATCTTAATTTCAGAAAAAATAGTTGCTTAAATATCCCTGAATATTATTTTAAAAGAAAACATTGACTGATTCGTCAATAAATACTAAATCAACCAGACAACTTCACAGTAACTTTTATGGTTTTCAAATTAGTTACGTAAATAGAAGCGCTGAATGCCATTTTTAACATATATGAACCAGAAGATTTATACCATTTCATGTTACGATGCCCTATATAAAGGGTATCTCCCCTAAAAAAGATAACACTTGGTGGTTTTATCGCAAATTTAACGCTGAACAAAAAGTTCAAATGAACATTGGCCAGAAATGGAAGTCTTGACCCGTTTTAGGACCAAAAACATGAAAAAATACGTTTTTCGACACTTAGTGGCAATTAATGAAGAAACGTTCCCATTGCGTCAAAAACGTATCAAAACTAAAGTTATAGAGAATTATATTTGGCGTCGAATGAGACCGAAAAACATCATCTTTGGTAAATTGTTCGAGTTGACGTGATTTTCACATTCAAGTTCCACGTCGCTGTTAAACGCCATTTTATCTTTCTGATTAAATTTGTTACAAGTCTGTCTGTATTTAGAGTGTTTTGCATTCTTTCAAAAACAATCTAAAACCTATTTTGCAAAAGATAACAAGTTGGTTTGGAAATCGATATTCGCCAGTCATTATGAAAATCATGTTAATGTCAAAAACTCAACAAAGATCGTGTGTTTGATCTGTGTATCCAGCTGCCATTGGGTTCATTCGACGCCAAAATATAATTTTCTATCAGGGTAGTTTCAATCCATTTTCTAATGGAAGGAGTCGTTTCTTCATTAATTGCCTATAATAACTATAGTATTATATTATAAATATATATATATATATATATATATATATATATATATATATATATATATATATATATAAGTTAAGTGACAGCGGGTTAAAACAGATAAAAAAAAAGGATGAGGTTAAAGAAACAACACGTTCAGAGACAAAATCAAGACTGCTTTATTCTTCTTAGTAATCCTACTTATATACATTCTGTTCTTGTTTACATAAAAGATTTGGTATTAAATACAATAATACTATGCTTCAGACTATAACTCCCCCCCACCAGTTTACGGACATTCTTCGTAAACTCCTTATATACAAACCCAAAAAAAAAAATTATAAAACAATTCTCGTTTGTCTTGTCATAAATACAAAAATAAAAAGAAATATATATATATGTATACATACAAAAACAACAACAAAAACTACTTACAGCTATCTGTAACTTAAAAGAACAAAAAGAAACCTCTCGTGGCACACTTACCGCACTCTCGCGCACTTATGGTCACAAAGTAAAATCATAATAATACTACGAAACAAAACACAAAACAACAAAAAAAAAATGTTGAACAATTTGTTATATACAAAGTTTATGTAATGAGAGGAGGATCCTCCAGCTTACAAAGGTGTTTCTATCGCTGGTAGCTTTAATTGTTCGATATGAACTGTTCTACGCTTTAGGGGTTTTTTAACACTCTCAATGGTGACAATATTGTGCTCTCTAATTACCACCACCCTGAATGGCCCCTCGTAACGCAGTAACTCTTTACCCCTATTAGTACCTAGCCTCCTGTACACTATCGTCCCTATTTTCACCTCCCCCATCATATCCCTAAGATTGAGATTGTCCCGAGCGACCCTCTTGCTCTTTTCTTTCTCTATCTTTTCCTGGACTTTCAGCCACAATTTCTTCCGCTCAATCGTGTTATTGACCACTTCCTCCTCGTCCGCTGTCGTGCCCCGATAGTCCCGCCGATGACCGCGAAGCCCGAAAAGTATCTCGAATGGGGAAAAACCCGTTACTGTGTGGATAGAGTGGTTGTATGCCACAATAGCCTTTGCCATCGCCACGTCAGGTTCTAGCCCCTTATCCGTTTGGTACACCCTCAGGTGATCGCTTAATGTGCTATGTGTAGCCTTTCGATACTTCCCCTGCTCTTGGGATGACCGGGAGTGTTGAGATGCCACACCACGTCCAACAGCTTCATCTCCGCTCTGATGCTGGCGTTATCGAACTCCCGCCCTCCATCGGACGAGATCCGATCTGGAACTCCGTAGAACTGGAACCACAATTTTAGGGCCTCTAACACTGCCTCTGACGATCTTTCCTGAATCTGGTATGTCATCGCTATTTTGCTGAAGAGGTCAATCATGGTTACCCACTTATAACCCCTCCAGGTAAAAGTGTCAATCTGGAGATCGCTCAGCGGAGTATTGGCGGTGGGTGTCTCCTCTTGTCTTCCTCTTGGTGGGTGTCTGTCGTATTTCGTGCTGAGACAGACTTCGCAACCCCTTATGGTTTCGTCAATCGTTTTTTTCATCCCCCACCAAAAGTACCTTCTTCGCAACGCCTGCAATGTTTCGTGCACCCCGCGGTGGTTCGTTTTACCCTGATGATAGGCGAGCGTCACCTCTTTCTGCTGTTCGACATCTCTGAGCGTCTCGACCATAAATTTACATCGAACGAACGTCCTATCCACCCCTATTCGCTCGGATCGCCATATTCGTTTGATCTTTTCCCAAATCGTGTTATTCCCGACATATAGATGATGGGTTTTACCAGGTTTGGATGCATCTTTCAGAGCTCTGCAGATTTGGTCGTCCCTAGCTCCCGGCTGCGACCAAATGATCGTGATGCGACTATTTCCATACCGGGTATATTCGATTTTCATCAACCCTGAGGTCCTGGTTTTCCAGATTATTTGTCGATGCTTGTCGTTGACAATTTCTTCTAATTCTTCCATGTCCGTCGGTCTCTCGTCGCTTGGGTTCTCATCTTCTGGAAGATCCTGTCTGTCGTCCGTCGTGCCATGCTCACCCTCCCCTTCCGGTGTCCACTCTCGCAGAAACTGCCTCACGTCCCTGGATGCTTCCCCTTCCTCTTCCTCTATCACGTTGACCATTAACGCTCGGGACAGCCAATCCGCCACCACATTCTCTTTCCCCGGTTTGTACACGATATCCATGTTGTACTGACTTAGGAATTCTTTCCACCGAGTAACCCTCGCGGAGGATTCTTTTAACTTCCCAATCCATTGCAGTGGCCTATGATCCGTATGTACACGGAATCTTCTCCCGAATACGTAGGGTCTGAAGTGGTCGATGGCCCACACTATCCCCAACAGTTCTCTTTCGAGGGCGCTGTACCTGGTTTCTGTCTCCGTAAGACGCCTACTGGCGTATGCTACGGGACGTTCCCCCCCTTTTCCATCTTGAGATAGTACCGCCCCCAGCGCGTACTCGCTCGCATCTGTTGTGATGGTAAATAACTTCTCGAAATCAGGGAACGCGAGTACTGGCTCCATCTGTAGCTTCTCCATACACTTCCGGATGTTATCTTCTATCACCGGCGTAACTATTATTTTCCGCCCTTTCTTCAGTAGATTATTGAGGGGAACTAAATATTCTGCCATTTCCGGTACAAACCGTCTGTAGTAGTTCAGCGTCCCCAATAACCTCCTAATACCTTTTACGTCCCGGGGCACCGCTATCTTCCGTATGGCCTCAACTTTGTTCGCATCAGGTCTGACTCCCTCTTTTGAAATGGTGTGTCCTAAAAAATTGATTTGCCCCTGACCCAATAGTGACTTCTCCTTGGATAATTTTAGTCCGAATTGTCGCATCCTATTAAACACGCTTTGTAAATGTTCTATGTGCTCGCTTTCGGTTTTACTAAAAACTAAGAGATCATCCATATAGATCTGGCACACTGCTTCATCTATACCCCTTAAGAACTCATCCATGAGGCGCTGGAACGTAATGGGGGCGTTTTTTAATCCGAACGGCATCCTAGTGAATTCGTAGTGACCTCTTTCAAACGTGAATGCCGTCTTGGGTTGATCCGTCGGATGCATTTTTATTTGGTGGTACCCAGCTTTTAAATCCAATGTACTAAATATAGTTGCCCCGCTCAGCCTGTCTAAAATGTCTTCGAATCGGGGAATCGGGTATTTCTCATCGATAGTGTTCTCATTTAGTTTTCGGTAATCTATCACTACCCTGTATTTTTCCTCGCCCGGTGCGCTCTTTTTCCTCACTGCCCACAACGGACTGTTATAGGGGGATGTGCTATCTATAATTATTCCCTGTTTCTTTAGGCTCTCTATCTCTCCCCGGATATGGTGACGTAACGCTTGAGGATATCTCCTTTCCTTGACGTAGGTCACTCTTTCTTGTTTTAGCGGGATTTCATGCACTGTCTTTCCCGTTGCTCCCAGTATGTCGCCCTCCCTGAAGAAGACATCCCCGTATTCAGTTGTCAACGTTTGTCTCCAGTCTTCCGCTCGATTTATCGCGCCTACCCGTGCTTTCTGGTCCCTTATGAGGCTTTGACATTTAAACCTTTCTCCCCCTATCCTCACGTTCCATTTTCCCTTGTTATTCTTAATCCTCGCGCCTACCTTTCCTAACAGATCACACCCTATAATGACCTGGTAGTCTCGCGGCATACCCCCTACAATATGTACTCTTAAATTAGATCCCCTAGATCCCCATCTATCTAACCCTATCTCTGCTTCCCCCTCTACTTCACATGGGCCACCCAGGGTGATTAATTTACAGCAACATACCTGGATCTGGAGTGTCCTCTCTCCGCCATTCAGTTTTTCTAGCGCTTCCCGGCACATGATTGTGTTGGAGCTCCCGGTGTCAACCAGACATCTCACTCCGCCCTCCACCTTGATTATAGGCAGACCGCTGTGCTCTCCTCTCACGTTGTAACTTACCAACCTGCGGTCGCCTCTCTGCCGCCACTCCCCTCAGACATCCTCTCGGTGCTTTCTTCCTCCCGCAACTCGCCTCCAACTGCTCCTCCCGCTCCTCTGTCCGCTTTTCTTGTCCGGATCGTCTACTTCCTCTTCTGATTCAGAATTCTCGGATGTTCCAGTTGAATCAGCTGATGATCCGCTGAGTCTCCGTGAGATACTTCTCCTCCGAACCCTTTGGGCGTTTACCTCCATTGGTTCCGGCTGTGCTGTTTCTCTCCTCCTGTAGATGTAGGGGCACTGCCTGGCGATGTGCCCTTCGGTTCCGCACTCGAAACATCTGGTGCGTGGGCATTGCGCTACCAGGTGTCCTGTTCTCCCACAACCGTGGCACTTCCGATCTTCTTTCCTACCGCCGTTCCTTGGTCTTGATGGTCCTGGTCTTCTTTCCCCCAGTGCAGCCCTCTCTCTTCCACTATCTCCAAAATCTCTCTTCTTCCAGTTGGTCTGTGCAGTTCTGGGTCGTCTATATACCATTCTGCTCCACCCGGTCTCTTCGACTTCCATCCTGGCTTCCTCATCTCTCGCGCTCATATCTACCATTTCTTGAGCGCATTCAACGAAGGTCCGCTCTCTAGGTAGGCCTTCTTTCTTCCCTATCTCTTTGGCCAATTGCACCTTAAGTATCGTCGACAGAAAGGCCATCCTGGCCTCTACTTCTTCCACACTCCATGTCTCCCGCATTTTCTCTGTAATCCTATTGTACCGGGCTAAGAGTGTCCCTGCATATTGCCCGCTCGACTGTCGTGGCTGTTTGACTTCGCGGAACATTTGGAAGATGTCTTCTTCCGGAGTCCACCTGCCTCCTCCGAACGCCTTCTTCAACCTCTCTTTAACTATCGTCCACGGTGTTTCTTCGTCTGCCTGTATCTGATTCAAGATACTTCTTTTTATCCTGCATATTAGGGCTGCCTTCAACGCCTCTGCGTCTTCACGGCCCAACAGGTTTTCCGACGCCTTCGCTTCTATTCTCGTTATTAAGCGATCTCCTCCTTTTAAAAAATGATTGAGCTCACCTGTTTCTCCGGTGAATCTTTCCAGGTCCGATACCGCCTTCCTCAGGTCCTGTGACGTTGCTGTTTTAATTTTCAACCACTCTAGTGCGTTCGCATGCGCTGCCGCCAAGGTGGTCTCCGGTAGAGGTGGGATCTCCGGCATTGGTGGGTTCTCCGGCATTGGTGGAACATTCGCTTGTATATTTAACACTGGTGGCCTCAGTATTTCATTGTTCGCCATATCTTCACTCTTTCTCAATCACGCAACCGAAATAAAAAAAAATAAATCAAAAATCGGGTTTCGGAAAGTTTAAGCTCCGACCGTACTTCGTCCCGGGTTTCGGCACCAGTTAAGTGACAGCGGGTTAAAACAGATAAAAAAAAAGGATGAGGTTAAAGAAACAACACGTTCAGAGACAAAATCAAGACTGCTTTATTCTTCTTAGTAATCCTACTTATATACATTCTGTTCTTGTTTACATAAAAGATTTGGTATTAAATACAATAATACTATGCTTCAGACTATAACTTATATATATATATATATATATATATATATATATATATATATATATATATATATATATATTAGAGGGAGAACAAAAGGAAGAAATATATATATATAAAAGGTTAATAAAAAAGGTTAATAATTATATATATATAGAAATAATTATATAGAAAAGGTGAAAGAAAGAAATAATCCGTAAAAGAAAATTTAATTGAAAGTGAAAAAAAAAAGATTAATTTACAGAAGACTTATAAAGAACAATGAAATAATCAATATGGAAGATAAAAAAAATTATAAAATATTTAATATAAATAAATAGAAAATTGACTCAAAAAAATATAAGTATAAAATATTTAAAATAAATAAAAACAGAAATTCACTTAACAATAAACCAGTTTCAAAATAAGAAATCATAATATCAAAAGAATTTAAGTTAGTAAAAAGGTGAAAAAATGAAAGAACTTGTTATGAATAATAGTCTGTGAAATAAAAACAAATAAAATTAAACTAAAGAGTTCAATGTAGTTGATTAACTATATATAAGTTGTGATCTGACAGAGAATGAAATGAAATAATTTAATCATACTTGGTTAAATGCTGAGTTGAAGGAAGATCTGATCTGATTATAATTTATTGGAGAAACAGGTTCAGATGGTTGGTAGTTGGGTTGAGAAAAAGTTCATGATCAGTAGGTGAACATTAATAAGATGAATAACTTTTATGAGATCTCACAAATAAAAGCAACACAATGCACATAAAAAGAACAGTTGATACTGGAGTTAGATAGGTAAGGTAACAGTCCAATGGAAGCTTAACTAACCTTCGTGAGTAAACATTCCAGTGAGGTTTCAATCAGTCGATTAATTGTTTTATAAAGTTCAATATTTCAAATATAAATATAATTGTATGGATAAAGATGTCTTAATTTCTTATTAACCTTTTCTTTTTTCCTTCTAAAGTGAGCACAATAAGAATATAAATCAGATAAATAAAAGTTATGATTGCAACTGAAGTGAGTTATAGGAATTTAATGTATTAATTAAATTAACTTCTATTGAAGAGAATGGCGTAAACACACAAATGTATGTATATTTAAGGAGATTTCTTTCAAAATCAAACCTTCAGAAAAATAAATAATTCATTTGGCGATTTTCAAAAAATACAATCATTATTATGTATATAGTATACATTTCTTTGAAGTTTTTTCTTCCTTAGATGTTTTTTGATCTCAGTTGATCATCATGGCACAAAGGATGTTTTATTTTCTAATAACTAAGCAATGAGCCATTGAAAAATGACACTTGAGCAAAGATTCGGCACATAGTTATGAACTAATATAGATCTAGCGTTTGATCAAAGTCTTGGAAAACGGAGAGAATTTCTAGATTTTTTTGGAGGTATCGGGCAAGCAAAGCTTAATCCATCGTACAAGGATATAAATATATACGTAAGGTGTATACTTAAAACATAATGGGAAGATTTCAAAAACAAAGCAATAAATACTTCAAATACCAGTAACTGAGTAACGAGTCAAATTTTCCTAAGTTCAGCAAAGCGGGTTGAAAGAGATAAAATAAAAATAACGCAGAACGGATATAGAACATCTCACATCAACAGCTAAAAATTATTTTTAGTTGTTTGATGTGTATATTTTATTTTTGGCTGATCAGCTGTTTGAATATAACCTTTCTCAGCTGTGTTATAGTTACCTCGCTTTTCCTTCACTATGAAGTGAATGTTCTCGAAATAATGTAATTGTCTTAATTTGGCGAGTCCTTTTTAGACTATTGACGTGAGATGTCCTATGTCTGCATTTATGTGATCTTATAATTTTCAATCGTTGTGATGGCTGAATGAGATATATGTATAATTTTTGAAAATACCTTAAATAAATTTTTTTCGTCTTAAAAGTTACATAAAACATTAAATCATTCATAAACACATTACTATTTCCTTTGGGCAAGATATTTTAGCTATTCAAATGCGTAATTTTTTGTGGGGTTTGTGTGACGTCACTTTTCATGTCAGCAAAACTATTTAAACGACTTTGTATTGGTTCTGGTGAAACTTTCTAAAGTTAATCTAATTCAGTGTTTGGTAAAACTATGGAACAAGAGTGAAAACCTTTGTGTAAGTATCGTCTTGTGCCAATGTGCAAGAAAACAACGAAAAGTGCACCAGATTAAGTATTTATTCTGGTTCCAAAAGACAACTATACGAGTGAAGCCATGAGAAGAGATAAAGTATCTTCAATAACTAGTTTGCATTGTTTTTAAGTCATTATATTGAATATATAGTTTCCTTTACAATCGAATTTACAATTTTGTTAATTTATGTAAAGAAAAGTATCATAACCTCAAAAAGTTTTGATCGGACATTTGATGATTTTTTATCACTTTATATTTTTTATTTGCACATCTGTGTTTTTATTTCAATATAATTAGTATTTTTTTTTCTTTGTTTTAGTTTGAAGAGAATTTAGAAAATTATATCCAATGAATCACCACACGATTCCCGTTGAGCTCCACAACAAAAATATTAGATATAATAATTCCAACTGTATAATATTCTAACAACTGAAACATAAACATCTATTTATTCAATAAAATAATTCGTATTCGTATAAATGACTGCATTTGTTGATAAAATTATTTTTTCTACGTTTATAGGTTATGCTTAGTTTTCCAAATTGATACGGGAAACGATAAGTTAAAAGAGCTTCAAAACTGAATTAATCATCACAAAATTATCTTGTAGCTTTCGCTCCTTTAAATTAAGTAGATATAAAATCTGGATTTGAAGAAAGAAAAAAAACAACATCATAATCCCGTCTATTCTTGGAAGATTATTCGACTGCGCTTTAACTAATCCTCTTTCAGCCATTTTAATTAATTATTTCGCGCAACACTTAATGAAAGAAATCCTGATATAATTAAATTTATCGTCGACCACTTATAGGAAGTGCCCATCAATCATACGAAGTAGTTCTGCTGGTATGAACTTTGACGTCATACTTCAGTCTAACCAATAGCATTGCGTTTACATATTTCATATGAGGCATTTTATATTTTATTTTAACTTTTCAAGAGAGGCGAGTTATCGCTGATACTCCCGATTTTACCCGAAGGTCGCCGGACTAGCACACTCTAGCGCCATTTGTGCTAATTAACTGCTTTGCATTCAATTGTAACATTTGTATTCATTGCAATTATTAAAATGATTACTGCCTTAATTACATATTATTTAAAATTGTTAGTGCTGTCGACTTCCGGTGATCTGAGAAGTTGTAGTAATAATTCAAAAGAGTGATAATTTAAATTACGGTGAGGACCCGACCTCAATCGAAAAGGAACTTTTGGGGTTTGTTTTACCTCTTGAGCGAGCGTAGCGAGCGGAAGTCGCCAGCTGTGGTCTATTTAAAGCAGTAATAATTGAAATTACGGTAAGACCCCGACCTCAACTGAAAAGGATCCTTTGCTATTTTGTTTATTTCTTGGGCGAACGTAATGAGCGGAAGTCGACAGCACTAATAATTTTAAATAATATTTAATTAAAATAGTAATAATTTTAATGAACACGAATGTTATAGTTGAATGCAAAGCAGTTAGTTAGCACAAATCTTACCTTCGGGTAAGATGGGGAGGAACAAGTGATAACGCGCCCCTCTTGTAAAGTTGTACCGTTTAATTAAAACTTATTATATAGTAAACATTTTGAAAGAAAAAACGTGTTAGGTTTTAATCAATAGTAATAAAGATTAAAAAAAAAAAATATTTGGGCGAAATATATTTTTCATCCTTATACTCTATTGTTGATAGGATGAATGGTTACTTATTTATTGGGATCTGAGAGACAGAAAGCTTTGTTTTCGAATATTCCTTTGATAACGTAACAATAATTGTTGTGCCTTTTTTGGAGTTTTTGCTCACTTTAATAATTGTAATTTAAACATGTCCATGTTTAAAAAAAATCCATGTGTTTTAAGACTGTCAGCTTAAAGGTTGAACGTCTACTCCCAGGATGGTACATGGAAGCATTAAAGTCTCCCAGACAGAAAAAAACGATAATAAATATACAATTAGCAGCTACTCCTGCCAAGAATGAGGAACCTTCCTAAAAAGGAACAAGTTGATACCAATCGTGACTGGAGTGGACGGTCCGCAAGGTGGCGCCGAAGCAGTTACGTCATCCGGGAGATCTATCCCAGACGATCGCCGATCAAGAGGCTAAAGGTGATTTTATCCTGATCAATTGGAATCTTCACCTTTGTTCTAGGTACAAGATGAGGAAGGCAGTCGTCGTGAAAGGTTAGGGCCAGCATCTTCTGATTTAAACTACCCGTCTTGTGAGCGCGCAATCTATCCTCCCGGGGCTGCGCTATCCGGGTTCTTGTCGAAAATCCCTCTAGTTCTAGAAGGGGAGGGGGAAAGATGCCGGAGGATCTCACGGATTACACCTTTGTCTCGAATCGGAAAAGGTGTGATTTACGACGGTAATTAGAGGACGCTATTATGCAACGGACGGAAGAGTATGCGGCATTATTTATAGTCGTGAAGCCTTTCACTCGAGATGTACAAGTTGTTAGCGTTTACGCATCGGTGTTTTCTTCTAATTGAGTCCTTCAAGGATTACCCCCGGTTCAATAAGTTTTTTTTTCAGTTATTTCTTATCCGTAAAGTTCTTGCGGCCACTACGTAGATCCTTCTAAGTCCGAGAGGCAGCGTGCAAAATAATCTTTATTATGCCAGGTCCTACCAAAATATACAGAGTTAGCTGACATCCGCATGATGGTATAGAAGGATCAATCTAATTAGGGATTGATAAATTATTTGCCACTTTTATAATTTTGTTTTTATTGAAAACTAGTTTCGAATGTTATACATTCATCTTCAGTTCTAAATTTCCTTAGTTTTGAATTGTTATATGTTTTTAGAACTGAAGATGAATGTATAACATTTAATAATAAATAATAATTTATCTATCCCTTATTAAAATATACAGAAGTTATATACAGAATGTACCCAGTAGTTTTAAAGCGCCGATGTTTTTTTTTTATTTAATTTTTTATTTATTTAATTCTTGAATTAAAAATGATTAAATGACTAGGTATATCAACTTCTTTTGGTAGACTATTTTCAATGTTACTTTTCATGAAGCTATCTGATCTCCTCCAGCTGATAATACAGTCTTAGCTTAATATTTAATTTTATTCAACTGTGCATGATGTCGACACCATTTTTTGAAAAAGGCGTAAGCGCCATTTAACAAACTTTACAGGAAACACACGAAACAATTTTTCACCAAACAACAATATTTTTTTAAAATGTTATCCTTTATTGTAGAGTTAGTATAGTATAGTATGTGTAGTTAGTGTTTGGTGCATACGTCATCAATAGTCGATTTTTAGACCATTTCTAATTTTTTTTTCATCTAGCGGAAATTGATAGAGGTCTTGCTTGATAGTCACGTGATAAATTTAAACCTAAATTTCGAATTGTTGGCGCTTAAGACTTCTTAAAAAAACGACGTTATTTAAAATTACTGCATTCCTGTAAGTAACGCTAATTTAAATTTGAAACTGTCATCTTGAAATGTAATAATTTTTGACTTACAATTCTTATAGAAATAAACCACTTATGGTTCAAATTTCCAATTATAAATTATATATTATAGTTGAATAAAATGAAATGTTTAGTTAAGATTGTATTGTCAGGTGAAGGAGAACAGACAGCCTCACTAACTGACAGAGACAAGTAACTGATGATGGGCTTCTTAACTCATTCCTTTTTTCGAAAGTTCTTTTTGTTATTGTTTTCCACCTGCTGTTGATTAATGTTGCATCAGGCTGGCCCCTCGATAGCAAGTTATCGATGTAATGACTAATCGATAATGCACCTGCTCTGGGAGTCTCCAATCTTATCATCGCCAGGTGTTTAATCAGTATGTATATGGAGCCCTGTTTGATCAACCTGAATTACTATTAACCAAATAAAAACTCCACAAATTATTATACTAACATAAGGTTTATTATTTCCAAATATAGAAAGACTCTCGCTAAACCGAACCTCACTAATCTGGACCGTTCCGTAATCCGAATCCCCCCCCAAAAAAAATAAAAAAATTGAAGGTACTATTTGAATTATAAACATACATTCCATAAGACCATGTTATAAGCACCTTGCGTACTGTTAGGCTTATAAAATATATTAAAAATACAAACTCGTTTAATTTAAATTAAAATTAAACTATAAAAAATTGAAAGGGGATTTATTTTCTCAATTTATTTCTTCACCGGTGGATATATATCGACGTAATTTTTTTTAAAAAAAAAGCGTAAACGCCATCTAGCAAACTTTACAGGAAACACATGAAACTTTTTTCTCCAAGCAATATATTCTTTTTAAATTTTATTCTTTATCGTGTACAGTAGAAGTTTATTAAGATGGCAAAACTTTTATAATTAAAATGTTTTTAAGAATTCTAGCACTGGCCAAGACCAGAATGACGAACGAGAGGCGTCAGTATTTGGTACTTACGCCAACAATAGTCGATTTTTAGACTATTTCCAATTTTCTTTTTCGATATATCATGAGCGAGAATCGATAGAGGTCGTGCTCAAGTCCCGTGATAAATTGAAACCTAAATTCTGAATTTTTGGCGCTTAATCCTTTTTCAAAAAAATACTTCGATATTATCTCTTTCATTAAATTAATCTTCAGTGAATAGTTGAACAGTTAAAGCTAATTAAAAAATATAATTAACTATGAGTCATGAGCTTTAAGAATATACAAAAAAAGATTGTTTTTCAATAATTATTAGTTATCTTTTTTTTGTCCTTTCGCAGAGCCATATTTTTCGCCAGTCCGAATAATTTTAAACCAAAAAGGTTCTATTTATTATTTTTTTTTTTTTGGTATTGTAATTAGTCTTTGTTATCATAATTCTAAAACGCTTTAAATTTTTCTTGCATCTTAAGAAATGGCTGAGAAAAGGGCGTATGGCGGATGGTAATGTTGAGTTTTGAGGATCACTCTAGGCTGACCTGTGACTTTAGCGCCTAATATCCTATTGCAGACAGCAGACTTCATCAACGTATCTTCTTGTTCTGTTTCCAAATGAAGCGGGCAGTTTTTATCACTTCAGTTATATTTACCGGTCTGTAATATTATATATATCTCTAAATTCTCCATGTTGTGCATCCTTCTTGAGGACAAATATTCTAAGTAATAAATTATTTTCAAAAACCATAAGCCTATAACATTACTTCTTAGACTATCTTTACTTACATCAAATAACTAAAGATGGCCCGCAGAACAAGATTAGTCCATCTTCCTCTATCCTTAGTAGCCTCTTTCCTCTTTTCTATCTCTTAGCACTCGACCATCTTTCTTTACTTCGTCCTACCAACGGCTTAGGGATCTCCCTCTTCTCCTCTTAGCATCAATCACTACTCGCCCATCTTAATCTACTCGCTTTTATGCATTTAATTATATCTTTATTCTTTAAGATGCTTTTAATTTCGTCATTGCTCTTTATTCCCCGATTTCCATTGACGAGATTGGCACTTCAGGATTACTATATTCAAAATAAAATAAAAATTCTTCTTCAGCTGACCTTTTTTAAGGATCCAGTAGATCTTTCAGCAGACCTCCATGGATGAGACCTTGATCGAAGGCAACAGATGTCGATACTATTGTGAGATATCGACTGGACCGGATGGGAAACCCCTCTACAAGAATCCGGCATTAACATAAAGTGATGGGAGAGTTTGCATAATAGTAAAGTGTATCGTGTGAGCACCCCAAGGCTCCTTGGTCGGGGAAAGGAGCTCGGCTTTTTGCAGCGGGCCCAAGGATGAGGCGGTGACGGGACGCGGAAGTCCATCTCCGTCAGGAATACTACTCCATGGATTTATTGCCGCGAGGTTTTATCGATTTTGTGATCCTGGAAGATGATATTGAACACAACGGAGGCATAATATCTTGAAAACCAAAACACTTGTTGTATCAGTTACTATAACCATTCCAGGCATTTACTCTTTAACGAGCAGTGGTCATATTTGTTCCACTTATAAAAAAGCCGGATTTCACGTTCAAAATAGTTTGGTTACATTCCACTAGATGGCAGAAGCTACAGAAAAATATGTTAGAAGACTTAGAATTGTTTGTCAGCTAGCTCTAGCGAAACTTCCTTTTTGGAGGGACAAACATGGTCAGTTGACATCCGCATGATGGTATAGAAGGATCAATCTAATTAGGGATTGATAAATGATTTGCCTCTTCTATAATTTTGTTTTATTTAAAACTAGTTTCGAATGTTATACATTTATCTTCAGTTCTAAAACCACACAAAAATTCAAAAATAAGCAATTCAAAATACAGTTTGGTACTATTATACATATTAACTTAAATGTAATATAAATTTATATTACATTTAATTTAATATTTATAATAATACCAAACTGTATTTTGAATTGCTTATTTTTAAATTTTTGTGTGTTTTTAGAACTGAAGATGAATGTATAAGATTCGAAACTAGTTTTCAATAAAAACAAAATTATAGAAATGGCAAATAATTTATCAATCCCTAATTAGATTGATCATTCTATACCATCATGCGGATGTCAACTGATAAACCTTTCTGGCATAAGATTATATTTTCTCTAGATGTAAAAGTATTTTAAATAATCTAAACTAAATTCAAGTTTTAAGATTTACAAATAAATTATTGTTGTATTAAACCACATTAATAAAGGTGAAAATTACAAGTATATACTTTTAAAGGAGCAAGTTCAAATGTTAAGCTTTAGCAAGCTCTAAGAGATAAGGTAGCAGAAGTGGGTGTGTATAATTGATGTTGGCAAGCCGAGGTGGTATTTGGGCAATGCACCGATGCAAAACCAGTTTGGTTAATTTCGAGTTCGACCTGGTAACCTTATCCACCGGATTGGAACTTTCGACACCAGATAACTTTTTTGATTTATCGAGATTATTGCACTCGATTTAACACAAGTCGATTTAAATTCTTATTATGTGGTAGTGTTGTATTATCTCGATTTGGGCTAATTTATGGATCTTTTAATATTTTCTTTAGGTGAAAAAAAAACAAAAAAACAAGGCATTTCCAGCGTAGAAGAAATTTTAAAATTTCGCAGCTAATCTTCGCAAAATGTTGTTTATGATTTTTTAGTGGTATTTTTCCCGATAAAAATAGACTATTGCACTGGGTCGAAGGTTAACATTGAGGGGCGGAACTGCGTTTTTTATCCGTTTCATAATCCCTACAGATAATTATTTATTATGTCATCAGCCGTGGATAGACCCTGTGGGATCAAGTAACCCTCCTAGGGCTCACCAACTTCAATAAAGTGTGGGTGCCCTAAATTGGGAAGAAAACATGGTGCAACTCGGCCAAATGACCTCCTTGCACAACAGTTGGCTTAGAAACAGTACGGTTCTTACCAAGTACCGAACCCAAGACCCTTCACGGATTGTAGTGGAACCGTTTAGAGTTACCCATGGATGCGGTGCACATCGAATTGTCCTTTGATGGATATACCATCGCAAACTTCATTAAAATCAGATACATATTGGGCAGCTAGAAGACTCAAAACGGACACGAAACCAAATTTATTCCTTGTAAAACGCGAATGAAAAATTTCTAATACTAATTATAAAAATATTAAATAAATTAAAAACAAAACAAAAATAATGAAGTGCACAACTGTAACCAATTTAAGTTATAAGCTTTCCTTCGACAGTAAGCAAGCAAAAATATTATGTATATTTTTACTTCCTTGTACGAAGTAAAGGAAGTATTGTAATCGCGAAAATTTTCGGTTTTCAGATTTCGACGGAAATATCCATTTTGACCATCCCTGAATCCATTTTGACTAGTTTCCTCGTGGCGTCTGTACGTGCATTCGTACGTACGTTCGTATCTCGCACAACTCAAAAACAGTTAGCCGTAGAAAGTTGAAATTTTGTATTTAGAATTGTCCTACAATCTAGTTGTAAACCTCCCTCTTTAGTCACTGCTTGATTACGGGAAGTGGTACTTTACTTGAAGGTGATTATTGATTTCCATCAAAAATTATATTAAAATACTATGAGAAACTTTTCAAATGTAGTATTTATAATTTATATATTGATTTAAATAACATACTAGATTTTGATCTAAATTGGAAAACCGGAAGCGGTACTTTACTTGAAGGTCATATTAGACTTTCATCAAAAATTATATTAAAATATAATGTAAAACGTCTCAAATTTGGTATATAGGACTTTTATCTCGATATGAATGTATTTAATATATTTTGGTTAAGATTCGTGAGCCGAAAAGGGTACTTTACTTGAAGGTCATAATAAGCTTACATCAAAAATTATATTTAAATTAAATACATATATCATATGTTTCGATAATAAAGGTTACAATCGCAATTTGGTTTCCAACGCAATTAAACATTTTTATTACTTGCTTTAAGTGTAAAAATTGAATGTAAAATACTGGTTTTTCTCCCCATTTGTGAGATCAACAAGTCTGCAGCAGGAGAATAAGATATTAGTTAAGTGGATTTTGCCGCTTGAAATGTTGATACAATGCTCTATATGTAGATATATTGACAGTTTTAATGTTGTCACGGAACACGAAGAAATCTCTTGGAAACTAGTTACCTTCTGAAGGAAAACGACATGTAATAACGGAATGAGACCACCAGTAACAAGAGTGTGTGTTTTTGTGGATGGATGTCGCGACGCCTAGTGTCGTTTTTGAGATACTGCAATCTTCGGAAACTAGTAACAAAATTCAGTATCACTTTTTGAGCCACGGATTTATAATTTAATAGGCGTACAAGGAAGTCATGTGTTGTCCACATCAGATATTTTATATTATAATATATTGTCGGTTTGGAGGTAAAAGCGATCAACTGCAATTTTTACGAATTGAGGTTTGTTACTTTCTACCTGTGCCTGAACCAAATTTTCGTTTAAGCTCAGGCAAAATTGTGATATTACCAATAATTATTAAGTGATTATTGATAATTTCCCAATTTTTTCAATAATGAAGCGTAAATTTGTTTGAGGCAGAATTAGAAAGCAACAAACCTCATCTTCGCAAAAATTGCAGTTGATAACTTTTGCCTCCAAACCGACGATATTTAAAATTATAATACGGATGCAGATTGTAATTGAAACAATTCAATATAAATTATTGGTCAAGGACTATGTATAGATCATGGATATACCACACAGTTCAATATATACAGGACAATGCACTATGTAACAAATAAATAAGGCTATAATAACTACTAATTGATTTCGATGATCTGTTTAGACAAGCAAGATAAATAAATTGTGTATATTCGAACGTAATTATGTAAATATATTTACATAATTATAACAAACCCTATTGTTACAACTTTTGCATTGTATTAAATTGTAATAAAATATCGGTTTAAATGACTCGTATCTCACATCTTACAATATGACTCTGCGTAGGGTGGCCAAACAATTACATCTCAAACGAAAAATTTAAATTAAAAAAAAAAGATAAATTGCATTATTCAACAGTACATAAAATAGCAACTGTTTGTTCACCTGCCAGGGAGTGATGGGCTCACTAGTTGTATTCAAATTGATTAAATTTTTTAAATAAATAAAGAACTCCGAACGACTGTTGGAAAAAGGCCAGATCAAGAGTGCGCTTATGCAAAGTAGATCTTTTTGATTTTATTCTGTCAACTTTGATCAGATAAAATTCAAATATAAAATTTTTCTATTTCTCTCAGTGATAAAGAAAAAAATTAAATTTAGATGATTATAAAATCATATTTATTGTAAATGTTATGATACAATCGGAAGATTCCAAACACAGAGCCTTAAGTCTTTAAAATACCGGTAATAAAATAACCAGTCAACGTTTCGGCAATTTAGGCATCATAACGACAGAAACAACGAAATCTGTTAGGGTGATTGGATGGCGCCATTTTACAAACCAAATTTTACAAAGTTCGACTGTAAAATTTTTATTTTTGAAGCTAGATTTTTCTAGTTTTGCTTCCTTCTACGCAGTTCAAGGAAATATCCATTTTGACCATTCCTGAATCCATTTGACAAGTTTCGTCGTGACGTCTGTACGTACCTTCGTAGGCGCCTTTCTCGAATGACTCAAAAACGATTAGCAGTAGAAAGTTAAAATTTTGTATTTTGGATTACTGTATAATCTAGCCGTGAACCTCCCCTTTTGGTCATTGCTTGATTACCGGAAGTGGTACTTTACTTGAAGGTCATAATCGATTTCCATAAAAAATTACATTAAAATATAATGCACTTCTTAAAGACTTACATATTAATGTGAATAACATAATAAATTTTGATCAAAATTGGCAAACTGTAAGTGGTACTTTACTTCAAGATCATATTAGACATTCATCAAAAATTATATTAAAATATAATGTAAAACATCTCAAATTTGGTAAATAGGACTTTTATATTAATATAAATAATATAATAGATTAATAGAGCCAAAAGGGGCAATTTACTTGAATGTCATATTAGATTTACATCAAAAGGTATATTGACATTTAATACAGAGATCATATGGTTTGGTGATAAAGGTTATAAACGCGATTTTTTTTCCACTCTAATTAAACAATTTTATTACTTGTTTTAAGAGTTAAAATTGAGGGTAAACATTTTTTTTTTTCTCCACATTTGTGAGCTGAACAACAACAAAACAGCAGGAGAATAAGATATAAGTTATGCGGGTTCTTCCGCTTAAAATTTCGAAACGGTCGATTTCCAATGCTTTATCTAGTGACATTGACAGTTCTAATGTTGAACTGTAACATGAAGAAATCTCTTGGGAACTTGTTACCAACTTAAAGAAAACGACATATAAAACCGGAATGAGACCTCCAGAAACAATAATTTATGTTAGTGTCTGTGTGTGTGTGTATGTGTCAATACATGGACGTCGCGACGCCGAGTATCGTTTTTAAGATAGAGCTATCTTTGGAAACTATTAACCAAATTCAGGGTCACTTTTTAAGCCACCGATTTATAGTTTAATAGGCGTACAAGGAAGTTATGTGTTGTCAATATCAGATATTTTTAACTGTTTTGTGTTAATTTAAAGAATACGGTTAAATTGTCAAAATCAAATATTTAACTATACAAGTATTTATGATTGGCGTAGTACAACAATTAGTACAATACCTTCATATTATGATACCTACATTGTAATAAGAACGTATTGTAATAGACAGAGGATAACAGAAAAGAGGAATGTTATTTTAGGGGAGAAAAAAAAAACAATTCTGGAAACTTCACGGAACAGTTAAAAATATTTCCAATGTAAATTAGTCCGGAGATAACGATGACTTAAACGCCACTTAGACTTTCATGAAGCACAGTCTTTCTGTTCTAATAATATCTTCTCGAGCAGCATACTTTAGTGGAGATAAAGTTTTAAGTTTATATTTAAAAAAGTCAGTAATCTTGAGTACATCTCACTTTAACAGTCTAACACCGGCTCCACATCTATTTTCTGGACCGGAGTATTTGTCAATGTTTGTGCATTGGTGAAAGTACTGGCCGATGTTTACGTTGGCCGTTCAAGAGCGGTTTTCTTTCACACATCAAAGGGATTTACCAATGCCATTGCGTCCCATCTACACCAATAACCAACTGTTTGTCCAACGGGATTTTATAATTATTGTTAATTTAATTTGATATTGAAATTATCAATGATTCATAACTTGATAACTTTTAGTTGTTAATTGGATTTATTTGTTCAATTTGTATTTTTTTTCTGTTCTCTTATTTGTTCAATATTTGTCGCCAATTCTTAAAATATCTGATGTGGACACCGCATGACTTACTTGTACGCCTATTAAACTATACATAGTTGGCTCAAAAAGTCATCCTGAATTTGGTTACTAGTTTCCAAAGGTAGTGTGTATCTCAAATACGGCATTCGGCTTTGCGACGTCCATCTATTGACATACACACAAAAGCTCTTGTTTCTGGAGGTCTCATTCCGTTATAAAATGTCGTTTTCTTTAAGTTGATAACAAGCTCCCAAGAGATTTCTTCGTGTTCCTTGGAAACATTAGAACTGTCTATGCCACCAGATTAAGTATTGGAAATCGACGGTTTCGACATTTTAAGCGGAAGAGCCCACTCAACTTATATCTTATTCTCCTCAGTTGACATCCGCATGATAGTATAGAAGAATCAATCTAATTAGGGATTGATAAATTATTTGTCAATTCTATAGTTTTGTTTTTATTGAAAACTAGTTTCGAATGTCATACATTCATCTTCAGTTCTAATAACACAAAAAATCTCATTCTCCTGCTGCAAACTTTCCCAGATCACAAATGTGGAGGAAAAGAAGTACTTTACACTCAATTTTAACACTTAAAACAAGTAATAAAATTGTTTAATTAGAGTGGAAAAACATTCACATTTGGAACCTTTTTCACCGAGCCATATGATCTCTGTATTAAATGTTAATATAACTTTTTGATGTAAGTTTATTATGACCTTCGAGTAAAGTACCTCTTCCGGCGCACCAGTTGTAACCAAAAACAAGTATATTATATATATATATATATATATATATATATATATATATATATATATATATATATTGATATAAAAATCTTATTTACCAAATTTGAGATGTTTTACATTATATTTTAATATAATTTTTTATGAAAGTCTAGTATGACCTTTAAGTAAAGTACAAGTTCCGGTTTGCCAATTTTAACCAAAATTTATTATGATATTTATATTAATATTTAGATCTTATATACCAAATATGAGAAGCATTGCGTTATATTTTAATATAATGTTTGATGAAAATCAATAATGGCCTTCAAGTAAAATACCACTTCCGGTAATCATGCAGTCACCAAAAAGGTAGGTTCACAACTAGATTTCACAAAAATCCTAAATATAAAATTTAAACTTTCTACGGCTATTCGTTTTTGAGTTCTACCAGATACGCACGTACTAACGTACGTACAGATGTCACGGATTAAACTTGGCAAAATGGATTCAGGGATGATTAAAATGGATATTTCTGTTGAAATCTGAAAACTGAAAACTTTCGCGATTACAATACTTCCTTTACTTCGTACAAGGAAGTAAAAAGAAGTAATTTTCGTCTTCTTTCTTATAATTTCTTAGGAAGTTCCTGTAATGATTTTATTAAAGGGCAAGATAATTTAACTCCCCCACCTTCCGATCTTTGAAGTTCAGAAAATATTGTCGTTAAATAAAAAATAAAAAGGCTACTCCTACTCGGTAGGAAAGTAAATAAGAAAACATAGAAGGACAATCAATCTCTTCTATTTAGTACAATGGGTAGCAAGTTCTAATCTCTCAAAGAGTAAATACTTATGTAATAAAAATGTTAATCCTCAGCTCCTAATAAAATGATATTTCTGTATGAATATTTATAATATTTAATATTTAATAATATTTCTTAATATATATTTTTTTAAACCTAATATTTTCACTAACATTTGGCCATTGATTCGTCAAACGGCTTGCCATATGTGCGGATGCCCCATTTGTTCATTTGTACTTACCCATTTCAAATTTCGTCATTTGTACTTAAATTATATTAAATTAACTTGACTTAAGTATAATATTTTTTTTCGGTTTATCTTGTTTATTCGTGCCGCGCCCCACTACTCAGAGACATTCTCTTGGCAAATGGACTATAAGCAATTGAACACATCCAGTATAATATGCATCTTATAATGTATAATATACATATTATGCTAAATAGTTTTGAAGTGATACGATATCTCTATTTTATTATTATTATTTTTTTAGATATGGATGTGAGATACGATCATGTCTGGTCTGCATTTTTGTGATCTTATGTTTTTTCTGCCCTGATGATTCCTGAATTGTCGAAACGTTGACTGGTTAATTATTTACTGATGTTTCAGATAATTAAAGCTTTGGAACTTTTCAATAATATCCTTCAAATTTAATGTTAGAAAGTAAAATAAAATATTTAGGTTTAATTTAGAAATGACAAAGACACGAATTACCTCTCTAGTTAATCAGATATAATTCACCTCATATTACACGTTACAGGTTCTTTGTTATTTTTTTTTTTTTAATGTTCGTTTAGAGTTTCCTATTAAACTTTTTTTTTTCATTACTAGTGAAAGGAAAACAGATAAAGTAGAAGACGAAAATGCATTAAGAAGAAGGGAGAAAAGAAAGAGATTGTAAAAAAAAAATAAATAAAAATAATACTAAAAAAAAAAAAAGCGTGAGAGAGACCGAAAAATAAAAATAAACAAGTAGAGAGAGTAAGATGACAAGTGGAGTGATTATAGTGATGGTATGTAAAGTTATTAAAAGGCTTGAGCTGGCTGTGCCCAGGTTCAACGACCGCCGAGGCCACACAAGGACTCTTCGGCCTCCCCTCGTCCAACTGGGTTACAGGAACACACGCTTCTTCGCCTCCGGAGGTTCCTCTGTCCGCCGAACGAGGGTATGCTAGGAGTCAGTCGGTGGTGAGATATTACAGGCAGCAAGAATATGCTGAAAATATAAGTTTTTTCAGTAAGAATAAAAAAAAAAAAAAAATCCATAAGGCTCTAAAATCACAT
This sequence comes from Rhaphigaster nebulosa, assembly GCA_948150685.1. NCBI lineage: Eukaryota > Metazoa > Arthropoda > Insecta > Hemiptera > Pentatomidae > Rhaphigaster > Rhaphigaster nebulosa. Next base: position 129,912,972 of record OX411311.1, on the reverse strand, counting down.
TCCAACCATCGAATCTAAATAATATAATTAAATTCCTACCAAATAATTTGCCAGCAAAAAAACCTATTGCGGACTTGACCACTATAAATAGCACATCTCACATCAACAATAGACTAATCAAATAAAAATATCACATCACGCCTAGATAGTTCTACACACTTTGAACGAAAAAGGAAGTAACACTAACACAGCTGAGAAAGTAACATAAATAACATTAACAGAAAATACACACTTCAGAGAACTAAAAATATTTTTAAATAGCCATCTAGTTAAATTAAACAGACTTATATAAAATGCTTAACTTAAAAAAATGAAGAAAAAGATTTTATTCAAAAAGCTCATTAGAAAAATAAATAAACTTAAAATACACATACCTACATCGGTTGCTATCAAATTTTATAGGTCAACGAATTCGTTATTTTTTTCACTTCTTTCAGATTTTCTTCAATAACTAGTTCCAAGTGCATTTTAGGTACTGTTTTCAACGTGATGTATTAATTAAACTCCCGAGTCTTTGATGAATTAATGTTTGTTTTTCATTTAAATGAATTGCAAAGTTGGGAATCTCTGTCTTATTATTATATGCACTTGTATGTTCCTTTCGTCTCTGATTTAGTGTCTTCCAGTTTCCCCCGTGTATTTGGCTGCACAATCATTACAATTTAGTTCGCATACGCCGCTTTTTAGAAAGGATCTATTTTGTTTTTAGGGGAAGGGAAATATGAGGATAATGCTTTTTCTATTTTAAATGCAGGGTTTAATCCTAGTTTTTTCTATTAATTTCCGACTTTGGTGGATATAGGGCGGTAATATGGAATCAAGACATAATATTTCGGGGATTGTTGAATAGATATCATTAATTGTATTTTTTTTTAAATGTGATTAATAGTGGTGTTATTGTACCCGTAATTTTTTGCTATGGAATATATTATTTCAATTTCTTTATTATAATTCTTTTCATTTAATGGTACGTTCAACAGACGTAAATCATGCTATTAAAGGCTGCGAGTTTATGTGCTATCGATCTCCTAGCTTCATTGTTTATGACATTGTTTTTATTGAGATTTCTAAATTTAAAAAGTTTATGGTATTGTTTTTTCCCAGTTCTATTGTGAATTTCGTTTATTCTGTATTTAATGCTGTTCGCTATTAAAATTCTTTGAAGGCATTAAAAACAAAAGATGATGAAACGTTAAAGCTTGAAAACTAACATCGTTGAGAATAAGCATCGTTCTTAAATGATACATTACTCAATATTCAAACATATTTCCGTATAGGAATTTTTAAGACCACGTTTTGAACTTCCATTGGGAACGACCTTCATCTCTCATTGGCCATTACCTAGCAACGATGACGAAAACAAGGAATGGGTGCTCGAGATTTCCTAACCTTTCAAAACAGGTGGCTCTAGAGAGGTTTCAGAGCAACGTGTTGATAACGTTTTATCTCAGTATTGTTTGTGTTTCGGGTGAGCTCTGTCGGATATGGAACACTACAGGTCCGTCATTCTCCTGCTACTCCTCTGTTTAGCCGGCGTGATACTCAAGTGTGTACAAGGAGACGCTAAGGAGGAGGAAAAACTAGAAGATGAAGAAGTATTCTCTCCAACATCAGAATGGAAACCTTTGAAAAAGGGTAATAAGGTCATAGGATAAAAATGTTGACGCAACTGAATACCTTTTACCTGTATTATGTAATTGATTTGGTCCCTTCTTCTTTGGCTTGTTAGTCAGCAAATTTGAATGTAGCAACATCTCTTGTTGTACCAACACAACTATAATCATTATGGTTTTACACTCACTACCTTTGGCTTGCTATCAGAGCAATTTATATATAAATTTCTATCTTTTTATAAGAAGTCATTAGGAAATCTTAATGAATCTGATCACATGATACCAAGTGCCAGTTTTTCAGCGGAACACTAAAAATTTAATATAATTCTTTTATTTAATAAAAATTTACCTTTACTACTACACAATTCTTCAAATCAACAAATTTTTATAGATAGACATCATCGAGGCAAAACAAACTCATATATCTTTTTATTGTTTATTATACATTGTTATCTTTTAACTGAGTCTTGTCACTTTTATATTGTTACAAATTAATATTATATCACACTGTAAAATATTTCCAATAATACCTTCTGTATTCTGTCTCCTGTTTTATACAGATTTTTATATAATAGTTCGTGATGTTGAAAAGTGATAATTAATTGTGGATTGAAAAGTACTTAAGAACTTTACTAAGCCTTGGAATTTTCCCTTCTCGAAATGGATAATCACTTACGTGATAGATTTGACAGATATTTAAAGTTAATAAACATAGTGTGGTACTATTGCTAATCGATAGATTGTCATTATTTTCACTGATATTTTATTTAGTATCTCTTGACAATTATAAAAACTTGGTGGTTCTTGTATATCAATCGAAATCTCATTTTGGTCTAAAATTGATGTCAGGTCTTCCACAATATATCAATCATTAGTGTTTATTGAGTTTAATAATTAATTTGTAAATTTTCGACAAAGAACATTTTTTCATGCTTTCTTTATTAAGAAAATTCAGTTAAAAGATCCCAAGATTTTACTAAATTTATAATTTTACTAAGATTTTTACCATCCAAAAGTACACATTGGCACATTGAGAAAAAGGTGTAATCCAATGTTTTAGGTATTGTCGATAATGTTATATTAATTAGTTTTCTCTTTCATTTAAGGGTTCAAAATGTTTTTACTTGATATGGTTCTTATTTCTGTTTTATGGTTCTTATTTCTATTTTTTGGTTCTTATTTCTGTTTTATGGTTCTGATTTCTGTTTTATGGTTCTTATTTCTGTTTTATGGCTCTTATTTTGTGTTTTATGGCTCTTATTTCTGTTTTATGGTTCTTATTACTGTTTTACGGTTCTTATTTGTGTTTCACATGTGTCTGGAGTAAGGTTGGAATTGAGGACCATAATCGCGTAAATTTTGTTATGTAAATTATGAAAGAGTCCACGGAAGAAAGAGATAGAGTCACATTTTTTCCAAAATGAAGTTATGCACATTGATATGTTCATATCGTTCAGTAGAATAAGATAATAAAAAGAAACATCAAGAAATCTGGATGGTCAATTTGTTAGAAGCGTTTAAATAATATCCATCAATTAAAGAAAGTATGAGCTCCAAACTTTAAAACTTGATTTTCTCAAAATTTATCGCAGGCGACATGTTCCCTTTCTTCCTTGGACTCTTCATTTATTAAATATTATTTTATCTATTAAAAAAAAAATTAATGTTATATTTAAGTTAAAAAGCCTATGGGATACCAATATATATTTTATTCCAATTTAGACAACATTTCGGCCATCTTGACCCATTTACAAGTCATGTAATGCACATAATATTTTTTTATAAACATGAAAACGTGTCACATCATTTTCTTCATTTTTTCTTAGGTATCAGTTATTCATTTTTCTAAACACTCATTGTGAATCCATCCATCCTATTAGGCTATCGAAGCGTGACTTAGCTTATTGAATTAATGTTTAGAAGAAGAATAATACTAAAGAAAAAATGAAGAAAATGACATGACGTGCTTATAAAAAAATATAATGTGCGTTACAAGACTTGAAAATGGCTCAAGATGGCCTAAGCGTTGCCTGAATTGGAATAAAATACACACAGGTGTCCCATAGGTCTTTTAATTTTTAACTTTATTACCAATTATGACACTAAATACTAGAAACACTACTGAAAGATCAGTGTTATATTTATTAGTGCCTGTTACTGAGTTAGGGATTTAGATTTACTTCAATTAATCCAGAACTGGAATACACTGAGTATTTTTAGTCTCCTCGGAATAGTTTAATTATGTTTTACATCTTAGATGTCCACTAATAAAGTGTAAAGAGCATTAATCATCCAACCATTTTATTGTAATTTCAGATCAAGCTATTCCACGAGGCTTACATGTTAGAGTCAACTTAGCTACTGGAGAACGGGAAGCTAAGTTACTAGATACGAATGAGAATGAAGAAGACGATAGCAATAAAAGGCTTTCCCTGTTGCCGGATGAAAGTGTCGAAGAGAATGAGGAGCAGTCTCAAGTCGATATGAGCGAACTGAAAAGAGTTATGCAGAAAATGATGGAAGAAGGAATCGGTGAAGCAGTTTCTCCATCCCAAGAAGTAAGTTCACCGACTAAAATTTATAGAGAAAAATAATTTTGATTAAGTGATCTTTAATCTTAAGCTTAAAATCTTTAATATATAAAACTATTTTACGCCTCACCCTGTTGTATGGCGCACCATTATTTCCTCATGTTGCTAAGTCGACAGAAAAGCTTCTACAATCATTTCAAAATCGAGTGTTACAAAAATTAGTAAAGGGGACTTCACTGCAAAGAGCGAAAACATCGAGGCTGCATGAGGAATTGAAAACGCCAATGGATTGCGGAATGCCTAACAGATAGAAATAAAAAATTGTACGAATCTTTATTATAAATTAAAAATCCCATATTTAGGGAGTTCATACCCTCTGGAGTTCCCCAGCGTTGGCAACAACTATTTTGAACATTGAAATTTAGTTTTAGTATTAGTTTGGTAAGATCCACCCAAAATGAAAGGTGAGCCCCATCGCCTAAGTAATAATTTAAAATTATGAAACATTAATAAAACCTGAAGATGAGTAATAGAACTCCTTAAAATGCATATCTGCAGAAAAAGGGGAATCTCCAGAAAATATAGAGTTCGGAAAAGTAAAATAAGGGTATATGAAAAAAAAAAAAAAAAAAAAAAGTGATCATTTAAAATAATGGAGTTATATCTATTGTTTTGATAAAAATAAACCGTGCCATTACTGAGTATGTTAACCCTAGACTAAACTTCTTATGTTAACCTAGACTAAACTTCAATGTAGGCACCTTATTACTAAACCTACATCAGTACAAAGTTCTAGTAATTTAGATATTAACTTAATTACAATATTAGTTTTGCGAGTATTTAATAAAACGATAAAAACAAATAAATATCAACTTAACTTTTTTATTGTTTGAATATTAAAATATATATTTATAAAACATTATGAAAATTAAATCTAAAACCTGAAAACTTTTATTTAATTTTATTTAAAACTTTTAGTTAACAAATTTTATTTCATTGTATTTTTTATTACTATTTTAAGTGTTGCAAAAAATTAATTATGTAACTCTATCCCTTAAAAAGGGTGGTTTAAATGTAAGTTGGATTTTTTTTGCAAATTAAAATTTATTTCGAGAAGTAAAGTATAGATTGGACAGCTGGTCAAAAACGATATAACAACAATTGTTTCAGATTGATAAAATAAATCAAATTATGATCCGAGCGTTAATCAAATTAGTAATTTATAAAATCAAAGTAATAAATAATCTCAAATTAAACTATTAATAAAATTTATGAATAATGATTGCATAATTATGGAAAAATAAATTATTAATTATAATTATATTGTTCTTGGATCACTAAACCTTCATACAGATGCATTGCTACCTAACTTTAGTCGAAATAGCATATACATTTTTACTCATAATCCTAAGCCTTTGTTGAATCAACGATGTATGTTTTGTTCAGAGGGGAGTATGTGTACCCTCAGGCAAATGGGAAAAGTTTGATGGGGTTATGCGTGGTACCAACCTTTGAACTTTGAAAAATAATAAAAAAACTTTGTTACTTGTTAGTATTGTGTATGTATGGTTTTCAGAGCTTTGTGAAGTTGCTTTTTCAGTATTTGTTGACATTAAGTTGAAAAAAAGGAAGAGCCTTTTGGATGTAGAGCTGCATTTCAGATTAAAATTAGCAACCAGGGAACCGAATTATGTCTATATGTCATCTCAACTCAAACAATTTCATCCTTCTCATATTAAAAGACAGTACCTAAAATAAAAAAAATAAAAAGAAAATTGGATAAAATTATTATTATCTAATAACGATAACTAACCTGTAACCTATAAAACCGAATATTTCCACTTGAACTTGTACTTTATTATGAAATAGTGCTCTGGCTATAAACAGAATTGAACAATGATCCTTTATTTTGGGTGCTGCTTCAAGGGATACTGAGCTCAGGGATTCACTGGTGCCTGCAAAGGTTTTAGCAAGAATTGTTTGGTCGATCTGATGAAGGTTTAGTATTCTAGAGTTAATATTTTTCTATTTCTATTAAATATATAGAGAACTGTTGATAATGATTGTTGAATAATGTAAAATTACTTGGTTTTGTCTTATTATCTTATATGTTATATGTCTTTTGAGTTAAAAATAGTTTGAGTAAGAGAAAAATAAATTTTTTTTTCTTTAATATTTAAGAAAAAAATATTTTTCTAAAATTAATTTATATTATGTAGGAAATCGACAAGGTCAAATCAAAGTTCCGATCATATGCCGAACTAAAGAAGGAGCTTAAGAAAATGGAAGCCGATGTTAAAACGGATACTGAAGTTTTACAAGAAACACTCACCGAGTATCACGAGTTGGTTGAAGATAACGCGAGAGACGAAACAAAAAAGAAGGAGGAGGAAGAGCAGATACTTACGTTCTTGGAGTACCTCGTCCATCAGATAGACAATGCGCAAGATTTTATTATTAAAATGAATGGGTTAGTAAGACATTTATGATTTTAAAATTTAATTATATATTTTCCATTAATATGCATGCATGCAATAGGGCGATAGTTTCATTTTTTTAGGGTGATTCATTATTAAGACGAATGATTTAACCTAGGGGTGGTTAAACTGTGGCGCATGTGCCAAACTTGGCGCATTGAATGATCACAAGTTGCATTTTTATATTGTGGGTTTGATAATAGAATCCAATCTATACTCTTTGGACCTTATATCCTATGAGTATACTTCTATTAAAAAGATTATCAAATATATGCGACGACCTTGACTCCTTGCAAACAGAGAGAATATAAGATAAATCCTTGTTCCAAGCCGATCTCGTTCTCAATACCAACTATTGTGGTCCAGAGTTACCTTCACCAAACCAGACTCTCTGGCAGCTGTAGCATCATCACGAAGCAATCACCCACTCTTACCAGATATTATTTCTGGCTTAAATTAAGAAACTGGCGTAAATTAATTAACTTAATTACATGATTAAATTATTCCTGTCTTTCTCCTAAGTGAATCAAGTCCTATCCTTATCCCTGTTTTATAATCCCTAACCACGAAAGTAAGAAGATATAAAAAGTGCTCGAGTTATATGGCGTATCTGAACCTGTATCTGAAGAAATTGGCGCGTGGTATGCAAAAGGTTGACCATTCCTGGTTTAACCCTTTATAAGGCATAATCCTCATGATTTCTTATTCAATGTTTTTTCATCAGGATATGCTATTTAGAGTCTAATTAGAATGTTTTAAGATTTTTGTTGATTTTGTACTGTGTATTATAGTTATAATACAAAGATAACAGATAGTTATCTAACGTTTTTTTACCAATCCATAAAAAAGGGGACAAACTAGAATGCCAAAATTACAGGGGTATTGCTATATTGTCAGTATACAAGGTACTGTCAACTTTGCTGATGAAGCGGCTTATAAAGATAGCGGTAGAGGTTTAAGGTGGGTACCAGTGTGGTCGCCGACCAGGAAGATCTATAATGGACCACATCTTCTGCATGAGAATCATGGCTGAAAAATGGCATGAATGGAATGTCGATCAACATCACCTTTTCATCGACTACAAAAAAGCCTATGACAGTATAGAGAGAAATGTACTGTACGAAAAATACAAATTTTTAGTATATCTCCTGAAGCTTATCAGAGTTATTTAGTTGACCTTGCAGGACAGCAAAGGAGTGATGAAAATTCAACGACAGCTATCGAAAGAGTATCACATTCAGAAAGGTGTTAAATAAGGAGACCCTCTTTCCCTAATTTTATTCAATATGGTGCTGGAAGTAGCCATGTGATCAATCCACACAAAAGCAGAAGGCTGTATACATAGCAGAATGACTCAACATCTAGCATTTGCGGATGATGTTGTGATAACAGGAAGAAGGGCCAATGCGCTCCTAGGAGCAGTCGAAGAGTGCGAAGAACCAGCAAGGAAAGCAGGACTGGTTATAAATTAGGAAAAACTAAATATATGGTTACAACGCTTCGAAAGAGTAACAAAGTTTATCTAGGCAATGTCAGATAAACTTTTTTGTCATTGAGGACAAAAAAATAAAAGCAGAAATTAAGGCAAGGATAACAACTGGTAATGGATGCTATTGGTCTCTGATGAAAATCTTCCGAAATCGAGACATATCTAGAGATCTCAAAACATGGGTATACAGGATGGTCCTGCAACCAGTTATTATGTATTGAAGCGAGTCCTGGACACTAACATTCCACGAGGAAAGGCTAATAAACATGCGGTATAGAAAAATCCTTCACAAAATTTATGGTCCAACTAAAGAATGGAACCTTTGGTGGATAAAGACGAACGAAGAGCTGATGAGCTTATATGAAGCTCCAGATATTGTATCCACCATAAAGAGGGGAAGAATAAGATGGCTGGGACATGTTCAAAGAATGAGAATTGGTTGACTTCCTAAAATGATGATGGAGGGAAACTCGGGTGGAAGAAGACAGAGATGTAGGCCTAGACTTCATTGGCTGCAGGATGTGGAGGACGATCTTTGGACGTGGGTGTTGGAGGATGGAGAATGGGCAGCCGAGGACAGATCAGAATGGATGAGGATTGTGAAAGAAGCCATAGCGCCATCAGATGAGGATTATAAGTATAGTGATGTGGTTAATATATCACCCAGTGTGCATTTAGGGCCATTTGTAGGAAATAGTTCTCCCATGATTTCTTTTCAATTTTTTATTCATTAGGATATGCTATTGAGAGTAAATAAAATGTTTTAAGCCATTTGGTGATTTTTTATTGTATATTATTACTACAGTGATGTGATCGTATCAACCAATGTGCGTATACTGTATGATTTCACATAATACACTTCTTAATTTCATGCAGACTCTCCCTGAAATATTGATCACTTCTTTTGTATGGTTATGTAAAATATACTTATGAAAACAAAATTATGTAGAATAATAACAAAATAATTAATTTAAAAAATAAATTATTTTCGAAATCCATTTAAGTTTGTTAATGAAACTTTGATAGTAATTATTTTTTTTTTTTTTTTTACAAATTATTGCACAATTATATACATTTTTATATTCACATTTTTTAAAAACTTTAGTTAACACTATTGTTTTATAATTAAAACCTATATATTACAACTAAAGAGCATAATGTATTTAAATTTATCAGTTGAAATATATGTCGAAAAGTTTTTATAATCATAATAACTAGAAGTAAGAAAATGAAAATTGCTGAGGAAAAACGTAGTTGAGGTCCCAAATAAATTCCTTGGTCACAAACTACTTGTGAAACTTGTTAACAATTAAGTGATAAATTAACTAATTAATTTCATTAAATAAATATGCAATCAATATATCTTCAAAACAGTACTTATAATTTTATTGGAAAAAAATAATCCAGTAGATCGTTGCACACAGTTAACTAAAAAAACACTTGTTGACAGTTTTGAAGCTCAACGCACACTGGTTGAATAGTCAACCACTACGACATAGAAAGTATTCTACAGCCTTCAGTTTGAAGCCCTAAATAAGATAAACACAACATCTAGTACTTTTAAAAACTGAAAAAAGGCAGATATATCGATGTGGTTGTTAAATCAATTAAAAAGGGATTCAAAATTATATGTTAAAGTTGAACTTTTCTTAATTGATTGTTGACTTGCTATTTTGGAGCTATCTTATTTTAATTTGTTTTATTTAATCAAGATATAACCAATCTTTAGTCAAAACATCAACCTGTAATTGCTGAATGTCTGAACCGAAGCTATATTTGGCAATATTAATCCTTTCCAAAGGCCTCTTCTTCAAGCCGACCATAGATGAAATTATAAAAGTTGAACCATCTGCTTCTTTTTATTATAGTAAAAACAATTATACTTGTTAATAATATTTCACTGTCACCATTTTGATAAATTAATCAATTCACTATTTACTATTATCAACTCCTCACTTATTTTAGTAATTTTTTTCTTTAGGCTTAATTTGTTTTCTCTTTTATATATATTTTTATTTATTTTTTTGTGCTAATGTTTAAATATTAAACAAATTCAACAATACAATTAAGGTTTTGATTTTGGTTTTAAATAAGGAATTTACGTTTCTTGGTCCTTTATGTAAGGGATAACCACAGTCTTATTTAACATGTTAATGCTATCATATCTTGCTAAATAGAAATGGTGGCGCTGTCTGTGGTAAGATGGCGCAACTTTATTTTATTTTGCTAACCTTGGTTTTATGATGCCTTTACTTAGGTGGATATTTTATTTATTTGAGTGAATCCCATTTTTTGTTTATTTTTCTCATATTTATTTAACTCATTATGCCTGAAATTAGTGAAATATCAAGATAATTTGAATGTTTTATGCAGCACTCTTTGTTAGAACTTAAAATAAATAAAAATCAAACTTCCTTACAATGTTTTTAATTTTAATATAAATAAAAATGATTTATGATAATAATCTTATTATTTAAGGAAGTATTAAAATTTATAACTAGCTTGTGAAACACTCTTCCTTTAATGTATATTTTTTATCAATTTATTCTCCGTTTCGAGGCTTTCTACCCCATCTTTAGGATCTTCTTACTCTGTTAGAATACATATTTGTTAGTTATTATGTTAATCCTCACGGTCATTCATATATTATATATAACATATATAAAGAATAAAAATTATTTTTTTATTTACTTTTTTTTAAATAAAACTATTTTAAATGTTATCGCATTTCAACATTTCACAGTGTAAGTCATAGGCATGTTAAGTCATTGGCTCACTTGTATTTTTACTTATGATGTACTTCATTATGAAATGGGGTGGCTATAAAGTAAAGTACAAGATGTTATATAGTTGATATATATTGTTAAAACATTGCTATAATGTTGAAACACGATAACATTTAAAATAGTTATATTAAAAAAAAAAGTTAAAAAAAAATGAATAAAATTATTATTATTATCTAATAATGATATGTAACTTGTAACCTCTAAACATGAACCTTTCCACTTGTACTTTTGTACTTTATTGTGAAATAGGTTCCAGGTCTGTTAATCAGAACATGTTATTTGCCTTGTTTTCTATTGCGATGATATTTAGCATGATATTGTCGAAACTTGACAAATAGCACAGTTTAGCATGCTATATTGATTGTGAGTACAGTTATTGTAAACTTTTCTCAACCACTTTGGGTTTTCTTTTCCAGTTTGCTCCTCCATCTTTTTTTTTTTTTTCATTTACTATCATCATTCTTTCATCTTCCCAGTCAAAAGGATTCCAGATACAACATAGGTCCTTTACCAAATGGTTCTTCTTTTTTTTTTTTTTTTTTTTGTCACCATAGTAATAGTGGTGAAATAATGATAAAATTTGTATGAATATATTTCTTGTATTTAATTAATTTAAATAGATCTGAAATATTTATTAAGATATCCTATATTTTACTATTACATCAAATAATTCTTAAATATTAATATGCAATGAGCCTTTTTAAATCATTCTATTTATGGTTTTGTATTGCTATAGGTACAAGTCTGTAATATTACCATCACTTAATTCGACCCACAGCACTGTCCGCAATGAAGCTCTCCGATTGCTTGCTTCTGCTGCTCAAAACAATCCTGTCGTGCAGAGGGCGTTGGTTCAAGACGGAGCCGTTTCTATTCTATTAAGGAGTTTATCAGCTGATTCGTCATCAAGTGTAACTCATATTCTTTATTTACATTACTTTAGAGCTTGTGGTCTACTGAATGTTAAGTAATTTTGATTTTTTTTATTATTATTATTTTTGCATGCTATTATTTTTATGAAAAGTTTTATTTTAATTAATGAGAGCATAAATCTAAAAAAAAAAATTACTCTTTCTGTGCTACTAAAATATTTCAAAATAAAGCCTTGAACATCTTATACCACTTTTTCAAATATTTTTGTCTATACTGCCCTCCTAAGCTAAAGTGTCCTAACTGAATTTAGATCATTTCAGTAGTGCTGGTTAGGTGATACACTTTTAGCAACACTTATTATTAAATAAATGTGTTTGTTTGCGTTTTCACAGGTTAAAACAAGTGCTCTTTATGCTATTTCCTGTTTGATTCGAGGCTTTCCAGCTGGTCAACGAGTGTTCCTTGACAAAGGAGGGCTTTCGATTCTTATCAAGCAGTTCCAATCAGATGCCAGTGAACACCTTAAAAGACAGGTTCATTTTTAAAGTAGTTTTACTATATACTAGCTGTATGTATATATAATACTAGCTGTATGTATATATATATATATATATATATATATATATATATATATATATATATATGTATATATATATATATATATATATATATATATATGCTAGCTGTACCCCCATGGCATTTCTCCTTAAAAGAATTGCTAGTTAAATAACCTCCCAAATTATGTTTTACTTTTAAAAGATAATGTGAGTAACAGAAGACAGAACTATTGTTCTTATCATTCCTAATAATCAATCCCTGATAATAGAGAATCCCCTGATAAAAACAGTTTGGTTACATTCCTTTAAATAACAAAAGATATATAAAAAATACTTTTAAATGTTTAAAATAGCTTGTTGGAGGGCTCTAGCCGAAATTCCATGGGACGAATATGGCCAGTGTCCATTTGAGGTACCGTTATTGGTGAAGAATGTATGACAATTGTTATCAGTCTCTCAATTTATTGATTGTTTTTTCCAAGGAACTACAGAAAGTTCTCTTTAATACTATTATTTGAAATAATAATAGTGCAATTTTTATTTTATTTTACTTACTCATTAAGATAGTAATAGTAATTTTGTGAACATATGAAAGAAATTTACTGAAAAAACAACAACTTAGTTTTGGTCTATTCAGCTGTAAACATTTATGGTTATTGAATTAAATTGAAAAAAAAAATAAAATGATTTTTACTGCCTTGTACGAAGTAAAGGAAGTATTGAAATCGCGAAAGATTTCAACGGAAATATCCGTTTTGACCATCCCTGAATCCATTTTGACTAGTTTCGTTGTGGTGTCTGTACGTACGTACGCTCGTATCTCACATAACTCAAAAAGGTTAGCCGTAGAAAGTTGAAATTTTATATTTAGGATTGCTGTAAAATCTAGTTGTGAACCTCCCTTTTTGGTCACTACTTGATCACCGGAAGTGGTACTTTACTTGAAGGTCATAATTGATTTCCATCAAAAATTATATTAAAATATTATGCAAAACTTCTCAAATATGGTAAATAGAACTTTTTTATCGATATGAATGTATTACTTTCCCTTACCTATATACGAAGTATATAGTAAGGGGAAGTATTGCGATCGTGAAAATTTTCGAATTCGAGTTTTCAACGGAAATACATGTTTTAAGGTCCCCTGAGTCCAAATGACCAAGTCTCGCAAAATGGTCTGTTTGTATGTGATCAGTCTAGCTCAAAAACGGAAAGCTGTACGATACTGAAATTCCATATTTAAGGTTAGCACATGCATGTGATGTTACAGCAACATTTTCGTCAAAATCGACTAACCGGAAGTGCCACTTTATTTAATCGATTTTACACATTTTTACAATTTTCTCGAAAACGGCTCTAACGATTTTGATTAAACTTGCCTAAATTATTCTTCATAAAGACCTTTAACTTTTCATACATATGGTATATCACTGAGGAATTGCAGGGAAAAAAGTTATGATGAAAAGAATATTTTATTTACGCATAACATCAAAAGCATGCAATTTATAGTAAATCATCTATGCACTTGTATGAAAGATAATTAAATTATCTAAAAAACAATAAAAGAATCATCAAAATCGGACCAGTATTAGCAAAGATACAGCGCATCGGACTAACCGGAAATAGCTATTATATCATGGATTTTACACTTTTTACAATTTTCTCGAAAACGGCTCTAACGATTTTGATGAAACTTGGCTAAATTATTCTTCGTAAAGGCCTTTAACTTTTCATTTATGTAGTAAATCACCGAGGAATTGTAGGGAAAAAAGTTTTGATGAAAAGAATACTTTATTTGCCCTTAGCTTAAAAAGTATGCATTTTACGGTAAATTATGTGTAGTATTGTATGAAAGGTAATTAAATTATCTAAAAAACAATAAAAGAATCATGAAAATCGGACTAGTATTACCAAAGATACAGCACATCGGACTAACCGAAAATAGCAATTATATCATGGATTTTACACTTTTTTTACAATTTTCTCGAAAACGGCTCTAACGATTTTGATGAAACTTGGCTAAATTATTCTTCATAAAGGCCTTTAACTTTTCATACATATGGTATATAGTTTAATTTAATTTAACCGATTTATAGTTTAATAGGCGTACAAGGAAGTCATGTGTTGTCCACATCAGATAGTTTTTAGACATAACCATTATATTTTAATTTTTTTTTTTTTTAATAAATTAAGAAAAGAAAGTATGTTTATTTATTGTAATTGTAGATGTTAATATATACACATTATATCTAATAAAAAGATAAAAAAAGGTTAAATTAAATTTGATGCCCTAAATGGATCCCAGCCAGTTTTTTGGAGGAAGGGAATTTTTTTAACAGTTTTCAAGTGTCATTTCTGATTGCTTGAATCAATATACATTGTATCAACACCGAAAAATTTTCATCCTGCTAAAGATGGCTTATGCCCATTAATGGAGGATTAATTGAATTACTAGGAACCAAATAACAATTTCAATTTATCCTTCCTTGTCATTTTCCCTTTCGTTCCTTCCAGTATTCCCTCATCATTTCTTCATGCCTCATTTTCTTTTCCTCCAACCAAAGACCAGTTTAGGCAGCGTTTTCTTTTTGTTCCTCTTTGGAGTCCTTCCATTCTCAAAACCTCTTTGTTAAAAATCTCTCTTTCGATAGTTTTCTCTTCTCTTATTTCATTTCTTTTTAAATCTTTTTTGATCTCTAGAATCCAGCTTGTTGTCGACATTTTCTTCTAAAGATATCTGAATATATGTTTTGTTAATCGGTTATCATCGGCCCTATAGATATGTCCAAAAAATAGCAATCTCCTTTTTCTTATTGTTTTTGTTATATTTGTTACATTCTGGTATATTTCCTTATTACTTCTTAATTGCTATTGTTCTGTTCATTCATTGGACCTAAGGTTTTTCTTATGATTTTTCTTTCTATTATTTCAGGTTTATCTTAACTATAGTTCAAAATTATACATTCACAAAAAATATTAATGTTATTTTATCTTTTATTATTTTTTAAAATTAGCATTCCAACTATGTTACAGTTGAAAGCAGTCACCCTTATCCGAGATCTTCTCGAAGAAAGCAGAGAAGCAGCCGAAGGAGAGGAGAAATGCGACGGCCAAAACTGCTCTTTTGCCAAAATCAAAGCGATGGAATATAGTTCGATGTCTTTGACCTCCCGCCTCGAGGAAGAGGGTTGGTGTGAAGCCCTTCTCAAGCTTCTCATGCGACATCCCCAAGACGATGAGGTAATTGGATATCTAATATTTCGATATTATTCGCTAATTTTGAACTTGCCATTTTTATTATTATTCTATAAAAAGCGTGGTTTGTCTGTGCAAGGGAAGTAACTATTTGGAAAGCGTCTATGCTACTGGGAAAGTATGAGAATATGTCATAATCATTTTTGGAAACTTAAGATGTCCTTCTGATATATATGCTTTATTTGTGATGGAAACATTTTCTTATTACTAGGATTGGGAAAGAAGTCAATCAAATATATGTATAGTTACGTCTGTAATCCCTGTTGTTGATGCACTAGCGATTGCATTGCTCATCTGCGTAAGTTCGGTTGCCCTCTCAGCAACAACACGAATATATGACCTTATCTACTTGGATTACCGTAAGCGTCTTACCTAACTTGGAGTGACTAATTTTAATGATCTATTTTCTATTGTTCCGGATGTTAAATTTCTGACCTCAATACATAAAATATTGGTATGGAGGTCAATAGAAAATCTTCTAGAGTAACCAGAGTAGGATATAATGAAATTTGAACATTAAACTGTTGTGTAAGTCCAATTTTGTTGATTTTGATTATACCATCGTATTTGAATTATTCTGGCCATATTTTTTTAGTATAAAAATATTAAGATCGATCAACAAGCGTTACAGTGCAATACGGAACTTCTTTTTGCTCTCCTGTAAAACTTTGAAAATGTTACGTACGACAGTTTACCGCCGGCATACAGGTATTTTATTAGATTATTATTATTATTAATATGCAAGAGCAAAAGCTCAAAATGAGACATAAATAATTGATAGGGCATAATTGGAAAAATCCAAACAAGAAATCAAGAGTCTCAAAAATAACAAAAAATAATCACCTGTTAATATTTCGCCAATTCAGGTATCATCAGGACAGAAGGAGAGAAAGAAAAAAAATTAATAAATAAAATAAAGAGAAAGATAAAAAATTAATAAATAAAATAAAGAGAAAGAAAAAAAATTAATAAAGAAAATAAAGAAAAAGAAAAAAAAATTGATAAATAAAATAAAGAGAAAGAAAAAAACCTTATATAATGAACAAAATGCAGCACATCTAACATCCATAGTCAAAAAAGTTACTAACCAGAGACAGCATCCCACACCAAGACACTCAGACACATACTGAGGGAAAAGAGAGCTTACCTGACAACAGCTGGGAAAAGTTAAATTACAAACAGCTGATCATAAGAAAAAGGGCACACTCATACTAAAAACCCAAAAATGTACAATAAATCATAAAAATAAATCAAATAATTAAGAAGAAGAAATTAAAAAATAGAAGAGGAAAGGGAAAATAAAAATGCAACGAAGAGGAAGCTCCTTATAAAGAAAACAGTGGATAAATGGCTATTCCACAAAATATATTAATATGTAATGCAAAAGCTCAAAATGAGACATAAATAATTAATAGGACATAAATGGAAAAATCCAAACAAGAAGCCAAGAATCTCAAAAACAACAGAAAATAAATCACCTGTCAATATTTCATCAATCAGACATCATCAGGACAGAAGGAGAGAAAGAAAAAAAACCCTATATAATGAATAAAATGCAGTACATCTCACATCCACAGTCAAAACATTATTATTATTATTATTATTATTTGAAGATTCCAATAACAAAGCCTGAAGTTTCTCAAATAACGGTAAATAACTAACCAGTCAAAGTTTCACACGATCGAGGCATCATCACGACAGAAATAGAGTGTATATTGAAATGTTTAGGGGCGATGTACTGTCTCTATTCGATTAATCTTATTTAGACTATTGATGTGAGATTTTTAATTTTTTATTATTAGGCGTACAACTTTGCTTCTGCCATTTTTCGATAGATGACCACAGTGGTAGGTTATGGTGAAATAGGTTATGTCAAAAATGTCTAATAGCAACTTTGGGCATCTGTCAATCTAACGGCAGCACCATGTTAGTGAATTTGTGATTGCATCATAAATTTATTCTCAATCGGAGATATTAATTTTCTATTTGAATTCTCGTCATTAGCGGGAAGTTTTGATTTTAATCAGGGTATTCCCCAAGATTTTCTGCGTTTGTGATTATCGTAATGGCCCATTTTTCGTCGCCGGTCACAGTATGATCATTCTCAGTTCTACTAAGATCGCTAGAGATTCTATCAACTTTATTCAGAAGCTCCTCCCACGTCTTCCCTTCCGCTTGGCCTTTGAATTTATTTACTGATGTGAGATGTGCTGTCTCTTTTTCATTTATGTTGACTGGTGAGCTATTTACTTGTATTCGAGAGGCTTTAAGCTTTCTTATGGAATCTTCCCATAATATTCTCACAATAATTTTTGTTTAATTTTTTTGAGATTTTTTTTTGCTTTATTCAATTTATGTATTTGATTTTGTTATTGTACTGTGAAGATCCAAATTGATTGTAAAGTGGAAATTAGCGGTTGTACATTTGGATGGCATTTAGCAGAATCCACAAAATATGCAAAAGTAAGTTAGAGATGGTTTTGAATAGGATTAGTGCTAACTATTTTCAACAGAAAAGAACTATCTCATGGTTTAGGTTATCTTCAATGGAAAATCGTAGTGGAAAAAAATATTGCAAATATAATACGACATTTCTGTTTCTAATAAAAGAACCATGCTACTTAATTTTTGTAAATTAAAATTAGGTTTGTAAAAAAAAAGTTTACAGATTTTCTAAGGCCATTTTACTTTAACTTGAATTTACTCAAAACGAGTGCAAAGAGAATTGGTACCCTTCTGTTAAATGCCATCCATTTTTCTTCTGTATGCTTAAAAAAAATATATAAATATCTTTTTATAATTTATGTTTACAATATTTTTAGGTTGTTGAAGAAATCACTCGTGAAATGTTACTCCTCGCTAAGTCATGCTCAAAAGTGTATCGCGAACTTGCCACTGGGGCTAGTGAAACAGCCGCTTGGTTTAGAAATCTCGACACAGCTGACAATTTACGAATACACTCCACTTTAGAAAAATTGAAAGAGAAGACGACTAAAGAAAAGGATGAACTTTAGGCGAATTGAGAATCTTTAGACTTTAACGTTTGGTTTTTTTTTTGTCTATTTCGAACCTACCTGATGGTGGTTCTAGCGCACTGATTTATTGCAAGATTTTATTTAATTGTGCTAAAATCGATTGGCAGTAATTAATCGCACTTGACTGATCAATATTAATTAATCGTTGTCGTATCAAACACTATTTATGTTTTAGATTTGTTATTTTTTAAAATGTTTTAAAACTTAGTCTTTCTTTGATAGTCAACTAGATTGTATTCGATATTTTCAAGTTTGTATATTTGGTCAGAGATTGGTACGACATTTGTGGAAAAAAAAAATGAAAAGATGAAAAAAATTGTTATTGTATGTTTAGAAGTATTATTAGAACTTTGTAACTTAGTGAAGTTCGGTCAGTTTGTGAATTTTGCTAGTATGTAAGTTTACTAGAAAAAATATTCTGATGTCTTCCTCTTTTCCGAGTCTCAGGGTTATCCGTCCTTGAAGACATTCTTTTTTTTCCATTTTCATTTCTAAATTTTCTTTTTTTTTTTCTTGGCATCACTTAAAGAAAATTAAAAAAAACTAGTCATTAATGCTACTAAGCAGAAATATTTATACAGCCGATGATAAAATTCGTTATTTGAGTAAAATTTATTTATAAATAAAGTAGAATCATCATTATGTTAGGCAATTTTACTTAAAAATTTACAATTAAAAATTGTTAGCAATAAGTTTAATTTATTTTCAATTTATACTTTATAAAGGTGTATTATAATTATTATTTCAAATCCTTTTAATAAAAAAATTATGGATGTTATTACTATGTACGTTTGATACATCAAAAATGAAAAAACCTTTCTGTTCAGATTTATTAACTGAAGGCATTGATGGAAGAACTAGGTAAGTCCAGACTCAAGGAGTTTTGGTGAGACCCAAATTAAATTAAACGCTGCACATTATTACACAATGGTTTATTATTTTCAAATAGTTATATTTAAAAAATATCTGGCATGTCCATTCACATGACTTTCCTTATAGCAAGTTGAGTAAGATGCACAGGATATGTGGTCAGAATAGAAGCTTAAACGATAAAGAAGAAAATGATGGAGGCGCACTTCAGTCAGAAAAGGAAAAAAGGAAAGATAGAGAAGCTGGTAAAAGTGCAGAATGGATCCAAGGAAAAATGAGCTGGAAAGCAAGCGATATGTGGAATCTGGGAGTAGGCAATCGGATAATAGAGGCGCTGGACAGGAAGAAATGGAAAAGGAGCGCCAAGTGTCACGAGAATCGGGAAATTAGTATGCAATGTTCAATATGCTATATTTCTAGTAATACTGCTCCGATTTTGATAATTTTTTTTTATTTTGTAGGGAATTTATAACCTGTCGATTCAGTACATCAAAAACTACAAAAAAAATTGGTTATGTCGTGTTGCGAGGATCATTCTGGGGTGACCAGTGACTTTGTTTTAGCCTAGCAAAAAAGCTGTAGACGGATGGATTTTTTTTTGTATTCGATATTTGGGTTCTACCTATCTTGAAACGTAAAACCTCAAATTTTCAGGGAGGGGGGATTAAACTTTTTTTTTTTCTTGGTGGATTTCAATGGTTCATTTTTGAAAATAATGAACCAAAATAAGACAACTGGTAAGTCCACCATTAATCCAGACTGATGATCACTCCAAAACAAACATTGGATCAATTAATTGGAACTCGGAATGAAGACGATTTTAGGGCCCCACTCACAATCAGTCCACTTCATTGTTCAATTTTCTTACCCACAGATAGTGATTAAGTTCATTTAAACACATATTGGGGCTCTATAATAGCAAAAACATTAAATAATTTAATCTTAACCCCTCCCCCCCTCCCGGAAAATATTAAAAATAGTTGGCATTTTAGGCATATTAGAAATTATAAACCCACTAAAAATGTTTATTTACTTTTAATTAATATTTATAAGTATTCTATGATATAATTAATAATAAAAAACATAAGCAAGAGTTATTCATATCAATATTGTAAATCTTAACCGCACTGTGTCTACTAACCAACAATTTTTATTATTATTATTTTTATAGAACAGCCTATAACTATGCAGCTAATTTGGGTCTTTTCTCCTTTACTCTTTTTTGGAACTGTTATTTAAATGAAATAACGCATGTATATTGAAATTATTTTATTAATACATAACCTCATTTTTATCCAAAGAAGGAACACATTTTAAATGAATTAAAGACCATAAAATTCCTTGATATTTCGTAATAAGACTTTGAATAAATCCTCTCCTGCATGTCTCCTCCTCCAAACTCATATAAGTATGAATTTACTCCAACCAAGTCCCTGCAAAAGCACCTTTTTCCAGTATGCATTTACTCGTGTAACATCGCCAACGGAATCCTCTTCTCTCATTATAAACCAACTTCATTTCATGACCATCCTGACAAATCCTAATTTTATGAAGTATCTCTTCATCTTGGAACATTTGGAATGCCTTCTTCTTATCATTACAAAGGCATGAATATAATTCAAATCCATTCATTGCTTCTTCTGACCAGTGACAAATTGGAGAACATTCTTTTTACTTCCTTGTATGAAGTAAGTATTGTAATGTTTCGGTAATAAAGGTTACAAATGCAATTTGGTTTCCAATCCAATTAAACTTTTTTATTGCTTGTTTTAAGTGTTAAAATTGAGTGTAAAATACTGGTTTTCCTCCCCATTTGTGTGTGTGTGTCAATAGATGGATGTCGCGACGCTGAATGTCGTTTTTGAGCAGCTGCAATCTTTGGAAACTAGTAACGAAATTGAGGATCACTTTTTGAGCCACCGATTTATAGTTTAATAGACGTACAAGGAAGTCATGTTTTGTCCACATCAGATATTTTTCTTTTCTATTTTTAGCTATGAAATCATATTGATTGATCATATGTTATTACCAAGGAGGTAATAACTTCCCTCCTCCATGTGGTTATAATAACTACTATTATTTGAAGGTTAACTGTTAAATAACTATTCCAAAAAAAAAAGTCACTGAGGTGAGTAAAGTATAAAAGACCCGTTAATTTTTCCACTCATGATTGGGTTTTGATATAACACGATGAAATTTAGGACAGATACAATTCCAACTCAGTGATCCCCTTTAGGCTTTGATTAAATTAGCAAGTATCCTAATTAAATGTTACGACATAAATGGAAAAATCCCCAAAAAGAAGCCCAGAGACTCAGAAATAAATAAAAGTACCATCTGTCGATATTTCGCCAATTCAGGTATCATCAGGACAGTAGGAGAGGAAGAAATGAAATATAAAGAAAAAAATAATAATAAAAAAAAAACCTATTAAAGAACAAAATGCAGTACATCTTTGACCCAAAGTCAAAAAAGTCACTAACCAGACAGAGACAGCATTCCACACCAAGACTAAGGGAAAAAGGAGGTTACATAACAACAGCTGGAAAAAGTTACATTACAAACAGCTGATCATAAAAAAAAAGAAGGAAATACTCAAACTTAAACGGCTATTAGGGATTGATCCTTCTATACCATCATGCGGATGTCGACTAAAACGGCTATTCCACAAAATACATTCAAAAGCTCAAAATGAGATATAAATAATTGTTAGGACATAATTATGTCTCATTTTGAGCTTTTGCTCTTGCATATTAATATATTTTGTGGAATAGCCGTGTATCCATTGTTTTATTTATAAGGACCTTCCCCTTCTGTGCATATGAACTTTTCCATTACTCTTTTATTTGGTAGATCTTTTCTTATTTAATTTATTTTTATGGTATTTTATTCATTTTTGGGTTTTTAGTTTGAATATTTCCTTTTTTTTATGATCAGGTGTTTGTAATTTAACTTTTCCCAGCTGCTGTCATGTAACCTCCCTTTTCCCTCTGTATGTGCCTGGGTGTCTTGGTGTGGTGTGCTGTATCTGGTTAGTGACTTTTTTGACTCTGAATGTGAGATGTGCTACATTTTGTTGTTCTGTTTTAGATTATTTTTTCTTTATACTTTATTTCTTTCTCTCCTACTGTCCTGATGATGCCTGAATTGTTGAAATATCGACAGATGATTTTTTTAATTTATTTATGTTATTTTTGAGACTCTTGGCTTATTTTTTGTAATTTTTCCATTTATGTCTTACCAATTATTTAGGTCTCATTTTGAGCTTTTGCTCTTGCTTTTTAATCCTAACTAAAGTTTCAAGATGAATTCATTAACATTGGTGTCAAAAACAAGGTAAATCCGGGCATAACAGAATTTCTATTGGCCGATGATGTAGTCTTTCCTATATTATTATAACACAGAACAGGATTTATGTTACATTTGTGCCCGGTTGTTGCACGAATAGAAACTGCTATATTGTCCACAGCAAAAATGCATTCATAAGAAAATTGAAAAATTTGGACTTAGCCGCCGGTTCTTGCATCAAGGTCTTGAATTATTTTTTTGTTTTAAATGTTTTAATTTGGATACCAACTATTTGGGATTAATTGAGGATTACAGTCCAATAAGATTCTGTATTTGATATTTTTATCTGACTGTAGCCAAAAGGAGAGTAGTGTGGTAAGCCTGGCTGGTTATAGGTATGCAATGATTTTTTGAGCGA
This sequence comes from Rhaphigaster nebulosa, assembly GCA_948150685.1. Classification (NCBI taxonomy): domain Eukaryota; kingdom Metazoa; phylum Arthropoda; class Insecta; order Hemiptera; family Pentatomidae; genus Rhaphigaster; species Rhaphigaster nebulosa. The sequence continues at coordinate 129,889,780 of OX411311.1, read as the reverse complement.
ACGGCTCAACTGATTTTCATGTTTGATGGCTCAAATTATTTTTTGAAACAATTTGAACTTAAAATGCAATATTGTATTAAATTTGTTTAATCTGTCCGAGTTTGAGAGTATGTAAAAATTTTTTACATACCGATTTTTCTGTTTCATGGCTCGAATTATCCAGTGTATTCCTGTTGTGAAACAATGTGAGCTCAAAATACTGAAAAATATTTCATTATATTTTAAGTATTTTCGACTTTTTATTGACGTTTCTTATTAGGTATATCATGTGTAAGTTCATCACCATATAGTAATATAATATAAATTGGCAATACTTGAAAACTAAAAATGATAAAATAAAAAATAAAAATTCTGACTACAAAATTAATTTCTCTATCTTATAACCCTATCCGTCCTAAGGGATGGAATGTACTTTCATGTCTACTTAAATGTATTGTTAAGTTGTTAGAGAAGTTGACGTCCATGAATATTGAACCTTAGTGTAGTAGTAGTGTTCCTTCCACAACACATTACTGCTACTTGCAAGTGCATTCCGTCCCATGCATGTCAAAATACAGAAAACTCTTGCAGAACAGCCATTCTGCTCCATCTATATTGGCTTACTTTAAAAGAGCTTAATTTTTTTTAGAAAACAAAAGAGTTATCTGGTTTTAATTATTTATTTATTAATACCAAATAATGCAATTTGACAAATTTTATTCATGGACTAAATATAAGTTTTAGTTGCAAAAAGTACTGAAATAATTTTAGATTTACAGTATTAACCGGTCGTTCGCTATTCTGGCATGTACAGTAATCCGGTGCTCAGTGGGTGTCTGTGATTAGGTTGTTTTTATGTATCCGCATGTCTGTAATAGCGGGAGACTATAGTTTATTATGCTATACACAACTTTTTCACTATTAGTATTTAAGCATGCATTTAAACTTTGTAATTGGAGTGGTTTACCCTTTTGTTTTTTTTACGATTTACACAGAGTACGTTAATGTATTATTAAAAATATTTTCTTTATGTTATAATAGTGATTTTTATTATTTACATTACAAATTGCTATCGTCTATTTCAATAAATTATTGTAAATACATTTTTTTGGTAATTACATGAGGTTTTTAAGTTTGTTTGTTTTTTTAAGCATATCTCCACTAATGTGGCAATTTTGGTAGTCTTCTCTACCAATCGCGATATAGGGCCTGATTAGTGAGATCCTTCTGTTTTTGGTACTGATCTCAATTTTTTGGTAATTTTTGTCAATTAATTAATAGCAATTATGTCATAAAAATGTACATAAATTTTATTGAACAGCAATTCAAATTTTACTGAAGCGGGCATTTATTGCAGTATAAAGGTATTCTAAAATGACTTTTTTATTCCATCAAAATAGTTTTAAGATAATTATATTCATACCCAGGGCCCGTGTGTAGTATTATTGTTTTGTGTATAATAAAGGTATGGGACGGATTTCTGAAAAAATAAAATTATATATATATATACATATATATATATCACTGGCTAGGAAGAAGAGTGCCACAATAAGAAAATTTTTGTTTTTGCAATTTACAAGCTTGCAATTTGCAAGTTACAATTTATTTTAGTTTTTTATGAAAAACTGCCACAATTTAATTCATGATTTATATTTAAATGTCCAGAAAATGAAGATTAACTTTTTTTAAAAATAAATAAAGTAAGTAATATTTTCCGGTAATTTCTGGTTTGATGTTTTATCAGTGAGTTAGGGACAGTGATAAACCTAAATAGGCAAACTTCAAATCCTTCTCCTGTAAAATTCCACTTTTTCGTATTCCACTCTTCTTCCAAGCAGATATGAGTTATATAAAAATATGTGGTTATCCTTTTTTTTGTTCTCTAATTAACTAATAATTAATGCTTGTTCATAGTCCTTTACAATCAATAAAACATGACATATAAAATCTAAAATTGTTTTTGGTGTTGATGAAAGTAAATTTTATATCATAAATTAATAATTTCAAACAGTTGACCCTCAATTTAATATGCAAGATGAATGCAAAAGAGAAAAGTGCTGCAATTTGGAAGACCTGAATTTAATAATCCTGTTTTAATTCGTGCATGGCAATCTGTAATTTGTGTGGTACTTCAGCTGTAGTCAATTTTGAACAAAATTTTTGAAGTATGAGCCATTTTTTTTTACTAACCTGTAAAATGTTTGATCTGTAACCTACACCAAAAAGTGAGAAACAAGGAGGTAAACTGTTTATTTCATAAGATGCATTGTTGCCAAAAAGTTAGGTATTTATAAAATCCTAAATTTAATGAATAATTATCAAATTAGTTTAATTAAAATTTAGTTGAAATAATAATTATTTAACCTGTTGCATTCAATCTTTGCCTTTGCGTTTTAGCAATAGTATAAGTCTCTAAACATCAGCATCGAGAGGCGTCCTATCAATATATTTATTTAAGTTCACGCTAATCATCTGTGCATACCTGGATTTCTCACAGAAGTGGGAACTTTTGTGTCCCATGATATTTATTTCAATTTGGAATATCTTAGGATTCTGAGGCATAAATGTTACTAATGTAGGCTTCTTGAAAAAACTAGTTCTTATTTTAAATATTTTTAAATTATTCATACAAGTACCAAAACATATCGTTGAAGTGATCCAGGTTCCTTCTCCTGTGATGTCCGAAGCTCTGAGTCAGTTAACCGTACACATTCAGTGGCTGTCTATTTTATCAATTTTAATTTTTTTTTTGTTAACTGTTTTTTAAATGACTCACAATTTGAGAAGAATTGTCAAATTTTTGGCAATAAAAGGATGCTAGAAATGAAAAACTAGTTTCTAAACTGTCCCATAGGTCATTGTTCATTGTCTTGGCTATTTTCGAATCTTGATTCACACCGATCTGCTTGGGCAGGGAAATAATGAAAAGCACATGATCAGTTAGTTTGATCCCCCCCCCCCCATCAATATCCCAGTGAATATTGATCCCGTACCTGTTGATTCACTCTCAGTATAAAACATGATCTTCCACAAGGAGATGATCTCCAAAAGGATAACGGTTATGTTTAATAGTGTTCATTCTCCTATCTTCTAGGAAAGACGAGGTAAATCTTTTCTTAACTTATTTATTCAATAATGAATGCTTGTATGTTACTGTTTAAGTTTGCTAATTAGCGAACTCCTAGTATTTTTTTTCTTTAAACTGTATTTGAAAAAAAAACTTAAAAGTTCATTCCTCTGTGCTAATGTGAATAAAAAAATCAAAGAGGAAAGAAAAAAAACACTGATAAGGAGATGAATTTTTTTATGGAATTTAGTTTACGATGAAGCATTGATTCATAGTGATTACAGTGAAAATTAGACAATGAAATATGCCCCTAAAAAAAACAATTCATTTTGGTGTTAACCAGCAACGATACATTCTTCATAGAGCTGTAATTAATTACAGGAAAAAGGAATATGCAACCCTAAATCGAGAGTGTCTTGATCGGAATATATTGATCATGGGCCTGCTTCTGTTTAGGCATATTTGATACCTTATTCGTCATCATCAAAACATCTCTACTCTGGATACTTCTATTTTTGTTCAGGTGTATTTTAAATCTGGAATGTATTGTTGCTATCCGAGTAACATTGCTTGCTTTAGATAGTTAAAGCAATAGCATAACATAAAGAAACATTTTTTTTGTAACAATACATTTTTTTAGGGATTGATAAATTATTTGCCACTTCTATAATTTTGTTTTTATTGAAAACTAGTTTCAAATGTTATGCATTCATCTTATTATAATACTAATTTATATTATATTTAATTTAATATGCATACCAAACTGTATTTTGAATTGCTTATTTATTTATTTCTGTGTGTTTTTAAAACTGAAGATGAATGTATAAGATTCGAAACTAGTTTTCAATAAAAACAAAATTAGTTGACATCCGCATGTTGGTATAGAAGGATCAATCTAATTAGGGATGGATAATTTATTTGCCACTTCTATAAATTTGTTTTATTGAAAATTAGTTTCGAATGTTATACATTCATCCTCAGTTCTAAAAACACACAAAATTAAGCAATTCAAAATATAATTTGGTATTATTAATTAATACAATTATGAATTAATCAATTTAATTTAGATTGATTTAAATTAGATTAATATAAATCAAATAAATGTTTTATAATACTGATTTATATTAATCTAATTTAATATGTATAATAATACCAAACTGCATTTTGAATTGCTTATTTTTGAATTTTTGTGTATTTTTAGAACTGAAGATGAATGTATATAACATTCGAAACTAGTTTTAAATAAAAACAAAATTATAGAAGTGGCAAATAATTTTTCAATTCCTAATTAGATTGATCCTTCTATACCATCATGCGGATGTCAACTGAATACATTTTTTTTTTAAATATCTAGTTTAAAAATGTCCACATCTGTGAGAATGACCCATATAATTTAATTGAAAAAATGTATATTTGATTGGTATTTACATTCTTTCAATATATTAGATAATAAAGAAATAATACTAAGTATTCTTCACTGCATCTGCCAAAGCTTGCAGAGTTTCGTAAGTATTCTTCCAGGGGCGCTAGTATTCAGTGAGTTCGTGTAGTTGTCGCTAGAGCGCACGACTGTGCGGATACAAGAACAAAATAGCAATAATTAAATCTAAAGACTTTGATTTATTCTCTTTTTGATTCACTTACTCAGTAAAAAAGTAATGAGTATGCAAAATGCTGACATTTTACTAAGAAGAGCTCATCACTTTTCCATGACACACTGCCAAAGATTATCAATGACATCTTCACTACAAAGAATCTTCTCTTTTTCAGGAACTCTAGCTCAAAACAAAAATGAACACCTTAGAGTGTTTTAAACAACACCAGTAACTGATCCCTTCTCATAAGGGGATTGCACGATGTGTCCGTCGCCGATTTTGATCAAAATTTTTTCCGTGATTCTATATTGAAAAAAGTCAACACATATCCTTCCGTTTCTTCCAATAGGCCTTAGGAGCTGAGAAAAAATAATAAAACATGCTGATTATGATGATTATTTTACATCTCGTGTTTGAAGAATAACATCGACATTTTTCAGCTAAACATTTGTTTCTTACAGTATACTAAAGGAAAAATATAAACATGAAAAAAATAATTGGCCAAACAAATTTAAAAAAGTTTTTAAATTATTTATTAAACTAACCTCATAGATTTGTTCACACCAAAAATGATTGTAGATTTGTATTCAGTACATCAGAAAAACCTTAAATGTTGAAAAATCTTCGAACACACAAAAAAAAAAAAAAAAAAAAAGGGTTGGGGAAGTTTCTTCTTTCCATTCTTATAAAAAACTATTGTATTATCTTAAATGGTCCGTGTAAAAAACGGTGATTACCATTTAAAAATCAAATTGAAGTTTTTTGCGTATAACGTTGGCACTAAAATACATAGGATCATCACTGTTAAAGCAAATTGCATAGTTTAAGAACCTTTACCGATTTCCCAAATTTGGTTTGAATTATCCAAAAGGTTCCTGATTTATGAGCGATTATTAAAACCTTTAAAAAAGTTTGAGACCCTTGGCAAAATTTTAAGACAAAAATTTCAGTTTTTAGACCAAAATTTTTATTTTCGTTAAAAAATTGAATACAGGGATTTTTCAAAGTGCTAAAAACCAAATCTGACGCCAGTTTTGAATAAAAAAATTCTGTTAATATACTTTAACTAGTATAACACGAAATATAAAATAAAGCATTTTCAGCATGCTTCATTTTTTTTTTTCCAGCTCCTAACACCCATTGGAAAAATGTAGAATCGCCCTAAAAATTTTGATCAAAATCGGCGACGACACATTGTGTACATATACACATTACCCGCTCACATCAAACTTTGTAAATAAATGATAACCTTAAAATACCTTTAGGTAATAAAAGGAATTTGTAAATTGTATATATATATATATATATATATATATATATATATATATATATATATATATATATATATATATATATATATATATATATATTGAAAAGTGTTATAAACAAAGTTTAATAACTGGAAAAAATATATAATTCCATGAGATTTTCCTACTCATTGAGAATTTTAAAACATTTCCTCAAAGTTAGGTTTTTGGACTTTTATTAAAATTAATATCAAGATTGGACGGAAGCACTTGGCGCTTCAAGTAAGGAACTCACAAAACTCTTTAAGCCGTAGCAAGCTTCAGTGAAGAACTTACTTAATTATTTCTTTATTACTGTATATAAACTAATGTATTATATTATAAAAATAGTCCAGGCGCGATAGTTTATTTTTTTAAATAAATAACCGCTGGACTTTCTCAACCTGATAATTAGGAGTAAAATAGTAGAAACAATTATATATGTTTTAGATAAAATCGATATGTAGCAACATGGTAAAAAAAAAATTCATAAAGGAAACGAAAAGTGTTTTTTTCACGTTTAAGATGTGAATTTTTAATTTTTAAGAAAAATGCGCTGCAAATTATTACACAATGGTTTATTATTTCCACTTAATAATATTTCAAAAATATCTATTCTGCCCAAGTAAAAAAATTAAGCTATAGGCATTAAGGAAAAGAAATTTGAAGCTTGTTCTAAGATGAATGCCGTGAGAGTGCCGAATTGTGTAAATGCAAGTAGGCTGTGATGGTTAGGAAATGTAATCAGAGGGTAAAATGATACAGAGGAAATATTTGGTGTGCACTTCAGAGGGAAAAGAAAGAGGAAAGACTAAGGAATCTAAAGGAAGTGCAGAAATAATAATCAATTAATAACAATAATCCAAGGAAGGATAAAGCAGAGAAATACGAAGAAGTCAGAAGCCCAATAGATAAGTCAGGAGGCCTAGGGACACGATGACCAGCAGTGTCGGAGAATTAGTCTACGAAGTTCATTACGCTATATCTCAGCTAATCTAAGCCCGATTCAATTTTTTTTTTTCATTTTGTATGGAATTTCGTCAGCTTTCGTTTAAATACTCGTACAATAAAAGTGCAAAAAAAATTTTTGGTGCGGACGGATTTTTTTTTTATTCGATATTTGGATTCTACGTATCTTGAAACATAAAACCTCAAATTTTGAGGGGAGGGGGTTACAAAAATTTTTTCTTTGGTCATTTCCAAAGGTCTATTATTGAAAATAATAAACTAATAGAGCGTAATAGCATTTGAAATACGAAAAAATTAGTTTTAAACAATGGAAGTCGGCCCATAACTTTTTGCAAAAAAAAAAAAAAAAAAGAAATTAAAAACCGCGAAATATAGATATTTTATTACGGGGCTTGTAAAAAAAATTATAACAAAATAATAACTTTTCCCAGAAATTGAGAAAATATAAAAACAGCTTACTCGAAAAATTTGTTTGAACAAGGACTAAAATGGCTCCAAAGCCATATTTTAAAGCGCTATTTAAACTCCCGAGGAGTTTCTCCACAATCCTATTTTCATCAAATATATGTGAGGTTCGATTAAAGACCTAAAACTTGTGTTATAGGGCTCTTTCTCGATTCGGCCGCCAGTGGTGAGGTAGAATAGAGAAAGTGACCAAGGGTTTAAGAAAGGCTCTCTGGCACAAATAGCACTTTGAAAAATGGCTCTAGGACCATTTTGAACCTTGTTCCGGTTCGATTAAATACCTAAAAAGCAAATTGGAACACGTAATATATTTTCTATTACTGGTCCATTAAAATCTAACAGAGACGATTGTGAATAAAAAAATCGACTGCCAATTAGGGATAAAAATACAATTAAAATGTAATGTTTCAAGAAGTTCATCTTCAGAGAAGTTTTGACACAATCCCATATGTCTTAGTATAATGAATTTATTTATAGCAATAATAAAATAGTATAATCATATGGTAAAATGGCTAAGCAAGAAAATAGATTAAGAAATTTACTGACAACCAATTTAGAATCGAAATTAGCAAAAGGTTTTCCCAGCTTCAAGAGAAGTGTTGAAAAGGAAATAATAAAGCATGATCATTCTTACAGGGGCTACAGGAGAGACAGGGAGGAACACAGGATAAAAGCTCTTGAGGAAATAGCAGAAATTAGAGCGAAGAATCAAAGCCTGCTAGAACAGCAGTTGGAAGAAGTAACTAAGGTGTTCCATGAGCAGCAACAAGAATTACTAGCAAGGAACGCCATTATGACACCTGAAGAAATAGAGGAGTTTAGAGAACTGCAAAATAAACACTATATTATAGGGAATAGACTTGAGAAGTTTCTTCAAGAAGACAGGTCTCAGTATGGCGTCGAACACCTGATAGAGGAAAATCCCAGCGACACGGATACCGAGTCGGACAATAATTTGGAGGAAGCGGAACAGAAAGAAAAGACGATCAGGGAAATCGTGGCGGAACATCTGGCCTTGGGGGAGATACCTTCCAACTTCGAGTACTCCCACAAGTACCGCTATCCGTACGATCCGCAGCTCAACACCTCCGGGAAGTGGGACCTTTGGAAGCAGCCCTGGTTCTTGGAGACCTTCCCGAAGCACCTTCTCGAAGTTCTGAAGGAGACGAGCAGGGAGTTTCTCAAGAAATCGAGTCGCGAAGTCTTCGAAGAGGTGGACGAGGAACAAGATGTGGGTGAGGAACACAATCCGCTGGATGGAGCTCAGTATTCTGACAGTGGAGTGGATGAGGACTGACATCTCCTCTCAGGGGGTCAGCCTCATTGGTCAATATGAAATTTTATCCTGGGAAAGATTTTCTCAATAAATGTTCATTCGAAAATCGTATGAGATGTTTTTTTTAATTCGATGGATGTAAGGGTGTGATGGTAGAGCGTGTTGAAGCGTCGCTCAGCATTCCTGAGTCAAAAGTGGAATTTCGTGTGATAGGTTGCGAGAAATTTCGACCTTCGAAAATCTACCCTCCCTATTCTAGTAATATCACTACTACATATTATTACGGTAGTATAGATCCCTTTTCCGGCTCTCAGGAGCGATGGATTTTGATGAATAAGGTATCAAAAGAAAGGGTATTTCATAGAGAAGTGACGAATTGCAATTTTGTTTCTTAAATTCTTACAAGGGCTTAAATAAAAGTGATGAATAAACTGGGAGGTTTCAAAGCTTTGACAACTGAGAGTCGGCGGATCGAGACGGGATAAGTTGGGTTTTGAAGATTTTGACGCGGGCATCAAGATCATACTGCTCCAGCGTTTTAAAGCTCAAAACTACCTTTTTTAAAATAACGCACGATATTGGGCAGCTCGGGCGCTATGCCATCTTGCGTACGTGTAGTTGTCATGGCAACTTTATACATATAACAGCAAGTTAAAAAACTTTTTAATAAGTTTTAAATTATTCTGTTAAGATTTTTTTTTTAGATTTCTATGAATGATTGAGGAGATTATATGTTCTTTCCCGTGTCTAACCCTATAAGGCATTGTTAAATATGAATGCTACACATAGAAAATGGTATAGCTGAGTCTTATTGCTTAGCCGTTAATCTGAAGGGATTAATAATTACTTATTAAGTAAACTGTTACTTCAACATGATAATTATAAATTATGCTGCTTTACCAAATGTGTTTGTTAAATATAGTTTCATGGTTATTATTACATTGTTTCTAACATACGGATATATTATATTGTTTCTAACATTATAGGAAGAAACTAGCTTATACTTGGAATGCATTAGGGAGAAGATAGATAGACATGCCTGATAGAGAGTTCTGGCTCGGGTATACTAGTACATATAATAAGCATTCGGGTCTTTAACAGATAATAAGAAAGTTAATGAACTGTAATGAAAGGCAGTGGACAAATGTGTCCCTGCGCCATTGTTGGGAAAAACGGAATTCCATTTACAATTACAAATAATTTGAATTTGAATTGGAATCACTTGATGAACCACTATAATTGTGGGCTGCAAGTACAATTACTTGTTGAGTCAAAGTAATTGCGATTACAATTACAATTATTTTTAATTGTAATATTATTTCTGCAATTTCTGTAATTGTAATCAGTAATTGCAAAAACTTAACAACGGAACGGCGTTAAAAACCGTTATATCCACAAATATACTATGAGACACGTTTCAAATTGACGAATTTCAATGAATCGAGTGCACAATTACAATAATTACGACAAAATTAAGTATAGACTAAATGTCCTATGACTTGAATTTGAGACAATTGTAGTTAAATATTACAATTACTTTAGTGTAATTGTAATTGAATATTAAAATTCCTTTAGTGTAATTGAAATTGAATATTACATTTACTTTATTGTAATCTTTCTTTAAAACCACTAATTTCAATGTTTTGGATCATTTAACAGTTTTCTTATTAAAATTATTATTGCCCACTTTTACTCATATAATTGAAGAAATAATTAAATACTCGTGCAATTAATTATTGCCTAACTTAGCCAACAAATCGTTGAGTGGAAATGCGACCGAGTTTTGTTTAATTAATCAATTTTTATGGTACTTCTAATTCAACTAAAATAATTACAATTAAATGTAATTGTTATGATTTAAATTGCATGTTATTGTAATTGTAGTTGCAACACAGACAGTCACAGTCTGTCAAATGATCCAAAACATTAAAAAAGTATTTTAAAAGAAAGATTACAATAAAGTAAATGTAATATTATATTTCAATTGCACTAAAATAATTGTAATATTCAACTACAATTATCTCAAATTCAATTCATAGGACAGTTACTCTATACTTAATTTTGTCGTAATCATTGTAATTGTGCACTCGATTCATTGAAAATCGTCATTTTGAAACGTATCTCTTAGTATATTTGTGGATATAACGGTTTTTAACGCCGTTCCGTTGTTAACTTTTTGCAATTACTGATTACAATTACAGAAATTGCAGAAATAATATTACAATTAAAAATAATTGTAAATGTAAACGCAAATACTTTGATTCATCTAGTAATTGTACTTGCAGCCCAGTGGTTCATCAAGTAATTCCAGTTCAAATTCCAATTATTTGTAATTGTAATTAGAATTACGTTTTGCCCAACAATGGCGCATTTGTCAACTCCCTGAAATTACAGTTCATTAAATTTCTTATTATCTAGCTTAGTGACAATAAATTATAAAATTGCTTTGGTATTAATTTTCGAAGGAATATAGAAACAGTTGACATACGCATTACCGATTACAATTACTTGGAATTGCAGAAATAACATTACAATTAGAGATAATTATAATTGTAATCGCAATTACTTTGACTCAACTAGTAATTGCAATTGCGGCCCACAATTACAATTACTTTGACTCAACTAGTAATTGTAATTGCGGCCTACAATTACAGTGGTTCATCAAGTAATTGAAATTCCAATTCCAATTATTTGTAATTGGAATTGAAATTACGTTTACCCCACCAATGGCGGAGAGATAAATTTGCCAACTGCCTGTAATGAACTTTCTTATTATCTAACTAAATGACAATAAATTATAAAATTGTTTTGGTATTACTTTTCGAATTATATATAGAAACAGTTGACGTACGCATGATAATATAGAAGGATCAATCTAATTAGGGATTGATAAATTATTTGTCACTTCTATAATTTTATTTTTATTGAAAACTAGTTTCGAATATTATACATTTATCTTCAGTTCTAAAAACCCAAAAATTCAAAATTAAGCAATTTAAATTACATTGTATTTAAATAAGCAATATAAAATACATTGTATTTAAATAAGCAATTTAAAATACAGTGTATTCTAAATTGTTTATTTTTGAATTTTTGTTTGGTTTTAGAACTGCTGATGAATGTATAACATTTGAAATTAATTCTCAATAAAAAGAAAATTATAGAAGTGGCAAATAATTTATCAATCCCTAATTAATATAGAAATATTGGCTTGGTAGCGAATAATTAGAAGATACCTTAAATAGTCTCAATTAGATAGAATTATTAAAAAAAAAAAAATAAAAAATAAAATGAACAAATAATTGAAAACAACGGTTGCTTGGATACATCAACAATCGATACATCGATTGTACTAAATCCCTCCTGTTTATTTGCTAATTTTCAAGAGTGTACGGATCGTTTCTATATTTTCAACGAAACCCTTTAATTAATTACCTTTTTATTGATGCGCGTGTCGTTCAATAAGTGGTAATTGTCTGTTGTTATGCAGCCAAATTTTTCCATTCACCTGTTTATGCTTTATGCTTGTTTACTAATTTAACACGTGTCATCCTAATCAGGATATTTACTAATAGAAAAGACACTAGAATATTCAATATTGGTTTATTTAGTTCTATTAATTAATCATTATTATGTATAAGGTGCAAAATTAGATCTTTATTTTAATAAAGTGTTTGTTTTTACGTTTAAACACTTATAATTAAATGCATCTATTTAAATAGGAACTTCACTTCTTTAATACGTTTATTTAACTAAGACTATTTAAATACTTATAATATATTGTATTAACTATTCAGTAAATATTTGTATTTAGAACAAAACAACTACGTAAATATTTAATACACAAACCTTACGATTTCATATCAATTATATTTATAACTAGTACCCGAGCGAGAACTCGCATTAGAAATCTTCTAATCCCTAATTCCAAGTATAAGCGATATTGGAGAAACATATTTATTCGTGTAAACAATATAATATTATCAAAATAGTTTATTTAACACATACATTTGGTGAAGCTACATAGTTTGTAATGGCTATATTGAAATTACAGTTCATACTTAATAAGTAATTAGCTTATCCTACTGGAAAACATCTCTTCAATTTAGCAGTTAGGCAATTAGATCCAGCTATAACATTTTCTATGTATAGTATTCATATTAAGCAGTGCCCTTTAGGGTTGGACATGGGAAACAATATATAATTTCCCACTCATTAAAAGTGTTTGTAAACAGACTCAAATTGATATAAAGTTGCCATGACAACGGAACGAACGCAAGATGGCACCGGGCCCCTTGCGGACCTATATCCTGCGTTATTTTAAAAAAGGTAGGCTTTGAGCTTTAAAACGCTGGACCAATATGATCTTGTTGATGCCCGCGTCAAAATCTTTAAAACCCAACTTATCCCGTCTCGATCCGCAGACTTTCAGTCGTCAAAGTTTTGAAACCTTCCAGTTTTTTCATCACTTTTATTTAAGCCCTAGTAAGAATTTAAGAAACAAAACTGGAATTCGTCACATCTCCATGAAATTTCCTTTCTTCTGATACTCCAATCGTCAAAATCCATCGCTCCTGAGAGCCGGAAAAGGGATCTATACTACCTTAATAATATACTAGTGTACCCGAGCGAGAACTCTCGCATTAGATATCAATCCTAATACATTAGAAGTATAAGCGATATTAGGGAAACATATTTATTCGTATAAACAATATAATATTACCAAAAAAGTTTATTTAACACACAGATTTGGTGAAGCTACATAGTTTGTAATGACTATGTTGAAGTTACAGTTCATACTTAATAAGTAATTAGCTTATCCTACTGGAAAACATCTCTTCAATTTAACAGTTAGACAATTAGATTCATATACCGTTTTCTAAATGTATTCATACTTAACAGTGCCCTTTAGGGTTGGACATGGGAGATAGTATATAATTTACCACTCATTAAAAGTTTTTGTAAACAGACTCAAATTGATATAAAGTTGCCATGACAACGGCACGTACGCAAGATGGCATGAGTCCCATGCGGACCTGTATCGTGCATTATCTCGAAAACGGTAGGTTTTAGGGCTTTAAAACGCTGGACCAATACGCTCCGTAGGAGCGTATATGGTCTTGATGCCCGCGTCAAAATCTTTAAAACGCAACCTATCCCGTCTCGATCCGCCGACTCTCAGTCGTCAAAGCTTTGAAACCTCCCAGTTTTTTCATCACTTTTATTTAAGCCCTTGTAAGATTTTAAGAAACAAAACTGGAATTCGTCACATCTCCATGAAATTCCCTTTCTTTTGATACCTCACCCGTCAAAATCCATCGCTCCTGAGAGCCGGAAAAGGGATCTATACTACCGTAATAATATATAGTAGTGATAGTGATGGTTGATTATTTTAATTTAATTTATCAAAATTTATCAAAGTTTGGCATTTTTAGAAACGTAGAATCCTAAAATCCAACAAAAAATGAAAATCCGTCCGTCCCCGGCTATTTTCCGATACTAATGTGCCGATTTTTTTTTATATATTCAGTTGAAAACTGGTGTAATTTTTACTAATTTAAAGAATAGCCAATGTTCTAGTATGAATCACATAATTTTTTTTTGAATCTCAGAATCTTGGACATTAGTATAGCTTTATTTCAGGTTACATATTTTAAATATTTTGGAATACTACTCTTCAAAGTAAAGTCCATTGTTTTCAACTACTTTCCCCCAACTTTCTACCAGTAATTGGATTTGATGTCGGTACCACTCTTTTGGTTTTGAAGCAAAGAACTCTTCCCCTCCAATTTTTACGTCCTCTTAATTATCAAAGATCCGACCTTTTAAAAAATGAGCCATTGATCTAAACAAACCATAATCTGATTGTGCAATATCTGGGTTATAAGCAGGATGAGGCAAAACGTTTACTCCTTGAAGTTCCGATAATTTTTCCTCGGTCAAACGAGAACGATGTGCAGGGGCATTGTGGTATTGCAAAATGGCTTGGTCCCTGTTGACCAAAGCGGGGTACTTTGCACTCAAAACTGCATAAACTCTGTCTAGCTGTTCACAGTAAAGGTTCGAGTCCTTACTACTGCCGATAAATCACGAGTAGTCGCATGTGGGTCCTGGTTCACACATTCAAGAAGAACGTCATCATCAACGACCTGATCTGGATTGTGCGGCAGTATTTCGATGGATAATTGACTCTCCTTCTATGGCACAAATTTCTTCGGCGGCTGCCTTTGCGCTTAAATCTTTTTTCCGGCAATGTTTCAAAATACCGCGAATCACGATTTTTTCTCCTGACATTGCACGTGCGTTTTAAAAATGTAAATGACCCCATAAAGCCAAATCAAGTCACAAGGAATTAAAGGATTAATCAAAATAAACATTGACATAAATAGTAGGAACAAAAACATTCTTATAGAATAATTATGAGAGTAGGAATTAAGGGTTGCGTTCATGCACAAGGACTTTTGTAGCAACCTAGTACAATTACACAGTACATCGTTAATATACGTTATTATTACATTATTATTATTACGTTAATATACACGTTAATATACGTTAGTGCATCGTTAATACACGTTAATATACATTATTATTATTATTATTATTATTATTATTATTATTATTATTTTTATTTAATTTTCGACACTTTCGAAAAAGGGTTTTTCCTGGAGAGGGGGAGCATCAACTCCAACCACTCAGGTCACTGTTTGTTTAGTCGTCTTTATTGTATGTTTAGAAAACTCCTTACAATCCTTGAGGTATTCAACAGCACAGCTTTCTGGGCTTCATTTATAACAGCCGTCGAGAGACCCAGCCGTTCAGTCGCTTCCACAGTGGACACTGGTATCAGACCATTGCTGGAGATCACAATAGCCCTCACAATCACTTTATCCAGTCTGTACAGATCTTTTAATTCAGCTGCTAGAGCTTGATATTTTCGAATTTTTTCTGCACATACTGAATTAGTGTTTCCATCATTCGGCACAGCAATATCTATTATCTCTGCTGTCTTCATATTACCATCAATCAGCACGATATCAGGTCTGTTGTGGGTCACGGAATGGTCTGTTATAAACGACTGATTCCAATACAATCTTATCCCTACCCTCTGGACGATTTCTTTAGGACTGTACTTATAATATGGCATCAAGTCATTTAATAATTTTCTTTTTACTCCTATCGCCTGGTGATAGATTTTGGCAACATCATCATGCCTCTTGAGGTATTCTGTGCCAGCCAACGCACCGCATCCTCCAGTTATGTGCTGAATAGACTCGTATGTGCTGGCACAGAGCCTACATTTGTCTGATACGTTCTGTTGTTTCAAGACGTGTCGCCAGTAAGACCTAGTTGCTATGACCTGATCCTGGATTGCTATAAGAAATCCTTCTGTTTCGGGGAACAGACTTCCTCTAACTAGCCAGCTAGTAGACAAAGTTTTATCTATTTCAGTTTGCTGGAGCTGGTGATAAAATCTCCCATGTAATGCTTTCGATTTCCATTCTTCCAGTCGTTCGCTGTTGGTAATAATGTTGGACGCAACTTCTTGAGAGACTAATTGCAAGGCAGTGTGCCCCCGGTCAAGACTGCATATTATTTTATGCAATGGCACCTCGCTTTGTTTGAAGTACTGTCCTAGGGTCATTTCTTGCTTTCGGCACGCCTCTTCAATGTTTGTGAGACCCCTCCCACCTTCCTTTCTAGGCAGATAAAGCCTTGCGATGGATGCAGTCGGATGATGCATTCTGGACCCAGTCATACTCGTTCGTATTAGTCTATCTAATTCTTGGAGAGATGTTGTAGACCATTTTAGGACTCCGAAGCTGTATGATATGGCTGGTATAACCCACGTATTTATAGCTTTTATTTTCGATCCTGAGGATAGATATGTTGCAAGGATAATCTTCAATCTCTTTTTTAATGATTCCATGAGGTTATTCTTTACATCCTTCCTCGCAATTTTAACATGTTGTTCTATCCCAAGATACTTGTACATTTCTTCTTTTTGAAGATGCTTAATCCGCAGTTCATCATCAAACATACTTTCAGAAATAACTGGTTTTCCTTTTATCACATGAAGAACAGCGCATTTCTCAATACCAAGCGACATCTGTATTGAATCACTAAACTGGATTACTGTTTTTATCATAGACTGTAACTGAGATTTATTCTTTGCATAAAGCTTCATTAACTATTAATAGCTTCATTAATAATTAATAAAGCTTCACTTAATTATTATTATTATTATTATTACGTTATTATTACGTTAGTAATATTATTTAATAATAGTTAATAATAATTAATTAATTAATAATAATTAATAATAGTTAATAATAAAATTAATAATATTATTATTACTATTATTATTACGTTATTATTACGTTAATATACGTTAATATAAAATTATGAAATTTCACGAATTGCTTTGGAATGTTCTTTTTATCAGAAAATACTTGGAAAACAGACTGTAATAAACGATAGCTATACAAACATAATTAAATAAAATAACAATGCAGATAATGTAATAACCCATAAAGATCATTAACGCTATTATAATAAAAAATTATATAATAAATGAAGTTATAAACCTTTATTTTCCTCACATCCTCTCCAAAATGAGAAATAAATAACAAGAATTGATAAACGTTAACCTAAAGCCAACCATTCACGGCCCTAAATGCAGGACTACTTTGTAGGACTACTCTAGATATCGGACTACCGTTGGACTCCTGTGAAAGGGGTTGTAGTCCTCCTGAGAGCGTGTAGGATGTTTGCAGACTTCTCCGATCGTCCTAGAAGCATTCCTCCCTTCTAACATCCTTCTGCGTTGGATCCTGAGCAGGGTTATCGTCTTACAAACTCCAAATTTACTTCTACGCCATTAATTGTTTTCAATATTTGTTTACTATTAGTCAACAACTGCCAGGTTGGTATTTTTCTCCCTAGATTACGTTTTTTTTACTCTTTTTTTTTTGTGTTTTATTTTTATGATCATTTTTATTTAATTAGAAACTAATAATTAGAATGATAAGAAAAAAACATTGGCTTGAAAAAACATCTTCAGTTTTTTTTATTACTTTATTTTACACATATTTTCGAAACATGCAATTTTATAAGCTAATAAAAATATGTTCTCATGTCCAAAACTCCTAATAACGTCACTGTAACGTTCTATTGTTGGGACTGAATTGAAATATTAAATTAATAATGTGATTAAATCTGAATGACGATAATTTTGAACTAATAATTTTGTTAATTAAATGTTCATCTCTAATTTATCTTGTTTTAAGTTTGCTAGTAATCATTAATTTGGCACCGATTTTTCAACTAGTATAAGGAATTTATGTAATATGGAATTAAAGTAATATGAAAATGTACAAACCTTTTTAAATAAAAACGTATAATTAGGGATTGATAAATTATTTGTCACTTCTATAATTTCGTTTTATTGAAAAATAGTTTCGAATTTTATACATTCAACTTCAGTTCAAGGTTTAAATGGATTATATCAAACAGAAAAGTTTGTACTGGTTTCTTCTAGCACTACTGTAGTATACTCTTAATTCAGTACTAACAGTTAATCAGTGGGTTGTTAGTTCAGCGCTAGAAGAAACCAGTACAAACTTTTCTGATTGATATAATCCATTTAAACCTTGAACTGAAGATGAATGTATAACATTCGAAACTATTTTTCAATAAAACGATATTATAGAAGTGGCAAACAATTCATCAATCCCTAATTAGATTGATCCTTCTGTATTATCATGCGGTTGTCAACTAAAAACGTATAACACAAATATAAATCTTAAGTAAATTTGTTATAATTCATCCTTAACTACAGATATGATTTTGCTATGCATCCTTAAGTAATTTTTATAATCCTTATAAAGACTAAACAGATAAATACCGAGAATTCCCTCTCTTGGGGAAGATAGAGTAGCCAATGATGACGGTGCTGAAAATAGAAACCGCCCCGGGCCGGGATCTAGTAAATAACAAAATTTCATCTACCCCCTACTGGTCGAAAAGTGTTAAGACAACCCAGGAAGGAGGGAGAAAAGTTGTAAGAATTTCACTTTGGCCCTGATTTCGATGGCAACTACACTCTATAGCTGACCGCTAAAGGCGACACTGACTCGTGCTTCTTCCTTGGACCATGACTCAAGATATTTTGGGGTACAGATGGAGAGGTATCATCGTCATCAGGCCATCGAGCTGACGAGGAATGACGAGCAAGACAACCACCATAGAATCTAAAGGCCTTTTTCATCAATTAAGATATTTATATTAAAACATTTAATGGCTAAGTCTATCTTGAATCATTCTCTGGTTAACCTCATGTGTCAGTTTAATAGATTAATTTTGATAAATAAAGATAAATGTTTGGAAAAAGGTTGCTGTTTAATATCCAAGTCCATTAATAATTTTGATCCTTCTGAAAAAGCATAATATAAATAAACCTGAGTAACATTATGGTATTATTAATTCTGTAAGTAAGAATATTATCTTCGCTAATCCAAAAACAATGATAAACCCAAATCAGGTCCTTGGAAAGGTACCCAATTTAGAGGACTCAACAGGTAATTAATATTTGACGTTATACTTTAAAAAGAGGACGTGACGGCCGAGTACGTTGGGGCGAGGGTCCCAGAGTGCCCGGTTCGGAACGTTGTGGGTTCGATTCCCACCTTGGGTCGGTTAATATTTATTTCGTGGCGATCCCACGAAATGAATCTTGACTCTCCCATTCTGGTTAGTACGCGGCGGTGACGTAAAAGTAGCCGTCAGGGGTAGGCAAAAAGGACCATAAGGCCCACTTGCCGGATTAGTTCCCTCCCCCCCTAATACCAGTACCAGTACCAATATACTTTAATAATTTTGGGATAATCATCCTCAATTGGCCAATGGCATCCCTTATTTTCAGTATTCAAACTTATGAGAGTAAACCAAATCATTTTAGGATAAAACATAACAATATAGAATGGCATCCCTTGTAAGAGAATTTAAATTACAAATTAGTCCTGAAATCAACTATCTTTATATGCTATTGAATGCATAGCAGTTTGCTAAATAAAAAGAAATACCATAACTCTGGCAGACGTTTCGCTTTTATCTTTTCATCTCATCACACATCATTTTATAGAATTCACCTCTGCTGTTAACTCTACCGAAGATTCGTCGAAGTTCTTTTTATAAACCTTTAACTTAGTTCGAGTTTTTGGTTGAAATGCTTACAATCAGCACAACAGAACATTCTTTATGTTTTTCACTGTTGTATAAATTTATATTTTTTTCTCAATTCTCTATTAAATGAATGTATAATCCTTAAGGACAATAATCAATTTTTACGTACAGTATTTCTGACGTCACCTTTTCAGTGCCTTCCTCTCCTATAATCAAAAACGACTAGTCACCTCCGTTTAATTTCAAGGGCAATAAATGTACTATCGATTGTATGATTGATGGAAGTGAATGCTCTGACATGTAATCACTTGTGATTATAAAAGCCAGACATACTACTCCACTGTTCCATCATGGAAGGCAAAGCCCAGAAGAAGACCAACTGGCCTTACTTTTCCAAGAGTCATGATAAGTTGTTCAAGGGGTTCAGACCAAAGGAATCCTATGGGAATACTCCTTAGCAAGCTAGAGGAGAGTGGGGAAAAAGGTTAAGAGTGGAAGAGTGGGGGAACAGATGAAGAATGGAACAATAGGGACGACTTTCTCTAACTTACCAAGTGGAAGCGAGTGATCCATTAATGAATTGGTTAGTTTCTCATTCACTAAGAAAACCTTTGTAAATAAATGAGAGCAAAAACGAAAAAAACGCTGCAAATTATTACGCAATGGTTTATTATTTACACTTATTAATATTTCAAAAATATCTATTCTGTAAAAAAAAGAAGCCGGAGAATTTGTCTACGAAGTTCATCTCAGCTAATACTGGTCAAATTTAAATGATTTTTTTTCCTTTTGTAGAGAATTTCATCAGCTTTCGTTTAAATACAATACTTTACACCTAAAATTTGCGTACGGATTTTTTTTTTTCTCGATGTTTTAAACCTAAAACCTCAAATTTTGAGAAGGGGTTACAAAAATGTTTTCTTTGGTCGAGCCTAAGGTCTATTGTTGAAAATAATAAAGCAAAAGTTAACGGATTTCTTTGCAAATATATTCTTGGAAAAAAACAATTTTTTAATCCGGAACATGCCATTTTAGAATAATAATACAATAGTAAAACAATAAAATGTTGGCTTTGGAGCCTTAAATTTAAAGAAAGAAAAATAGCGATTAATTAAAAATATACTAATAAATAATATTGAAATAATGTGATGATTTGATAGTGATGGTTACAACTGAGATAAGCTGAGTTGAGGCGAGCTTTGAACCCAACCAGGTCCGATTTCAGTTTCTGCTCCATTCAAATTTGTGTGCCAATGGAAGATGATGTAGTTACAGTCGGACATTTGAATGTTTGATCTTCTTATGGAAGGCCGTATTATTGATCTAAATAAGCTTTCCTAAAATACATTAATCTAAAAAAATACCACGGTACCAATTATTAACCAATAATACGGTTCGAGACCGACTGTGGATGATAATTAATTATTCTGTTATCAGCAGTGGATCAGCCCTGTGGGGCTGCAGATCCTATTGGGGCTCACCCAGCTTAAAGAAGGTACCCTTAATTTGGGGAAAAACCTGGTGGTGGAGCGTGATCTCTGCCAAATCACTTCCTTGCACAACCGTTGGCCTAGAAACATTACGGTCCTTACCTTGTACTGAACCCAAGACCCGTCATGGGTTGTAGTGGTACAGGTTTTTTTATTTGGTTTTTTTCAATATCTTGATATTTTTAATTTTATTAAAAATACGATCTTAGTGACGAGCTCTGCTCTTCAAGCTTTTTTAAAAGTTCATCACTTCCTACATCGATGTCGCTTAAAGGTAATATTGGTTCGGAATCGATAATCAGCTCATCTCGATTCAAGGACTCGGGACTGCTGTTGATTCGGATTACGCTGCACCCGAAGGCCGTAATATCGACTACTTCTATTGACTCAACTGTTCCGCTAAACTATAAAAACTTGCAAGGATCTGGGATGTGACAGTTCCTTCAGGATGGTCGGGCTTCTTCTTGTATCTTTAGTGGCGTGTCTTCTGTCTTCGGAAGCGAATGTCGTCTCCAGGGTAGACCCTGCCGGTATGTTACTTTTTCCAGCATTTGATTACGTATAATTCCTTGGTGGAAATTTCGCAATTTTAAAATGAGTTTCCTAAAAATAACTCTGTAAGTCACGACTTTCTCTGTGGGGTATTCACTTCTAATATATATATATATATATATTTTGTGAACTTTGCGAACCAATTTATTTATTGAACCAATTTAGGATTTATTTATTTTCTTTTTCACCCGTTTATTCCCGTTCCAATCACAACGCAAATCTACTGAATACGAATGTGACATTGTATAAACCTTTTTCGCCTCAGTTTACATTATCCTCTTGTAATATATATAACATTAGTTATATAATAGCAAATCTTAATCCAAAAAAATCGCCAGTATTCGACAAGATTCGAGCTATCATAACAGAACACAATAAACAATTGATGAATTTTTTTCATTCACAAAATAATTTAATCTCTTAACAGTTATTATAATTATCTTATTTTGTTTTCCGTGTCAATCTTTAAAAAAATAAATAAAAATTCATCGACAGTCGTTTTAAATGTCTTCCATGAATATTTATATGTCAAATTTGAAGAAAATCAAACATTTGGCCGTAACTGCAAAATAAATTGATTTTTAGTTGTCTTTTTTTGAATTTGTTTTTTTTTATAATGTGATTGATAATGGTTTTATTGTACACGTTATTTTTTGCTATGGAATATATTATTTTAATTTTTTATTATAGCTCTACCACTATCAATCACATTTTAAAAAAACAAATACAAAAAAGACAATTATTGATATCTATTCAACAACCCCCGAAGACAGGCCCATCCCGAAACATTATAACATGATTCCATATTACGGCCCTATATCCACCAAAGTCGGAAATGAATTGAAAAAACTAGGATTAAACCCTGCATTTAAAATAGAAAAAACCCTATCCTCATATTTCTCTTATCCTAAAGACAAAATAGACTCTTTCCAAAAAAGCGGAGTATAAGAACTAAATTGTAATTATTGTGCAGCCAAATACACGGGAAAACTGGAAGATCGCTAAATCAGAGATTAAAGGAACATATACGTGTATATAATAATAAGACAGATAATTCCAACTTTGCAATTCATTTAAATGAAAATAATCATAAATTCATCAAAGACTCAGGAGTTAAATTAATAAATCACGTTGAAAACAGTCTCAAATTAAATATACATGAAGCACTTGAAATAATAAAATCCTTCAAATCCAATCCAGATTTTTGCATAAATGGCCAAATAAATATCTCCAATCTTAAATTTATTCCCATCTATAACAGAAAAACAATTACTGATTAAAAGAATTACTGGAAAAACCCCGACCCTTACACCGTTTACCTATAAACACCCCACCTTTTTTCCATGTTAGTTCAATGCGAGAAGAAACCAGTACAAACTTTTCTGTTTGATATAATCTACTTAAAACTTGGTGAATACCAACATATATTTGATTTCTTGTCTTAATAAAATTCATAATTCATACATTTTTTATAATGCTAACTTATATTATATTTAATTTAATATGTATAATAATGCCAAACTGTATTTTGAATTGCTTATGTTTAAATTTTTGTGTATTTTAAGAACTTTTTAGAACTTGTGTGTTTTTAGAGATGAATGTATAACATTCGAAATTAGTTTTCGATAAAAACAAAATGATAGAAGTGGCAAATAATTTATCAATCCCTAATGAAACTGTTTTTTGATAATATACAGCCAAAAAAACCACTGCCATCTTGAATCGGCATTAAAAAACTAAAATACCGACATATATGCCGTTTTTTCTTACTTCAAGGAACATTTGTGCCAAATCTGAAGAAAATCGAATGACGCGTTTGATCGGAATCATGTAACAAATGATAGGGATGTGAATATCGAAAAATGTGCTTAGAGATTAAAATATCGATATACATCGTGTTGATAATTTTTTAACTATATCTTAATAGCAGTGGAATATATCAATAAAAAAATATAAGGATATTTCGATATATTGGGCCTCAAAATTTATAATCTTTTAAAGGGACACACACATGTGCCGATGTAATTAAGATATTGTTTTTGTTATGTCAATATTTTTGGGGCGAGAAAATTAAGATATTGTTTTTATAAATTCGATATTTCTGTACCGATATAATTAATATATTTTTTTATGTTATCGATATTTCTGTGCCGATATTATCAATATATCGATATTGTTAACCAATATCAATATCGATATTTTGCTTTCCACATCCCACCCCTAGAATATTTAAAAAAAATTTTTTATGTTTTTAGGAAATTTGTTTGCCTTTCAAACGATTATATACATAATCTACCACACTTATATACAAAATATATAGTTTCTGCGCTATATAGTACTATATTATATATATATTATATAGTACTATATTATACTATATTTCTATATAGCTTTTGCGCTTTTTTCCCGCAATTTCTCGGTGATGTATTAGAATAGAAATAGAAAAGATAAATAAACTTTATTCTGGGACTAGGTCCTTTAAGAATAACAAGTATGTGCAAGTAAAAAAGAAAACATAAAAAAAATGTCTGGCCAAAGACTACACTAATAACAGTCAATTGATATTTACAACAATCTCAATTATAACACAAAGTAAAGAGAACATAAAAAAGAAGAGCATTCTTCTGGTAAAAAAAATAAAAATAAATATAATTGTACTGATAAAAAAATAAAAAATGAAAGGAAAAAAACAAAGAAAATTAAAATATAAAAATAATGAAACAATCCAGAATTAAAACAACGTCAAAAACAATTTCTCACAACTAAACAGGATTTCATGATTGAAGGATATAAAAACGATATAAATAATGAAATCAGTCACAGAGTTGAAACATCGTTTGATGATTGAAACAAATATTTCCTACTGATCAAGATGTTAATCTTGAATTAAAATTTAATGATTGGACAGCGTCTTTTTGGGAGGTGAGGATATTTTAAAAAAGGTGGAATTTGAGAGAGAAGAAGCATGGCGGTTATTAGAAGGGAGGGAATTCCAGAGGACAACGGAGCGGGCAAGAAAGGAACGTTGGAATATATTGGTAGGTAATTTTTATCAAAGTCGTTTAAGTCGTTTTGCGAGAAAATTGTAAAAAAGTCTTAAATCGATGATATAATGTGGTACTACCGGTATAGAATATAAAAAATCTGGTGCGGTGCCCCGCATCACACAACTTTCCCTTACCGCCCTATAATAATTATCTTTTTAATATAATTCTAAAGGGTTCACATAAACAATACTTGAAATAAACTCAGCAGCATTCAATTCTTAAGTACCCAGAAAAAAGTTTTTTAAACAATTTTAGTACAACAATACTGTACGCTATCTATATATTTTAACATTGTCAAGTTGCAAATATATTTTAAAAGTTTCTGGTTTAGTTTCCATGGAAACATTTTCTTTCCATTGAATAATGTGAAACTAGAAATTATTAAGTTAATTTCCGTTTTTGTATTCTTAAATTACTTTATTACAGAGCGTATTGTTTACAACAGATTGGCGGATTGGTGGGAGGAGGTTCGGTCGCATCTATCTCCTTTCGGATGCGCTCGGTTATCCATCTATTTTATGCTCCTCATAAAATACATTGTATCGTTGCTAATACTTGTCCGATTGTGATGATTTTTTTTTTTTTAGATACTTTGAAACCTTTCATATAATTCTGTACATAATTTACTATAAATTGCATACTTTTTAAGCCATGCTAAAATGAAATATTCTTTTCTTCATAACCTTTTTTCCTGCATTTTCTCGGTGATTTACTACATAAATGAAAAGTTAAAGGCCTCTATGAAGAATAATTTAGGCAAGTTTCATCAAAATCGTTAGAGCCGTTTTTGAGAAAAATGTAAAAAAGTGTAAAATCCATGATATAATAGCCAATTCCGGTTAGTCCGATGCGCTGTATCTTTGCTAATACTGGTCCGATTTTGATGATTCTTTTATTTATTTTTAGATAATTTAATTACATTCCATACAATTCTATACATATTTTACCGTAAAATGCATACTTTTTAAGCTATGCGCAAATAAAATATTCTTTTCATCATAACCTTTTCCCCTACAATTCCGCGGCGATTTACTAAATAAATGAAAAGTTAAAGACCTTTATGAAAAATAATTTAGGCAAGTTTCATCAAAATCGTTAGAGCCGTTTTCGAGAAAATTGTAAACAATTGTAAAATTCATGATATAATAGCCAATTCCGGTTAGTCCGATGCGCTGTATCTTTGCTAATACTGGTCCGATTTTGATGATTCTTTTATTCTTTTTTAGATGATTTAATTACCTTTCATAAAAGTCTATAAATAAATTACCGTAAAATGCATACTTTTCAAGCTATGAGCAAATAAAATATTCTTTTCATCATAACTTTTTTCCCTGCAATTCCTCGGTGATGTACCATATATATGAAAAGTTAAAGGTCTTTATGAAGAATAATTTAGGCAAGTTTTATCAAAATCGTTAGAGCCGTTTTCGAGAAAATTGTAAAAATGTGTTAAATCGATTATATAAAGTGGCACTTCCGGTTAGTCGATTTTGACGAAAATGTTGCTGTAACTTCACATGCATGTGCTAACATTAAATATGTAATTTCAGTATCGTACAGCTTTCCGTTTTTGAGCTAGACTGATCACATACACACAGACCATTTTGCGAGACTTGGTCATTTGGACTCAGGGGACCTTAAAACATGTATTTCCGTTGAAAACTCGAATTCGAAAATTTTCACGATCGCAATACTTCCCCTTACTATGTACTTCGTATATAGGTAAGGGAAAGTAAAAATGAATTAATAATCTGTGTGAGACTGACTGGACTTTATAAATAACAAAAAATGAATACGATTATAGTAATTAATATGCTTGTAAATATATGTACGCGGTATATATATCATATAATACACGGTATATTATCATATTATATTAAACAGTAAGCGGTATATTACACAGTATAAAAATAGAATATTTGAAAATGGGCTGCTTCTCTGTTTGCTTTGTCTAAACATTTACATTCCATAATGCATGAGTACCTAATGAAATTCCAGAACATATTCCAATCCAGTTGAATTGAAATACTCATTCCACACTTATAGATAATGTTCTTTATTTTTCCCGATAAAGTCGTATAAAAAATTATTATGAGAAGAAGTGTCCATATTAAATCGAGGGTAAGATAATAAAATATAAATAAAAAAAAAAAATGATTTAAGGGAAATTTTATAGCCGCTTAAAAAGATTTTTGTCCTGAAAGAAATGAGACAAATAACATTTTATAAGTTATTATTTGAAAAGTTATATTTTATTTTATTTTAACGGTTTAATAACCTAAAAAATATCTGATGTGAACAACACATGACTTCCTTGTACCGCCTTTTAAACTATAAATCGCTGGCTCAAAAAGTAGTTCTGAATTTGGTTACGTTTCCGAAGATTGCAGAATCTCAAAAACGTTATTCGGCGTCCCGAGATCAATTTATTGACACACACACACACTCTTGTTTCTGGAGGTCTCATGATAACTGAAATTTCCAAGAGATTTCTTCGTGTTCCGTGACAACATTTAAACTGTCAATATCACTTGATAAAGCATTGGAAATCGACAGTTTCGACATTTTAAGCGGAAAAAACCCACTTAACTTATATCTTGTTCTTTTGCTGCAGACTTGTTCATCTCACAAATGGGGTGGAAAACAAGTATTTTACAATCAATTTTAACACTTAAAACAAGTAATAAAATTATTTAATTAGAGTGAAAAAAAAATCGCGTTTATAACCTTTATCACCGAAACATATCTCTGTAATAAATTTCAATATACCTTTTGATGTAAGCTTATTATGACCTTCAAGTAAAGTAACCCATTCGGATCTTCGATTTCAGCCAAAATCTATTAAATTACTTATATTGATATAAGAGTCTAATTTACCAAATTTGAGATGTTTTATATTAAATTTTAATATACTTTTTGATGAAAGTCTAATATGACCTTCAAGTAAAGTGAAACTTCCGGTTTGCCAATGTTTACCAAAATTTATTATGTTGTTTATATTAATATGTAAGTCTTAAATACCAGATTTGAAAAATCATGCGTAATATTTTAATATAATTTTTGATGAAAATCAGTAATGACATGTAAGTAAAGTACTGCTTCCTGTGATGATGCAGAGACCAAAAAGGTAGGTTCACAACTAGATTATATTTTAATCCTAAATACGAAATTTTAACTTTCTATGGCAAAATATTTTTGAGTTATGAGAGATACGTACGAACGTACGAACGCACGTACAGACATCACGACGAAACTAATCAAAATGGATTCAGCGATGGTCAAAACGGATATTTCCGTTGAAATCTGAAAACGAAAATTTTCGCGATTACAATACTTCCTTTACTGCGTACAAGGAAGTAAAAATATTGTCATTGCATTAAATTGTGTTTTTACAGCCATTGTTTGTTGCGATATGTTATTCACAGTTTTTACTGAAATGAAGTGGAATAAATACTATGTTTTGTATTTTTTTTTAAAGCAAACAGACTCCAACATTTGTGAAATTAATAATTCCCCGTCAGGTAGGGTGCAAAGATAGGGGAAAGAGGTGCAAATCCCTCAGACTTGAGATTCCGGGTGGTACTGCATCCTATCTTAGTGACCGAAGTAAGGCAATTGAGAGAAGCTTCGAAAGATTACCAAGAAAATAATAGATAGATAGATAGATAAAAGAACTTTATTCTGGGACTAGGTCCCTTAAGAATAACATGAAGGAACCAATAAAACAGTAACATTATCTGGCCATAAGACTATAGAATATAGAACAATTAATTTTTACAATATCTTCTGTAAAATAAATAAGCAAATAAATAGGTTTTTTTATCGAAAAAATATAATTGATTTGAGCAAAACAAAAAAAAGAGAAAAAACAAGAAAAAAGTAAAAAAAAACAGAGAAAATGAAAAATACAAAAATAATGAATGGATTAGCAAAGTTTGTACATTATCCAAATCCATTATCCACTTCTGATCCAGATGTTAATCCTAAACTGAAATTTCGCAATTAGAGAGCATCATTTTGGAGAGAAAGAAGGTGTTGAAAAAGGAGGGATTTGAATGAGGATAGAGAAGAAGCATGTCGGATATTAGAAGGAAAGGAATTCCAAAGGGTAGAGGAGCGGGCGAGGAAGGAGCGTTCGAATGTTTTGGTTCTGTGGGAGGGAGTATGGAGGTCAGAAATGCGAGATCTTGTTTCCAGTGCGTGGACCGAGGATTTTAATTGTAGGAGGCTGTAGATGTAGGAAGGGTGCTGGGTGGTGATAGTTTGGTATAGGAAAGATCCGAGGAAATATTATCTACGGTTGCAGGGGAAGAGCCACTCACCGTATAGGTGGGACACATGGGCCCGTCTCGAGGTGCCGAAGACAAATCTTAAAAAGCAGTTCATGATCCGCTTCAATCTGTCCTCGAGCACATTCGAGAGGCCCCCGTATACCACACATCCGTAGTCAAAGTGGGGAAAGATAATAGAGGACACAAGGAGTTTGCGAGTAGGTTGTGGGAGAAGAAGACGAGAACGATGGAATAATTTAATGGTACTTATTGACCGTCGGGAAATTTGGGCAATGTGGGGTTTCCAGGAAAGGGTTTGGTCGATAGTAATACCCAAGTTTTTGATTGAGGAGCTGAACGTGACGGGGTGATCATTTAGGATTAAAGTAGGAAAGGTGTCATTGGATCTGAGGAGGGAATTGGAACCTATGACAATGGCCTGAGTTTTCATAGCGTTTAAACTTAATCTGTTCAGGTTTGCCCAGGCACTGATTCTATCTAGATCTTCCTGGATACTGGCAAACGCTACTAATAGCTCAGAAGGAGGAAAGGATAAATAGATTTGGAAGTCGTCGGCGTATAAGTGATGGGAACAGTGGTGGATTGAATTAGGAAGATCATTTATATAGGTATTGAATAGCAGTGGGGAAATACTCGAACCTTGGGCTACTCCTGAGGACAAGGTAAGAAAGGAAGATAGGGGTTGATTAGGAATGGTAACTGCTTGAGTCCGATCGGAAAGGAAAGATTTGAACCATTGGATAGAGCTGTTGGAAAAGGATAGTGATTTTAATTTGGTAAAAGGATAGAATGGTCCAGGGAATCAAAAGCTTTAGAAAAGTCAAGGAGTATTAATACAGTTAATTTTGTTTGGTCCATAGCAGTATGTATGTCAGTTGTGATTTTGACTAGAGCGGATTGTGTGGAGAAACTGGGACGGAAGCCGGATTGGAGAGGATCAAGTAGTTTGGACTTTTCAAGGAAGTTTGATATTTGTGATTGGACTATTCTTTCTAGAGGTTTGGAAAGGTTAGAGAGGATGGAAATTGGGCGATAGTCTTTAGGAGATATAGGATTGAAGATTTTGTTAATAGGATGGACTAAGGCTTTTTTCCACGAGGTAGGAAATACTGAGTTCTGGAGGGAGAAATTATAAATGAAGAGAAGAACTGGAAGGATTTCGGGGAGACATAATTTTAACAATTTAACAGGTATTCCATCAGGCCCGGTGGAATCGGTGTGAGATTTCATTATGGATGAAATAAGATCGGTAGGGGGGATGTAGGAAAAATAAAAATTATCAGAGTTGAATGATGGAACTAAGGAAAAGCAGGAAGGAGGAGTTGGAGGAGTGTTAGAGGAGGCTGATAAAAAGTATGAATTTAATTCATCGGGTGAAACTGGGAAGACTGGTGAGGGAGAGAATTTACAAAGGGAGAGTTTGCGAAGGAGTTGCCATTTTGATTTAGCATTGGGAGCAGAGGAGAGGGCTTCATGATAGTGATTGGATTTCGCTCTCCTAACAGTTGCCTGTGTCAAATTGCGGAGTACCCTAAACGCTTGGTAGTCGTCTGCTAGCCTAGTGCGTCTAAAGCGTCTACGGGCTGCCTCACGCCTTCTTTGCATATCTTTAATTTGTTGACACATCCAAGGAGCAGGCGGCCGACGGAAAGTAGAGGTTTTGAGTGGGGCATGGGTATCAAGGATGTGGATGAGATTAGAGGTGAGGGTATCGACCATGGAATCAATGGAAGAACAGGAATATATTTCATTCCACTGCAGCGTTTCAAGGTCAGGTAAAATATTTTCATGTGTGAGGGCGTCTAGGTTACGGAAAGTTATGGTTTTAGGGAGGATCGTAGGAGTTTCGATATTGTAGGATATTTGGATTAAGTCGTGAGAGGACAGAAATGGGACAGGTAGTTGAGAAAAGGAAAAGAGATTACGTTCTGAATCGATGACATGCAGATCCAACCAGGTGTCGGACCGGCAAGTGTGATGGGTGGGAGAAAATGGGACGGTGGGAGAAAATGGGACGACAATATTACTAGTTGTTTGAATTTGAATAGAGCAATAAAAAAAATATAAATAACATTTCATGGATGTTTAGCAACTTAAGGGAATACCACTGATACATAGCACTCTAAATCACTACTTATTGAAGAAGGCTAAAAAATCAATAAGAGAAAGACTTTATTATCAAAGAGGTGGTGCTCAACTATATATGGTTGCTATACACACATCATACTAATATCATAATATTGACAATTTGCACAGCTTATAAATATATAGGACGATTAAGAAATTCATAATATATAATAAAAGTATATATGTTTATAGGTATGTTTTTTTCTAGCGGTTTTGATATAATGTTTCTTTAAATATTAACCCTTATAAACCTATTACATCACTATATAATTTTTTAAAAGGGATAACTTAAAAACTCTCTAATCTATAAAAAAATTATGCTTATAATAAATGAATAAAATTTCGCACATTAGTATAAAATATAATTAAAACCTAACATTCAATAATAATTTAAAAACATTTAAAAAAAAATTATAATGGGGTTATTAGATAAAATATTTCGGTAGAGTTTTGTAAATATCACTTTTTTTTTTATAAAAAATATAAAATTAAAGAAACATTCCAAAAATTTTAATTTAATTCGCAATTGCATGTTATTATGATGCAAGTGTAAAATTTTTCAATTATTTCTTGTTTATGTGTCCTTGGGGAATCCCCTTTGGTGCCTGCCATTTTTGAACGGTAACGATAACCGTTTACGATAATGATAAATCTTATCATCATAAGGAAATTAATTCTAGTTTATAAAAGAGAAATAATAAAAACAAAAATATCCGATATTTTTTCAACATCCCTATCTCACGTGACAGCCTTCCAATTCCTGACCCAAAGTACGCTTCGAGCATGGGCCCACCTGAACCTGGGCCTTCCAGCTCTTCGAGTTCGATCCAGGATCTCCTCAAATACCCTCCTCGGGATCTCTTGATCATCCTACTAACATGGTCTGCCCAAACAAGCCTCGCTAAATTCACAATTTTCATTATATCCGGTTCGCTATAGATGTCACACAGTTTCCTGTTCTTCCTTCCATCCTCTTTCTCGACTAGTCCAATAATACGAGGTAGAATTTACAAAATTATTAGGTTCCATCCGTCGTGCTTGGATATAAACAAGGTCCACGATGCATAGATTAGTACAGGTCGGGCTAGAGTAATATAAAGAATCAGCTTGCTTTGATCGAGCTGATTAAGCTACTGCGAAAGGTCTTGAGAACACCGAAATAACATCTGTTGGTAGCAGTGACGTTTCATTTCCTCACAGACGACCCAAGATAACTAAACTTCTTAACCTGCTCAAATGTGTATGGTCCCACTACAAAAGGGCTCTCATCTCCGGCTCCAGTGCACGTGTATTCGGACTTAGCTTGGTTAATTGAAAGTCCCATAGATGACGTTGCTATCACGAGGTTTGTCGTGGCTTCTACCAAGGCTGATCTGGAACAACTCGTCGGCAAAACCAAACACCTACACTAGTTGAATCCTTTATTACTTTTTCCAAGGCTAAATTAAAGATAAGATAGGCAAGTCCATCTTCCTGCATTAATCCCTTATCGGATGGAAACTCCCGGGAACACTCAGATCTTACCGGACCTGGCAATTTACGTCACTCATCGTTAACTTAACAAGGCGAATCAATTTATCGGGGATGTTCATTTCCTGTCACATGCGCTTCTCAAGTCGACGAAAAGATGGTGCATAGTTAGCTTAAAAGCAGAACCTTTCTCCAGGATGGTCCTCAAGTTAAAAATTTAAACCACAATGGATATTCCTCGACGAAAACCAGCTTGAACCTCTCTCCTATCCCCAATGTCCTAAATTCAAGAGAATTGAAGAAACACGAAAACTGGAGATTCCACGATAATTGGAGAATTCCAGCTGGTCTCCATTCTTGTGGAGAATCTCCTTGCCCCACTGATGCGGAACTCTCTTCTCTGTCCAAATACTCAGATTATCTCAGGCATGACCCAGTGTAGCTCCTCACCTTCATATTTGAAGAACTCCAGAAGGACCTGGAGCCTTATTGTTTTTTAGGGATTGATAAATTATTTGCCACTTCTATAAATTTGTTTTATTGAAAACTAGTTTCGAATGTTATACATCCATCCTCAGTTCTAAAAACACACACAAAAATTCAAAAATAAGCAATTCAAAATATAGTTGGTATTGTTATATATATTAAATTATATAAATCAGTATTATAAAAGATTTATGAATTATGAATTTAATTAAGACAAGAAATCAAATACATGTTGGTACTCACTAAGGTTTAAATGGATTATATCAAACAGAAAAATTTGTACTGGTTTCTTCTCGCATTGTACTGGCAATGAACGAGAGATAGGCAGGATGTTTTTAGGTAAACGGTTTAAGGGTCAGGGTTTTCCCAGTAAGGCCGGTGAGTAATTGTTTTTTCTGTTATAGATGGGAATAAATTTAAGATTGGACTATTGGAAATATTTATTTGGTCATTTAATTCAAAATATCTCCAATAGTCCAATCTTAAATTTATTCCCATCTATAACAGAAAAAACAATTACTAACCGGCCTTACTGGGAAACCCCTGACTGATTTATATGTATTATAATACCAACTATATTTTGAATTGCTTATTTTTGAATTTTTTGTGTGTTTTTAGAACTGAGGATGAATGTATAACATTCGAAACGAGTTTTCAATAAAACAAATTTATGGAAGTGGCAAATTATTTATCAATCCCTAATTAGATCCCACCGGCCAAGTATATCCTCCTAGAATGTGAACAGAGTATCATCCTCCTTCTTGCAGGCTTACATCCTCGGTCTGAAGACCGTTCTTCCGTTATTGTGGCTCTCCTTATATAACGTTTGCTAACCATAGCACGGTATGCATCTTTCTTAGCGGTATTGACCCACTTGCGATCAAGTATCTAGATAGGTGGGATCTGAGTTTCAGTATTTTTTCAATTATATATTGTAAACTAAAATAGGGCAAGATGATTACAATTAAAACATCCACATAAAAAATAAATATTTAACCACTCGTACTTTCCTAACAGGACTTAGTTGGTATCGTATTTCTCTAGAAGCAGATAACCTGGAATTACAGTATGAGGCAGCGGGACTGGTCCTAGGATTTCTGCCAGAGAGAGCAAGCTTAATTTTGCCACTTCTACTTTCACCCTCTTCAAAAGTCAACAGTTTTATAACTGAACTGTAGGCAATATTTTTCGGAATATATATCATCTCATTTTTTGATTGAATTGAGGTCAAAACTATCAAAAAGCAGAAACAAATAGTATTTCCAGGTGGTGCTAAATATTATTTACTAAATCTAATAATAAACCTTTACTCAAAATTTACCGCCATTTAAATACAAACCTTTGCCCCCCTGGTTCCGACTCTGGGGGCGGCAATTTTAAAGTTTGCCCCGAGCGCCAATTGCCATAACACGCCGATTGAGGCCACTTGACAGTCCCATCTAATGAGGGACGTCTGGTCACTTTAAGAATATAAAAATAATAAATATATATAATATTATAAATCCCATAATTAAAGTGTTTCTGTACAAAATAAAGTCATAAAATATCTGATGTGGATAACACATCCTCAATTTGGTAACTATTTTCCGAAGATTGCAGTATCTCAAAAATGACAGTCGGCGTCACGACATCCATCTATTGACACACACACACACACACACACACACACATTGGGGAGGAAAACCGATATTTTACACTCAATTTTAACACTTAAAACAAATAATAAAAATGTTTAATTGGATTGGAAACCAAATTGCGTGTGTGACCTTTATTACCGAAACATATGATTTATGTATTTAATTTAAACATAATTTTTGATGTAAGCTTATTATGACCTTCTAGTAAAGTACCCTTTTCGGCTCACCGATTTCAACTAAAATCTATTATATTACTTATGTTGATATAAAAGTCTAATTTACCAAATTTGAGATGTTTTGCATTATATTTTAATATAATTTTTGATGAAAGTCTAATATGACGTTCAAGTAAAGTACCGCTTCCGGTTTTCCAATTTAGACCAAAATCTAGTATGTTATTTAAATCAATATATAAATTACAAATACTAAATTTGAGAAATTTTGTATAAGATTTTAATAAAAATTTTGATGGAAATCAATTATGATCTTTAAGTAAAGTACCACTTCCGGTGATCAAGCAGTGACCAAAAAGGGAGGTTCACAACTAGACTTTGCAACAATCCTAAATACAAAATTTTAACTTTCTACGGCTAACCGTTTTTGAGTTATGCGAGATACGAACGTACGTACGCACAGACGCCTCGACGAAACTAGTCAAAATGGATTCAGGGATGGTAAAAATGGATATTTCCGTTGAAATCTGAAAACCGAAAATTTTCGCGACTACAATACTTCCTTTACTTCGTACAAGGAAGTAAAAATATCTCGAAGTCAAATTATGTCATTTAAATCAGTTTAAGGAATCGGAGTTCATTCAATGAATCTGTAAAAATAAAAATGGTTTTCTGAATGACTGATGATATTCGACGAGTATTGTTTGCATTTACTTGACATTCGAGATAACATAAATCCAATTAGAATGATCCACGATTCCTATTTAATAAAATACAAGCAAG
Organism: Rhaphigaster nebulosa; assembly: GCA_948150685.1. Lineage (NCBI taxonomy): Eukaryota > Metazoa > Arthropoda > Insecta > Hemiptera > Pentatomidae > Rhaphigaster > Rhaphigaster nebulosa. Next base: position 129,853,905 of record OX411311.1, on the reverse strand, counting down.
ATCCCAGACTGGTATATAGGTATACTGCGCTGTTGATGTAACATTTAAGCGAGATGAGGTTGTGAGATTTGCAGTACAGTTAGCTTTGCCGGGCCAGTCTTGTTCGCGTGGCTATGAACACTCTACACTCCGCCTTCGCTCTCTTGTCTCTCGTCTCTTGTCTAAATCGGATCGAAGGGAGGTCTGTAGGGATATGTGATGATGGATTATGGACCAATCTGGACGATTTACTAGGATATGGGTATAATAGGCAACGGGAAACAATAAGAGGTACAATATGTTTACTTTCAATTAAAAAAATATAACAATAATAAAAGTATAAGTTAAGATACAAATTGGGATAAAAATAAATATATTAAAATTTGAGAGGACATATCGTCGGGTGTACGGTGAACTAGCGAATCTGACAAAGTCCGGTTTTTGAGATATTTGGCATATAGGCTGCATTTTATGTCTTTTACAATCTGTCAAATTTTCATGATTCGATCTTTATTCCTTTCTAGTTAAATAAAAAATTTCATATTTGCGAATATACATTTTTTATATAAGCGCTCATGGTAGAGTAGCGAATCTGGTATATGCGATCATGTTAGAGTAGCGAATCTGGTATATTCGTTAATTTGACATAACAAAAATTGGACGAATTGTATGACGTGATTCCTGGAAAACTAATGAATATGGTATATTCGTGAGCGTACTATCTGATAAAATTGTAAACAAACTAATATGGATGAGGTTCAATTAAATATTTTAAAATATCATGTTTTTTTTTTTTTTTTATTCTTTGATATTATAAATTCTGGTTTTTATTGTATTTCAAGTGCATTTCCCATTTTGTCTTAAAAGAAATAATTTTCAGGATAAAATTTTTTACAAATTAAATAAAAAATTTAAATCAACAGGAGTAGATTTATTTCATTGGACCTTGCCAAAATTGAGAATGAAAAAATGCTGTCGCTAAAAAAGTGGCAAATAAACATTTCATGAGATTTGACACATTCACAAAATTAAAATTTATGTTGTGGCAAACTATCGAAAATGGCAGATTCGTTCCTTTGCGACACTAAATGGTCATCTTTCTGAAAAAAAAACTCCTTCATTGTAAACTAACGAATCTGCACTTTCAGGCGATAGAAAAACCTGACACTATTACGATTATTACCAATGGATTCCTCACCAAAAAATCATATAAAATTATATCTTTGAAAAATCACAAAGGCAGGGGCCGAATTACACCAAAGGTAAGAAACTGTTTTTTGGCTCTCCTGAAAAGTTGAGTTTTTGCTGATTCGCTAGTTTACCCGATATAGTAAAACCGACGATATACAGTATTTGGGGTCTATGATTACTAGAAAAAACGAAATTCAAGAGGAATTTAAGGCGGAGTTAAAGGTGGGAAATGCTTGTTATTTTTCGGTATCGACATTAATTAGGTCGCGCATTTTGTCCGGAAACTTAAAAACTTAGAATATACAAAACTATTATCTTGCCTACAGTTCTGTACGGGTGTGAGACGTGGACGCTAACCTTGAAGGACGAACAACGCCTTAAGTTCTTCGAGAATAAGGTATTGCGTAAAATATTTGGTCCGAAAAAGGAGGAGACAACTGGAGAATTTAGGAGGTTACACAACGCGGAATTGCGGAGCATGCATCCTGTTAATATAATCGAAGTGATATCATCGCGACGGTTGAAATGGGCTTGCAAAGTTGTTGAGCTCAGTAACGAACGAATTCCTAAGTTAATAACTGCTGAGCCGGCTGGTAAACGTCCGAGGGGTAGTCCGTATTAAGTGTGATCTAATGAATTTGGGTTTGGACGGTAGTCGGTGGACCGAGGTTTGTAGACAGCGATTAGTGGTATCGGCATCGAACCTTCGGTTTCTCTAAGCCTTTTATTATTATTATAGGTACTTTTATGCTTCGTTCATTTGGAAGAGGACGCCATTATAAGAAAAATTTGAATTTTACAGGTAAAAGGTGGAATTATTATATTGCTGTCCCTCAACTCACTGATATAACATCCACAAGTTACTTTTTTTACTTTCCCTTACCTATATACGAAGTACATAGTAAGTGGAAGTATTGCGATCGTGAAAATTTTCGAATTCGAGTTTTCAACGGAAATACATGTTTTAAGGTCCCCTGAGTCCAAATGACCAAGTCTCGCAAAATGGTCTGTGTGTCTGTGATCAGTCTAGCTCAAAAACTGAAAGCTGTACGATACTGAAATTACATATTTAAGGTTAGCACATGCATGTGATGTTACAGCAACATTTTCGTCAAAATCGACTAACCGGAAGTGCCACTTTATATGTAATCGATTTTACACATTTTTACAATTTTCTCGAAAACGGCTCTAACGATTTTGATTAAACTTGCCTAAATTATTCTTCATAAAGACCTTTAACTTTTCATATATATGGTACATCACTGAGGAATTGCAGGGAAAAAAGTTATGATGAAAAGAATATTTTATTTACGCATAACTTCAAAAGCGTGCAATTTATGGTAAATTATCTATAGACTTGTTTGAAAGGTAATTAAATCATCTAAAAAATAATAAAAGAATCATCAAAATCGGACCAATAATAGCTAAGATGCAGCGCATCGGACTAACCGGAAATAGCTATTATATCATGGATTTTACACTTTTTTACATTTTTCTCAAAAAGGACTCTAACGATTTTGATGAAACTTCCCAAAATTATTTTTCATAAAGGCCTTTAACTTTTCATTTATGTAGTAAATCACCGAGAAAATGCAGGAAAAAAAGTTATGAAGAAAAAAATATTTTATTTGCGCATAGCTTAAAAAGTATGCATTTTACGGTAATTTATCTATGGACTTTTATGAAAGGTAATTAAATCATCTAAAAAATAATAAAAGAATCATCAAAATCGGACCAATAATAGCAAAGATACAGTGTATTTTATGAGGAGCATAAAATAGATGGAGAACCGAGCGCATCCGAAAGGAGATAGATGCGACCGAACCTCCTCCCAGCAATCCGCCAATCTGTTGTAAACAATACGCTCTGTAATAAAGTAATTTAAGAATACAAAAGCGAAAATTAACTTAATAATTTCTACTTTCACATTATTTAATGGAAAGAAAATGTTTCCATAGAAGCTAAACCAGCAACTTTTAAAATATGTTTGCAACTTGACAAAGTTAAAATATATAGGCAGTGTACAGAATTGTTGTACTAAAATTGTTTTAAAAACTATTTTATTATACTTAAGTGGCAGAAGAATTGAATGCTGCTGAGTTTATTTCAAGTATTGTTTATGTGAACCCTTTAGAATTATATTAAAAAGATAATTATTATAGGGCGGTAAGGGAAAGTTGTGTGATGCGCGCACCGCACCAGATTTTTTTTAATTATTTATAATACATGTTATAGGTATCATATTTTAAAAAAAAGTAATTATCACATTTATATGATATTATGATATTATTATAAATTGATATATCTAGATTTTGATATTTGTATTTTCATGTAATTTTAGAAAAAATAAGATGTTTTCAGACGATTCCCTCAGCTAAATCATACCATTTGTAAATACAAATATGCTTTTTTTTTTAAACTTCAACAAAAACTTTTATTGCAACATTCATATCTCTTTAAGGGTTTTTCCAAGTTTAATTTTATATTGCTAAATGTGAAAACCACAGGGTCAATATCTATAATCTACATATTATCTTTGAACCACATAGCGGTTTCTATCGATTACAATATCGTCTTATAATTGTTAGCGATGCCCTAATAATATCAAATATCGATTAATATCGGTATAAAATAATACTTTATGGAATATATTATAAATTACAAAAAAAAAAACTCTATTGGTAATATGCTGTAAGATAGTCACACAGATCTAATCCTTTCAAGCTCAGTGTGACAATGAAATGACATGACACTCAAACAGACTTTTAAGTATAATTATGTTGAAGAATAAAAACTAAATTGTATTTATGGATGAAACAAGGAGGTTTGTCTGCATCTTGAAATATAAAGCACTAATTAAAATATAGTATGTGAGGGAATCCCTCTCCACCATTCGAAAAAAAATTTAAATACCACTCCGAAAAAAAATTGTGCGAACTGATCCTGACCCAGGATGCTAGAACCCAACTGAAAGTAAAATACTGGAAAACAACGGGACAAGACCGAATCATCTGGCGAATGCTTAGTGAGTTACAGCCCACATCGGGTTGTAGAGCCGTGGAAGAAAATATCAATTTAACTTAATATATTATTTCATTAAAAAATATCTGATGTGGACGACACATGACTTCCTTGTACGCCTATTAAACTATAAATCGGTGGCTCAAAAAGTGATCCTCAATTTGGTTGCTAGTCTCCGAGGATTACAGTATCTCAAAAACGACACTCAGCGTCGCGACATCCATCTATTGACACACAAACAAAAACATACACACAGACACACTCTTGTTTCTGGAGGCCTCATCCCGTTATTATATAATTTTCTTTCAGTAGGTAACTAGTTTCCAAGAGATTCCTTCGTTCAATATCTCAAGATAAAGCATTGGAAATCGACAGTTTCGACATTTTAAGCAGCAAAACCCACTCAACTTATATCTTATTTTCCTGCTGCAGACTTGTTCATCTCAAAAATGGGGAGGAAAATCAGTATTTTACACTAAATTTTAACACTTAAAACAAGTAATAAAAATGTTTAATTGGATTGGAAACCAAATTGCGATTGTAACCTTTATTACCGAAACATATGATTTCTGAATTTAATTTTAATATAATTTTTGATGTAAGCTTATTATGACCTTCAAGTAAAGTACCCTTTTTGGCTCACCAATTTTAACGAACATCTAGTAAATACATTAATATCGATATAAGAGTCTAATTTACCAAATTTGAGAAGTTTTTTGTTATATTTCAATATATTTTTTGATGAAAATCTAATATGACCTTCAAGTAAAGTACCACTTCCGGGTTGCCAATTTTGACCAAAATTTATTGTGTTATTTATATTAATATATAGGTCTTGTATATCAAATTTGAAAAGTTTTACATTATATTTAAATATAATTGTTGATGGTAATCAATTATGACCTTCAAGTAAAGTACCACTTCCGGTGATCAAGCAGTGCCGAAAAAGGGAGGTTCACAACTAGATTTTACAGCAATCCTAAATACAAAATTTCAACTTTCTACTGCTAACCGTTTTTGAGTTATGCGAGGTACGAACGTACGTACATACAGACGTCACGACGAAACCAGTCAAAATGGATTCACGGATGGTCAAAATGAATATTTCCGTTGAAAACTGCAAACCGAAAATTTTAGCGATTACAATACTTCCTTTACTGCGTACAAGGAAGTAAAAATGTGTAAAAATAGATTTATATGTCAATTATGGTGAGAGTATGGTTAACCGTGGAAAATGTACGTAGGTAGAATGTCGTATATTTTCGTAATTCATATTCAAACCTTCACCTAAAATGAATACTCTATTTTGGCCCTACCCTTTCTATTCCGCTTTATATCTAGAGAACGGTTGATGCAAAAAAATTAATGAGACCAAACTTGTACAGAATTTAATTTTCTACAAGTTTCATTTTACAAAACCGATATTTGTCACCTTTTTACTTCCTTGTACGAAGTAAAGGAAGTATTGTAATCGCGAAAATTTCGGCGGAAATATCCATTTTGACCATCCCTGAATCCATTTTGACTAGTTTCGTCGTAGCGTCTGTACGTACGTTCTTACGTTCGTACGTTCTTACGTTCGTACGTTCGTATTTCGTTTTACTCAAAAACGGTTAGCTGTAGAAAGTTACAATTTTGTATTTAGGATTGTTGTAAAATCTAGTTGTGAACCTCCCTTTTTGGTCACTGCATGATCACCGGAAGTGGTACTTTACTTTAAGGTCATAATTGATTTCCATCAAAAATTATATTAAAATATTATACAAAGCTTCTCAAATTTAGTATTTATCATTTATATATTGATTTAAATAGCATACTAGATTTTGGTTTACATTTGAAAACCGGAAGCGGTACTTTACTTGAAGGTCATATTAGACTTTCATCAAAAATTATATTAAAGTATAATGTAAAACATCTCAAATTTGGTAAATAGGACTTTTATATCGATATAAATGTATTTAATAGATTTTGGTTAAAATTCGTGAGCCAAAAAGGGTACTTTACTTGAAGGTTATAATAAGCTTACATCAAAAATTATATTTAAATTAAAAGAGAAATCATATGTTTCAGTAATAAAGGTTACTAACGCAATTTGGTTTCCAATCCAATGAAATATTTTTATTACTTGTTTTAAGTGTTAAAATAGAATGTAAAATACTGGTGTTCCTCCCCATTTTTTATTGTTGTCACGGAACATGGAGAAATATCTTGGAAACTAGTTACCTACTGAAGGAAAACGATATATAATAACGGAACGAGACCTCCAGTAACAAGAGTGTGTGGTTTTGTGTGTGTGTGTCAATAGATGGATATCGGGACGCCGAATGTCAATTATCGGAGAAACTAGTAACCAAATTCAGTATCACTTTTTAAGCCACGGATTTATAATTTAATAGGCGTACAAGGAAGTCATGTGTTGCCCACATCAGATATTTTTTTTTTACCTTTGATCTTTAATAACTTGAGACGCCGACACGAGATTGTATGTGACTTTTTAGCCAACATTTAGAAGGTCAGAATAAAGGTTCATGCAAATTTTCAGTTCAGTATCTTCCATTCCGACGTTGAACCATTATTTCACTGGGCTACTACAAGGACAAAATAGATATCCATAAAAAATGCTGACACAAGATTGTTTGATAAATAAAAAAAATGATGATTTAATATCGTTTTTTTTTCACCTGCAGGAGGCGCTTGTATTTTGGACTTAAATACAGATTTGCCGAAGAAAAATGAACCTCTTTTCCTCCAACAAACTCCATCCGGTTCTTTGGACCTTGTCTTACCGGAAATGGAAGGAAAACGAGGAGTCATCGCTCTGAGGGAAGGAGAGGTAATTGATTATACTTAATAATAGTTTTAATTACAATGTAAAATTAAAACTACATTATAATACTTAATTATAGTTGTAGTTATTATACTTGTAATGAAAAACTAGTAATGATTAACAATAACAATCCTTAATTATAATTAAAATGAAATATATAATCTTATGACTTACTCAAGAAAACAATTATAAAATATAGTTTGAGCCAAAGTTGACTTATCTTCTGAGAATATCAATATTATATCCAAGGTTTAAATTTTTATAATGGAAGAAAGGTGAGGTGTTTGTAGGAAAATGGTACGATTTAGGGGTTCGGGGTTTCCCAGTAATTCTGGTGAGTAATTGTTTTTTTATTTTATTGTTTTTATTAATGTTATTATTGTTTTCTCTGAATTGAACACGTGATATAATATTCTGTGTACTCGCCTGCTCTGCCCATGCGGTATTAATTTTTCAAAGAGTTGAGTGGATTCAGGAGGAGTCTGTCAAACCAGGGTCCTTCCCTGACAAAGACCAACAATTTTCACTGAAGAAACATTTCGCATAAACAGAAAAAAAAAGAGTCATAATTCAAAATATCTGATGTGGACAATACATGCCGTCTTTGTACACCTACCAAACTATAAATCTCACAAATGAGGAGGAAAACCAGTATTTTACAATCAATTTTAACACTTAAAACAAGTAATAAATATCTGATGTGGACAACACATGACATTCTCGTACGCCTATTAAACTATAAATCGGTGGCTCAAAAAGTGATCCTGAATTTGGTTACTAGTTTTCGAAGATTGCAGTATCTCAAAAACGACACTCGGCGTCGCGACATCCATCTATTGACACACAAATGGGGAGGAAAACCAGTATTTTACACTCAATTTTAACACTTAAAAAAAATAATAATGTTTAATTGGATTGGAAACCAAATTGCGTTTGTAACCTATATTTCCGAAACATATAATTTCTGTATTTAATTTAAATAAAATTTTTGATGTAAGCTTATTATGACCTTCAAGTATAGTACCCTTTTCGGCTCACCAATTTCAACCAAAATCTAGTAAATACATTCATATCGATATAAAAGTCCTGTTTACCAAATCTGAGATGTTTTACATTATATTTTAATATGATTGTTGATGAAAGTCTAATATGACCTTCAAGTAAAGTACCACTTCCTGTCTGCCAATGTTAACCAACATTTATTATATTAATATGCCAGTCTTGCAAACCGAATTTGCATAATAAAAAGTGCCACTACCGGTAATAAATTTGTGACCAAAAAGTGAGGTTTACAACTAGATTTTTCAACAATCCTAAATACAAAATTTTAACTTTCTACGGCTAACCATTTTTGAGTTATGCGAGATACGCACATTCGAACGTACATACAAACGTCACGACGAAACTAGTCAAAATGAATTCAGGGATGGTCAAAATGGATATTTCTGTTGAAATCTGAAAACCGATAATTTTCGCGATTACAATACATCCTTTACTTCGTACAAGGAAGTAAAAATGTGTTTTTGTTCAAACGAACATTGTTTCCTTCTAACACATGTTTCTGATAGATCACGTATGGTGTCTTGATATTTAATGTCTGGCTACTCTTTGAGATCGTAAGGATCCATTTATTAAAATGTCTGACATTAGAAATTTTGAGTCGTGGCTTTTTCAATTTGGATGCGCGATTTAATATGCTTTGAATTATTAAAATAATTTTAACAATTGATAATTCAATCCTTTAAGTAATAATTATAATAATTAGTTATATTTGACAAGATTCAGTAAAATATTTTCTTCTTATAGAGGCGAAACATGGCATGGTCGATATAAGAATATAAAAATGGCGCTAAGAGCCACTGCTCACGACATCTGCCAAGGTTTATTGGCAGCAGATACTAAAATATTTTTTTATATCATCTCATATGATTCTAAATAGACCAACTTATTCCAAATACATTGTTCGTTCCTTCTAAACCATCGAAAAATATCGAAACCTTAGATCCAGTTCCTGTTATATTTTAATATTTTGAATTGCTTTATAGTTTGATAATTGCTTTAATCTTCAAACTATAATCACTAATACAGCAAAATATAAATATAATAAAAATTTTGATAGTTAAATAATATAAATATTATTAATAACAAATATATATATATATAATGCGGTGTTCGCATCAAGGAACTTTTACTTACCGCCCTACTTTGAGTAGAAATTAATTTTTGCTCCAGTCAGAGAGTTTCTAATTTTAGTATATGTACCGCCGGAATGTGGAATCCTTATATTCGACTTGAACTTAATTAACGATTTGGACGATTTGGAGATTACTGAACAGAACATTTCATCTTTCAATGAACAACAAACTGTTAATCTACAAGACCATTCTGAAACCTATTTGGACCTACGGAATAGAACTGTGGGGTACAGCTAAACTTTCGAACATCAAACGTATTCAATCCTTTCAGTCTTTCGTACAATCTTCAATGCTCCTTATTATGTTTCAAACAAGACCTTACACCACGACCTTAACATTCCGTATGTTCTTGGCATAATTCCATACAATTTCTCCATATTTCATCAGAATCTTACTGATCATCCTAATCCCTTAGCACAATCCCTATTTAGCACCAGACATCCTTATAGACCTCCTCGAAGGTTGAAACGGCCAGTGGCTTCGAGACCTTTTGTAAATACGCTATTGTAGTTCTGGCAATGGCCAGCTCTCCACTCACGTCCTGAGCGCTGAGGCTTTTGTCCCTTCGCTCAGTCTCCACTGGTCTTCAATACCAGTGACGCGTGTGGTTGAGAAGCACTGGGATCTCCCGGAGCCCGACTTTGCCACTCACATGTGGGAGGGAGGGGGCAGGGCTTGGTTCGGATTTCCCTGGGCAGATTGTAAATATTGTACATAGGTATAAATATGTTCAAGATGACTTTTTATTTCTATTTAATTTAATTTTTCGTTATCGTGGTAGTTTACTTACTTTGCTATTATTTAATTTGTCTATATATGTATTCTTACTATTAATGTACATTTTTTTTATATGATATTTATTATTTTTATATTTTTTACTTCTTTTTTTTTTCGATTATCTTGTATATACGGTATGAATGGATTTTTATATACCTAATACCTAAACAAAAATCACTTAAATGTAAACATTTATCGTCACTCTTTATTACCTTTTACGGCTTTATATGTTAGACATTAATTTATCTAAAATATTTTGCATTCCAACGGTATATTATACACCTACTGGTACTGGCAAGGGCGGGGGGACAAAGTCCGGCAAGTGGGCCTGATGGTCCTTTTTGCCAACCCCGGAAGATTACCAATAGAAATAGCTATTTAACCCTCCATATCGAACCTTCTGGTTTTCCTAATGAAATTCAGAAGGGATGTCCATTCGATGGAGGGAGCCTCTTGTATTCTGATTCTGTCAGATCCTAACAGTCTGTATCTCAGTGACGCATATCTATCACATTCGGCTATGTAGTGTAGAGCAGTTTCAGGTGCCTGCCCACAGGAGTGGCAGGTCTCATCTCCCGCTATTCCACATATCTTTAAGTGTCTTTTAAGTCTGCAGTGCCCTGTAAGTACCCCTATAAGTAGTCGGAGTTCCTTTCTGTTGAGGCCCAGCAGCCATTTGGTTCTAGAAGCAGAGGGTTTTTTAATTAGTTCCTTAGCCTGTCTAAGGCCCGTACACCCCCCTCCACTCCTTACCTGCTAAATTCCATGTCCAATCCTGGACCTTCTTCCGCTGATATCTTTTAGAGATGCCTACTGAAGGTTCTGGCCCAAAAAAAGGGTTCTCAGCACCTTCTCTTGCAAGCTTGTCGGCTATTTCATTGCCTTTGATTCCTTTATGTCCAGGAACCCAGACTAATTCCAGTCTCTTCGAGCAGGTAAGTAGATCTAATGCCTGTTTGCACTCTTTTACCAATGCGGAAGTCACCCTAGAGGATTCCAGGGCTAGGAGAGCCGATTGGCTGTCTGAGTAGATAGTAATTCCGGCCCTGTCGCAGCCGATGACCTCCGTACATGTGGCCGCAGACAGTATCGCGAACACTTCTGCTTGAAACACAGTAGAGTGTTTACCTAGTGGTAGACTTATGTTAATGCCTAAATCCTTTATGTAGACGCCCGCTCCTGCTAATCCGGTCGAGTCCTTCCATGATCCGTCCGTGAAGCAGGATAGGTTGCCTGTTTGAGTGGCAATTGAACCCCTTTCCCAGTCGGATATACTAGGATAAGAGTATCTCACTTTAGAGTCTAAAGTAAGATTTCTATTAAGTTGAGGGCAACAGTATTGGCGGATAGGAATCTCCTTTTTCACCACCTTGGCAATAACTGAGTGGCCCGTGAGTTCGCCCCGCTCTTGCCACTGTCTGTTTTCCTTAATTCTTAGATAGGCCATAACCGCTTCGCCCCTCAGCCATAGGTGAAGCGGTGTTAGGTACAGGAGGACCTCTAGAGCCTTAGTAGGTGTGGTACGAAACGCTCCCGTAATGCTCATACATGCCATCCTTTGAATACGGCTGAGTGTACGAACATGGGAGGCCCTATTCAAGGCTGTCCACCACACTATGCTTCCATATTGAATTCTAGGTCTAATAATCGCTGTGTATATCCAGTGCATAACCCTAGTCTTAAAGCCCCAGGTTGTGCCCACAGCGCGTCTAACGTGCCAAAAGGATGCTATTGCTTTCCTTTTGGTTTCAGTCAAATGAGAACCCCAGTTTAGTTTGGAATCCAAAATAATCCCGAGGTATTTGACTTGTTGACTTAATTGGAGCTGTTTGCCAAAAAAGGTAGGAGCCCTAAAAGCGTCCAGCTTCCGTTTCTTTGTAAAGAGAATCAACTCAGTCTTAGTTGGATTTACTGAAAGTCTAACTTCGTCTAATTTCTTTTCTTTCTAAAAAGTCTAAATTATACACCTATATTACTAATCTTATTTCAGGAAATTTGTTTTCATTCTGGGAAAATATTTCTCTCTTAATTAATATTCAAATGATATCAAAGTTTATATTTACCCATTTCTAATAACAACTAATGGTTAATCGATGGTTAATTATTTAAAATAAAAAAAATTAAAGGCACTTTGGAGGAAACCATTTTGAAAATTCGGTATTTAAGTCATGTCAGACTATTTTATAAGACCTAGCTAATACTATAGAACATTTAAATGTACATTGAAATAAAGATTTTAATCAAAATCGTTAGAGCCGTTTTCGAGAAAATTATAAACTGGTGTAAAATCGATGATATAAAGTGACACCGTTAAATCGATTTTAGCGAAATTCGGATTCGAAATTTCTCACGACCGCAGTACTTTCCCGTACCTAGGTATTTATTTCATATGTAGCTAAGTGAAAGTAAAAACATTTTTTTTAACCGACTGAAGAATTTTAAATAACATATCTGAACTAGTTAGTTCGCTTACAAATAATAATTACATACTATAAATAAATTATGAAATGTTTGAACAGTCGTTAAAACATTGCTATGAATATGTAATTGTAATTATCTCAATTGTTGTTGACAGACATTTGATATTCCTATTCATGGTTACTAAATAACAAACAACATGCCTGTTGTATAATACCTACGTAAATTAACAAGCTAAGAAACAATCAATTCAAATGTTAATTGGCTTGTGCTCGGGAAAATGCCTATGTCTCTTATTATTTAGTAGATGAGTTTAATTAATTTAATTAATTATTATTATTATAATTTTTTTTTTTTACAGCAAATCGTGATTTCTTGTCCGGGCAAGAAGAACCACATCGCAGCGACTAATACCGAATTCTCTGGAGCCTCCTGCAAGGCTGGAACCAAATTGTCCATCGACGGTTCGGACTTCTCTTCTCTGGATCTTGACTGCAGTTCCAGAGCCACATCTACCACCAGACCCACCCAGAAGAAGTGTGCTGGAGGAAAGGGTATCATAGTGGAGCTTGGATTCGATGTGAGTGGTACAAATGTTCACAATTAACATGTTTGAAATTTGGAAAGGTGTCCTTTATTTATTTCAAGGAATTAAAAAAAAAAAAATGTTTTACTAAATAAACATGTTTTTACGCGTGTTAGGGTGTAAATTTTAATATAATGTTAAAACTTTTTGGAGAACATTATAATATCGAGTCCTACAAGAATAGATTATATTTAAGTACAAACTCCCAATCGGTACAAAAAAATTATTAATATTGCAATTTTAAAAATAATATAAGGATACTCACAATCACTCATTTAGCATGATAAATAGTGTTATTTTTCGAGTTTCAACAATGCTAAATATCGCATTAGAAAACAAGTCAAATAACAGGCTGAATTTAGGGGAACTGATTGCGTCATTCTGCAATTTGCTAGCAATATGGCGGCCATGTCGTTTTATCAACTCACATATGTCAGCATGAGGTTTTTAAGTGGTTTTTTGTTTACTCGATTTAGTTTGTTTCAATTTAATTATTTTAAAATTAAAAACAATGTAAGAAAGTGTGATTTGTATTTTTTTTAAATTTTATTTATAAGTCACTTCAATTAAATAAAATAAAGTTGCACCATCTGACCACAGGCAGCGCCTCCGTATCTATTTTGCGAGCTAATTATAACTATTTTGACTAATCTATATATTTTTCTTTTTTAAATATATTTAAAATAATTATAGAATTTCAAACATGGAATTATCCGATAAAAACATTTGAACCGTGAGCGAGTCCGACATTTTTATATTCGTAATTTTTATAATCGCATTATACAAAATTAATGAGTATAATTTATACCAAGCTAATTTTTGATTTTGACAAAGAAAATTGAAGATATTTTAAGGTAAAGCATTTGTCAGCTGTCGTATGATACAACTATTATTTTTTTCAATCTTATAAAATTAATTATTACCTATTTCTGCTCTCATTACAAGGTTTCTACCTCGTACCAATGAAGGTATCGACTAATCTCTGTCTTATCGATATTTTTCTTTAGATATTCGATATTATAATATCGATATTTGGTTTTCGATAATATCGTAATATCGATATTTTATTCACGATATTATCGATAACAAAAAAAAATCGACTTTGTCTGTTTTCTTCTTTTGATCGATATCTTCAAGGTTTAATTTCAGTGAGATGTCAATTGCATAATTGATGGAATCAAATCCTACTTGTTCTAATTAGGGATAGGATATTGACATTTTCTCTTAGATATTCGATATTTGGTTTTCGATGATATCGTAATATCGATATTTTATTCACGATATTATCGATAAAAAAAAATTTAAATAATTTTTAAAAAATCCACCCAAAGACCAGGTGCATTCCATCAAGGCAGGTAAATTCTCCTGTCCTTCTAATCTCAAATAAAGAAACGATATATAGGAAAACTTCCTATCAATATAACTCTATTAATTTTTATGGTTCATTTATTGGTGAGTGTATAAAATTTATTAAATGTTAATAAAGAGAATTACTTAAAAATACAATAACAAAACTATATAAATCTTCTGAAACAAATGGACTGAGTATTCAACAATGCAATAATGATAAAATAATTACAATTTAAAAAAAAAAAAAAAAATTCATATAAAGTAAATACAATTTTTGAGAAAAAATGTTTTAATTGAGAAATAATACAATAATTCGCTTTTTATTTAAATAAAAATAGGATAACCCAAATTTTAAAGCCGCTGGAGTTTCGATTGTCGCCATATTATTTCTATAGAATTCTCAAGAACAGTAAAATAAGTATATACGCCAAGTGGTTTGTTTCTCAAGTTTATGGTGCGTTCACACTTTGGCCAACCGCCTCTTACAAGTTTTCCGTTTGACTTGCCAAGGTTTGGTAAATGTATAAAGGCAACTTTTAAATCCCAAGAAATCGATATCGAAATTATCGAAATATTGTGTCCTCCTAATCCCCTTCCAATTCGTTTAAATTTTTTTTTTAAATAACATTATTAACAATATTTTGAAATATCGATATTTTTATGCCGATCATATCGTGATATCGATATCAATATTTTTCTTTCGACAAGCTGTGACTTCTAATCACTTCTTATATTCCAGGTCGGCGATTCATGGATTCCGATGATCGAGTCCTGCCACGACGTTGAGAACAGCAACACCCTCTACTCCACCCACACCATCCACGGTGCCATCATGGGAGGCAAGGTCTTCAGGACAACCGCGCGACCACTGTTCTCCAGAGGTGACAGCATCTTCTTCAAGGGATTCAATCCAGAAGTCGCCTATACCCAGGTGAGTAATTAGAACTCTTTAGTTCTGAGTAGATAGGTGAAATATAAAAGGTGTAAAACTACTGATAGCAAAAAAATCTGGTGCGGTGCGCGCATCACACAACTTTCCCTTACAGCCCTATAATAATTATCTTTTTAATATAATTCTAAAAGGTTCACATAAACAATACTTGAAATAAACTCAGCAGCATTCAATTCTTCTCCCACTTAAGTACAATAAAATAGTTTTTAAAACAATTTTAGTACAAAAATTCTGTACACTGCCTATATATTTTAACTTTGTCAAGTTTCAAATATATTTTAAAAGTTGCTGGTCAAGTTTCTATGGAAACATTTTCTTTCCATTAAATAATGTGAAAATAGAAATTATTAAGTTAATTTCCGTTTTTATATTCTTAAATTACTTTGTTACAGAGCGTATTGTTTACAACAGATTGGCAGATTGGTGGGAGGAGGTTCGGTCGCATCTATCTCCTTTCGGATGCGCTCGGTTATCCATCTATTTTATGCTCCTCATAAATTACACTGTATCTTTGCTAATACTTGTCCGATTTTGATTATTCTTTTTTTTTTTTTTTAGATACTTTAATAACCTTTCATATAATTCTCTACATAATTTACTATAACTTTTATACTTTTTAAGCCATGCGAAAATAAAATATTCTTTTCTTCATAACTTTTTATCCTGCATTTTCTCGGTGATTTACTACATAAATGAAAAGTTAAGGCCTTTATGAAGAATAATTTTGGCAAGTTTCATCAAAATCGTTAGAGCCGTTTTTGAGAAAAATGTAAAAAAGTGTAAAATCCATGATATAATAGCTAATTCCGGTTAGTCCGATGCGTTGTATCTTTGCTAATACTGGTCCGATTTTGATGATTCTTTTATTCTTTTTTAGATGATTTAATTACCTTTCATAAAAGCCTGTAGATACATTACCGTAAAATGCGTACTTTTTAAGCTATGCGCAAATAAAATATTATTTTCATCACAACCTTTTTCCCTACAATTCCTCGGTGATTTACTACATAAATGAAAAGTTAAAGACCTTTATGAAGAATAATTTAGGCAAGTTTCATCAAAATCGTTAGAGCCGTTTCCAAGAAAATTGTAAACAATTGTAATATCCATGATATAATAGCTAATTCCGGTTAGTCCGATGCGCTGTATCTTTGCTATTATTGGTCCGATTTTGATGTTTCTTTTATTGTTTTTTAGATAATTTAATTATCTTTCATACAATTCTATAGATGATTTACCATAAATTGCACGCTTTTGAAGTTATGCATAAATAAAATATTCTTTTCATCATAACTTTTTCCCTGCAATTCCTCGGTGATTTACTTCATAAATGAAAAGTTAAATACCTTTTTGAAGAATAATTTAGGCAAGTTTCATCAAAATCGTTAGAGCCGTTTTCGAGAAAATTGTAAAAAAGTGTAATATCCATAATATAATAGCTATTTCCGGTTAGTCCGATGCGCTGTATCTTTGCTAATACTGGTCCGATTTTGATGATTCTTTTATTGTTTTTTAGATAATTTAATTATCTTTCATACAAGTGCATAGATGATTTACCATAAATTGCACGCTTTTGAAGTTATGCTTAAATAAAATATTCTTTTCATCATAACTTTTTTCCCTGCAATTCCTCGGTGATGTACCATATATATGAAAAGTTAAAGGTCTTTATGAAGAATAATTTAGGCAAGTTTAATCAAAATCGTTAGAGCCGTTTTCGAGAAAATTGTAAAAATGTGTAAAATCAATTATATAAAGTGGCACTTCCGGTTAGTCGATTTTGACGAAAATGTTGCTGTAACATCACATGCATGTGCAAACCTTAAATATGTAATTTCAGTATCGTACAGCTTTCCGTTTTTGAGCTAGGCTGATCACATACACACAGATACACAGACACACGGACACACAGACACACAGACACACAGACCATTTTGCGAGACTTGGTCATTTGGACTCAGGGGACGTTAAAACATGTATTTCCGTTGAAAACTCGAATTCGAAAATTTTCACGATCGCAATACTTCCCCTTACTATATACTTCGTATATAGGTAAGGGAAAGTAAAAAAACGGGAGTTGATTGTGTCAGGGATACGGCCGTGTGGTTAACCTGAATGAGTCGACGTTAATGATTGATTTTTCATCAGAGAATATGTTGTAGACATTCTTGGACAATTAGAAAACCTTTGGATATTCATTCATTTATTTATAAGCTGCATCCAGCAACAGACCAAAGCCAAATTGCACGTGGTAAAAAAAAAGAAAAAAAAAATGCATGCACGTAAGAAGTGATACTTCTTTAGCGTAATTAAGAAAATAATTATTTTTTTTCATTCAAACAAATATTAACTGAGCTAACGACCAATAGACGAATGTAAATACTATAAACAAAAGTTTGAATAAAAATATTGGATGTTCTATTTTGTGTCTACTTTATTTATTTCTGGTACAATGGTAAGAACTGAAAGTATGATTCGGTTGTGCTCCGAGAAGTTCTGAATCCAATAATATCCCAATGGAGTGTGGCAGTTGCTTATATTTGGTACAAAACAGATTTTGAGCTTTTGGTTATTAATATATGTGGATGATAGTGCTCTGGTTCCCATAGAAACCCATTCTAAACAGACAAATGTATGTAAAAAATTAGGAATTTTAATTAATTAAAAAATCCAGGTAGTTGCACGCGAAGATTCTAAGATAAAATTCTCTTTCAAACAGTACCTTCGTTTTTTTAATCGGTTCAGTACTTCATCTAAAAAGGGATCATTCCAATAGAAAATAAATTATGGGTTACATCGGCACATGCTAAAAATACACTGTGATCTGTTTTCCCAAACGCGCCAAAATAAGTATAACTTAAAAAACAAAAAAAATGCTTAATATATCAAAATAACATTAATATGCAAGAAGCTAAAGCTCAAAATAACATAAATATGCAAGAAGCTAAAGCTCAAAACAACATTAATATGCAAGAAGCGAAAGCTCAAAATAACATTAATATGCCAGAAGCTAAAGCTCAAAATAACATTAATATGCAAGAAGCTAAAGCTCAAAATAACATTAATATGCAAGAAGCTAAAGCTCAAAATAGCATAAATGTGCAAGAAGCTAAAGCTCAAAATAACATTAATATGCAAGAAGCGAAAGCTCAAAATAACATTAATATGCAAGAAGCTAAAGCTCAAAATAACATTAATATGCAAGAAGCTAAAGCTCAGAATAACATTAATATGCAAGAAGCTAAAGCTCAAAATAACATTAATATGCAAGAAGCTAAAGCTCAAAATAACATTAATATATGCAAGAAGCTAAAGCTCAAAATAACATTAATATGCAAGAAGCGAAAGCTCAAAATAACATTAATATGCCAGAAGCTAAAGCTCAAAATAACATTAATATGCAAGAAGCTAAAGCTCAAAATAACATTAATATGCAAGAAGCTAAAGCTCAAAATAGCATAAATATGCAAGAAGCTAAAGCTCAAAATAACATTAATATGCAAGAAGCTAAAGCTCAAAATAACATTAATATGCAAGAAGCTAAAGCTCAAAATAACATTAATATGCAAGAAGCTAAAGCTCAAAATAACATTAATATGCAAGAAGCTAAAGCTCAAAATAACATTAATATACAAGAAGCTAAAGCTCAAAATAACATTAATATGCAAGAAGCTAAAGCTCAAAATAACATTAATATGCAAGAAGCTAAAGCTCAAAATAACATTAATATGCAAGAAGCTAAAGCTCAAAATAACATTAATATGCAAGAAGCCAAAGCTCAAAATGAGACATGAATAATTGTTAAGACATAAATGAAAAAATCCAAACAAGAAGCAAGAAGTCTCAAAAATGGCATAAAATAATTCACCTGCCGATATTTTGCCAATTCAGGCAAAGGAGAGAAAGAAAAAAAATCCTATTTTCTTTATAAGGACCTTCCTATTCTGTGCATTTAAACTTTCCCTTCCATCTTGTATTTTTTAGATTTCTTCTTCTTAATTATTTGATTTGTTTTGGTGATCTTTTGTACGTTTTGGGATTTTGAGTATGAGTGTATCCTTTTTTTATGATCAGCTGCTTGTAATTTAACTCTTCCCAGCTGTTGTCATACAACTTCCCTTTTACCTCAGTATGTATATGGGTGTCTTGGTGGGGGGTACTGTCTCTGGTTAGTGACTTTTTTTGACTGTGGATGTGAGATGTGCTGCATTTTGTTCATTACATAGGGTTTTTTTTTCTTTATCATTATTTTCTTTCTTTATTATTATTTATTTTTTTCACTTTCTCTCCTTCTGTCCTGATGATGCCTGCCTGAATTACATAATACTAAGTATAACAAAATATTAAATGAGCTTAAAAAGTGAAATAAATTTTCTATAACCAAGTTAAATTATATACAGGGTGTCCCAGAAGGAAATGTCAGTAATTACATTTTTGTTTGACTATCCCTACCTTAATTACTTAACTTTCCTCCCGGGGCATCTTTTATGTGCATATGTGTGTGTGAAAAAAAACACTTTAAGAAAACAATGAATGATGGGTTGATATAGCTGAATCTAATTGCCTAACTGCTAAATTGAAAAGATATTTTCCAGTGGGGTAAGCTAATCACTTATTAGTGCGAACTGTAACTTCAACATAGCCATTATAAACTATGTAACTTCACCAAATGCGTGTGTTAAATAAATTTTTTTGTAATATTATATTATTTACACGAATAAATGTGTTCCCCTAATATCCTAATGTATTAGGATCTAATGGGAGAGTTCTCGCTCGTACCTATACTAGTACCAGTATAATTATAATACAGAATAATTTAGTTTACATGGTAGAGCCGAACACCTATCTGTCTGATTACGGAGGTCCATTTAAAGCGTTTTAGTGGCATAAAATGCTAAAATTTTGCCTAAAAGTTTTCAAATTATTCCAGGGGTATTCCCCCAAACCCTCCTATAATCCCCCTAGTTAGGGCGGGGAGGGGAGTCCGCAATATCGTAACACTCAGGACCCTCGTCTATATAAATGCTACCTCCCTTTTTCTATTGTATATGTTGACCAAAAATAGTACCAATATAAACTGAAAGTTGATATCTGTCCAGATAGTATAGTCTGAGTATAAAATACGGTACCAGATATTGGGTTCTACGTCCTGAATTAGTGAAGAGTATTAATTTATAGTTCTGCATGAAGTTACTAGAATAAAAGGATAATGGCAATCTACTACTTGATAAGAAGGAACTGAATTTTTATATATTTTTTTCTGTCTCTTTCCAGAAGGGACTGTTAAATTGGAAATAAACTGGAACGATTCGGAATTTTAAGAATACATAAAATACGTCACGTAATCAAAATTGATTACTAATTGAACATTAAATTTAATTATCTTACTCAGAAAAACCAGAAGGCTATCTTATCCCGCGAACTTGGAGCAGCGAACGCCAACAAGTACTTCGACGCTAAGAAAACCTTTTTCTTGGCGAGAGGACACCTTGCACCCGATGCGGACTTCCTCTTCAGCGCTCACCAGTTCTTGACCTACTTCTACGTCAACGTTGCTCCGCAGTGGCAGTCAATCAACGCCGGTAACTGGCTCAAGGTTGAAGACAACACAAGAAAAATAGCCAGGAGTGTGAGTATTGGATGCTATTTACTAAAGTTTAAACAAATCCTGAACATTTTTTTCACAAGAATAAAAATAATATTCTACTATACTTTTGCAGCTCGGGGCTGACCTCCAAGTCGTCACGGGAACCGAAGGAGTCCTCACCCTGCCGGCAGCCAGAGGCCAGAAGGAGATCAAGCTCCAGGATTCCAGGCTTCCAGTACCCGAACATTTCTGGAAGGTCCTCAGGAACACTCAAGACGATTCCTGCATTGCCTTCGTCTCCACCAACAACCCCTTCCTGACTAGCGCGCCCAAGACCATCTGCCAGGACGTCTGCGCTCAAAATGGATGGCCCGTGCTCCAAAACGACCTGTCCAAAGGCTACGTCTACTGCTGCAGGTACCAGGACATCAAGCAGGCCATACCTGACATGCCAAACCTCACCTGCAAGTCGATACTCAAGAGAAAGTGAAACATCTGACTTGTCTGCAAGACGATTTGTAAATAAATACAATACAATACTCTAGAATATCAATCATTACTTCCCAATTAACCATCATTATAAAACATATTTAAATACAATTTAGGCATTTCTTGCATATGAGACGCTCCATACTAGAAGAGCGAATCTGCCAAGTAACCAATTTTTTTTCTTTCATTGAAGGCTGATATAATATAGGTACCATATAGGTAACAATATATATTACATACCATATATATCAGAGGATTATAGAGGCTATAGGTAAGCTACAGGAGGGTTTCAGGCTATGTCCTAATCAGAGAAGCATCAGAGAAGAGCGACGGCGAATGGTCGCTGAATCGGACGATAGAAAAATCGAACATAAATATTTTAGCTCGATGTCCACATTGAACATTTGAAGTTCGATGAGGAAGTCCAGCTGTATTATTAATGCTTGATTTTTCCAGCAAGCGTTACCTTCACCCTCTCGTGCGCGATGCTTCTCAGAGTAAATCAACATCTTATATTACAGAACAAATAAATTATCAGATTCAGCTGGACTCGAACCCGATCGCGGGTGTCCATTGCCTATCCCACTCAGCTACTTCACTCCGTTAAGCAAACAAAAAATAAAAATTGTTAAGAAATTAAAAATTATACATTGCATCAACATACCAAAGCAATCATTACCTCAAAACTCGATATTCATTGATACTACAATTAAAGGAGATATAAATTGCCGGTGGTAACAGTCAGTTTCGTCAACACAGGAGTCATAAGGACAGAATAAGATACTATAATATCAAAATGCAGAGTAGAGACAGCACATCTCACATCAACAGCTAAAAAAACTAAACAAACAGAACTGTCTCAATGCAGTGCATTATCTCTTTTTCAGACTACAGGTGTGAGAGGGAGCGGAGCAGCTGAGTGGTAAGCCACTGTGTTACCATGCTCCCGGTCCAGGATTCGAGCCCGGTTGTGGCAGATAATCATTTATTCTATTATCAGCCGTGGATCGACCCTGTGGGGTCGGGGGACCGTCCTGGTGCTCACCAAGCTTCCATGATAAAGTAGACACCCTTAATTGGGGAAAAAACCTGGCGGTTGAGCGAGATCTCGGCCAAATCATCTTCTTGCACAACAGTTGGCGTA
Organism: Rhaphigaster nebulosa; assembly: GCA_948150685.1. Classification (NCBI taxonomy): domain Eukaryota; kingdom Metazoa; phylum Arthropoda; class Insecta; order Hemiptera; family Pentatomidae; genus Rhaphigaster; species Rhaphigaster nebulosa. The sequence continues at coordinate 129,831,389 of OX411311.1, read as the reverse complement.
GAAACAGTACGGTCCTTAACAAGTACTGAACCCAAGACCCTCCATGGGTTGTAGTGGTACAGGCTTTCTTTTATTTTTTTATTGGTGTGTGATCTTATCTATATCTGTCCTGATGTTGTATGAATAGGCAAACCATTGACTGGTGTATTCTTTATTACTGTTTGAGAGAGTGAAGGCTTTGTTTGTTGTTATCTAAAGCCTCTAAAGGCTAAGTATTGTAAATAATATAATTCAAGGTTAATTTTTAAGTTGACTGTTTGTCTTATAAACTGCACTCAGCTAATTAAGACTGAAAGAAATGAAAATGATATGGACTAGTGAGCAAAATGCTTTTATTGTTGATATGATATGGCAGTTTACTCTATCTTGTCGTCTCCGCTGGTTCCTGGGTTCGGGGTCCCGAAGTCAGGCTCGCTGATCGACATCCCCTTGTGCAATTCATTTCCAGCAAAATGCACAGCCTGCAATGATAACGAACATTCATTATTGAACGGTAAACGCCATTCCTCTGCTATATATCAGGTCATCCCATAAGTAATGTCGGTTTCTAAAAATCTGTCTGTTTATGTTGATATTACTTATCCATCCTTTACAATTGAATTGTGTTTACATATTTTGTTTATTATAGCATTACGTACTCTTCTATTTATCATGTTTTATTGGAGAAAATTAGTTTTCTCAGCTATGCCATGATAAAGGAGAAAATGCTGCTTCAAGTTATCGGAAACTTGCAGAAATATATGGAGAAAACGACATCGGTGAACGGCAAGCGCAGAGGCTGTTTGAAAACTTTCGAGCGGGAAACCGCTAACTCGAAGACGAGTCTCGGGCAGGTCGACCAATAGAGCTTGACGACCTGCAGGCTACTGTTGAAGAAAATTCTGTTGTAACAGTTGAAGAATTAGCAGAAAAACTTGAACCGACACATTCTACTGCCCACCGTCATTTTCCATGAAATTAATTTATTTGAAATTTCAGCACAGACTAACGAACTTTAACATAAATATGATAAATAGAAGAGTGCGTAATGCTATAATAAACAAAATATGTAAACAAGATTCAATTTCAAAGGAGGGATTAGTAATATCAACATAAACAGACAGATTTTTAAAAACTGACATTACTAATGTGATGACCTGATAGAAAATATATATATATATATATATATATATATATATATATATATATATATATATTCTTTTCTTTAAGAAACTGCTAGATAATTAGAATTCAGCTTTCTGAAAAACGAGATATATTTCGTTCGAGAAAACTAGATATTTGTTCTTTCTTGTTATTGAATGGAATTTTTTCCTGATGATCTATTTTTAAAAACGATACACCTACAACAGATACCTAGTTGTAGCATATTGTTGGCCAAAGCTAATGAAACATTTCTCACCATACGGAATGAATTTAAAAATCATATGAAGAAATTAATTATTAGGCTCCCTTTAATAAATTATGCAAATGCATACTTAATCTTTTCCTTACCACTGGCAATTCGTCCAGAGCCTGCTTGATCTGGAGAAGAGTTTCCGGAGTAGGGGGCTGGAAGCGCATGCGCTTAGCCTCCGGCTTGGCAGAGTTGGGACGAGACACCGGTTCCATCCCACCAAAGGCCGACCGGGGCCTCGCCAGCGGAGGAGCTGAAACGTATCTTATTACATCAGTAAGTAACAGTTATTATTATAATGAATTATATTTTGCTATTATTAAATAATTATATATACGTGTGCGAGAAATATAGATATAAATACATATTTTTTTCCTTACACTGTATCCCTAAATAAGGACTATTTCTAAAACATACTACATGAATTATGATAAGTGTTCTACATATTCCTTTGATCACTTTTATCAAAACTTAGTAACAACATTTAAAAAAAAGAAGTAGTAAATAATAAATGTAAAGAAAAAAAAATGCAAAATTAAACCAACAAGAAATTACATAGGCTACCCAACTTTGGTCAGTTAGTCAAAGTCTGCATGTTTAATAAATTTAATCAAGTCTGTTTTACTCAGAATTTGATCCATCTCAGGCCTTGTTTTATATATATATATATATATATATATATATATATATATATATATATATATATATATATATATATATATTATATGTATTTTTAGGGATTGATAAATTATTTGCCACTTCTATAAATTTGTTTTATTGAAAACTAGCTTCGAATGTTATACATTCATCCTCAGTTCTAAAAACAAACAAAAAATTCAAAAATAAGCAATTCAAAATATAGTTTGGTATTATTATACATATTAAATTAGATTAATATAAATGAGTATTATAAAACATTTATGAATTATGAATTTAATTAAGACCAGAAATCAAATACATGTTGGTACTCAACAAGGCTTAAAAGGATTACATCAAACATTATAATCCATGGATTATGATCCATTTAAACCTTGGTGAATACCAACATGTATTTAATTTCTTGTCTTAATTAAATTCATAATTCATAAATGTTTTATAATACTGATTTATATTAATCTAATTTAATATGTTTAATAATACCAAACTATATTTTTGAATTTTTTGTGTGTTTTTAGAACTGAGGATGAATGTATAACATTCGAAACTAGTTTCCAATAAAACCAAAATTATAGAAGTGGCAAATAATTTATCAATCCCTAATTAGATTGATCCTTCTATACCATCATGCGGATGTCAACTGATATGTATTTTTATATATGTATATATATAAATGTGCCGTTCGAACACTCGCCGTTGAATGTCGACTTTGACAATGAGCTCTGGTGAAACGTATCAGAGAATAGTTCAATTTAAAATAGTTTTAAATTTTAGCGTTGCAATAAATTAGTTATCAAAATTCAATACATGCTAATATATTGCATTAAATACAAGTATACAGTCTGATATGAACTTGTCAGGATATCTCATAGACCTCCTCTAAGATAGTCATAGTATACTGAAGATTCTTATTCTGTGGCCACAACAACACCTGTTAACTATTTTGTTGAACAGTTATAGGTTATTTGGGCATAAAAATGAATGAATTAAACCAACAATATATCGGTAAAAGTAAGCATATATATATATATATATATATATATATATATATATATATATATATATATATATAAAACTATTGGGTTTTGATTAACTAGTTTAGATAGCAATTCCTGCTCAATCACGATATTATATTAAACAAATTTTGGTAATAAATAACAGCGAAAGCCCTTTTTAAATCGATATTAAGGTAATGAAATATACTTTTTTTTATAGTAACTTATATAATAAGCATATACTTATAAGTGTATATAATAAAGATAAGATATTATTGGGAGATAACAAAATAAAAGCCTTAAGTCTCTCAAATAACCATAAATAACTAAACAGAAAACGTTTCGACAGTTCAGGATAAAAAACGATAAGATAACAATATTGCAGAGCAGAGATAGTACATCTTTCATCATCAGTCTAAAAAAAAAAAAAAGAAAAAGAAAAAAAAAGACAAACCAAACAGAGATAAAATGTACATCCCTCCAAGGCAGTTCCACATATCGCACCTGTATCATTGTTATAAGGGTTGTCAAATTCCCGTCTTTTGACGTTGAGCTTCTTTTTACATTTTTCTAATGATTATGGAGTTGACTCCAATATATATATATATATATATATATATATATATATATATATATATATATATATATATATATATATATAGAGAGAGAGAGAGAGAGAGAGAGAGAATATATAGAACATCTATCGTTAATAAATAGTGAATGGCCAAAATATTTACATTTAAAGTAAGTTTTAAATATCCGAGAGCAGCAGAACTTCATCACTATAGTCGTATTTTCATTAAATACAAAATATTACAAAAACGTGGGAGTGAGAAAAAAGTTGAGACCCGCAAAAGACAGTTCCTTAACATACCGAAATTTACCCATACTTTTATTATATTGTTCTGCCTCTCCGCTGACCTTCGATACAGAAAACTCTTCATACCGAATTTCAACTCATTTGACCCAACTGAAACAGCCATATCTTTGCTGGTACGATTTCGATGGAACTTCTTTTGTTTTATGAGTAATTTAATTCCCTTTCAAATACAACAGATTTCCTCAATTTAAAAACATCGAAAAAACTGAGGGGGAGGAGGGTGGAACCAAGTTGAGAACCCCAAAAGATACTCCTCTAACACCAACTCAATTAAAATAAAAACTTTCAATCCTATAAACTAATTTGGTGGAGCTGTAGTGATGCGCAAAACTTTAAAAACGCAAAATTTCAGGTAAACATACCGAAATTTTGACTGGAATTTACTCATTCTTTATGGAATCGTTCATCCTGGAGGAAAATCCTACATACCGAATTTCAGCTCATTGGACCCGCTGGAAGCGCTCAAATGTAACTTGGAAAAAAAAAAAAAAAAATAGGAGGGCAAAGCAAGATATTTTTTTTTTTACTAAAGGATTAGAAAATAAAAACAAATTTGAATAAAACAAAGTTGCACTATCTTACCACTGAGAACGCCCCTGCAGCTATTTAATAAGATATGATAATACTTATACTAGGCCGCTCATAATTCTGAATTGAGTGTACTTATCAAATAGCATGCTAAATAAGATTGTGGCTACCCCTATTGTATAATAATGGATAACATCTTCAAATTTTGAGTAAGAAGCTTAGAGGACCTCAAAACATGGCTCCCACGTCCCTCCAAACTGATACTGTTTAAAAAGGCTTAAAATTTTAGTAATTATTTGCGTAAAATATTTTACCACAATTTTCACAGTTTGAAGTAGGTTCTCAAATTCCGAATTTTCCAACTTTTTGGACTTTCCAATTACTGGGGATGTGATACCTCTCAACTACTCCTCTCCCCTATGGCGACGTCCCTGTCTCTTGTCTTCATTTATGTGATATTATCTGTCCTGAATTACCGAAACGTTAACCTGGTTTGTTATTTATTGGTATTGGTTATTTTTTCGAATCCTCCAGCTATATCTTAAGGCTGGTTTACACGAGTAAGCGTACAACTTTACAAGAGTGGCGCGTTATCACTGGTTCCTTCCGAAGGTCGACGTACTAGCACACTCTCGCGCCATTTGTGCTAACCAACTGCTTTGTATTCATATTTAACATTTGTATTCACTGGAATTATTACTGCCTTAATTACATATTTAAAATAGTTAGTGCTGTCGACTTCCGGTGATCTAGAGAAGTTTTTGTTATAATTTAAAGGAGTGATAATTTAAATTACGGAAAGGACCCGGCCTCAACTGAAAAGGAACTTTTGGGATTTGTTTATCTCTTGAGCGAGCGTATCGAAAGGAAGTCGACAGCTGTGATCTAATAAAAGTAGTAATAATTGAAATTACGGTAAGACCAAAACCTCAACTGAAATGGACCCGTTGCTGTTTTGTTTATTTCTTGGGCGAGCGCAATGATCGGAAGTCGACATCACTAATAATTTTAAATAATATTTAATTAAAGCAGAAATAGTTTTAATGATTGCAATGCACACGAATGTTACAATTGAATGCAAAGCAGTTAGTTAGCACAAATGGCGCTGGAGTATGCTAGTCCGGCGACCTTCGGGTAAGTTCGGTAGGAACCAGTGATAACTCGCTCCTCTTTTAAAGTTGTACCCGAGTAAGTTTTTTGATCAAAGCTTTGATCAAACTCACTTTGATCAAAAAACTTACTCGTGTAAACCGACCTTTATATCATATATGATGATACAAATATAATATACTCACGGGTGTAGTAGTATACAGGAGGGGGTAGCGGGGGTGGGGTTGGAGGTCGATGCCCGCCGAAGATCCTGACCACTCTCCTCCAGAGCCTGCCCATCCAGTTCAGGCAGCCGCAGTCTTCTGTGCTCATCTAAGTCCGTCGGCATCTCAAGGGATCCTTCACCTGCGGGGTCGATGTCCTGCCTCCGGGATGCAAGAGATTAATTTCCTGGCGCAACATCCCGTGAAGGGACAAGGGGCATTGGAACCGAGCAGGATCCGTTCCGTCGTGAAAAGAAGAAATTTAAACTCTGACAGGATTCCCCGCATGAAACATCTTTTGGATGAAATTGGTAGGTCATATTTCACAGAGTTTAGGATCATTTATCGTTCGAAATCGACATTTTTTTTTTTTTCATTGAGAACGAGTTATTGTGATCAACAATAGCGCTGATGCACTATTCATTCGATTGTTCCAGCAAACGATTAATCGTAAAGATCAATTATATCAACAAGTCTCCTGAAGGTCGGAACGCTAATTTTAATAATGAGCATTTACCTCACCCGTTTCATTTGTAGAACAAGTAAAATTAATACATTGGGGGGATGATGACTATTTATTTATTGAGAAATATTACATTCTGTCTCAGCAGGGACAATAGTAATAGTGATAAAATAAATCGTTCGTACAATATTTACAAAAAAATGAAATAATAACAAAAAATAAAATAAACTTAATACAATAAATAATAAATAAACTTATAAAAAATAAAATAAACTTAAAATCTTAATTACAGGCACACTATTTACAATCATCCTGGGACTCCCCGAGCCAGGCCTATTCCCCCACTTATGGATGGAAAAGCATGACTCCAGGATATCCCAGCGCTTCTCATTCAGTCGCGTCACGAATATATTTTGTCTTATTGAAAACTAGTTTCTCAAATGTTATACATTCATCTTGAGTTCAAAGTTTAAATGGATTATATCAAACAGAAAAGTTTCTACTGGTTTCGTCTCTTTCAGTATCAGTTCAGTGCGAGAAGAAACCAGTACAAACTTTTCTGTTAGATATAATCCATTGAAACCTTGAAATGAAGATGATTGTATAACATTTGAGAAACTCCAGAAATCACTTTTTGTAGGATATTTAAAAGTTGACTGATTTTCATTCTACTGAATCAGACACGCGTTTTAGCAGCAAATTTCCATGTGTCCGACGCATTTTTAATAATTTTCTAATACTGGCTAGTTATCGTAAACTTTTTTTTTTATAAACGTTTTGACAATAGAAGTTCCTACTATAACATTTTAAAATTAAGTTCTCAAATATAAGTTTTGACATACTTAAGAGGGATCTTCGGGAGGTGGGGGAAACCTCGGGAGACAGCAGTATAGTTGAAACACTTAAAAAATCTTTTAACAAAGAGCATATAAATAAATAAATAAAATCCGAAATAAAAGAACAAATAGAAAAACAATTACCTTTTTATTTATTTTATTTAACATTTAATTTTAAATTCCAATAGAAAAATTGCTTTAATTTTAATTAAATCGCCTACAATATGTTTATTTAAAGAAATAAACATTTTAAGAAAAGAAAACTTTTAAGGCACAATTCTATAAGTATTTTACACATTAAATTGGGAACTTTAATAATGAAAACTTTTAATCTATATAAATTCACTAAAAAGCTCTAACGAGAACTTTTTTTAATATAGAACCTGTACATAAAAGTTCTAATGATAAAGTTCTTATGATAAAGTTCTCGAAGAACTTTTTCGATATAAGTTCTGACCAAAAAGTTCTTGTAAGAACTAATAATAAAAGTTCTTGCATGAGCTGTTTCAAAAAAGTTCCTAAGAAAAAGTTCAATTTAGAACAAGAACTTTTTCAAAATAAAAGTGCACAGTTATTTTTGAGCTTTATAATATACTTTTATAAACAATTTTATTATAAATAAAAATATTTGTTAACATATTTATTGGTAATTATTAGTTCCGTAAATTTGATTGGTTTGAGAAACACCATAAGTCAAGCAAATTTAAACACCATTCTGAGTCTTATTTTCTTAATTTGTAATATAATAAGTTCAGATTCAATCGCATTTTAATTAACGGTCATTTTGGATTGCTTGAACCATTACGTTTTGGCATGGACTGTTTTTGTTGTTCTTCCGAAAATTTGGTTTCAATGACTTATGGTGTTTCTCAAATCAACAAGTACCCCGATTATGGTACCCTCTACTATAACTTAGCAAGTGAACATGAAAAATCTGTTTGTATAACAAAACTACCAACTGTAACGTTATATTTTTTTTATTTCATAAATAAAATTATTTAAAAGATCCATAATGTATTTTTTGTTTCTTTAAATTCCAAAAACAAATTTGTAAATAGAATTTTTTTTAAATTAAGAATTACGTTTCTATATCAACGATGTTAGGCGGAAAAATTTTCAGAAGGTTTTGGTGACATTTTTAAACGCTCATAACTGCGTTTCTATGCATACTAGAAAGCGAGAATTAGTACCATACCATTTAACAGAGAAAATGGTTCTTTAGAGGTTGCAAATTTTAATATTTGGATATAAAGCAGAAGAAAAATAAATGAATAAATTTAAACAATTTCGAGTGTGAGTTTATGAGGTCGGCGCTCACAGCGCAGCGAGCGGCGATAGAATCATTCAAAGATGTTTCAAAACCATTGAGCCTGCTGTCAGTGGCAAAACAATCATATTAAAATTAATAATAGCGGTGGTCAATAGATTTGTTAAATTTAACCATTTGGGACGGATTCTACTGTCATGTGATGGTATCTAGGTAGCTAATTAAATATAAATATATATAGTACGGATTAGGATATAAGATAGATTCAACAAAATTAAACCAAATAATATATGAAAACAAGAAGGACATGGTTGCGGTAAGACATTGGACACGCAGTAATGATAAATTAAATTATCTCTTTTATGTGTGCCGACGTTTCGGCCTATGGGCTGAGATAACTAGGTACGAGAATAATAGAAATGATGAGAATGAATACAATATGATCACATAAGGAAATATAAAAAAGAAAAAGTCCATTTTTTACCAATTTAGCTTTATAACACATTTGTACTTACAATATTTTTGTTTTTCCCAGATATAGAAATAGGTATAGATAACTAAGTACTAGTAAAATAGTAGGAGGACTTACATGTAATTCAAAAAACATAAAATCTAAATTCGATAGGAGAAAAACATTTTTACAAATAAAGTTAGGGAAATACGGCATAGTGTCTTCTACCTCCGAACTACTAATATTTTAATAATCATAATTTTGTTTTAAATAACATCATATTTTTACAATATTTTTCATATTCCTATAACTAACTCCTCTCATATTCATTCTTATCATTCCCATTATTCTCGTTTCTTGTTTTTCTTAGCCCCAATGAAGTTATACAATCTTGGCCGAAAATTCGGCACAAATCTATTACCAGTTACCTTTTATTATTATTAGTTAAACCAGTTACTTTTCAGTAACTACAGTGATCGTTACTAAATAGTTAAACCAGTTACTCTTCAGTAACTACAGCGATCGTTACCAAATAGGTACACCAGTTACTTTTTTACGTTTGTAATCAACAATATTAAAGGGATGCTACTCTGGAGGCTAAAATTCCAACATGTCCTGAAATATTCTTTCCTAAAGATTAACATCGTGGTACCATATTCCTTTAAACTTCATAGAAATGTCATGATGTTGATCTTTTTGAAACATTTCAGGACATATTGGAATTTCGGCCTTAAGAGTAACACCTCTTTAATATTGTTGGTTATAAATGTTTCTTGTTTTATAATTTGTAAATAAAATAGATGTTTCAATAACCTATACATAAGTTGATATGGAGTAAGTGCGAACTAGGTTTTATAAAGTTCGACTGTACATGACTGTAAAATCTTTATCTTTAAAGATAGATTTGAACTTTTTTTTTTAAATTTTCCTTAGACGATTATTTTTAAATATGATATTGAAGCCAACCTTTCAAACACGTGCATTTTTTTTTTTTTAGATTTATAATTCAATTTAGTAGTACTTAGTATGCACTTAACCTTTAAGGAAGGGGGTAAATACATAATACTCTGTTTTAAGGGGTAAGTACATACTACCCTGCCTTAAAGGGTAAGGCAGGGTAGTATGTACTCATTATTTGAAGCATTAAAAAAGCAGTTAAATTTAAATGTGCTAGTCCGGAATTAGCAAAGCATGATAGTAGCGGTAACTGTACACGAACTTCTCCCACAACAGAGATCTGCACTTACCCTCTGCGCTTAAAAACTAGAAAATACAATCAAGGGGAAATGTAAATCACAAAGTATTTAGAAGAACAGCTTTTGAGGTTCCCAGTTGACGCAAACATTAAAAAAAAAAAGTAAATAGTAGTGGTGGAGAAACACCGATGTAGATGGACTGCAGAAGTTGAAAGATCCAACTTAATCATCAGGTTGAAACTGATATCTTTACAACTCAATTATACTTCACCTTGGCGAACTCTCGCGGCTGATTTGTGATACATCAGTGTTTAGGCTTCATGCTCCCAAAAGGGCAGTTCTTACAAGATCAAGATTAGGATTAACGAAAAAATTACAGGCTTACCCCGAATTACCTTATATATTTCTTTATCATATGGTATTTGATTACGATAACTGTAGTTACTAAAAAGTAACTGGTATACCTATTCAATAAAATACCCCCAAAACAGAAAATCACTCATAATGCGAATAAGGCCGTCGCTGCCATTCACCAGTGGCTTTCATCGGTTGGCCTCCGGCTTGCTGATCATAAGACCGAGGCAGTTCTTATCACCAGCAGGAAAGTAAGGGAGACTATCACTCTAACCGTTGGAGATTATGACATCCACTCCAAGCCATCAATTAGATATCTCGGGGTGCAGATCGACGCCAGACTTCCTTTTGATGAACATCTGCACATAGTTAGCAGTAAAGCAGATTAACGCACTGGCTCGGATTATGCCAAATATCGGGGGACCTAAAGAAAGTAGGAGAAGGCTTCTGGCTACTGTGGCCAGCTCTAAACTGTTGTATGCAGCGCCGATCCGGAAGTAAGCCATTCTAGTGAATTCATATGCCCGCAAGGCTATCAGTGTTTATCGAAGGAGCGCTCTGCGATTGACCTTCTGGTAGAAGAACAGAACCGGATATTCCGACGAAAACGAGAAGATTTGGATGCTCAATGGGCGATGGTAGCGGAACAAGAGAGAAATAATACTCTTGAAAGATGGCAGAGACGCTGGAATGCCTCATCCACGAAGATGGACCCATCGCCTGATTCCTGACATTGCAGCGTGGATATCACGGAAACACGGAGAGCTTGATTATTATCTAACCCAGATGCTTACTGGGAATGGTTGCTTCAGGGCCTACTTAGCCCGCTTCAAGCTGGAGGACCAATCATCGTGCCCTACTTGCGCCAGAGTGGATGAAACAGTGGAGCAGGCGTTCTTCTGTTGCCCATACTTTGCTAAAGAAAAGGAAGAGTTAGATAGTAACCATGGACAACAGTCAGTTACGGAAAACTTAGTCTCTCTAATGATATCCAGGCTGGAGAACTGGAGCGCTGTTGCAGATTATGCAGCGCGTATCGGCAGGCAGCTCAGAACACAGGAGCGAGAGAGGAGAGGCCAGGCAATGGCTTAATAAGAGGCCCAATGAAGAAGTAGGCGCATGGCCATCCTGCTTCCCGCCAAGTAATGCGGGGTGGCAATGATGAATAGGGAGGTGGTTTTTTAGTGAGTAGGAATCTCACACTGTTGTGGACGTTCAGTCACACATCGTCTTATGAAAGATTTTTCCCCTAACCCTATAAAAAATAAAAAAATAAAAATTTAAAATGTAACTCCATCAATTACCAGAGGAGCTACCAAAAGTGGACATCACCAATTACACTTTTGCTTACAAAGAGACAATAAAAACTAATTTTTCCACCATTCGGAGGTTTGTACATCTTTAGAAAATTACAAGACGACATCGAAATTTGTTTCGGTCGGAAATAGGAATATCCTCTCCGTTTAAAAACTAATATTTTAGGAATGCTATAGAGAATGACATTAATCTAAATTAAAAAAAAAAAAAAATCTTCTGGCGAAGTAAATTTGTCAATCAATAATAAATATATCAATACTAATTATTATTCTTTCAAACAACAATAACATTTGTTTACCATGGCAGCTAGTCGCAAATAATTCCCATATCAAAATGTCAAGGCGTGTTTTCAGCTGACGAATCAAATTTCGACCATCACCTTGTGGCGATCGGCAAAGTTCAAAACTGTAAAGCAAAAAAAAAAATTAATTATATCACTTCATTTTCAAAAAATTTACTTGAGGTCGTTTATGAGACTGTAAGCTTATCTCAAGACCTCGTAAACTTCTGTAGACTTCAGAGTGATATATCACAAGAAAAACGACGTAATACGCAAAATGGTGTGAAAAATTTCTTTTTTGAATAGATCAATTGGAATTACATTAACTTTGTAATCGATGGGATAAGAAGAAGCCCTTCAAATGTTAACAAAACTGAATTGATCTAATTCGTTATTAAATATCTTGTTTGAAATATAAAAGTTTTTATGTAAATCAAAATGTAAAATAATCACCTACCATTTATATCAGAAACCTTGGAAACTGTAATCCCGGAGTTCATTTAAAAGTCCTACGAACCTTTCAAAGCAATCTTGCACTAACCCATTTTGAAATTTAACTAAAACACATGTAATTGACAAACAGGTGTACTTGGTAACGAGACAGGTATAGAATCAATGCTCTTGTCAAATCGGGATCAATAAAAAAAAATTGCCATATAGTATATTTAATACAATACAAAAAGAACGCAATAACATAATATAATTTTAGTGTGAATCTTGATTTCAATGTCGAAATGTTTCATAAATTTGGGGGACTTCTATTTAGTGTTATTTATTGAGTAGTAATCAATAAATAAAATGAAAGGAATTCTAAACTTACCAATGGTACTACAAACTTTCGATGGTACTGTATACCACCGAAACCCTTTCAGCTATTTTTTAGATCTATTATTGATTTTGATTTTGATTTTTAACATATGTTATATTTCGCTCCATTGTATCGATACTGTTTTCTGTACTTGCGGAAAGTTACTCGCACATATATTGGTTGTATAACCTACCCACTTATCACATGCGATATAATGTTCAACGTTTTAAGGTTACAAGGTTAATTGTTTTGTATAATAAGTGCGATTTGCTTTGAAAAGAGTTATTTGTGTTAAGCTGTTTTTTGTTTGTGTTCTTTTCCATTTGTTGAGTTTTCATATGATTCAAATTTGGGAAATTCCCTCTTCAGAAGAAGATGCAATTAAGTATTTTACAAAAATTTAAAAGAATAATGCCATGCATCAAAAAATGCGAAAATGGGTATAACATGAATCTACATTGCGGATCGCATCAATGGAGATGGAATGTTAGAGGTTGCCTGAAATGTCTTTCTGTAAGAAGGGGGCAATGGTTGGAAAATCTAAACTTGCCCCGGGCGGCGGAATTTAGGGGGCGGCATTCCGAGCGAAATATTATTTATATTTTTTTAATATTTGTTTATGCACAATTTTAATTAATACAAAAGAACAAAAATCAACCTTCCAATTGAGTCCTCTCAATTCTAATAATAATAATTGTCCTAGATTCCAAAATATGTAAAACAAGTGCAATCTAAAAGCGATACAATCCAATATTCCCCGTTTGAAACATCTGCAAAATGCTAAGAAAATGCAAACATTAGGATATTCAGCAGTTTCGCCTTAATAACTATTTTTTAGTTCAGAATGCATAATAACCAATCTAGTACAGCATTGAATTTCCTACAAGATTAAGACGAAATATTTGTAATTTATTCTCAACAAAAAATCTGAAAAAGTTATGAAAATGACGATTTCGTTTACCTATAAAATTTGATAGCATTCAATCAAGGGCGATAGATGTTCATAATTACAGTCTATAGTGAGAGTACTGTAAGGGTTGTTAGGGTTAGGTTAATTAAATAAGCTTATTACGTAAGGAAAAATCGATATATTTAAAATCTTTAAACAAAAACCCCATGCAAATTATAAACATAAATTAAAAGAAAAATTAAATTTAACACTCTCCTGAATTTACTATAAAAAATTACTATTTGCATGCCAGAGAAAAGATAAAGAAAATGTAAATACAGCTTACTAATCTGTTGCGCAACCAATTCACTAAAATTAAAATAAACAGGCCGTTTTATTATTTTTTACATCAACTACAAACTACTACACATACTTATAGGGTTAGTTAAACAAATACAAACAAATATGTAAATAATTGGGCAAGCACACACAACACAGGCAGTAACAAAAGAGGGTTAACCTTAACGTAACCATGGTGATTATCACTCTCCAGCTGTAACAGTCTTAGATGGTGTTATTACAGGGTCACTGTGGCTAACAGTATTAATAAAAAATAATTCAAAATGAAAGTTTTGTATTATTCTATTTCTTTCAGTTAAATGTATTTTAGTAATGAGATGTAATTTAAAAAACCATAAATACGAAATAACCTAGGCGTTATCAGTGTCAGGTTATGAGGGTAACATGGCTGCTGCCATCTTTGTGTCAGTAACTTTCCGTAAGTACTTTTTTTTCGATACCAAGGACTGGGCAGTTTGCTGCTGCTGTTTATATATGTTCAATGTACTCTAACTATGGCAGAGAGAACGGGCTATCCTACTTAGTTGGTAACTAAGTATTGGTTGGTACCTATTCTAGCAAGAGAGGGAAATTGAGATTCATTCCGTGGTACCGCCACGAAGTAATAGTCGACACTCCTAGGTAGGATCCGAAACGAGGCCGCTTCTTCGAGAATGCAGAGTGTGGTCTCAACACGCTCGGCTAACTTGTTTAATAGGATTTAACTCCCTTAATTATCGTTTACACAGTGACTTTCTTCTTCCACGAAGAGAATATTGGTTGGGGTGCGGCCAATAAATGAACATACAAATAAAGATAAAACAAGATAACAAAAGATATAACAACTGGTACTGCCACTGTTGTTATCTTATTTTATCTTAGCCCTGACGATGGCCTAAAACTTAGGCCGAAACGTCGGCACATTATAATAAGTTTTTTCTCATTTTTATGTTCATTTATTGACCGCACCCCAACCAATATTCTCTTCGTCGAAGAAGAAAGTCACTGTGTAAACGATAATTAAGGGAGTTAAATCCTAATAAACAAGTTAGCCGAACGTGTTGAGGCCACACTCTGCATTGTAGTAATCTTGGTTGGGTGTCCGGTCAATAAATGAACATACAAATAAGAAAAAACTTATTATAATGTGTGCCGACGTTTCGGCCTAAGTTTTAGGCCATCATCAGGGCTAAGATAAAACAAGATAACAACAGTGGCAGTAACAGTTGTTGATGACTAGGCCCTGATGATGACCTACAACTTAGGCCGATACGTCGGCACACATTATAATACGTTTTTTCTTATTTGTATGTTCATTTATTGACCGCACCCCCCCCCCCCCCAACCAATATTCTCCTTCATAATTTTCCAAGGTCAACCATACTCTCATTATTATATATATATATATATATATATATATATATATATATATATATATATATATATATATATCGAATAATCGTTTTTTGTGTTTCCTGTAAAATTTGCTAAATGGCGCTTAAGCCTTTTTCAAAAAACGACGTCCATATATATAAATTAAATTAACAAAATTGAAGGTACAATAAAAATTATTGTATGTAAAATTTTTTAGGTATTAAAAAATCAAATTAATAGAAGTTCAAAATATAATTATTTCATCTATTTAAAAAATAATCGTGAGACCAATGGCCAAAATTACGTGTTTTTTTTTCCTCAGAGCGGCTAAACAAAGCGTAGAATCGTTGAAAACTGCAGATCGAAAATTTGACCTGATTACATTTTCCATAACTAGCAGCGCGTTTATGTCCTGCAGTCCTTCCGACCTGCAGCGTAGGAAAATAAAAGCATGGCTGCAATGTTCAATGCGCTGTATCATTACTAATAATGGTCCGGTTTCGATGATTTTTTCTATAACGCTAGTTTTTTAAATAAGTTACACATTTTTTTAAAAATTTATTAGACTAAAAATCAATTATTAATGTTTACATTTTTCTTTTAATTAACTAAATAAAAAATGTTTTGCTGGAAAAAACATCTCGATATCATTTCTCAAAATCGATATATAAAAAAAAACACCTCCAACGGGTTTTTTTTTCTGTACTAGAGGGTGCATTAAAAGATTATTTTTTTGGTAAGGAATTCAATTATCTTTCGAATGAGCATTCGTATAATCAGCGAAAAATAAACTTTTCGATTTATCCGTAAGTAAAATATGTTTTTTCGGCTTTTGCGCAATATCCGGATAACGGTAGATATTATAGCCATCTAAAGTAAACAATGGTTAAATAGTTTTCATGGTTAGACCTTACAAACGTAAAACGGTCTGTCCTTTTATACAATAGTATAATTAAATTGTACAAAATATTAGTTTTAAAATTTCGATTAATGATACCTGGCTTTTCATTTTACTTGATGGTTATTCCTTACTTGTCTACTACTATATAATAGTTTTTTTGAAGTGCATTTCCTCCACCGGGGATTAGATCCTAGAGTCAATGGCAGATGGAGGGAACAATACATGGAGGACAATAGACCTTACTAGAATTGGATCGATTCTGTACCAGCCACTGCAGTATCCTCTGCCTAGGTCAAGACTGCACGTGTATGACTTCCAACTGCCATGTGCACAATTTAAAAAAATATCTGATTTGGACACCACATGACTTCCTTGTACAACTGTTACATTATAAATCAGAGGCTCAAAAAAAAAAAAAAAAAAAAAAAAAAAAATACGGCTGGCAAATTTTAAGCAAAATGTGGTATACCATATCTTAAATGTTTTACGTTATATTTTAAAATAATATTTGATGAAAGTTTATTATGAACTTGATATGAAGTGCCTATTTTGGTTATCCAATTTAAAAAAAAAATCTAGTATGTTATTTATATAGACATCAAAGTCTTTAATACCAAATTTGAGATGTTTTACATTATATTTTAATATAATTTTTGATGTAAGTCTATTATGAACTTAATATGAAATACCACATTCGGTAATCCAATATTAACGAAAATCTAGTATGTTATTTATATTGACATATAAGTCTTATATGCTAAATTTGGGATGTTTTTCATAATATTTTAATATGTTTTGATCAAATTTTATTATGACCTTCAAGTAAAGTACCAATTCCGGTTTGAAAATTTTCAATTTAAATCTAGCATGTTATTTTTATTAATATATAAGTCTTATAAACCAAATTTGAAAAGTATTGCATTATATTTTAATATAATTTTGTTTGATGAAAGTCTATTATCAACTTAATATGAAGTACCACATTCGGTAATCCAATGTTGACAAAAATCTAGTATGCTATTTATATTGACATAAAAGTTTTATATACTAAATTTGGGATGTTTTTCATAATATTTTAATATAAGTTTTGAACAAATTTTATTATGACCTTCAAGTAAAGTACCAATTCCGGTTTGAAAATTTTCAATTTAAATCTAGCATGTTATTTTTATTAATATATAAGTCTTATAAACCAAATTTGAAAAGTATTGCATTATATTTTAATATAATTGTTTGATGAAAGTCTATTATCAACTTAATATGAAGTACCACATTCGGTAATCCAATGTTGACAAAAATCTAGTATGCTATTTATATTGACATAAAAGTTTTATATACTAAATTTGGGATATTTTTCATAATATTTTAATATAATTTTTGATCAAATTCTATTATGACCTTCAAGTAAAGTACCAATTCCGGTTTGAAAATTTTCAATTTAAATCTAGAATGTTATTTTTATTAATATATAAGTCTTATAGACCAAATTTGAAAAGTATTGCATTATATTTTAATATAATTGTTTGATGAAAATCTACTATGATTTTGAAGTAAAGTACCACTTCCAGTGATCATGCAGTGACTATATATATAGAATGATATGCACAACTAGATGTAATGTCAATCAGAAATTAAAAATTTCAACTTTCTGCGAATAACCATTTTGCGAGATACGAACGAACGTACGTACGAACGAATGTACGTACAGATGTCACGACGAAACTAGTGAAAATAGACATTACTTCCTTGTACGAAGTAAAGGAAGTATTGTAATCGCGAAAATTCTCGGTTTTCAGATTTCAACGGAAATATCCATTTTGATCATCCCTGAATCCATCTTGACTAGTTTCATTGTGGCGTCTGTACATACGTATGTTCGTATCTCGCATAACTCAAAAACGGTTGGCTGTAAAAAGTTGAAATTTTGTATTTAGGATTGTTGTAAAACCTAGTTGTGAATCTCCCTCACAAATTTGGTAAATAGGACTTTTATATCGATATGAATGTATTATCTATATTTTGGTTAAAATTGGTGAGCCGAAAACGGAACTTTACTTAATCATAATAAGCTTGCATCAAAAATTATATTTAAATTTAATACATAAATCATATGTTTCGATAATAAAGGTTACAAACGCAATTTGGTTTCCAATCCAATTAAAACTTTCTATTACTTGTTTTAATTGCTAAAATTGAGTGTAAAATACTGGTTTTTCTTCCTAATTGTGTGTGTGTGTCAATAGATTGATGTCGCGACGCCCAGTGTCGTTTTTGAGACACTGCAATCTTCGGAAACTAGTAACCAAATTCAGGATCACTTTTTGAGCCGCCGATTTATAGTTTAATAGGCGTACAAGGAAGTCATGTGTTGTCCACATCAGATATTTCTGTAAATCTGAAAAAAGGAAATTTTCGCGATCACATTATTTCCATTATTGCGTACAGGGAAGTAATAACTAAACGGACTTGGAAAAATAAGAATAAAACAAAGAGCAACTACCGTTTTAGTAAGCTATCTTTCTAGTTTAGTATTTTTTTTTTGGTAAATGAGTTAGCTGTTCCATCATTTAGCTGTCTTGGAGTACTTATATAACATCACATGGATGCGTGCATGTACAACCACTTTAAAGCAGTTAAATATAGCGATGAAGTTTCCGGTAATGCATGGAGAACATAATACGTTCATAATATAATAAAATATAAATGGTTTTTAAGATTTGTCTTCGGCACCTCGAGACGGGCCCATGTGTCCCACCTTTAGGCGATTTAATGTGGCTCTTCCCCTGCAACCGTAGATAATATTTCCTCGAATCTTTCCTATACCAAAAACTCCATCCCACAGAACCAAAACATTCGAACGTTCCTTTCTCGCCCGCTCCTCTATGCTCTGGAATTCCTTTCGTTCTAATAAACCACCCGAAAGTGTTGCCATCTCTTGTTCTAGAAACACACCAATTTGTCCTCCCCTTTCGCCTTAAGTCCTCTTTGTTGTATTCCTTTCAGATCTTGTTTTTTCATCTCATAAATGCTATATTTAATTTTTTTTTTTTTAAAACAGTTATCCTTCATTGAACGCGTTAAAAATATTATTTAATCTGCGTCATTTTTTGCTTGTACGCGTACTTCCTAGTGCACCTATCAGTGCTTTGCGTATCATGGTTTGGTCGCCCCTGACATAATGAATTTTTGATAATTATTGGAGTTAGTATTTCAGCAATAGCTTGTTCTTGTAGAATTTGGCTTTATGAAGCTATTCAAAAGGTTTTATTTATATATTAATCACTCGATCTTTTGCTGCACGTCATTACCCGGATTAAATGGAATAACATTTTACCGATTTCAATATAGCACTGCTACTTCGAAAATTTAACAATAATCGTTAAAACGTTTAGTTAAAACAGGTACCTAATCCCTAGACAGTTAGAAAGATTTAATAGATTTTATTTTCTACTTCCCATAATACTTTTTATTGAAAGGCAGGCGTGAATATTGATATCAGGTGTGTATAACTGCTCTTTTAACGCCTCTGAAAATCAGATAGCACGCTCACAATCCCCAGGTGTTTGTTCAATACCTTCCTTAATTAGGTCGTTATGGTTATTTCGTAAAGTAATCAATCATGTTCTCTTGTATTTCTCACGAGAAATTATCATTTTTACCTTAAAAATTACTTTGTAACAAAAATTTTATAAAGTTGAGTATGTGTTGAAAGGTTCTAGATTGATGTACTATTGCTATTTACTTCGTATTTTTTAGACTGTTGGTGTGAGATGTGCTGATTTACATGATCTCAGTCCTAAAGATGCCTGATTTGGCAAAACGTTAACTGATTAGTTATTTACTGTTATTTGAGAGACTCGAGGCTTTGCTCAGGAATATGCCAATAATAACTTTAAAATAATATTGTTTAAGGTCTTTGCTCTCGTTAATTAAACTTTATTCAAAAATTGAGAAATTAATTTTTTATTTATTTGTTATGCATTGATTTATATTCGACCATATTTCCACTGATTCTCGTTTTCGTATTCAAGATTCAATGATGTTTTCTTCTTATTTTCCATCCTCTTCGTGCCTATCAGCATAGAGGTAGTGGACATAGAAAGTAAAATATCGATATTCGATATTTTGCGATATCGCGAAAACAAATCCACCGATAACCGCTACAAAAATATCGATATATCGAACGGAAATGGGTGAAAAAGCAAAGAATAGCTTGTTTAAGCAGTACGTGTTAGCTTTTTTAAAATACGGGAAAAAATGAGTTTTAAACAATAGAAATAGGTCAACAACTTTTCGCTTAAAAAAAAAACTAAAAGCAATTACAGGACTTGTTGACAATTATCGCAGGAACTTGTTTTGGGCCTTAAATTGTGGCTTTTGTTAGGGCCTATCGATAACGAAAAAAATTTTGCAAAACAAATAATTTTCCCAGAAATCGAGATAATATAAAAACCTTGTGTTTTCGAAAAAAAAAAATTCAACAAGAGCCTAAATGGTGCAAGAGCCATTTTTCAAAGCGCTGTTTGTTCTCGAGGTGTTTTTCTACAGTCCTCTTTCCATGAAATTTATGTGAGATTCGATTAAATATCTAAAAAACGCGTTTGAACATGGGACTCTTTCTCGTTCCGGCCGTTAGTAGTGAGACAGAGTAAGAGGAGTGACGAATGGAGGGGGAAGGCTCTTTCTGTCACTTTCCAGTGCTCGATGCCCGGCCGCCAGAAAACCTTGAAAAAGGGTTGTAGAAAAACTCCTCGGGAACAAACAGCGCTTTGAAACTATTTTGCCCCTCGTTCGAATCTTTTTTCGAGAACATCTGTAAGATTTTCTCAAAGAAATTTCGGCACTTTCATGAATTTTTTCGCCATGTTGCTATACATACCGATTTTATCTAAAACATATACATTTTTTTTCTACTATTTTTACTTTATAGTATACTTTACGACGTATATAGTAAGGCTAAATATTGCGATCGTGAAAATTTTCGAATTCGAGTTTTCAACGAAAATACACGTTTTAACATCCCCTGAATCCAAATAACTAAGTCTCGCAAAATGTGTGTATGTGTGTATGTGAACAGCCTAGCTCAAAAACGAAAAGTCGTACAATTCTGAAATTATGTATTTAAGGTAGGCACATCCATGTGATGTTACAGTAACCTTTTCGTCAAAATCGACCAACCGGAAATGCCACTTTATATAATCGATTTTACACTTTTTTTTACAATTTTCCGGAAAACGGCTCTAACGATTTTGATGAAACTTGCCTAAATTATTCTTCATAAAAGCCTTTAACTTTTCATTTATTTAGTATATCACCGAGAAAATGTAGGGAAAAAACTTATGACGAAAAGAATATTTTATTTGCGGATAGCTTAAAAATTTTGCATTTTATAATAAATTATGTAAAGAATTATATGAAAGGTAATTAAATTATCTAAAAAACAAAAACAGAATCAAGAAAATCGGAGCATTAATAGCAAAGATACAGCGCTTCGGACTATAATTATATTTAAAAAATAATTATTATAGGACGGTAAGGGAAAGTTGTGTGATGAGCGCACCACACTAGATTTTTTTCGTAATTATCACATTGAGATATTCCATTGACAATTTATTTAAAAAAATAAACTATCGCGCCTGGACAATACCAAAAGAAATTCAAGCAAGAGATACCGCTGGGTACTGATCTTCTTCATGCCTCTCATGTCATTTTGTTTCCATGTTTCCGACAGGCAATCTGCTAATTGTCAATTTTTTTTATATTTGACAGGTGTGGGTGAAAATATAAAGATAATTTCTAAAAAAAAAATTCTTTTTCAGAGCTTAATGAAAATTATTTAATTTTGGATAGTATAAAACTGGATTTAGTGAGGCACAAAGATGAAAGATAAAACTGCAAATAATCATCCCAGCCGCAACACGATATTTATCCTAAGATAATCGATATTTATCCTAAGATAATCGATATTTAAGATAATCGAAACTTCAATTACGTTTTCATGTAAATGATACTTCTTGAATATTTTAATATTCTTGGATATACATGTTGTAATAAAAAACAAAATGAAGGAGATACAAATAAAACAGAAATACTGACTGAAACGACAAACATGAGTTGAAAAGAATTTTTAATGACACTTATAAATGGCTAAACAATGGAAATGTACATGATGATGTCAATGGTATAATAATTAAGAACTAAACAGAGCAAAAAATAAACATAGATTATACTAATTAATTATTGTACAATGTTGCTAATATTGTTGATTGTTGAATTAAGTGTTTCAATAATGAATTCCTAATTATGAAAATATAAGAAATATTTACTGAACATTCTGGTTGACGTCAATACATTTTGAAGGACAAAATAGACTTTAATATAAAGTGAGACAAAAACAAGACAAAGTGGAAGGTTTCTAAAGCCTCTTCTTCTTCTTCTTTACCTTCTTCTTCGTGTCTTTCAGCGTCGAGGACCGCACCAATCCAGGACCTCCACCTGTCTCTGTCTCTCGCCAGAATCCTCAGATCCTTGATACTCTTCCCTCTTGCTTGTCCCAACTTGGAAATATAATTGCAGTAGGTCTGTCTTGGTCTCCCTTTAGATTTAGCTTCCATCAACTTTCTTGGATCTCTGTCTTGACTCATTCTATGAGCATGCCCAAACCATTTGAGCTGACGCTTTTTCAGAATTTCTTTCAGGGAGGCAGTGTGTAGCTCCTCTCTAATGGTCTCTTTCCGGATCCTTGGACTCATCTTGTCTTGGAAGCTACGCGCTGGAGAAATTTCATTCCAGCAGTCTTTATCCAGGAGTAGCCAACTCTCAGCCCCATACAAGAGAACTGGCAAATACACACTTTTGAATAAGTAGAGTTTCAGTCCTTTCCTTCTTCACTTTTGTCTACAGTAGTATTGCAGATCTGGGTAGTATACATTGTTTGCTATTCTAATCTTGTTCGAAATCTCTTGTTCTAATTTTATATTTCTGCTAACTATTGTGCCCCCGATATGCGAATTACTATAGGAATTTATTCCTAAAGCCTCAAATATCAAAATATCCCTAGTCAAAGTATCGTCAATTCTAGGTGTATGTGTGCAGGAGAGAGGGAAGGATATCTTCCATAAAGCTTTGTCCATATTGTTCGACATCGCATGCTCTACGTTCCCTTCCCCGTTCTTCATGTCGAATTGAAAATCAAACAGTGTAAACATAGCTTCAGACAATAGTGTGAGATTCTTACTCACTAATTCGTCGGCGTTACTTCGCGTGGAGCAGGATTGCTATGCTCCTACTTCTTAAGTGGTCCACTTCTTGAGTGGACTTCTCATCTATATACATATATATATATATATATATATATATATATATATATATATATATATATATATATATAAAAATTCGGCCTACGTATGTTTGTGATCGCAAAAATTGAAAAGAAGTTGGTCGATTTTGATGCGGTTTTCACAATGATTTGGAGAATTTCTTCAGGAAGGTTTTTTATGCATTAAAATTTTCGAAATTTTATTATTAAGGAGAGAAATAGAGAAAAACTAATAAAAAATAGAAACTTTTGTAATCGTTTTCATGACAACTTAAAGATGTGAAACCAAGCTCACTATGAAAACATTTTACAAGAGTGAAATTATTGTGTGAAAGCGTCATTTGTTAATAAAATCGGATATTAAGGAAAAAGTTTCATTGTCGTTTTGACAAATTTATTATAATTTTAATCCTGTTCCCAAAAAAGGCCTAAATGAAATGTGGCGAGTTCTGAACAATGCAGTCGATTACCGAGAAAAATTTTCACCCCTTTAGTCTTAGAATATTTAGACAAAATTTTTGTTGGTAACTGGTTGTTCTTTTGAATGTTTTGGTCCTTGAGAGAGCATTTGCCCCTAATATTTTACACAGGCCAATATTATATGGCCTAAATTCACCTAAAAAGATTTCATCAGTATCTAGAAGACACATGTGAAATCCTCTCCTTGTGAGTAAATATTAGATGATTTGATCAAGGAATTCTTTTTGGAATCTTAAGCAAAAAAAATTAATAACAATTAATATTACATTTAGGTTTCATCGAAGTTTAAGTTAAAAACAAGAAATCTAGTTTATAAGCGATGGTAAACCTTTCAATGATGAAATCTAGGCCAAACAACGAAAGAGAACTTTAAAAGAAACTTTTTTTTCGTGCGTGTAATATTTTTCTTCCCCTCCTAAAAAGGGAAAATAATTCTGAAATAAATAAAATCATAAACATTGCTGGAAGGGGATGCCGACCCAGTTATTGGAATAGGCCGACCCAGATAATGGAAGCCAATGGCGTGCTGTGATACAATAAACTCTTCTTGAGGTAGCTGCATCATTGATTGTCGCACACAAGACCTTCTTGAGACATGAGCGACTACTAAACTATTTATTCTAAGTAAGAAATCGATTATTTATTGAATCGTAACCATATATATAACATAAATATATTTGCGATTAATTTATTTATCATATCAATAACATTATTCTTTGATTTCCTGAAAACTCATTCTCCAGTTTCCTCACTCAGTCTCGACTGGTTTTCAATACCAGTGACGCGAGTGGATGAGAAGCGCTGAGATCTCCTGGAGCCCGGCTTTGCCATTCACAGGGGGAGGGAGGGGGGGGGAGGGACAGAGCTTGGTTCGGAGTTCCCAGGAAATATTGTATATAGGTATGGATGTGTTCAAGATGACTTATTTTATTTTACTTAGCTTAATTTTTCTTTTTAATGGTTGTTTACTTATTTTGCTATTATTTAAATTGTCTATCTATTAATTTTTACTAGTAATGTACATTTATTTTTATTTTAATATGATAATTATTATTTTTTTATTCATATTTTTATATTTATTGTATTTTATCTCCTTGTTTTTTTTCTTTTCGTTAATCTTATATATATGGTATGAATGGATTCTTATAGCCCTAAAACCTATTGCCATTGAGTATGGCAGCTTGTATTATTTTTCAAATTAAATTAAACTGTATTTTATTTCATAACAAAGTACGATAGTACCAGTGAAAGTAGACCTATGACTTACTACTCATATGAAACACCTAAATGTTAAAACACGATAAAATTTACACTCACACGTCCAATAAGTCCAATAAAGATTTTGACTTCCCCTTACCGATACATGAAATAAATCACAAGGGGAAGTATTTCGTTCATGAAAATGTTAGAATTCGCGTTTTCAACGAAAATACAGGTTTTAAGGTTCCCTGAGTCTAAATAACCAAGTCTCGCAAAACGGTGTGCGTGCATGTGAACAGCCTAGCTCAAAAACGAAACGTTATACGATACTGAAATTGCGTATTTAAGGTAGGCACATGCATGTGATGTTACAGCAACTTTTTCGTCAAAATCGACTGATCGTACGTGACACTTTATATAATCGATTTTATACTTTTATACAATTTTCTCGAAAACGGCCCTAACGATTTTGATGAAATTTGCCTAAATTACGTACTATATCACCGAGGAAATGCTGAGAAAAAAGTTATGATGAAAATAATATTTTATTTGCGCATAACTTAAAAATCATGTATTTGACAGTAAATTATGTATAGAATCGTATGAAAGGTAATTAAATTATTTAAAGAAAAAAAAATCATCAAAATAGGACTATTATTAGCAAAGATACGGAGCATTGGACTATCCGAAAGTGGCAATTATATCATGGATTTTACAATTTTCTTGTAAACGGCCCTAACGATTTTGATGAAACTTGCCTAAATCATTCTTTATAAAGGTCTTTAACTTTTCATACAAGTAGTACATCACCGAGGAAATGCAGAGAAAAAAGTTATGATGAAAAGAATATTTTATTTGCGCTTAACTTAAAAATCATATATTTTATAGTCAAATATGTACAAATTTGTAGGAAATGTAATTAAATTATCTAAAAAACAAAAAAAGAATCATCAAAATCGGACCAGTATTAACAAAGATACAGCCCATCGGACTAATAGGAAGTGATTTGACTAATCATGGATTTTACAATTTTATCGTAAACGGCTCTAATGATTTTGATAAAACTTGTCTAATGTCTTCTCCTTAAATCTCTTTAAGCTTTTATGTATGTAATATATCAACAAGAAAATGCAGGGAAAACAGTTATGATGAAAAGAGAATTTTATTTGCGCATAACTCAAAAAGTAAATATTTTATAGTAAATCATGTATGAAATCATATGAAAGCTGATTAAATTCTCTTAAATACAAACATTAATCTTCAAAATCGGACCAGAATTAGGAAAGATACAGCGTATTTTATGAGGACTACAAGGCCATATATGGATACCCGAGCGCATCCGAAAGTATACCAATCGGCCTATCTGTTGTAAACAAAACGCTCTGTAATAATGTAATGTAAGAGTACAAAGGTAGAAATTAACTTAATAATTTCTACTTTTATATTATTTAATGGAAATATAATGTTTCCAAGGAAACTAAACCGAAACTTTTAAAATATATTTTCAACTTGACAAACTTATAATATATTGGTAGTTTACAGTATTGTTGTACTAAAATTGATTAAAAAAATGTTTTATTGTACTTATGTGGGAGAAGAGGTGAAGAAGTGAATGCTGCTGAGTTTATTTCAAGTATTGTTTATGTGAACTCTTTAAAATTATATTAAAAAGATAATTATTATAGGACGGTATGAGGAAGTTGTGTCATGCGCGTACCGCACCAGATTTTTTTTAAAAATAAGTTTATCTTTTCAGGCAATTCAATTATATTTCAAATGAGCATTTGCAATGTTCCGGGAGGCGTAAAATTTTCTACTAATTCAAAAAGGTAACCAAGGTTACAAAGTCCAAACATCTTATCTTTGCTAATAACTGACCAATTTAGACGAGATTTTTTTTATTGTAAAGAATTTAAACACCTTTCATTTGAGTTTACAAAATTTTCCATGGAAAAAGTCACACTTTTTGATAGTTTTAAATCTGTCGCGTAGCGGGTATTGTAGTCTATTTTGTCTCTACTCCACAAAAAAAAAAAATGGTAACAGAATTTATTTACCAGCTTGCAATTTCCTTCACCTGTAAAAATTAATGCGGAATGTTGTTTGTTATCATATCTTTCAAAAAATTTAAAAAATAAATAAAAAGAAGATGAAAAGTTTTGACATACCTTTAAGCTCCACTTCAGAAGATTTCATATCGAAAATGGCGGAAAATGCTTTGCATTCATTTAATAACAGTTACACAAAATGATTTTACCCCTTTACATACTGAATATAAGATCGCAATGCTACTCTATTACTAACATCCAATAAAATATTAAGATTAAATCTATTAGTAATATTCATGAATAAAATTTGGATAAAATTAAACTATAGTACTTATATTTTTCTGAAGATTATGAAGGTCTTTGCATCTGCCCTTTGCCGGTACGGGTGAACATAACCTTACACATATTACCTCCTCTGTTCAAGGTTTGACAACTAATATGTCAGGTAAAGAAATTTGTTGGTATTTCCAAAGGAATAGTTGTCGTTTTGGAAGCAATTGCAGGAATCTCCATGTCTACGAAGGTCAGCAGCAACAAGTTCGCACCCCGGGAAGAAAAACTGTGTCCTTCAGGGATCAAACTCCAGAACAACCTTCAGGAGTTTCTGTGCTCCAGAGGAATAGATATGTTGTTAATAATCCACCCAAACCCAAAGATTCAGTCTTAAGTCATCACATGGAAGAAGTTAGAAATGATATAGCGGCATCTGATAATATGTGGCCTGCTTCATGTTATTCCTACCTGCAGACTCATGGCAATCTTCAAGGTTTTGAAGATTTTTCACCGGAAGAGATGAGGTTGAAAGCTTACCGTGATCCTCAGGAGTATATGCATGATATTAATAATTTGAAAACTAATGTTGCCGAGCTAAAGAAAAGTTTTTTAAACAAAACACAAACAGCTCAAGAAATCTTAAATGATTATATGAAAGAAGGACCTTCCAGGATGAAACAGTTCCTTCAGCCTAGCCCTGGATTTGTTTCTTCTATGGATTCATCTTCGAATTTTTTTTCAGGAATTCAAAATACTCCATCCTCAGGATTTTTCTCACCTTCACAAAGTACAGGCTCGTTTAGTTTGAATAATCATCCTGCTTTCAGAGGACAACCACAGACATCTTTTAATACTAATATTTTTGCTCAGGCTCTTCATGAAGATAAGCAATCGCCATTTGGACCAAAAACCTCAGTTTTTGGACAAACTATTGAAGACAATAATGTATTTAAACAAAATATTTTTGGCAGTGCAACGGAAAACAGATCTAATGATAATAGCATCACTGCTGCTCAAGCTTCCCAATCATCTAGTCGATTTAGTTTTTCTAATGCTTTTTCAAAATCAGCTGCAAAAAATGATTTTTCTACAAAAGTGTCAGGAAAATGTGTTATGTATTCACAAGAAGATGAGTTAACGCC
Organism: Rhaphigaster nebulosa; assembly: GCA_948150685.1. Lineage (NCBI taxonomy): Eukaryota > Metazoa > Arthropoda > Insecta > Hemiptera > Pentatomidae > Rhaphigaster > Rhaphigaster nebulosa. The sequence goes on along the minus strand of OX411311.1, from coordinate 129,802,687 downwards.
ACAAGAACTAGAACAATTTAAGGCCACTACATTCACTTATGGAAAAACCCCTCTAAATTGCCCCCCAAAAGAATTGTGTTAACAATACTTCTAAGTATTTATATAAAAGTAAAATTATCTTTTATTAATGTTCTTGTTTCTTTCATGTTTCAAATCAATTTAGTACTAATTGTTGATTTATTTTTAAATACAATACTTATATTAATATTTTCTTTATAGTAATGTTTCAAATATTAGTATTTTGTTTTGAAGTCATAAATTAATTCTTAAATTGTTTGGTATTTATAGATTTATTTTATAATTATACTTGAAAAGTATGGCCTGTTGTAAATATTCCATTAATAATGAAGTTTTTGTTTTATACGAGTAAATATTTATGTCATATATAATTATGTAAATTTGATAATATAAATACGAGTTTTATCCCCAAATGGGATACGCAGAATAAATATATGCTTTCATTGCAGAGAAACCAAAAAAGTTAAGAGTAATTTATTTAAACCCCTTTTATTTTCTCAATTTTAAGGTAATAACATTGATTTTTATTAAAACTAGAAGAGAGTATTAATGAACTATAAAAAAATAATATCTTATCTATTATAAAATCTTTATTTAATGAATTATTTTGCTTTACAAATTTAGTTTACTTTCTGCAAACCTTTTGAATATATTTCAGCTGCATACGTGAAGAAAATTTCTTTTTAACAGGAAACTTAAAAGAAAAGAAAAATCATTATTAAATACCAATCAAAATGTATACACAGCATTGATAACTATTTGTGTTTATTTATGGTTTCATTTAACAGAATCAAAAATATTACTTTTTTCTAGGGTACGAAACAATTATTGAACTTTTTAAAAAAATTTCACTTTAACTATTTTACAAGAACTTATACAATCAATGTATCAATATAAAAGTCAAACACAAAAGAACCTTCTGATAGAAGTTCTGTAAATATAAATTATTGCCTAAGCTTTTTTTTTTATAAAAGTTTTGATAATTGAAGTTCCTATTATTTTAAATATAAGTTTTTTCTTACTTATGGTATAAAGCTTGAGTGGGATGGGAGGAATCTCAGGAGACAGCAGGTTTTGTTAAAAAAATTAAAAAATCTTTTAATTAATATGAACCTAATTGGATGAACACACACAAACAAAAAACCATAGGTATAAATAAAATTTGAAAAAAAAAAAAGAACAAATAGAAAGGAAATTTCATTTTTAATTTTAATAAACCACCTACAGAATGTTTTTATTCGATGAAGGGGAAACAAAATCCTGTCAAAGCATAATTCCTTAACAATTTTCAATATGTAAGCAGGAACTTTTATTATAATCTCACTAAAAAGTTGTTTTGAACATAATACTTATTTTACATTTGCATTAATGCATTATAAATTTCTGCTAAGTTATTGCAAAGTATTCAATATTAATTATATTATACAAAAGCAATTATTAAATGATTATTTCTAAAACAAATATACTAAATTAAGAGCTGTTATATCATATTTTCATTAAATTTTAATAAAAGCTTAATGATTATCTGTTATTTTTTAGGATGTATTTACTTATTGTGTTGTGGAATATAATATATAGCTTTTATATATTGTTGTCTCTAATGTATGTATGAGGGTCTTATTTATATTTATTAGGGTCATATTAATAATATAAAAAAATAAATAAAACAACTATTTGCTTTCTTTTGAATACTAGAACAATAATTATTGCTGAACTCCATTTATCCAAAAAATTTCTTTGTTCCAAAATATCAATGATTTCATCTAATTCTAAGGGTCGTACTATCTCGCTTTAACAACAATGATGACAGTATCTATTTTTTAAAGGATGAAATTAAAAGTAATTATAACCTATAATGCTACAACTTATTATCTTTCGTGCGTTCAGAACTTTTACACTTTGACAGAAGGAAGTTTCTCGACAATTAAATAACCTGAGGTCAGAATTTTTTCTACAACCTATTGAAGAGCCAGGCCTTCACTTTGCAGGTGTTAGGTAAGCAGACCTATCAACACCAGAGTCAGCCCATGGCTAACATAACAGAAAATAAATCTAATATAACAGTACATGTGTCAGTATCTCAAGCACTGTGCCATCCCACTCCTCAAAAATAGAAATGCTTTGAAAAAATATATTATTTTTTACTTCATTCCTTACATTTTCATTGTCAAAAAGTTCCAAATGTATAATTTCTTTAAAAATAAAATTTACTTTGCATCAATATTTAATCGAAGAATTTTAATTTTATTTTCAGGAATGGAATTTCAAGCAGGAATTTAATTGATAATTATAAATTAAAATGAAAAAAATTATAATTGTGGATAATCGCTAATATAATTAGTGTATTGTAAATTATGAACATTTCAAAATGGCTGCCTATCGAAGATACAGCCATTCAAGAATTCGTGAAGAACTGCAAAAAACTCAACATGCTGTCACTGTCTCTAGAAAAGAAATTAGGAAATATGCTTCATGATAAGGACGAATGCTACTCGGTAATTCTTATTTTAAGTAATAATTTTAATTTATTAATTATTTAATTAATCTTAAACATTGGAATTACTGAGAAAAGCAACATATTCAAGGAATAATTTACTTTTCCTTAAATTTTTAAATCTTAAAATAAGGTATTGTTTCACTTAATGCCCATCTTAACAATTTTTTAGGAATTGGAAGCTATAATGGAAGGATTAGACACTACTGGAAAATTATTTACCAAAGTATCTGGGGACCACAGAGTAGCCATAGCTTCGAACTATAAGTGCATACATTGGAGGGAACATATCAAAGAAAAAAGATTATCAATAATGTACTTATCGCATCAAGTAATTACATCAGCACTGTCAAAATATCTGGAAGATCGCATTCAATTAGTTTATATATTAAGGTAAATAAATATATAAATAAAATAGATATACTTATTATTATTAAGTCTTGATGCTTATCAGTGATTCTAAAAAAAAATGTTAATTTTCAAATCATCACACCATTTAAAGGTTTAAATCACCTCAGATTGTTACTTTTCCCCTTATATGTTTACTTAGCCTATCTTCAATTCATGTTACAATAAAATGGGTTTTAATGATTTTTTATAACTCCACATTTAACTTGAAATGTTTGATTTCTCAGTACCATGGATATATCCAGTCTCGTTTCCTGAGTATTATCCTTTTAAAAATTTGTTTAGACAATGATAATATAATGCAAAAGTCTTATAACCTTTTAAGATTATAATTTTAATAGCATCTTGCAATTAATAGTATTGCTAAGAGGTTTGTACTTTGAAAAAACCTCAGTCCCATGGGTAAAATATAATTTCTCCGGATTCCAGTATGTGGATCGATGCGGAAAAGGTTTTGTAGTTAAGTGGCAAGCTTTGTGACCTAAGTTGGTCTGAAAGATTTCTTCCAGCTGCTGCCTGACCGACGCAAAGTGAACAAATAAAATTAGGCATGTATACAAATTATTCTCAGTCCCATGTTGCTATTATTTTTAAATTTGTCTTTGTCCTAAAAATTATTATTTTTTCACATTTGTTTATTTTATGATTTTCGAACTTGAAATGATTTTGTTTTCAGTTTCAAGATTACAGTTACTTTAAAATGAAGCTTCCAAATTCAATTTCTTAGTTCCATGTATTTACTAATCTCAGTTCCATGGATGAATCGAAAATCTAAGCCACGAGACAGAGAATTCTTGGAATTATTATTATAAGAACTACTGGGAATTACGATGTGAATGAATCCTTGTATTAATGCCAGATTTAATGATTTATTTATACAATATTGTAAATAGTTTTAGTAGTTAATTGCATTACATTTAGTTTAATTTTTCTTGAAAACGTTTATCTATTTTTAGAAGAAATTTTTCAACTTAAGTCTGAAATTTAACTTTGAAGTGCACCTTATTGAACTCTTTAAATGTGATAAAACAGACAAATTTCAGTATTTCTATTTTTGCTTTAAAAGTTATTCTTGATCTCAAAAAAGTATCAAAATGTCTTCTTTAGATGCTCACATGTATTTAAAAAGTGTTTACTGTTTTTTTTTCTTAACTCTTTAGCATTTTTGATAGTAAACTAGTTGAAAAATGAACGTTTTTTTTTTTTTTAGAATCACTCTTATCAGATATGGATTTTTTCCTATGATGATAATTTCAGATTGATCGAGTTCTTCGATACACTCCTTGCCCTCAGCAGTGGAAATGAGAACCAATGTACATCAGTGGTTCGAAATACATGTCCTTCAATGCTTCATCCTATGAGGAAACTGTCTCTTACTAAGATTCTCCAGGTTACTGACCAGGATTAATATTTTAGTTCATCTGATCACTTATTTCATTGATATCTTAAAATTTAATTTCAGGTTATCGCACACATCAGAGCAGAACACTGTGGCCAACAATTAATATATATTCTGTTGAACTTGAAGACGGAAACCGAAAAGATGGAACCTGATTATCCGTCATCAGAGAACTCAAGCATGGAAGTGTACAGGTAACATGATTCCTTGTGATGAGCATTTCATGAAAATTATACATTTTATTGAGTATCGTCAATTAATATAGAATGATTTAGGGCTCTAACAGAAAACTTGTCACCGATTCATGAAAATGCTAATGTGAAACAAGAAAATACTGAAGAAAATATACCACCAGAAATAGGAATGCTAAATGGACTTCTCAGTCTTGAAAGCCACAAACTAAAACCATTATTTGACACCATGGCCAAAGAAACACCTGATCGTCTCGGCCCTTATTTCATTAAAGAATCCCGATCAAAAGGTATTTTTTTTTTTCACAGAACGGCCGTAGAGACCACCCGAATGTCATTATTTTCAGTTCCCTTCATACCCCTTCTCTCTTTCTTTCTTTCTTCCCACCTTTTCCTCATTCTTTCTGATTGTTCTTTCCTTCTTTCTTCAATCCACACCACTCCTTTTCTCGCACCTCTCTCTCCCACAAGGACCTTAATTTCTTTTAGTCTTCTCCCATAGTCATCCCTATCGAAACAGTCTTGGTCTGTTATTTGCAGTCTCTCAGTTTTTTTCCCTCATCTGTTTGATGTACCTCCCAACACTCTTGTATCCTCTCATTTTATAGAAGATTTCTCTATTTAATCTCTTTGGGTGCATCCTCACCATATGTCCGCAGAACCTTAATCTTCTTATTCTTATGTCCGTTTCCAAATCATTTACCTCTTTGTATATTTCCTTATTTGGTCTCAATCTATAGCCTTCCTGTGTCTTTTTTGGGCCGTAAATTCTTCTTAGTATTCTTCTTTCTATCCCTAACGTTTTCCTTAGGCTGGGAAGGGAAGCGGTTTCCATTCCGTACAGTATCACCGGCTTGACGACCGTAGTGTAGTGTCTTATCTTCGCCTTTGTTGGCAGGCTCCTTTTATTATATAAATTGCTTGTCGCGAAGCTTAGTCTTTCCAATTTAGTTATTTTCTCTTTTATACTTTCTTTCTCTGACCCATTACTACATACGATTTCCTCAGGTACTTGAATTTATTTGTTACTTTAATTCTCCCGTACTTTGTCTCTACTATTTTCTTTTGAAAGTTTCTATCTGTAGTCATTAATTCCGTTTTCTCAAACGATATCTGTCAACCTGTTTTTTCAGCTATTTCCTTCAAAGTCAGTTGACATCCGCATGACGGTATAGAAGGATCAATCTAATTAGGGATTGATAAATTATTTGCCAATTCTATAAATTTGTTTTATTGAAAACTAGTTTCGAATGTTATATATTCATCCTCAGTTCTAAAAATACAAAAAAAATTGCTTATTTTTGAATTTTTTGTGTGTTTTTAGAACTGAGGATGAATGTATAACATTCGAAAGTTTTCAATAAAACAAATTTATAGAAGTGGCAAATAATTTATCAATCCCTAATTCCTTCAAAGTGTTTAACTGCTCTATTGCTTCGCTTTCAGTCTCATAATGTAGGTAATTATTGACAAATAATTATAAAAATAAAGGTATTTATTAACAAATTAAAAAAAAAAAATGAATCAATGGATTATTGTATGTACATTTCGAAATTCGAAACTATTTTTTAATACAGATAATCCCATGTTTTCTGAAAATATAAAGAAATCTTTACACTCCAGTATACCTTACTTGGTCTTGGGCCCCATAAAAAAGTTAATAATTGATTTATCAACCTAAAAGGTCCTGTTCCACTCCAAAACTATTCTTATACTTTACTTTAATTATGAATACAGTCAATGTCTCAAACAATATTTTTATTAAAAATGTTAAAGCTAGGTATCAGCTCTTACAGCCATTTTCAAGCTTCTGTATAGTCTATATTAATAATTAATAATATCAACACTAAAACCTTTTTTTTATAAAACATATAGAATAATTTTTTTTTAATTTATCAAGGTAACATCCAATTCACACCTCTAAGATTTCTTTATCTCTCTTCAATCAAGATGGCACACAGCTATTTAAGGCTTAAGTATGGATTATTTTAAAATAATTTTGACAAAATCTTAAAGTGTGAATTTGTTGATATCTTCAAAGATTTAAAAATAAATTATTCTGTATATTAGGGATACTTGCAATATTATTTAATATGCTAAATTCAGGGTTATGAGCGGCCCAGAGTATTATCGCATCTTGCTAAATAGCATGGCATGGTATTGTTTGTAGTAATACAGTGCAAATTTATTTTATTTTACTATCTATTATTAAAAAAAATAAAAATCATAAGGAAAAATAATTAGATTGAAACCAACTAAAGCAAATTAACAAATAACAACTTGGCATTTTGAAACCTCATGCAGACACCTGTGAGTTGACAAAACAATATGGTGGCCATTTAACAAAGAAAGTTACACTGCATTTAGCATACAATCAGGCCTGTTAAACTTTACATGATAATTGACTTGTTTTCTTTTGTGTTATTTAGCATGCTATTGTTGAAACTTGACAAATAGCACAATTTAGAATGCTAAGAGAGATTGTCAGTACCCTTATTATACAAAGAAAGGTTTTAGTGTTAATAATATTTATCATCATTAATGATTATGATGATACAGAAGCATGAAAATGATTGTCATAATGAAAAAATGTACCTCTAATATTCTTTTATTATAAAAGGTAATGTTTGAGACATTGATGGGATTTGTTAATAATTAAAATGTAATTAACAGAAGTCTCAAAAATAAGTTTAAATTAGAAAATATATTTTGATATTGTTTACCGTAATCCTTATTACATTTTTGTTTATTCCTTCTGTCATGGTGAAGCCAGAAAGTCAACACTTACAAGTTCCCTTTGCATATTAACATTATATCCTTAAGTTATTATTCTGAAGCTGATAATATTTTTATTTTAACTACGGTTCTCAACTGTGTTAACAGGTTCCATTCCGAATTCATCTCTATCCATCTAGAATCTAGTCCTAGTAGACATGTCTTTTATTTCCTCCACTATTCTGATACCCTTAATATTCTCTGAACATTAAAACTATTTTCTTTATTTGTTTTGAAATCCCACCTTTTTAGCGGTTGGTTTTATTAATTGTTATATTTTTGATGATCCATAACACCCACACTTGCTATTTATTATTCATTTTAATTTTACCTGGCCTTTAATGTGGATTTCATCCAAAACTTTTTCAGATCATCTGTTTTATTTATATTCCCTACCTGTATTTGTTTGAATTTATTATCCATTTTTTCTTATAATTTATTTTTGTACCATATTTGTTGCTATCATGGTTATAATTGCTGTAATTAAATTAAATAATGGCTATAATTTTAATGATCATATAATTAATATGTAGCTAATTTTTGGCAACCATTTGCCAAAGCTAATTTAAGATTAACCATTTGCAAGGCAAATTAAGTGGAGAAAAATGCCTGTCGTCCAAAATGCATGCTTTACATGCCGGCTCCCGGACCAATAACTTAATGAATTATTCTAAATTGCTACCAATAATGAACACTATGTACGATTCCAGGAGATATGAGAATGAGCACGAAAGCGAGGCAGAAAGTCATAGCATACTACCAAGAAGTCCTCTGGGGGTTAGTTGGAACGTATGCCGAGTACAAATTAATCTGGAGAGCTATCGGATTTCAGGGAGAAGCTTGCAATCAGTGGGCTACATGGATAAAAAAACTAGCTAGTAACCGTAAGTTTAGTAATAATCAAAGTATAACTTATATTACTAGGTTGTTACAAAAGTCTTTGTGCATTAATTCATTGCTGAAATTAAAGTCTCCATTTGAATCCTTATTCAACACTGATGGAAACAATGCATATATTGTTGTTTACTTTGACTAATCATTTATTTAATTATGTATACCAACTGTTTCTACCTTTCATTCCATTTTATAAATTTCACTGATAATGCTGGAAGAAAAAAATTGTCATTCCTGGTCCTTCTTGAGCACAACTGGAAAAAGGATTAAATTCGAAGGCAGTTACAGAGGAAATTTGTGCGGTGGAAGGTGAAAATGTGGTGCATCGTGGTACAGTATCATCGTTTTGGTTCAGGCGGTTCAATTCTGGAAACAGCAGCCTTAAAGGTAATGCTTTGTGTTTGTTGGAATTATAAGGATGATTTGCACTTTGATCTGGTTCCAGATTGCAGGGCTACTGAGGTTTAGCTTTACTGTGAACAACCTGAAGGAGTATATAGAGTTTTAAAAGAGGAGTCCCCTGCTTTGGTCAATCATATTAAAGTGATGTTTCAACAAGACAATGCTCCTGCCCATCGTTCACTCTTAAACAAAGAAAGATTCTCAGAAATAGAGGGTGTCAGTATCTTACTCCACCCTCCTTACAGCCCTGACGACATTGCACTGTTTGGCTATGGTCTTTTACGGTCAATGGAACATTTTTCGAAAGGCTGGCATTTCAAAAACAACAGGAATATTAAATCAGGATATGAGGAAATTTCCGCCTTGAAAACCAAGGAGAATCTAATTCAACTTCTGGTAGAAAGATGGGTTAAAGTAATTAGCATTGATGGTCTATATTTTGAAGAATAATTTTAATGTGTAGATTTTATATTGAAATTTAAATAAATCTTATTCTATGCTCAAAGACTCAAAAGTTACAAATAACAACCTAGTATTATCTAATTATGCAATTAAGCACTAAAAATTCCATCCTTTTTAGCAAGTCTCCCTCATATTCTGAAACCTGCGCTTCAAAGCCTAGTGGACGGTTTGTGCCTCCATATAACCACGGTAACTTGGGATTACATGTTCAGAAAAGCGATGGTGGCAGCTGGTTATCAAAACAGTAAATACATCAATAACAACTATCAAAATGTACAAAAAATGCTTATGATTCATTTTGACCAAATATAACGGAAATTAACCAATTCGAACATTTTTAGGGCACTTATGCAGGTTTGGTGTTCAGCGAAATGTTCTCCGAACTGGTTTCACTCAGTAATAACTGTGAGGGTTCGAATTGGACGGTAGCTGCGCTGGAGGAGCTACCTCTCACTGAGCAAATTCCGATACTTCATAGGTTGGACCATACGGTATGCATTAATAGACTTTATTCTATGATTTTATATGTTCTAAAAATAAAAAATAAATAAGAATAAATGCCAGAATCAAAAAATTATTTTAAAACAGCAAAAGAAAAAGAAAAATGTATTGCTCTTTATATATATTTTTTAATATTTATATATAATATTTCTGGATATAGTGATTCATACAATGGCCCATTGTTCCAAAGCTTTTAACAGATCTTTCCTTATCCCATCGTCATCCTTATGGAATTCCATTCCTCCTTCCATTCATCGATCCAATACTCTTCCCTCCTTTAAATCCAGCTTATTCAGTCACTTCCTATCCATGCGGTTCCAAAAGAATTGTAAATAGGTATTCCTCATTATCAATTAAAATTTGTACCTAATTATGCATTAATAGATCTCCAAATCATTTGTACTTTTTAATTATTAGAACTTCATTCTCTCTTAGTGATATTTATTTTCAATTTATTAATGCTTGAAGTTTATTTTTGTTTAAAGACTTAAAAGTTACATCATTATGATTTTGTATAATTTCATTAAAAAAAATTATTTTTTATTCTTATATTTATTTCTTTTTCTTTTTATTATTTGCTGATTCTCTTGTTCTTTTTTATTTCATTCTAAGATTCTAAAGCCCAACAACATTGCCTGTAATGTTGTCTGTAAAGGGACCTGTCACAGAATAAATAAAGAATTTATTATTATTACTAACTGGCGTTAATAAAATTAAATAAATAAGAAAATTCATTCCCGCTCCTCTCCGCTGACCTTCGATACAGTGCAATAGTCTATTTTATTCAGCAAAAATACGACTAAAAAGATGCTAAAACAGTTGAAATAGCAATATCTTTGCTAATACTGGTCCGATTTTGATGCAACTTCTTTGGTTTTGCTGATAATTTAAGTTCCTTTTAAATGCAATAAATTTTTATCCCACCATTTCAATTTGGAGGGATTTTAGAGGTGTGCAAGTACTTTAAAAAAAAATTGAAAAATCACGGGAGTGGGGGAAACAAGTTGGAACCCTCAAAAGACTGCTGAAGGTGCTAGCGGGGAGGGGAGGAAATATATATATCAGACATCTCCAAAACTTCCATAATCATGTTCTAGGGGTTATGAAACGGATAGAAAATGCGTTCCCGCCCCTCTATCTTGACCTCCGACACTTTGCAATAACCTATTGTATCCTGGGAATAATAATTTTATGCCATCTGTAGGAATTCAAACTGATTTAAATTATAGAGCTAAGTAGAAGAGGATGTTATGTGATAAAGGAAAAGGAGGGATTTTTGCTTGGAAGAATGTTTTAAATACTCCTTTCTACATATCACCTTGTTTAATTTGTCTGAACCTTAAGTTTTAGATGTTTTCAGAAGTTGAAAATTGAGTAATCCATTCTGAAATAGGAATTAAAAATCATTAAATTCAATTTTTCTCAGATTCAAATTTTTGTTACAAAACATGTTCTTCCACTTAGCTCTTCAATTGTAATTAAGGCTTAAAATAAATAATAATAATTATCAAATTAGATCCATACGTGTAGACTTTGGGCCGAGGGAAAAGCGAGGCAGCTGGCGAACATGTGGAACATGGAACAGTTCTTCAGAGTCACACAAATAGATGTTGCTGCGTCTCTAAAAGAACTTTCAAACAGCCATGTATGTATATAAGTTAGAATATCAATTATAAGCTCTAGGCTTTCCTTAATTTTAATATTTTAAACAGTTTGCCAACCAAAATGATTTGCTGGGACCGGAATGCAGCGTCCACGTGATGGTATGCGGTAAAATGAGGGCAAAGCTGATTTCCGAAGTCAATGACAATGTGGAACAGCTCAAGGTACTTAGATTAAATTATTTTCCTGATTTTTAAAGTTAAAATAATTTTAATTAGGCATTGATAAATTATTGGCCACTTGTATAAATTTGTTTTATTGAAAACTAGTTTCGAATGTTATACATTCATCTTCAGTTCAAGGTTTAAATGGATTATATCAAACAGAAAAGTTTGTACTGGTTTTTTCTCGCATTGAACTAACAATGCATTGTTAGTTCAATGCGAGAAGAAACCAGTAGAAACTTTTCTGTTTGATATAATCCATTTAAACCTTGGTGAGTACCAACATGTATTTGATTTCTCGTCTTAGTTAAATTCATAATTCATAAATGTTTTATAATACTAATTTATATTAATCTAATTTAATATGTATAATAATGCCAAACTATGTTTTGAATTGCTTATTTTCGAATTTTTTGTGTGTTTTTAGAACTCAAGATGAATGTATAACATTCGAAACTAGTTTTCAATAAAACAAATTTATTGAAGTGGCAAATAATTTATCAATCCCTAATTAGATTGATCCTTCTATAGCATCATGTGGATCTCAACTAAAATAATTTTGTTTCAAGACAAATTTTTTAAATTAAAAATATTAATTAATTCATAGTTAAAAATACAAGATCATTAAAAAAAATAGTTTACATCTGACAATAAAAATATCTGGTGTGTCCATTCACAGGACTTTTCTTACAGGTTTGGTCGATAGTCCGAAATAAAAATTGTTTGCTATATCTTCGCTTATTTTAATCCGATTAAGATTTTTATTTTTTATGTTTAGCTTTGTAGATATTTGAATTATCTTTCAAATGAGCATCTAGATTGTTCCGGGAGAAGTATAGTTACCAAGTTTAAAAAAAAAATTAAACAAAGGTGAATCGGTTTACAAAAGAACATTTACAGAATACTTTATTAAACATGTGCATAAAGTTTAATACGCTATATCTATGCTAATATTGGTCTGTTTAGATGGTTCTTTTTTTGTTTTGTAGGGTATTTAACTTAAGTATTTATCTAAAACGCATAGATCCCTTGAAAACTGACAAAATTTACCATAAAATGCATACTTTTCGAGTTATGCGCAAATAAAATTTTCTTTTCATCATAACTTTTTTCCTGCATTTTCTCAGGATGTACTTTATATACGAATATTTAAAGGGCTCTAAAGAGAAGACTTTAGGCAAGTTTCATCAAAATTATTAGAGCCGTGTTTTGGTACTACAGCCAATAGAAAAACAAGTTTTTCTGATATTGTGCACAGGAATTGACGGACAAAACCCCACATAACAAAAAAATATCCAACAAAATTGGTCCAGACTAATGGGCAAAGAAAAATGCTTTTTTCAACTCAGGGCGTTCTGAAATGCATAGATAAGTTGAAAACTACATATAGAAATTTTGACTCAATTGCAATACTTTCCTTACGTAGTAGCGGTAGGAAAGTAAAAAAGAAGGGGTTTGCATGATTCAACATGAGAATGGTATCTCCCTAAACAATTTCTTATGTATAATTGAAATACCAAAAACATTTTCCATATGATCAAATATTACCATTAAGTTGTCTCAAAAATGGTTATTTTTTTTCTTCAACAATTTAATAATTTTCTTGTTCAAGGCAGTACCGACACAGAGCATTGATGTTCTTGCAAGCATAAGTCGTACCTTCAGCCTGGCAAATCTGAAACTCATGTTTCCGCCACCTAAATATTGGAAGCAACAATTTGACGAAATACCTCAATATGCGAGCAAATATGTTGAAGATTATTTAGGTAATACAAGACGATTTCAAAATAAATTAATGAGATAGAAGATAATAATAATTCATTTATTAAAATTTTAGATGAAATTTTGAAGCCGGTCATAAATGCCACTAAAACATTAGAGAGTCCAGTACAACAGAAGGTGTCATGCCTGGTACTTGATATCATGTGCGAAGCCTGGTTAGACCACATTTATAAAAATAAAATAAAATTCACGTAAGTCACAATTTTGTAAATTATTAAAAATTAAAAACATTTTTCTGTTGAAATTTGCTATAAAATAATAAAAACACTATAAAATTAAATACTTTAATGTCATTCTAAAAAGACATAAAATTCAACTCTGATAAGTTTATTATTACAATTTAGAATATTTGCAATTTCTTTACTATGTGATAACTTAAAGTATAATAAATATGGAAATGGGTAAACATTTTTTTTTTTTTTTTCTAGCTCTTGAGTAATTTTATGTATCAGAAGCTTGGTTGGGGGTGCGGTAAATAAAGAAACACAAATAAGAAAATAATTATAATGTGTGCTGATGTTTTGGTCTAAGTTTTAGATCATCAAGGCTAAGAAAAAAAAAGATAACAAAAGTGACAGTACCAATTACAGTAATAAAAGATAACAAACAATAATATAAGAGAGTATGATAAAAAAAAAAAAATGTAGTATAAAGAAAAATATGTTAATGTGAAAATATATAAAGAAAGATTATGAAAGATATAATAAAATACATGAAAACTACTGATTACAACTGCTAGAGTGAAGATTTAGGAGTATGAAAAGTATATCAAGATGATTATAATAATCAATCAGAATATTTTAATTTTCATTATTTACATTATAAATTAACACATTTTTTCTTTATTTCTTATTATTTACATCATAATTAACATGGCGTTGGGAGGTTCCCAGTCATGGTACCGCAGACAGCCACTGGTCCTCCAGGTTGGGGGAACAGTACTCTGGCATTCACAAACAGTACACTATTATAGCGTACTGCAGACTAAGGACAACAACAGTACATACTCTAGAGTCACCTCCCCTAGGTAGTCGCCCCGCTAGAGGATGTTGGTCCGTAGGCATTAAGATGGCAACCTCCATGAACTGACTAGGGCTAGATAGGCAGATTCCCTACCAGCCCGAAACTTAACATACCAAAAAACAAGGAGAAAATAGAGCTGGACTGATTTTGAGGAATGACATATGAAGCGGAACATGGTTTAAAAGGATAGCTACATGCGGGGATTGAATGGCAAGGAGTTAGAACTGGTTCAGGAGATAGAAAAAGCAAAAATAGACCTAATAGATGTTACGGAAACAAAAAACCTCACACTGCACAGTGGTAGAGAGGGTTGGAATATGCATGTATATATTAACATCTTTTTCTTTAAACCTTTTTTTTTCATCATTTACTGTGGGTTATCTGTTATTTGTTCTGTCACTGTTGTCATCTTGTTTATTCTTAGCCCTGATGATGGGCTGAAACATCGACACACAATATAAGTTCTTTCTTATTTGTGTGTTTATTCATTTACCTTACTCCCAATCAAGCTTCTCCTAAATATATTTTCACAATCAACCATACTTCCACCAAAGCGTAATTTTACTTTCATAACTTTAAAACGAGAATTCCGCAGCACCATAAAAGTTAACCTGAAAATAATAAAACTATAAGGTTTTTTTATTTATTATTCTTTCTTTCATTACAGAGAATGGGGAGCGCTTCAACTTTTAGCCGACTTCGGAGCTGTGCCAACTTGGCTCATGGAAAGGGTGCAAGCAACACCGAATCTTCTCTCAACTGAGATGTTGAGGAGATGCGAAGGCGTGGGCAGGTTATTGCTGTCCCAACCAGGGCACAGGATACCGATGATTGATAAAACAATCAGAAAATATCAAGGTAATTGTGTGGAATGGGTAAAATACTAATTCTGCATGCATTCTGAATTTTTTTCTGCATGATTTTCAGTTTTTACTGCACGAAAATCTGGTCTCTAATAATTATAGATCAAATCATAAGGAAAAAATCAGTTTTCTTACTCTTCTCAAAATGCAGTTTTTAGATATACAGCGTTTTGCACTTTGAGCGAAGGCATACTGATATACAGGGTGCCCTCCCCTCCCTCCCAAAAAAGGATAACTCTTGGGGGTTTAATAGAAAATATAACACCAAACAAAAAAGTTCCTATGAACATGGGTCAGCAAATGAAGTCTTGACCAGCTTTAAGGCCAAAAAATACTAGTTACTGCTTAGGCTGGGACTAATTTGATTTCCAAAACCTTTTGCAGATGACGGCGAGTCATCACCGACGAGAATGCCTCCCGAAATGTACGTTCCTAACCAGACACAATGGCTCGAGCTAAGAGCCCAGAGAAATAACTATTTTTCATTCTGCTGCTCAGGACTACGGCTTGTAAGTACTAATATAATTGATTTGTTAAAAAAATGTTCTATATAATTTAAAATAATGATGGAGTGGGCTAGCACAGGTTCATCTTGAAACCGCTACCCGCAGTGACAGAGGTCTTATCTCCAAAATCAAAACATCAAATTTTTCTTTAATCCTATTTGTCATTTTCATTATTACATTATCACCACTAATTGATGTGAAAGAGATAAAGTTGGATGAAAGAAGTGGAATAGTTCTATGAAAAAAATGTATAGTGAACATTATAATTTTATTTATCAATCAATGATGATATTGTAAGATTCAAATACACAACAAATAGGAATAAAGAAAAAATTGATGTTCTGATGATGGGGATAAGATCCTGAAACATCATAAATGAAATGATATTTAAGTGAGTGAAAAATAAATCAATTAAAGGAAGTTCTGTTCACTAATAGATATAGTCATTTTAATTATTTTTTTTTTTATCCTATTTATTAATTTACTTGTTTTGTTTTTTCAGAGTATACCGCCGTCTTGAAGTATGCTATTTAATCAAACTATTTTTTCAAAATCCAAATTATTGTAATTTTTAAAATAAATTTATTAAGAGAAAAGTAATGTTGTTTTTTTTTAATAAACCATAGAATAAATTTAAAAAAAAAATGTATTTACACAAATATTCTATACTTTATTTACAATGATGTTCAATGAATGTCAGTGCTTCGGCTTTTTCTTCCTCTTGAATTGCCTGCCTGGGAGATTGGGTCCTTCATCATCATAGCCAGGCTATAATGAACAATACATTAAAATAATTATTTAAACATAATATCAATAATAATAATATTATAATAATGGATTTATTCGATCATAACAGTCCATTCAATACGTCCGTAGGATAAGTAAAGAAAAAACAAAAGTTTGACAAAACTCGATTGTTTTATTCAACATAGTTGCCTTCGAGGACGACACAACGAGTATAGCGATTTTCCAACTTTTCGATACCACTTTTATAGTACGATCTCTGTTTCTCTTTAAAATGGGCCTCAGTTGCAGCGATTACTTCATCATTGGACTTAAATTTCTTCCCAGCAAGCATTCTCTTGAGATCTGAGAACAGGAAAAAGTTACGGGGGGCTAAATGTGGAGAATATGGTGGGTAGGTAAGCAATTCGAAGCCCAATTCATTCAATTTTGCCATAGTTTTCATCGATTTGTGACACGGTGCATTGTCTTGGAGAAACAACACTTTTTTCTTTTGCAAATGTGGCCTTCAATCGATCTAAAAGTGCACAGTAATAGTCGCTATTGATGGTGGTTCCTTTTTGGAGATAGTCGATGAATACTACTCCCTTCGCATCCCAAAATACAGACGCCATCACCTTACCGGCCGACTGTTGCGTCTTTACTCCCTTTGGTGTCAATTCGTCAACTGCTGTCCACTCAGCTGACTGTCTTTTGTATTCTGGTGTGTAATGGTGAAGCCATGTTTCAATTATTGTCACATATCGACGATAGAATTCGATTTTATTACGGTTTAACAGCGCCAAACACTCATCTGAAGCATCAATTCGTTGTTTTTGATCGACTGTGAGCTCACGCGGCACCCACCTTGCACAGAGCTTTCGCATACCCAAATTTTCATGTAAAATGGTAAAAACACTACCATCTGATATGTTTACAATGTTAGCTAGCTCGTGTACCTTCAATTTTCAATCGTTCATAACCAATTTGTGGATTTGTTAATGTTTTCTGGAATAACAGTCTCATTTGGGCGTCCGTTGCGCTCTGCATCATTTGTGCTAGTACGACCACGTTTAAATTCAGCAATCCACTTTTCTACCATTTGTCTCAATGGAGCAGAGTCTGGATAATGTTTATCAAGCCATTGTTTGGTTTCCACCGTATTTTTTTTCATCAAAAAGCAATGCTTTATCAAAACTCAAAATTCACTTTTTTCCATTTTTATTTCAATAACAAAAGTTGCTTCACACAAAATGCTATAACTCACGAATCAATAGTCAGATTGCTATCAAAATTACACACGTATCGTTTGAAGGTTAGTACTAAACAAAAATCATATGGAAAAAATCTAGTAACGCCATCTATGTGTTATCCTACGGACTTTTTTATATCTATATCCATACTGTTTGACTTTCGATTCGATATCACATGCAATGCCACTTGCGATGTTGCATGCTATAAGTTCCCTTTTTTTATTACACATTTTATTACAGAAAGAGGTACAAGTGCTCTTAGACTACAACATACCTGGAACTAGTAGACTATCAAGGGCATATTAAAATATTTAATGAGCCGAAAGGAAAGGAGTGGATTAGCTCATTAAGTGATTATTTACTCAGGAAACTAGATTTCAATAAGAAATTTAAAGTATTTATTCCAGACAGGGAAATATGGAAAGAGGGAGGATCTAAATTTGGAAATGGGTCCTTGTCAGGTATACTGATGGTTCAGTTAAGGAAGGAAAAGGAGGGACAGGGATATTTGGACCAAAATGCAGAAGAACCCTTGTTATGCGATCAAGAGTCCAAAGGGGGAAAAAATATATATCTGACAGCCAGGTGTATGAATAAACATGCTTCTCTGATATCGCTTACACTTTGAATGTATTAGGAAGAATAAAGATAAGATTATAATGCGAGAGTTCTCGCGCAGGTATACTAATAGATATAAATCAAATTAAAAAAATGCGTGACATAATATGAAAATTTGTTAAGCGGCCCCATGGCTTTTACATGCTAACTAGGTAATACAGAAAAAGATATACTTATATAAAGACTTAAAAGGTTAACGCAGTCAACAAATATGATAGTAGAATGGCCAAGCTTTAATAATGCTAATAAAATTAATGTACAAATTATTTGTACATCAAGCGGACATCAATTTACTAAATAAAGCATTATTCTACTCTATTCTATCATCAACAATGGAAGGAAAGATGAAAGCCAAGAGAAATAATTACCTCAACAATGAAAGCTGTTTCAGAGCGACGCACATTTATCTAAGAACTGGAACTGCAGTTAGGACAACTGGAGATTGAGGAAAAAAAAAAAAAAAAAAAGGCAATACTATAAGCGGGGAATTCTAATGAAAAGTAACAATAAGTTTGAAAGATTTCATACCTTGGACCATTCTTTTCTCAACTGGTTGACCATGCCAGGCGTCAACAGTCCCTCCGACATCAGCTTTTCCGTGAGCCTTCCCCTGCCCATCGGCAAGTCTCTCTTTCTCTGTCTATAACCACCTTCAGGAGCATCACCTTTTCAACAATATTAAAAGTTCAAATATGTATTTAGTAAAATATTTAACTGCAGCTGAAACAAACTTACCGATACTTTGCTGATCTGCTATCACGAGACGTGTTATTTGAGTGACGCCTTGTTGGATCATATTGTCCAGCGAGACCTGCAGCTCTCGGACCTGTGTGACAGCTGGGTACATTTCTGGAAATCTCGTGCTGAAATTATTGAAATTTCTATATTGTATAATTTCTGATAACTTGCGGAAGTTTAACATCACTAAATTAAATTTTTAAATTAATTTTTTTTTTAAATTGTTTAGCACAAACACAACTTCCCTTAATTTACCTTTATTTTTATAATATAAACCTTTTTTTCCCAAACAAACCAACCTTTCTTCATAAATGGCTGAGATATTGGAGCATGACACCTCTAATAAGCCACCATTTTGGTCCAAAATAGCTGATGGTAATGCTATGTTCTTAAGATCATCCTATGGAGACCTGTGAGTTTGGTGTAAAATTTAAAAAATAATTGATCCAGTAGTCTTCGATCAGCGGATGGAGGGCTTCTTTTTTAATTCAATTTTTGGATTCTAAGTATCTTGAAATGTAAAACCACAAATTTTGAGGAAGGTTAAAAAAAAATTTCTAGATCGATTACAAAGATTTATTATTGAAAATAATAAATCAAAATTCAGTGTTGTATTGCACCAACATGCCCATCACAAAACCTTAAGTCAAAGGATAAATTAGCATTTATAAATATAATAATAAGTTTGTTTTGTTACTCATTCTTAGCTGCCTACAAAAAAGACATAAATTTACATCACTAAATATGAACTTTCTAATTACATTATAGCAAAAGTAAAGAGTGTTTTTTTCTAGAGATTTTTAGGAACTCTTTTATATTATTATAAAATTGCCTACCCCAATTTAGTGACAGCCATAAAAAAAAAAAAAATAATACAGGAACTGACTGCATTTCATATTTATAATATAAATACCAATTAAAATAGAAATTGGTTCAACATCGTTTAGGCAAAGCACACAAAATCAGTTTTCACAATTTTGGTAACTGTCGTACAGTTAATACTTAATTTAAATTGGCAAATTATAACATTAGTTTACCTTAACCAAAGATACAAATCCAAAACGTCGAACACTGCTTCCAGATGAACCAGGTCTGCTATAGATTTCGGAGCAGAGAACGGAGTACCCAGGTGTTTACAAAGCCACAGAAATGTAGCTCCATCGTTTCTGCTGAACTGCCTTGCGAACTATACAAAACAAATGGATCAGCAATAAAACCGTTTAAAATAGACAATAAATAAACATTAAAACTAGAAGTAAAATATATCTAAACATTAAGCGATTAACAATTTCTTGGTTAGTTGGTTGGGCGCAGTGAGTAGTTGAGTTAGAATGTGAGACAATTGCCAGGTTAACTCCTTTAGGTAAGGCCTTTGGTCGACAGAAGGCTAATAAATCAGACATCTCCGACTTCCATAAATCCTCATATCTGTTCTAGTTACCACTACTATATATTATTACGGTAGTATAGATCCCTTTTCCGGCTCTCAGGAGCGATGGATTTTGATAAGTGAGGTATCAAAAGAAAAGGAATTTCACGGAGAAGTGACGAATTCTAATTTCAATTCTTAAATTCTTACTAGGGCTTAAATAAAAGTGATGAAAAAACTGGGAGGTTTCAAAGATTCGACGTCTGAGAGTCAGCGGATCGAGACGGGATAAGTTGGGTTTTAATGACTTTGACGCGGACATCAAGATCATATATGATCCTTTGGATCATATTGGTCTAGCCTTTTAAAGCCTTAAAACCTACTGTTTTTGAGATAATGCACGATATAAGTCTGCATGGGCCCTATGCCATCTTGTGTATATGTCGTTGTCATGGCAACTTTATATCAATTTGAGTCTGTTTACAAACACTTTTAATGAGTGGGAAATTATATATTGTTTCCCATGTCCAACCCTAAATGGCACTGCTAAATATGAATACTACATATAGAAAATGTTATAGCTGGATCTAATTGCCTAACTGCTAAATTGAAGAGATGTTTTCCAGTGGGGTAAGCTAATTACTTATTAAGTATGAACTGTAACTTCAACATAGCCATTACAAACTATGTAGCTTCACCAAATGTGTGTGTTAAATAAACTTTCGTAATAATATTATATTGTTTATATGAATAAATATATTTCTCTAATATCGCTTATACTTCGAATGCATTAAGAATTAGGATATATATCTAATGCGAGAGTTCTCGCTCTGGTATATTAGTTTTTATTATTATTATTATGTTTTTTCATCAATCTCATTATAACTTTATTATACGGACATTTGAATAAATTAGTTACTAAAAAGACCCATAATTATATTATCTAAGAAAACTAAAAAAAATAATCATATAACACTGTATGTTTATTTTAATAAAACTCAACTTATTTTAATAAATTCACAATATTTGTATAACAGCAGATAAAAACTAAAGATAATTCAGCAAAACTCCCATGAATTAACAATAACAAGAAATACAGTAGACTATCACTAATCCGAACAAATTATAACCAAGGGGATTCGCATTATCAAAAAATTTGGATTACAAAATGGAAAAAAAAGGTAATTTCATTAATAACTTTAAAAACAAAAATTATTTAAAAATTAATAAAAATTAAAAATATTTTTACCCGACTATGGCGAAGCCATAAGGAGGGTAATGTGTTTAGCTTGTCCGTTAGTAAGTATCTAACGATTTTTTGAGCAAACGGCTCAATCTATTTTTAAGTTAATTGACTCAAATTATTCGTTGTGATCCCGTTAATGATTTGAGACATTTTGAGCTCAAAATATTAAAGAAACGCATTAAATGTGTTTAATTTATCCATTTGAGAGTATCTAACAATCTTTTGAGCGAATTGCAGGATTGATTTTAAAGTTTCTTCTCTTCTTTATCTTCCTCTTTTGCCACTATCAGTGTCGAGGAACCTCCACCCAGCTCAGCCATTCCTCTCGGTCCCTTTCAAGTTTAATGGCTCAAATTACCCAGTGAATGTTTTTATATAGATAATAGATAAATTAAAAGTACTTTAGAGGAAAGATTTTAGGAAAGTTTCATTAAAATCGTTATAGCCGCTTTTGTGCTATAGAAAAACATTTTTTCAAAAAAGCCAAAAAAAAATCGGTCCACCCGTTAAAAAGATGACAGACCCCATGCCACAGACAGACAAACCAATGGCTTAAAATGCTTTTTTTGGACTCAGTATGCTCTGAAACGTATATTTCTTTTGAAAACTACACATCGAAATTTTCGTAATGTTGTTAATACTTTCCTTACTTAATAGAGGTAGGAAAATAAAAACATGGCTACAAAGTCTAATAACCTGTATCTCTGCTAATAATCGACGGATTTAGATGATTTTTTTTTTTTATAGAATTCAATTACCTTTCGAATACTTAAATACAAAATTTATAATAAAATGCATACTTTTCGAGTTGTACACAAATAAAATATTCTTTTCGCCTTAACTTTTTTCCAGCATTTTCTCAGGGATGTTCTTCATATATGAATAGTTAAAGAGTTTTAAGCAGAATACCATAGGCAAGATTCATTAAAATCGTTAGAGCCGTTTTTGTGCTTGTTTATAAAAAAAAAAAAAACAGGTTTTTTGGATATTGCGCATAGGGTGCCCCTATTTAGTATACAGGCATTAGGGGCCAAAACATTACAAAAAAACAATGAAATCGGTCCACCCGTTCGAGAGATAATCATATCATAGACAGACCGATGGCTGAAAATACCTTTTTTGGACGCAGGGTACTCTGTAACGCATACATCCTTTGAGAACTGAACATTGAAATTTTGAACTTTCCATATCTAGTAGCAGTAAGAAAGTAAAAATGTATAAGTGATTGGGCCATAAAATGTATCAGCTGGAAACAAGTAGGTTATTAAGGAGTACCCTAGGTGGTGGAGTGTGTTGAAAAGCTAATAAAACAATTTTTGGAAACACAATCTTGTATTTTCTTAAAAATCATGACTCAAAGTTAATTATATTTTTGAATAGTATAAACTGTTCTTTCTATTAGCAGCACAATCTATTTGCACTTGAGATAACAAATGAAATATATGCAACAAAAATTTTATAGCTTAGTTTTTATTTAAAATAAAGGGAATTGGTATTTTTAACAAGATTTTTTAATCAGTTGACATCCGCATGATGGTATAGAAGGATCAATCTAATTAGGGATTGATAAATTATTTGTCACTTCTATAAATTTGTTTTATTGAAAACTAGTTTCGAATGTTATACATTCATCTTCAGTTCTAAAAACACAAAAAATTCAAAAATAAGCAATTCAAAATATAGTTTGGTATTATTATACATATTAAATTAGATTAATATAAATCAGTATTATAAAACATTTATGAATTATGAATTTAATTAAGACGAGAAATCAAATACATGTTGGTACTCACCAAGGTTTAAATGGATTATATCAAACAGAAAAGTTTGTACTGGTTTCTTCTCGCATTGAACTAACAATGCATTGTTAGTTCAATGTGAGAAGAAACCAGTACAAACTTTTCTGTTTGATATAATCCATTTAAACCTTATCAAACAGTATATCAAACTATATTTTGAATTGCTTATTTTTGAATTTTTTTGTGTGTTTTTAGAACTGAAGATGAATGTCTAACATTCAAAACCAGTTTTCAATAAAACAAATTTATAGAAGTGGCAAATAATTAATCAATCCCTAATACGATTTTTTAAGCCTATCAGCATGTACGGTATTTATAATAGAGACAGTTTTATCGAATGTTTGTAAATATATATTTCGAATTAAATCTTCAATTTCTTTTTTTTTGGTGTGGTTCAGATTAGTGAGAGTTCACTGCATTAATAAAAAAGTTGAGTACATGGAGAAAGATTGCGGATGAAATATAATGTTTTGAGACAGTAAGGAGTAAATAACTTGTGAGATATATCGTCCGGAACACAGAAGATTCTGGCAGTTGTGAGATATATTACCCAGAATACAGGGAATCTGGAAGATCGGCACGAGTAATTTCACTTGGAGCAACGAGGGCTTCTTAATTTATAAAGGATTGAAATTCACTAATATTATTATTTTATTTTAAATAATAATTCATTGCAACATACCTTCAGAAACATGGAACATACGAATGGCATCTTTCGATTTAACGGAGCACAACAGAACACATATCTCGTTCTGAGAGGCAATGGTATGTGTTGAATCATGTCAGCGAGAAACTTAAAATCTTCCATATTACACATGAAGTATAAGGAGTCATCCACGGTACAAATTTCTTCAAATATACTCTGAAAATATCAAATGGACAGATCAGAATCAAATGAACAGAAAGATTTAAAAACAAAGCTTTAAATATCTCAAATATCAGTGATATCAGCATATCTCATATTAATAGTCTAAAAAAAAAAAAAGAATTTCCTAGATATTGAGAATTTATTAAAGATTTCTGATGTGATATATGCTGCCTCTTTCATCTTTTCATCTCAGGAAACAAAAAAGCATGAAAATCTGAAACTTTATTGTCATTTTGACTCTGTTCTTTGAAAATGTCTGTAACAAATGAGACTGAACAATATATCATAGGTTATTATTTTAAAGGTTATTTTGAATTTTATATATTCATCCAAATTTAAAGAAATTGTATATAAGTATTTTAAAAGGTAGATTAATTTCAATTTTATTTTTATCTACTGCTAGCAACATCTCGAAGTCATTGATGATATTTTAAAGAATAGTGATAAGCCAGAAATATATTTATTCACTAAAAACATAAAACCTTACGATCAGATTCGAAAGGGTAGAATGAGGTAAGTGGTAGGCATACAGTTCTATTTGCTCCGCAGTCGGGTGCAGTCCGGCCTTAGTTATGGGCTCAGGAGGCTGCTTCAACAGCTTCTGAAGAACTGGCAAATCTTCGGATTTGAAGGTCGTAACGAATCCCTTCGAGACAAAAATATAAATAAATCTGTAAGCTCTGAAACTGTTTGAGCTATTCATTAAAATAAAATATTTATTTAAAAAAATGTAACTTACTTTTTCAAACTGAGTACCAAATCTTCCCGCTCGTCCTGCAATCTGAAGTGCCTGCGATATAGAAAGAACGTCTATTTCTTTCTCACCTTTTTCATTGGTAATTGGCTTTACAATAGAGTAGAAAACAACTCTTCTAATACTCCTGTAAAAGTGAAATGATGACTTGATGTAATAATTTATAAAAAAAAATTATTATTATCTTTAAACATAATGTGGACCTTTCAATAAAAGGCAAATAAGCCAAATTAAAAACAATTCAACCATAGTGCCTGTTTTTGAACAAATGATTTTGAAGGAGCTAAAATTTTATTATTCAAAATTAGCCTGGTTTTAATTATTTAATAATATAATTAGTAACAACTACGAATGATATCCCATGACGCTTCAATGATTTCCATTGGACAATTGCAGGTTTATGATAGTATAATATAATTAGTATAATAAAGGTAGTATAAGAGATTTCCACTAAAAAAGATGGATATCAATTAATTATTTTTTTATTATATATATATATATATGCTAAAGGTTATTATTTTAAGATGGAATTATGAAGTATGGCAAATAGTCCTAGTTTAAATTAAATTTAATAATAAATAACAAATAAATAATTAATTAATGAATACAAATTTTGGACATGGGCTCCAGGACTACCAAGGCCCTTAGTTTTTGCAGCAGTACGATCAAAATAAGTTCAACTATAGTGGGCTTATTCCTATTAACTTCTATAACAGCCTCATTTTTATTAACTCTTGAAGCATTTAAATCTAAATAAACTTTTTTTTTTTTTAATAGAAATCAGCTAACTAATTACATTATTTATAACGATTAATGATAAAAGGTAACCAAAGAGTTTCTTTGTTCTAAAAATATTATTTTAAAAATAATCCTTAAAGTATGAACTAGCAGAAATTGGAATAAAATTAGTGTTTTTTTTTGTTTTTTTAAGGTGAAGAAATTTAGAAACCCTTTTTTATCATGCAAAAAAAAATATTCATACAGTAACAGTTATCATGATAATAAAATAACTTGTTAGTTTGCTATCAGCTCATCGTGTTCGCTTAATACAAAATTCCTTCAAATAAAAACACGAAATGAGCCAAATGCACAGTATTTAGAGATAATTGCACAAAAATGGGTTGCAAATCAGATGAATTAACACATTCAATAAGGCAGCCATATTACTGAACTTACTATGCAATAAACGAAAAACTTTCGGCTATGACTGTTATTGCCTTTTAACATAAACTACTTTCCTTTTTTGTCAAATATAACTTAAAAATATTACAAAAATTCCTTTATTGTTTTTCACTAAAATTAAATTTATTAGTTTTTTTATAAATTTAATTTTAAATTCTCAACGTTGAAAGTTACTCCACTTCAAAACGCTCACCTGGTTTTTAAATCCTTTCCAATAAACTGAAATGGCG
Organism: Rhaphigaster nebulosa; assembly: GCA_948150685.1. Taxonomy (NCBI): domain Eukaryota; kingdom Metazoa; phylum Arthropoda; class Insecta; order Hemiptera; family Pentatomidae; genus Rhaphigaster; species Rhaphigaster nebulosa. The sequence goes on along the minus strand of OX411311.1, from coordinate 129,776,363 downwards.
AGGAAGGTTTTTCTGAATGACTGAAGAGTGCAGAGACAGTATAAATACTGAAGGGAATGAGCGCACTGGATGAATGTACACTCTCAGCCATTGAGAAGGTACTCGATGAGCACACGTGTGCGCTCACCGTAAGGAAAGGGTTAATTTCTAGCTGCTTGTTCAACAAACAAAAGTTGAGTTTCTGATACATCGGAAGAATGTTAAAATTGTTCCACTCAATCGTACAATATATAATAAAACACTTTAAAACCGGATCAGTGGACAGTATAAAACTGGTAATGTACGAGTATATAACAACCTTAGTATTATTAACTCTTAAAGTATTTAAATCTAATTTTTTTTTTCTTCTTTTTAATGTAAATCAGTTAACTATGAAATTCATGAAACTTACAAGTTGAGTCCCATACCAATGGCATCAGTAGCAACTAAAAGTTTACAAGAATGTTCCGGATCATTGAATTTTTGAGCTTGAGCAAGTTTCGTCCCTGGAGGTAGACCGCCGTAGATAACAGCAGCTTCGTGCCCCTTGGCTTCAAGAGCCCGACTCACCTAATACACAAAGTTTAAACCAAAATAAAATTACAAGAAAATAAAATTCCTTATCTAAATTATTTCATCACATTATATGATAAAAGTTATTTCGTTTATGGTTTGTACTGTTCATAATTCACAAAAAAAAAAAAAAAAACAATATGACAGCTAATATTTAAGTTATTTTTTTAATAACAAAAAATGTAGTCTGTACTGAAATAGGCTTAACATTAGGTGGCAAGATACCTGTGCTTTGATTATGCTGATTTGGTTCTATTAAGTGATGATGGATATTAACCCTCCGCTGGGCGCTATCCAACCGATGGCAATCACACATTTTCCTTAATACCAGGAAAAGGAAAATTCTGTTGAATTTTTGGGGTCGAATTATTCTACCTCCAACTCTTCCTTTACAATATGAGAGAAGGTTACAGTCCTTCAGTGTCAAACTGTGAGCTGAAGAGAAAAAAGTGGTCACAAAATTTTTGACAGAATGTAAGTACGAATTGGAGTTGTTTCTCTCAACTTTTGAATTTTTTATTATTATATTAAATTTATTATTTACCTATTTAATTTAATTTGTTTGGTTACCCTTGTACCTCTTGATAAAATATATAAATTAGTGTATGTATTAATGATTGTTTATAGTAGTATAAAACTCTGAAAATTATGAGACAATGGTTTATTATTTCCAAATAGTAATATTTAAAAAATATATTGTCTGTGCATTCACAGGACTCTCCATATCGCTTTGGATTACAGTTCAGATAATTAGATTATCTCTCAAATGAGCATTTGGAGTGTTTCGGGAAAGGAACATGTGCAGAATACTTTATAAAAGATATCTACCAAGTTCTTGATCAATTACAAAGGTCTATTATTGAAACCAAAAATATCCTTAGTAATATAAAATAGCCTAATGTAAAATATAATTTGTATAATTATGTAATTGAATTAATATATAATTTTATAATTAATATATAATTGTTTAATTATTATAAAATATAATATGAAATTATAAATTAACCTGATATTGTATAAATCATTTAATGAAGTTAAATTATAAATTAATTTAATACAAGTAGTTATAAGTATTTTGTTTGGAAACATTTTTTAAATAAATTTGTTTTTTTTTTGTTTTTTTTTAGATATTTTTTCAGAACTATGACATAACAGTATAATCTTATAATTCTGAGCAATAAAAATAATCACTTAACATCGTTAGGGATGAGAAACAGAGCAAAAGATGCATGCCTTACAAAACGCAGCTAGAGCCCTTTAGAATTAAATTAAATACAATATTGATATATTTTTTATTATTTACTATTTAATTTGTAACATGAGTTCATAAAAGAAATTTATTTTCTCTTGTAAGCGAAATCTTGCTTTTCATTTGCCACGTGAAACAATGCTTTGGCTCTTATGGCACCACATGCAATTGCCTATCATTGCCACCTCAGAGAGACGCCCTATGAGGTCTTTAAGCACCACAGTGCTAATGATGATAGCTGAGTAGGATACTTGGAGGAAATTTTTTTTTTTTTTTCTTTTAATACCACATTAAGCAATTATTTTCTTAAAATTGAATAAAAAAAAAGTTGATAAGGTGAGCGCTCTCAACCTCTCGTTCTTGACAAAATACCATATTTGGTACCTGAGTTAAACAGCGGTTTTTAAATCAAATAAATGCAAGATTCTATTTTCATGATTATTCTAAGGAAATTCATTATATAATACACTAAAAATAATAAAACAAAACAGAAATAGTCATTATCCCTATGTCACTGAAGCAATATTAACATAGCGCAATGATGTTTCTCGGTCTAGAGAAAGGTTTTACGTGTATTCTTGGATATTATTATCGAACAAATTAAACCAACTCATTTCTCAGATAGATTTTCTAAGGAAACAAAAATAATCACCCCAGAATGGAGGGAAAATTCCCAAAGTCAAAGGTGTCAAATTCGCAGAACCGTGCCAAGCTAAGGGTTTAAGGTGGGTAATGATAGTTATATCAAAGTCGCAAAATTATAATAATAGTTGTTTCAAACAGATTTAAATTCTCAATAGGAGGCAAACTTATTTCAATTAAGCGCTGCATTTCCACTGTTGGTATAAACACAGTAAACACAATAACTAAAAGATATTATAAAAGTACAAACAAATTTATTACTATTATATCATTAAAATACCAATTAACTCATATTCAAATAATGTTAATAATAAATTTATAGGTATAGAATAAATATAAAAATATTTCCTTACTGAGTAGATATCGTTTTTGCTAAAACACACAATACAGTCCCCCGGCTTGACATTTTCCAACGATTCGAGGGCTTTTTCTTCGACTTCAAGTTCAGTCAACCTCTTGTATTTACATACCTACAAAGCAAAAATAATCAACTCTGTGACAAGTTGGGGAATATTAAATTATGACCAATTAAATTATTGAATTTAAGAGTAGTAGTAAGGAAGCTAAAGTGAAGTGAAAAAGAAAAAAATAATTTAATTGTAAAATAAAAGTTGGTTAGGATTCAAAATCCAAAATAATAATCTTTCTCTTTTTTAACCATAATTTAAATAAAAGGACTAAGTTCACAAGAAACTCTACAAATTTGTAAAGGATTAAGCTAAAATAAAAATTTAAATACGTGGGTGAATCAAATATAAACAGTAATAATTGGAGCAAGTTTGGTTGACCGTAGATATAAATTAAGGAAGAAATTGGCCAGAGGGCTGCGGTCAAAGACAAAGACACTAATAAGTATGACATATTTATTTTGTGCCAACTTTTCAGCCTAATTTTTAGCCCTGATGATAGCTTAAAACTTAGGCCGAATCGATGGCACAAAATAAATAACTCATACTTATTAGTGTTTTTGTCTTTGACCTCACCCCTCCCCTCCACCCTCCCCCTGACCAACTTCTTCCTTAAACAGTAATTAATTTTAATAATTTTTTGATTAATGTTTGAATTAAGATCCTGTGTGATCTACATACTTCACCACTGATTTGGAAGATTGGATTTTCTTTTGCATAAAAAGTTTGAGGGTGAGATGTCAGAAATTGCACACGTGCTCCTCAACTTCTTCATTGCTTCAGAATCATTTTCCTCAAAGTGATTGTAATAAGAGCGCGAAGAGAAAATAGGTACAAGGGAACAAGTATGGACTATAAGGAGGCTGTTCGGGGGTTTCTTAGTCCATTTTTTCCAATTAATCCCTCATCAAGATTACGGTGTGAAGCCTATGTAATAGAAAAGGATATCAAAGGATATGTTGGTACTCACCAAGATTTAAATGGATTATATCAAACAAAAAAGTTTGTACTGGCTTCTTCTCGCACTGAACTGACTAAATGAAAGAAAGGCGGGATGTTTATATGTAAAAGGTTTAAGAGTCGGGTTTTCCAGTAATTCCGCTGAGTAATTGGAAATTTACTCATCATTATTCCAATTACTCACTGGAATTTCTGGAAACCCCGACTCTTAAACCGTTTACCTATAAACACCCCACCTTTCGAGAACGATTTGAAAGCAATGAAGTCGAGGAGCATAAATGTAATGAATAAAAAATAATTACCCATTGTATATGATTAAGCCTAATGATTAAATATAAATATAAAATATTTAAAGAGTCTTATATGCATCAAACATATTTTACTGAAACACCACCACCGTATACCATCAGTTTACCTCAATTTCCTCGTTGCACAAGAGTGCTAAAGCGGACAACAAATCGAATGCCGCTTCCTCGCCGCAGAGGTGTATTTCTTCGGCCATCAGACCGAGCAGAGCTCTGGTCCACGCCCATCCGCGACTTGGATCTCGGACCAGTTGGATCTCGTCGATCACAGCAACTTCATCTACAAAAGATGAGGTCAGTAAATAAGTAAACACAATGTAAATGGTAAATTATGCTGGAGAAAATGTAGATACATAAATAAAACATCAAATATACAGAAACAAGTAAAATAATGGATTATCTGATACTTGCTCAAAGAATATATCTTTAAATTTCCCTGGTATTTCAGAGACTTACAGCTTTTTTTTAAGAATATTCCAATAGAGTCCTAACAAGAATTTTTGTCTCTTTTTTTAAATTATGCTTTCTAAAATTAATCAATTAATTAATTGTAGGGTAAAAGAAAAATTAAAGACCAAGAAGCTGAAGGAAGTGCAGAAATAATCCAAGAAAGATTGAAGTAGAGAGATGCGAGGAAGTCAAAAGCCCGGAATTTGTAAGTCAGGAGACCTAGGGCCAAGCAGACCTAGCGTCGGAGACTTTGTTAGTCTAATACAGGTCTGATTTAAATGATTTATTTTTGTTTTTGTAGAGAATTTCTTCACCTTTCGATTAATCATAAAAAAAAAACAAATAAAAATATTTTTTGGACAGACGGATTTTTTTTTAATCGATATTTGGATTCCAAGTATCTTGAAACATAAAAGCTCAAATTTTGAGGGGAGGTTAAAACAATTTTTTTCTAGGTCGATTACGAATGTCTATTATTGAAAATAATAAACCAAAAGAATTTATAAAGATTTTTTGTTTTTAACATTTTGTTTTTTAATGCCTAGGTATGCTGATTTAATGCTCTACTTTATAAATGACCAAGCAATGGGCTTATAAAATATCTAATTGGCCGCCATTTTGAAACAAAAAGGCGGATGGTAATGGCGAGTTTCGAGAATCATCCTAGGGTAACGTGCGACTTTGTTGCTGAATCTCAAGAAAATTGGTCGAGTAGTCTCAGAGAAAAGCCGCAGACATGGTACAGACGGATTTTTTTTATTTGATATTTGGATTCTACGTATCTTGAAAAGTAAAACCTCAAATTTTGAGGGGAGGTTAAACTCTGTAACTCTGTATTAAAAAAAAAAAAAAAACACAAAATAAAACCCGAATATTTGCCATCTCATTTCATTAACTTGCAGTATAAGAAAAAAAATAAAATAAAATATCATAAATATATAAATGATGTGTAAATGTCATAAAACATAAATTATATTTTTCACTTACAAGGAGTATTAATTGATGTCATTTCTACAGTACAAGATATATGACTAGCTGGATTGTCTTCGTCTAGGGCATATTTTCTTTCTTCACCTGTCACCAAATCACATGGGGTTCCCTAAAAATATAATTACATCATTAAAATTTTCGAATACTATAGATTAAAAAAGTTAAAAGAAGTATATTGCACCTGTCGTAGAATAAAGGTACAACTCAAAATTTTAAACTGTTGGAAAATCATATTTAAAGTTTTTTTTTTTTTCTATGCATTTGAATACCTTATTAAAACACACTGAATATTCTTATACTCAATAATAGGGTATTAAGAATGATCAGAGCATTTTTAATATAGAGGTATTCAAAAATGTAGAAAAACAACTTTAAATATGATTTTCCAACAATTTAAAATTTTTAGTTGCACCTACCCTTACAAGTATAGTTTTATAACATCATAATGGTATAATGAATAAATAGTTATATGTATTAAATATTTGACAAATTAGGAGTAGATAACTTAAAAAATAAATAGAAAAAAAAAGTTAAATCCAGAGGATCAGGACAAAATCCTGAAACAATGGTGTTGAAATGTACGAGTTTTTAATAAAATGATACATAAGGAAGATTGCAAATTTAACATCCTAATAGAATAGAATAATGTTTTATTTATAATATATATATAACACGAGCATGTTATGAAAACATTATTAGGGCTTGGTCTAGTGACCGTTAGCCCGGTGTTAGTCGCCTTATATTTTTCTACATAGAATTAAAAAAAATTAAATAAAAATAAAAACAAACACTTTATACAACAAAATAAACAAATCATTTGCTCCTCATATATAACACTAAAATTTTTACATTAAATGATCATAATTTAAAATATATATCATCATAAAGTTTAACAAACATCAATTATGATAATTCCATTATCAGCTCTTGCCTGTAATTATAAGCTATTCTACAATATTTTATTATACTGTCCCAATTTTTACCATTTAAATAATCTAAAATTTCGTTAATGTTAAGTTGATTCGTATTAAAGCATTCCCTTCGAATCTCCGATGAGATTGGGCATACGGCGAGAAAATGTTGCATATTTTCGATTTCTCTGGTGTTGCATAGTGAACATATCTAAGCTTCTTTCTCATTGTATATTTCATAATTTAAGTTCAATAGTTCACCTCTTGCCTTAAATATCCACTTGATATCACTTATTTTTCTGTTGCTGAATAAATAATTATTTTTCCCTAAGTTGTATGGTATATGGTATATGGTTGTTTCTATGGTATTTATATAGTGGCTATGTTGCACTTTATCTCTAAGTTTCTGCAAGACATTTTTCATATCTCCAATATTCTCAAGGTTAACCTCATGTTCCATCCTACTATTGCTATTTAATAATTCTTCAAATTTTATAAATAATATTTATATTAATAAATAATATTAATGAATAATAATAATAAAACTTGAATGCATGTAATCTAATTTTATTTATAATTCGTAATATGCCCCTTGGCTTCAATACAATTCTTTCAATGAATAAGTTTTTTTATTTCTCTCTTCCTAAAAGCTGATGGAAAGAAAAGCATCCAGGAAGGTATTTTGTATCGTATCTTCCGTTTTAAACACAGCTTATTGGAAAATAGTCAGAAGTCTCAAAAGTAAATAATCAGTCTTTGAACAGTCTGATGGCTACTAAAGAAAATTAATTTATCATTTTTGGGTATTTTATGAGGTCAATCATGAAATGGATAATCATTAAAAGTAAAGAAGAATAAGACTATGTTTACAATTCGACATTCAAATTCTGGTCTAATTAATGAATTGTTATCATCAATTGCCATCCTTAGAACTGATTTTATAAGAAACAACTAGATATATAGAAAATAACACTTACTGTACGCATAATTTAAATCTAAACTCTTTTTGCAAGCAAGTAACCTCTGGTTATTGTATAGCTGAAAAGCACGGTAGACTCTCGATAATCTGAATTTATTAAAACCAAAGAAATTTGGATTAGTGAAAAGTTCGGTTTATCAAGAAAAAAAAAGGTAACATCATTAATAACAAGTCAATACGAAAAAGGAAATTATATATTAAAAATATTTTTACAATAGTAAATCATTGTTTAGAAATTTATTTTTTAATTATTTTCTTGAGAAATATTTTGAAATTGTTTGGAATGAAATGACCCATAGTCAATTAAGTATTGCTATAATAATGGAAAATATTTACTGTATTAACAATAAAATTTCATACTGAAGATTAATTTAATGAAAAAGTTTATTAATATCCATCGATAAAGAATGGAAAAAATAAAGGCACTTATAGAATTTTTAGTTTAATTTTTATATTAAATAAAAGAAGTTGGTATTTTGAAATATGAAGTTGGGTTTTATAATGCATACGGTTTTATTGAATGTATGTATATTATATACTTCAAATCAAATCTTTTATTTCTTTTTTTTGGTCTGGATTTCAGAACAGTTCAGATTAGCATATTTAAGCTTACCAAGAGTCCACTGTACATATAAAAAAATAAGAAAACTGATGAAATAATTCAAAATTATTGCATCATAAAAAATATATATATATATTTTTTTAACCACAACCATAATGAAATGCATACCACAAAGATTATACTTTCAAATAAACTTTTATAACTAACCAACAATGATAAGTATTTTTATATTACAAGTTACAGATTAATGAGATAATGGCAGATAGCAATGCTACTCTATTTAGAATTAAATTTTCCTTCTATTGTCAGTAATTTTAAAGCATTATCATAAATGTGACCATTAAAACTAAAATTTTAGGTGATAATAAAGTACATAATTACAAAATCTCACTCTTTCGTTAGCCTTTTTGTAAACTTCGGCAGCTAAAAGTTTCAAAGGACCACAATAAACTCCAGACTTAGCTGACAGGAATCTTTCCAGAGCGTGGTAGGTTTTGCCACTATTTGTTGGACCAGCATGTAGAATAATTTTACGTTTCATCTCTCGAGCATTAGGGTACCTGAACATAATGTATCTTTATTATAATAAAAAGCAAAACCAATTGCTTGTGTTACGAAACAAAAAATAGATAAAAAGACGGACCATGAGGGAGGAGATGTGAGATCACTAATTCTTTTCAGATCATCCATGCATTCTAAATGAGGAAACATCTCTTTCGCATGTCGTAAATAATAAGGGAATATATCCGTTATATGAGACGAATTATGAAGTATATCGTTGATAACAATATGGAGATCCGCTGGAAGACATTCCGATTCGAGACAGAATTTTCTAAAACCTAAGTAGACTTGATGTTGCAAATAACCTTGAACAAACAATAATCATGAGAATCGAGTGTTAAATTATAAGAAATGATTTTAATGAAAGAATCCTCCATACCATCTAGACCATTTTCTTCAGCAACAGTTTTCACCTCGGGCCTCTGATAGAACTTGTTCAAAACTTTGGCAATATCGGTTTTGTTCAATGTACCACCAGTAAGCTCCTTCCCTACACCGTCGTCTTCTGAATTCGGCTTAATAGGAACTGGAGTAAATAATGAAGAGAGATTTATAGAAGTTCCTTTCTTGTTTCTCCTGCTTTCATACTGATGTAGGAAATAAGAATAGCTAGGCACTATTTTCGGCCCTTCTAGTAGGCCAAACAATTGATTATAGGATGACAAACGCAGTGACTTTTTTAAATGATACATAACTATTGTAAGAACAAAAATAAAAAATCAAATCAAATCCATGCTTAATAACAACGCGAGGGTTTACTTTAGGGAAGGTTTTATCAAACGCCGGGTGCTGATGACAGAGCTACCTAATGGGCTTTACTTAAACTAAAAGTAGTTGTGAAGTTATTGTACGCCAAAAGATCGCGCTGCTAACTTTAATAAGCTGAAATACTTAAAAACAAGAATGAACAGTTTTTCCTATTATGATTTATTTTTTGTTACTGCCCTCTCTAACTATTAAATTTAAAATTGTATCTTGAGTACTAGTGACAATGGAAGAGAGGATGGAATCAGATTTGTTTGAAAAATCTATTGTATGACATTTGCTTCAAAAATAAGTGTTGTGACATAAAATGAGGATGAGAAAGCTTAATTGGTGAGTAATTTATAATTATTTTTATTTCCTTGTATTAAAAAAATAATAATCCAAATATAAGATTGAATATGAAAATCAAACGAATAAAATAAAAATTAACGATGATTTGTGTAAATCAAAACATCCTGAAAAAAGGGGAAAAATTGCTTTTTTTACAGTTTATTTTGACTAAAACTGTAACAAATTTCGATTGTTAAAGGATTAATTAGGAAATAACTAAAATATATTAGTGTTAAAATTTGCCCTGTAAAAATATAGGGTTCTTTTACTGGTCGGGCTCCAATTCAAGTTAATAAAATGATTACAGTAACTACTCATCAGAACAATCTTTTTCTTGTAGGGTAGAAGGCGTTTTCTTGTAAATTACTTCTATTAATTATAGGTAATAAAATAATTATAATGGATATTAATATACCTAGCACACCTCCCTAATTTGTTAGGAATCGATCGTAAGATTGCCTATGCGAATAAAAAATATTCCGGTTGAATATGTACAGGATTTATTAAAGGGTTTGCTGGAATAAAGTTTTCAGGATACCCTAAAATTCGAGGTTCTAAAAGAATTAATAATGAAAATAAAAATAATGTAATTATTATTCCTATAAGGTCTTTAATAGAAATGTAAAGATGGAATGGTGATTGATCATAATTGGAGTTTAATCCTAATGGGTTATTTCTTTCTGTTTGGTAGAGGAATAATAAGTGAATAATTACAAAATTACAAATAAAATGAAGAAAATTACTCCTCACTCAACTTTATCGTTGAAGTGAACCAATTTACTTAAAAATCTGGTGCTAGCTGATGGGTGGACTACTTGTAGGAGGTTCGGTGAGGGTCCCATAGCCTACAATAGAAGCTACTAATAGTCTGGCTGTTTATAATATATTTTTTTTCATTTTACGATTAGCCTATGCCGATATTTATGAGCGGGTGCAACAGAATGTGTGGAAACAATAGGAGCATTTCTCTCCTTAATTTCTCTAGCAAGGAATACTCTAAGATATTAGAAATGAGAATAAGGAAATCTGTAAAATGCCATTTAGGGGAAGAACAATATGGATTTCGCCCACAGAGAAGCACCCTGGATCTCATATTCACAATGAGCCAGATCATGGAAAAGGTTGTGGAGAAACAAAAGGAATTATCGCTATGGTATATCGACCTCGAAAAAGAATTTGACAGAATCAGAAAAACGATGTAACCATGATGGATGTAACCAAGACATTACAATAAAAAGGCATCGAGAGTGGTCTAATTATGGCAGTTAATAGCCAATACCATCTGAGTCCATTGTTATTGATTTTGGTGCTGGATTTGGCAGTGACAGGGGCAAGGGAAAGAATGAAGAAATACCTCCTTGGATACAGAAATTTTATCCCAATTATGTTCTCTCTATTAGCGTTAGCAGATGATATGGTGGTACTTGCAAATAATGATGTAGACCTACAATATAATATTAGGGTCCAAGAGGAGGAGAGAAGCAAAATAAATATGATTATTAACTTTAGAAGAACAAAGATCATGAGGATTGGGAGGAAGCCACATAGAAACATGCGGGTGATAAGGGGTAAATTGGGAAGTTGAAGCAAATGGACTGCTTCAACTATCTAGGGGCCTACCTGGATGAAAACGGATAAATGATAAAGTAGTGACGAAGAGGATAAGTCCAGCAGGAAGACTGTTCAACACCATTCAAGAGAGATTCCTTAATAGGAGGGAAATAACTAAAAACACAAAAGGATCAGTCAATTAGTTAACCTTCGGTTTCAACAACCAAGAACAGGAAAAGACTGCAAGCTATGGAAATGAACCTAAGGAAGGTAGAAGGATGTACCAGAAGATATAGGATTAGAAATGCATTTATAAGTGATAATATGCAAGTGAAACCAGTGGAGGATATTATAGAGGAGCATAGACTGAGATGGTATAGCCATCTTTACCGAATGCCCGAAAGAAGAGTGGCCAACCTTGCATACGAAGTCAGGGTCAACCGTGGTAGAGGCCGAGGAATACCAAGGCATACTTAGGAGGACGGAGAGACGGAGTGAGGCCTTTGAGAGACGAGACATCGACTGGAATAAGTGGAATGAGCTGTCAATGGAGAGAACCACTTCACAGCGGTAGAGAGGGCTGCAATATATATCGAAGTCGTTTTTACTTCCGTGTATGAACTAAGGAAATATTGTAATCGCGAAAATTTTCGGTTTTCAGATTTCAACGGAAGTATCCATTTTGACCACCCCTGAATCCATTTTGACTTGATTCGTCGTAGCGCCTGTACGTACTTCGTTCGTATTTCGCATAACTCAAAAAGGGTTAGCCGTAGAAAGTTGAAATTTTGTATTTAGGATTGTTGTAAAATCTAGTTGTGAACCTCCTTTTTTGGTCACTGCTTGATCACCGGAAGTGGTACTTTACTTGAAGGTCATAATTGATTTCCATCAAAAATTATATTAAAATACTATACAAAACTTCTCAAATTTAGTACTTTTATTTTATATATAGATTTAAATAACATACTAGGTTTTCGTCTAAATTGGAAAACCGAAAGCGGTACTTTACTTGAAGGTCATATTAGACTTTCATCAAAAATTATATTAAAATATAATGTAAAACATCTCTAATTTGGTAAATAGGACTTTTATATCGATATGAATGTATTTACTATATTTTGGTTAAAATTGGTGAGCCGCGTACTTTACTTGAAGGTCATAATAAGCTTACATCAAAAATTATATTTAATTAAATACATAAATCATATGTTTCAGTAATAAAGATTACAAACGCAATTTGGTTTCCAATCCAATTAAACATTTTTATTACTTGTTTTAAGTGTTAAAATTGAGTGTAAAATACTGGCTTTCCTCCCCATTTGTGTGTGTGTCAATAGATGGATTGTCGTTTTTGAGATACTGCAATCTTCGGAAACTAGTAACCAAATTAAGGATCACTTTTTGAGCACCGATTTATAGTTCAACAGGCGTACAAGGAAGTCATGTGTTGTCCACATCAGATATTTTGAAAAAGGTGTAAGCGCCATTTAGCAAACTTTACGGGAAACATGAAACAATTTTTCTCCAAATAACAATATATTTTTTATTTTATATTGTATACAGTTGTTTATTTATTAACATGACAATACCTTTAAAATTACAATATATTTTAAAGGATTCTAGCACTGGTTAAGGCTAGAGTGACCATTGAGAGTCGTTAGTATTTGGTGCTTACGTCATCATTATTCGATTTTTAGACCATTTCCAATTTTTTTTTCTCGATAGATCGTGAGCGGGAATCGATAGAGGTGGTGTTTACGACCCAAAATTGAGCCTTTTTTCAAAGAACGACGTCGATATGTATGTACGATCAGACTATGTCACTGAAAATTAATCTTTTTGCGCAGTAGTGTTTAATATACTTGTGGCTAAGTGACAATAAGCGAGTTTAAAAAAAAAATCGATAGATATTTAATTTTATTTCCAAAATTATTAATTTAACAATTTATGAATCAATTACCATGAATTTAATAATGGTCTTGACACCAAATCTGTTTAAAAATTATTAAAATTCGGTACATTTAACCTTAATCAACATTGCAGTTTCGTTTGCTTTGGTATGTTAATGAAATTTATTAATTTTGTTGATTACGAACGACTCCTCATTAGGGAGAGTTCGCTTCGCTCAAGGAAGGAGGTGAATTGTGAATGGACTATTCTTTTCAGAGGCTTTGATAAATTTGATAGGATGGAGATGGGTCTAAAAATCGGAAGCTGTGGAAGGAGAAGGGGTCTTATTCGACGGGCGGACAAGGAATCTTTTCCAGGCTGAAGGAAAAATAGAGTTTTGCTTGGAAAAGTTATAGATTTGTAAAAGTACTGGAAGATTATGGCGGGAAGAGTGTGTTTTATTGGTTTTTGGTCTTGACCATAGCCATTCATTCGGGATTTTAGTATAGAAGCAATTAAGCACTCAGAAATAATTTTAAGGACATAAAATCGATGAGGGAGTTTGAGGAGTAGAAAAGGGAGTAGAGCCTGGAGATCAGCGAAAAAGAAATTTAGGTCATCGGATGAAATTGGATAACAAGTACAGGATGTGGAGCTGACGACGGAGAACTTCCTTAGGATTTTCCACCTAGATTTAGGATCTGGAGTTTTGGAAGAATACTATGAAAATACCGTGCCTTGGCACGGCGAAAGGTGGAATGAGTGACATTTCGTAGGAATTTGAAGATATAATCATCAGGGATTGGCATACGCCTAAAACGCTTCCTGGCGGTATCTCTTCTCTTCATCAGTTCTCGAATTTCTGGACTAATCCTGGGAGCAGGGGTACTTAAGAATGGGACGGATTGTATCTGGAATGGGCCGTAATGTTTAGTGAAAGGCAACTGACTGCTACACCAAGGCTCAATATTTCATGGGTTTCAAATTCAAGAAACAACACACCAATGCACTTTAGTAGATATGCAAGTACATTCCGCCCCTTAGGATGTATAGGCTTGTAAGATATGAAAGTTATTTCCGTAATTTTTATATTTTATTAAATTATATTTTATTGTAACGTTTTTATTTTTTCATGTATTGGCTATTTAGGAATATAGGAAACACCAATAAAAAGCCGAAGACACTTAAAATATAATGCAATATTTTTTTTTCAATATTTTGAGCTCGCAATGTTTCAAAACATTCACGGGAATTCACTGATTAATTTTAGTTATCAAACTTAAAAATGGTTCTCTCAAAAAATCGTTAGACTCAAACTGACATATTAAACAATTTAATACAACATTTCTTTGGCATTTTGAGCTCAAAATGTTTCAATACATTGACGGGATCACAACGAATGATTTGACCAAACAAACTTGAAAAATGATTGACTGAGTCGTTCGCTCAAAAAATCTTTACATACCTACAACGGTTAAGATAAACTCATTAAAACTTTCGCTGGTACTGCCCGCGTTTGCGGTTGTCAAAGCTTGCCAATCGTAGCCGCTAACTGTTACTGCTTCTAAATTTCTCCAGCTGAAACTGGTCACTGCAGCGGCCCACTGTTTCATAACCTATTACGTTATAACCTCTCCTATATTTATAATCATACCTTATCGTTTTAACTATATAGTATATCCTTAAAACCTTTAAAATTAAATGTTATTTAGATACATACAAATTATAGATAAATGAATACGTTTATTTACAAGAATTTACAGATGTACAACATATATATCGTTATGTGCTAGATACTAGATATTTGTTAGATATTTTAGACAATGAACAAAGTTGGTCTGTCGAGATTTCTTTATTGTTTATTAATATAAAAATAATAATGTGTGAATATAAAAATTAAAATGAAATAATAAATTTTTCCACACATTATTTTTACTATTACATCTCTATGTAAAAATTCCTTATTTTTGTGGCCATAAAGAACCTGAAACTGATTTACAAACTATACTACACGTTCGTCGTCATAATCACTAAATCCATTTTTGTTAAATGACATTGTTTCAAATGACAAGCGGGAACCGTCGCGTTTGAGGCAGTATGACTCCTTCAAGAACGATCAGGGACGCAGCAGTATAGGTATGACGTCATACCTAGACTGCCGGGCCGTGCCAACGAAATATGTCCCTACCTATAATCAGTCAAAGTAGTAGTAAACTGCCAGGTAATTTTGCCGGCCGCAACCGCGGGCAGTACCAGTGGAAGTCTACCTTTACCCTCCTTGAGGATTCGCAGTTGTCGGGTAAAAATAGAATTCAAATTGAAAATTACGAAAACACAAAAAAATTTAGGCCTTCTCTCTTTGAATGAGCGTGCTGAAGAATTAAAATTTTATGCAATTGGATAGAGCTGCTTAGCAGCTTTGGTTAGGGTAGCAAAATCACCCAATGAAATCCCATTTAATCGAAGAAATCGGTGACGGAAACACGAAAATATCGAAACGTCCGAGCGCGTGTCGGCAGAGTCTAGAGGATCTAGACCTATATAATCGCTACTGCATCAACACTAGAGTCTATATCAGCGAATCCCAAGAGGTAGTTCGTGAAAACCACGAAATGATCCGCGGGAGGGGATGGGGTACCGACGGAGCACTCTTCTGAATCTTTTTTGAGGACTTATTGTGAGTACTGTTCTTTTCTTTACCGTTTTTTTGGGGAGAGCGGAGGGGTTCAATGCCCTTACTAACACTACAATTAAGACAGACATGATGGGTTATCCTTCAGGCTACCAACTTATTCTAGCCAGATATGGAAGGTCGAGATTCATTCCGTGGGTTCGGTACGAAATAAATTTGAATCCGCCAAGGACGGATTCGAACCCGCTTGCTAAGGTGACACTTATCACTCTCGGCCACGACGGCCTCAAGTTCTTTACCTTTCCTACGGTTTGAATGTTGCAAAGTTTCAATAGGTAAATGCGCTATAAAAGTACCTCAAAATGTAATTTATAGCATCCTAATCCCCAATTCAGGGGTGGGGGTTATTCGGACATGGTTCAATGGAATAATATGGAAATCCAATCATGCTATACAAACAACTACACAAAATCTGTGTGATATTGTGATATTTAGATCTAACCGAGTATAGAAGTATAGAAGCCCATTGTTAAACAGTCGTTTTATTTGCTTTACCCATTTTCTTATTTAAGTCCCATGCACTTCTTTGCTTCTTTTATTCTTTCCGTTTTGATGTCGAGAAAAATATTTCATTATTTAAAACCACCAACAAACAAGCATCATTACTTCTGTTTGTTCAAGGCATTTTTTATATCAAATATATAGATAAAGTTCTAACTCGAGAACCTCAAATAAATTGAGATATTTCTTAGGCCCTTTTATAGGTAAAATTAGGCCTATCTTCATTAGCGGAGTTTTGAGCCTCAAACGAAGCTAAAATAATCCGGGCCTATAAAGTCAATACTTCAGCAGTCATTAAAGGAGCGACTAATTCGAAGCGAGAGAGAGATAGGAAAAGAGAGAGTGGGATAAAGGGAGAATATCCGTGAAAATCCCCACCGTCGAAGGGAAGTGCTTCAAATGAGCGTGCTAACTTTTATATTCGGCCGGAGGAGGAGAACAAAAGGAGGGAAAACTCGGGCGGGAAGCGGGACGATAAGCTTTTTATACCCTGGCGACATGCGGCCTGTCTTTTAAAAACTTACCCCTCCCCCCTCCCCACCCTCCCGCTCGGGGGTAAATGGAAAAAAGATTTGGCGGGATTTCCTCCACCCTCGCGCGCCCCGCCTCTACCCCCTGAGCACTTTGTCATTTACATAGCCTTCGATACGCCATGGCGGCTTTCTCATTATCTAATAGCCAATCTATTTATTTAAGCGTTATGCCGTTGTCTGAGGGTTTTGATATTTCTGAAATATATTTAGAATATTTATATATGGTCAATTAGAGTGAAAAACCTTTTAAATAAATATTATTTCAGCCTATAAAATGAAAGCATAATTCCAAACGAAATTTATATATATATATATATATATATATATATATATATATATATATATATATATATATATATATATATATATATATGTACACAAAATGAGACATAAATATTTGTTATGACATAAATGGAAAAATCCAATAAAGAAGAGTTTCAAGATTTTTTTTTTTTTGCTCTTGCATCTCCTTGTATCCATTGTTGTTTTTATAAGGGCTTTCCTCTTCTGTGCATATAAACTTTTCATTTCCTCTTGTATTTGGTTGATCTTATCTTATTTAATTAATTTTTTATGATTTACTGTACATTTTTGGGATTTTAGTATGAGTATTTCCTTTTTTTTTTACGATCAGCTGTTTGTAATTTAGCTTTCTCCAGCTGTTGGCTTGTGTATGTGCCTGAATGTCAGGTGTGGGGTGCTGTCTCTGGTTGGCGACTTTTTTTAATTTTGGATGTGAGTTGTGCTGCATTTTGTTATTTATTGTTTTATTTTTTCTTTATATTTTATTTCTTTCTCTCCTGCTGTCCTGATGATACCTGAATTGGCGAAATACCGACAGATGATTTTTTTATGTTAATTTTGAAACTCACTTATGATAGTACTTAAACTGGACCCCTCATAAAATATATATATATATATATATATATGTAAAAAGTTGGAAATGACCTAAAAATCTACTATTGGTGACGTAAGCACAAAATACTGACGACTCTCAGTCGTCACTCTGTTCTTAATCAGTGCTAGAAGTCTTAAAAATATATTCTAATTATAAACGTTTGACTATTTTAATAAAATCCTACTGTATGCTATAGAGAATAATATTTTAAAAAAAATTGTTATTTGAGGAAAAAACTTTTCATTAGTTTCCTATAAAGGTTCCTAAATTGCGATAATATTTTTTTAATAAAAAAGATATATGTCTTTTTTAATAAAAAAAGTTATTTGATTTTGATTAGAAATAAGATTTTATCACCTATGTGCTGGTGAAAAGTACTCATGGGTTAAAAAATCATTACATGATTTAAATTGATCGAAAAGAATTGTATAATTGTATAAACATATTGCTAGTGTTTATTATATTCGGAACTGTTACCGCTAGAAATTATCCATGAGACACTTCTAATACAGTCTTTACGTAGATTGTTTCATAATTATTTAACTACCATGTTGGAATGTTTTTTTCTAATTAGTTTATAAAATTATATTCCATAACATTGTTTATAAATCATTTATTTCTTTGTCCTTTAAAATCATGTCTTTGACGCATAGGAGGTTTCACGATGTACTAATTATAATTGTTACTCGACAACTATTTGCTCAATGATTTTTAGTCGTTTTTTCCCCGAAAAAATAGACTATTGTAGTGGGTCGAAGGTCGGCGGTGAGCGGCGGGACTGCGATTTCTATCCGTTTCAAAACCCCTAGAGCAAGATTATCGAAAATTTGGAGATGTCTGATATATATTTTTATATATATTTTTTCCCCGCTACATTTGAGCACCTCCAGCGGCCCCCTTTGGGTCAAATTAGCTGAAATTCGGTAAGTAGGGCTTTCTTCAAGGCAGAACGATACAATTAAAGAATGGATATATTAGAGTCAAAATGTCGGTGTGTTTACCTGAAATTTCGGCGTTTTTTAAGTTTTGCGCATCACTACAGGTCCACCATATTAGTTTATAGGGCTGAAAATTTGTATGTGAATTGAGTTGGTGTCGGAGAAGTATCCTTTGGGGGCCTCGACTTGGTTCCCCCACCCCCCTGGGTTTTCCGATTTTTTAAAACATTTGCGCACCTTTAAAGCCCCTCCAAGTTTAGTTAGGGAGCTCAAGACCTGTTGCATTCGAAAGGAAATTAAACTACCTATAAAACAAAAGAAGTTTCATCGAAATCGAACGGGTCTTAGCAAAGATATGGCTATTTCAACTGTTTCATTGCCTTATTAGTCGCTTTTTCCCCGAAAAAAATAGACTATTGCAGTGGGTCGAAGGTCGGCGGTGAGCGGCGGGACTGCGATTTCTATCCGTTTCATAACCCCTAGAGCACGATTATGAAAAATTTGGAGATGTCTGATGGCAGAACGATACCATTAAAGAATGGATATATTAGAGTCAAAATTTCGGTATGTCATTTTCGGTAAATTGTCATTTCATATGTAAATTTCTGTATGTTAGGGGACTGTCTTTTGTGGGTCTCAATTTTTTTCTTACTTCTCCGTTTGTATCTTTTTTTAACGGGAAAATACGACTTTAGTGACGGAGTTCTACTGCTCACGGATTTTTTTTGAAGTTAGGATGAGTTAAGACATTATCTTATTGGGTAGGAGTATATTCTAGTAAATAATAATACCAAAAAGGTATACTGGTAAATTTTTAAGTTTGTTTTAAAAAAACTTAATCATTATTTCTTGATCATCCAATCACAAACCATGAATCGAATTGTGGTGCTTTCTTGTGAAAAAAAAAAACAGTGCAAACTCCTTTAGGGTTTATGGATAGTAAAGACTCATTTTAGAAAAAAAAAAATGAGTAAATTTTCAGAACTTCTCCAAAACTTTGAGACGCCTTTCTGGTCCACAGTTCAGTAATTAATTACCTTATTTTGGAAATTGGGCACTGCACTTGGTATTGCATGCATGAAAAAGTTATGCACATGAAAGTTGTAGAGAATTTTTTTCTCTTTAAAAGTGAAATGAACAAGCGTTGTCCTAGGAACAGCGGCTGGCGAGATATTTTGAATGCAACAAAAAAAGTTCTAAAATTTCGAGTTTTTTAGAGCATATATTAATACTAGCTAATATTAAATACCATTTAATTATAAATTGATATAACGAGTTTGATCAAAATCGTTTGAGCCTTTTTTGGGAAAAATTTGTAAAATCCTTTATATTAAGTGGCACTTTCCGTTGGTCGAATTTGAAGAAAAAGTTGCTCTAACATCCCAGGCATATACCTACCTTAAATACGTAATTTCTGTTTCATGGAGCTTTTCGTTTTTGAGCTAGACTTATAACACACACATTGCGAGACTTGATTATTTGGGCCAGGTAAAAGTGAATTTACCTTGAAAACTATGATTCGAAATTTATAATGATCGTAATACCTATCCTTTCCTTGGGTCTTCTTTACTTTAGGACAGCCAGTTATTTTTTAGTAACGTATATTGTAACTTAGGTTATTTTTCAGTAACTGATTAAATCAAATGACAAGTATCAAGAATATGCGTGGATAGGTTAGTGATATTGTTTACATCAGTAATTAACACTATTAATTTAATAGATCTGTTGAACTGGTGAAAAAAGAAAAGAAAAAGAAAGTGCTGTAATTTTTCTACAGGAAAGAGTAAAAACTGTGCGAAGCAGCACATGCAATGAAGTATGATGGCAATAAACAGAATGATTCTATCACAAACGAAACGTTACTAAAAAGTAACTGGTTGTCCTAAAGTAGAAAAAAAACGCTTTCCTTCAAAGTAATAATGAAAAGTCCGATCAAGAAGATCCAAATATTCCGTTATTCCATATTAATTATTAACTTTAAACATTGAAATACAATGCTATTTTAGCGTGTTCTTTTGATTCTAAAAAATAAGTTTGCTAAACAAGTTCCAAAATATATCTTTAATAAATTCTTTTTACTTCCTTGTACGAAGTAAAGGAAGTATTGTAATCGCGAAAATTTCCGGTTTTCAGATTTCAACGGAAATATCCATTTTGACTAGTTTCGTCGTGGCGTCTGTACGTACGTACGTTCGTATCTCGCATAACTCAAAAAAGGTTAGCCGTAGAAAGTTGAAATTTTGTATTTAGGATTGTTGTAAAATCTAGTTGAGAACCTCCTTTTTGTTGCACTGCTTAATCATCGGAAGTTGTACTTTACTTACTTACTCAAAAATTATATTAAAATGCTTTGCAAAACTTCAAAAATTTGGTGTTTATAGCTTATATATTGATTTAAATAACATACTATATTTTGGTCTAAATTGGAAAACCGGAAGCGGTACTTTACTTGAAGGTCATATTAGACTTTCATAAAAAATTATATTAAAATATAATGTAAAACATCTCAAATTTGGTAAATAGGACTTTTATATTGATGTGAATGTATTTACTATATTTTTTGTTAAAATTGGTGAGCCGAAAAGGGTACTTTAATTGAAGGTTACATCAAAAATTATATTTAAATTAAATTCATAAATCATATGTTTCGGTAATAAAGGTTACAATCGCAATTTGGTTTCCAATTCAATTAAACATTTTTATTACTTGTTTTAAGTGTTAAAATTTAGTGTAAAATACTGCTTTTCCTCCCTATTTGTGTGTGTGTGTGTCAATAGATGGATGTCGCTACGCCGAGTTTCGTTTTTGAGATACTGCAATCTTCGGAAACTAGTAACCAAATTCAGGATCACTTTTTGAGCTACCGATTTATAGTTTAATAGGCGTACAAGGAAGTCATGTGATGTCCACATCAGATATTTTAAATTATAAAAAAAAGGTTAACTTAAGAACAGAACATATGTGTTATCAAAAAAATAATACAACATTTATTAACAGTTAGAGGTTATTGTTAGCCACTGGTTATAAATAATAATGAAATTACCATAAATAAATATAACAAAAATAAATAAATGCAACAGTATGGATTTAGCTTAAATACAATGCAGACATAAAATAAATACAAAGAAAGTAACCTAGTGGGCTAAAGCAGTTTAAAACGCGTGAGTGGTTCCATCTATCGGTGTTCAACGTAACCACTCCGCTACATTACTTGAAATACATTATCTTTAATTTTTAACGAATTGTTTAGTATTGTAGCCGCAGTAAGATATTAATCCAAAGAGGATCGATTTACAGTATTATTGTAACTGTAAGGCTGACAATCTGCTGAAGAGTATCAACAAGAGGGAATATCATCATGGAGGCAGTAGGCATTAATATTCCATAAGGAGGATGGTGGAGGAGGAGGGGGAGAGAGAGAAGTCATCTTTAAGACATTTTTCAATATCTGCTCCTGCTTTAGAATGCAGTCTGAGGAGAGAAGAAGAAGAAGGGGGGGATCAGGAGAAGTCGTGGGGGGAGGGTGCCAGTGTGTGAGAGCCGCCAGCATCTGCCCCTCCCCCCCTAGTTAGCATAAGCCTTCTCAGCCCTTGTTTCCATTATTTTTTAATGGAAATAAAATTTTAAATAGGGACTCCTAGTGCCGGGGGTTTGCATCCGAATTGCTTTCAGGCAAAGCGGATTGTTTAGCAATCAGCCGTCACCCGTGCGACCCCGCAACGAGCTCAGCTATTAGAACGTTCCCTGGCGCTACTCGTCTCCTCTTAATTACAGCTGGCGATTAGCTCGCTCTAAGCGTCATAGCGAATCAATTACTAATCTAATTCGCTGTAATTACAGAATTTTTACTTAGTGTGTTTTGATTTCCCTACTCCAATTGTGCTGTCAAAAGAGAAAATTATTTAGTTTATATTTAAAAATTTATAGTATACCTTTACAAGAGGTGCGCGTTATCACTGGTACTCCCATCTTACCCGAAGGTCGCCGGACTAGCATACTCTAGCGCCATGTGTGCTAACTAACTGCTTTGCATTCAATTGTAATATTCTTATTCATTGCAATTATTACTGCCTTAATTACATATTATTTAAAGTTGTTAGTGTTGTCGACTTCCGGTGATCTGAAGAAGTTGTAGTAATAATTTAAATTACGGTAAGGACCCGACCTCAACTGAATAGGAACTTTTGGGGTTTAATTATCTCTTGAGCGAGCGTAGCGAGCCGAAGTTGTCAGCTGTGATCTAATTAAAGCTGTAATAATTGAAATTACGGTAAGACCCCGACCTCAATTGAAAAGGATCAATTACTGTTTTGTTTATTTCTTGGACGAACGTAATCAGCAGAAGTCGACATCACTAATAATTTTAAATAATATATAATTAAAGCAGTAATAATTTTAATAATTAAAATGAACACGAATGTTACAATTGAATGCAAAGCAGTTAATAAGCACAAATGGTGCTAGACTGTGCTAGTCCGGCGACCTTCGGGTAAGATCGGGAAAGTTGTACCAAATTTACAACCGAAAAGTGTTAATTACCAGGTTTGATGTCACTGTGATGGAGACTAGAGTTTGCAAACAATTCTCCTCCTTGAAAGGCACGCAATATAACCTAAACATTCGAGATAACCCACGCTATTTCGCACTGCCATAATCAGGTGAAAAGCTGACTAAAGACCCGTTTACACGGTTAAAATAACCGCGACAGTTGCAGCCAATGCCATGGTGTATACTGCATGACAGTTGCCCATGGCAGTTTTCATTGCGGCAATCTCGTTGTCTACACGCTGATAGTTAACCTGGAGAGTTGGAAAAATGGTGGATATAGAACAGCTGACGGAACAATACACTAAAGAACAACTGATACTTATTACCTCCATCATGCTCACTGCCTTACTATCAGGTTGAACATACTTTGCCACGTTAACTACCTCATCTGTAAGGAACTAGTTCCACCATAGGAACGAAACGAGATCGTAACTTAGTTACTCGTTCCAACGTTTTTATGTTTTGTCCCATTCCGTTTTCGTTCCAATCTGAGATTTTATTCTAGTGCACTTTTGCTTTAACTGTGCTATTTACGCATTATAAGCGTATGATCAAAATTTGCAATTCATAAAAACACTAATTAAGATGACAAGATCCAAATACATGACAAGAAACATAATAATTAACTAAATAAAATGACTTTAGATTGACTAAATATAAATTGAGGTTCTGTTAAGGCAATTTGATAACATTCAATGAGATTTCATATCATTGAGAGTTTCACAAATTATAGACAAACATATTTGAAATTATAAACCCTTAGAGATTCCGATTTATATTTTATATTAAACAGAAATCCGTTTGAACCGTGAAAATCCCTTACCGTTCACGAGATGTAAGTAGAAAAGCGAATGAAAATTCGGAAAATTTCACATTCGTTTTCCTTTTAGCATGCCTCAAAATAGTAGGAAAATCGTTTGAACCGCTTAAATCCATTCATTCGTTCACGAGATATAAGAGGAAAAGTGAATATAAAGCCATATTTACACTAGTTTTCCTTATTTGTTCATTTTATTTAGAATAACAAAAATATTCGTTTGTCATAAAACTAAATAAATCATTCTTTATCTACTAATCGTTACTCGAAATAAAGTTTGCCCCCCTTTAAATGGAACGAATAACGTTGATCGGAGTCGGAACGAAGATGGAACGGAACGAGATCGGGAACCAGAGCCGTACCGTTCCGACTTCAAATTGACTTATCCAACGTTTTGACGTCATTCAATCCTTAGAGTAGAAATTAAAAAATATATAATTTATATATAAATAAATAAAATTAAATATTTAATTTTTTTTTTTTTCCAAATAGACCAAAATAGGACCACGCCAATCATTTCGTCTTCCTCTCTTCCTTCCTCTCCCTTCACACATCCTTCGTCCTCTCGGAATGCAGGGTCTTCCTCTCCCCCTACCACTTCTTCCCACTACTCTTCCGTTCTTTCCCCACTGCAGGGACTCTCATTTTGTTAACCTGTTTCTAGAATCGAACCCTGTCCAAACCATCCTCGTTTGTTATCCCCAGTTTCGCCATTTCAACCTTAATCTGCTCAGGGTAACTCTTTATATTTCATATATATTAAAAATTTGCTTATTTCGTCTGTTCTTGTCCATCCTGACCATATGTCCGAAAAATTGCAATCTTCTTTTTCTCATCGCTGTTTCTATCCCTTACTCCCTGGACAATTCCCGATTACCCCTTGGTCTGCAACCTCCCTCAACTTTCTTGGCCCATATATATTTCTCAAAATTTTCCTTTCTGTTTTCAATAACCCCTCCATATTTGTGAACCTTATTCCGTCCCGAACAATATCACAGTCTCGTAGTGCCTAAGCTATCTAAATTTCGCTTCTCTAATGTTCATTAATTGCCTATCCCCTCCATTTTAATTCACCCATTCCCCTAAATACTTAAATTGTTTCACAGTCTTTACTTCCTCATATTTTGTTTTAAACTTTTTCCCTATTGTTTTATCATTCGTCATTATTTCGTTATTTGTAATTCTGCTTTTTAGGCTATTTCCTTAATTCTTCGATTTGTTCTATTACTTCTTGTTCACTTTCTGCCATAAGAACAGAAACTCAATTCCATTCTTACCCCTTAATTCCACGCTAGTTTTGTTTATTCCAAAGAAAGTTTTCATCACCTTGTCTAATATCACACTGAATAAGATTGGTGAGACCATCCCCTTGCTCAATCCAGTTTTTACTTGAAACGGTTTGCTTATTTCTTCCCTGAACTTAACTTTCGAGTACGCGTCGGTCAATGTCAATTTAATCAAATTCCGCATTTTTCGATCTACTGCATATTCTTCAAGAATTTTTAATAAAACCTCCCTATCCATCGAATCAGTGCCTTTTGAAAGTACTTACTTTAATTCGCTTATGAATATTTACAATATTTTACTATAGTCCTGAGTAGAGAAGAAGACGTGGAAGACCTCGGAAGCAGTGGATGGAAGGGGTCAGAGAAGAAATTGCAGCTAGAGGTCTGACGGAGGAAGATTGTTTTGACAGGAGATATTGGAGGGAAGGCGTATTGGGGACCGGGATGTGAGAAAGTCGCAAAACCCGATAAATAAATACAAAAATAGTATTTAAATTTATTTTTTTATAAAAGCGTATGATTACATTGTTAAAATAATCAAGACATCAGATGTTCTTTCTGTGAATTAACAAAGTCGATACGTGCAAGTCTTAAAAAATACTTTATTAATAAGAGTACTGAATTACATGATATAAAATAGTGAGCTACAGACAGTGTTAACTGCAGATAGACTATACTAAAGATATTACTACTAGACTTAAAGCTAACATAGCGAGAGTGTACTGTCTCACATTCTCTTACACTCTATCTTACATTATAATTTACATTCTGATACTGATTGATCTGTCCATTTCAGATACGCTTTTATACATACAATAGGAGAGGGGATGATTAAGGAAATAACACTTGTTTAACGCTGATAACCTGGAAGCAAAACAAGAACTACCTGGGTTATAAACCCTATTTAATTACTAATACTTCCTCGGCTAATACCATGTGTTAACTGGTGTAATGTATAGTCAGCTGTTTTACATCCGTCATTTTTTAATGACTGTCACCAGGTTTACTGCCAGCGTGTAGTCAAGGGTACTGCCGCACTGCCTCACTGTTGCCAGCATACTACCGCGACAGAAAACTGCTACCGTTTAAAAGGGCATTAACAGTCCCTGTTCGATAGTTTTACTCTTTCATTGATTCAGTGAAAGGATCTATTTCGAGCTAAGGATCAGGTAGAAGGGATCTAAAGACATACCTCTGTGGAATTACAACTAGGTTGTTATAAAAGTCCTTGTGCATGAATACAGCCCTTAATTCCAACTCACATAATTAATCCTTTAAGAATGTTTTTGCTCTCGCTATTTATGTCAATGCTTAATTTGACTAATCCTTTGATTCCTTGTGACTTGTGTTGGCTTTATGGGGTCATTTACATTTCTAAAACGCACGTGCAACGTCAGAAGAAAAAATCGTGATTCTCGGTCTTTTGAGGCATTACTGGAAAAATGGTTTAAGCGCAAAGGCAGCAGGCGAAGAAATTTGTGCCACAGATAGTCAGTTATCCATCGAAATACTGCCGCACAACCCAGATCAGGTCACCCATATCTCGTTGATGATGACGTTCTTCTTGAATGTTTGAACCATGACCCACCCTCATGCAACTACTCCGTAGTAGGAACTCAAACCTTTACTGTGAACAGGTAGACAGAGTTTATGCAGTTTCGAGTGCAAACTACCCCGCTTTGGTCAACAGGAACCAAGCCAATTTGCAACACGACAATGCCCCTGCACAACGTTTTCGTTTGACCAAGGAAAAATTACCGGAACTGCAAGGAGTAAACGTTTTGCCTCATCCTGCGCATAACCCAGATATTGCACCATCAGATTATGGTTTGTTTAGATCGAGGGCTCATTTTTTAAAAGGTTTAAAGGGTTTTATAATTACTAGGACGTGAAAATTGGATGTGAAGAGTTCTTTGCCTCAAAACCAAAGGAGTGGTACCTGCATCAAATCCAATTACTGGATGGGTGAAAGTAGTTGGAAACAATGGACTTTACTTTGAAGACTTTAATCTGAAATAAAGATATACTAATGCACGAGAACTTTGGCAACGACCTAGTAAAAGTTTGGAAAGGCCCAGTGGTGGGGGAAGGGTTGATGGAGATTATGATTAACTGAAAAGTGCTGCCTAGATCACTCACGAAAAATCTGGAGTTTTTAGATCACTCATCTTTAAATTACTTTCAAATCGAAGTACTGATCGTGGTCTTTGGTCAAAGAGCATTATCCTTGATGTTAGCCTTTCTCTTCATTCTTGGACTACCGCCGAAGGAACTTGCCTGGATGAAGGAACTAGTAGGCCCGTGGGACTGTCAGATTTTAATTAGAGCGGCGTTGAGGTGTGTCAACACGGCCAGGTCGAGAAGGTAATGAAGGACTACCTTATGCATCGCTCCCCGGGCCCTGGCAAACATCCCTTGTTCAACACCTATGATTAACGCTGTCGTATCCTTCCCTGCGATGGATAACTTATGCAAAGTTGTTGACGCAACCTAGCGCTAACTTAGGTTACCCTAGCGGCCCGGCCTAGTAAATAATGGTCTAATGGCCGGCTGGCCTTTCCTAACCAGCTAAAATACATCTAGAAGGTCTTTGCCAGGTTTGAACAGATTTCATAAATTAAACAGAAAAAAATCCTAAAATCAAAAAATTTTGGTGCGGTGTCCGCATCATACAAGTTTCCATTACAACTCTATAACTGAAATAAACTCAGCAAAATGCACTTCTTCATGTCTTCTCTCACAAAAGTACAATCAAATAGTTTTTTAAACAATTAAATACGACAATTCTCTACACCATATATTTTTGGTTTGTAAAGCTGAAAATCTATTTTAAAAGATTTGGTTTAACTTTCAAAATTTTGGAAAAAAATGAGAAATTATTAAGCTAATTTGTACTCTTATATTATCGCATTACATTTTTACAGAGCGTTGTTTTGGTTTATTATTTTCAATAATAGACCTTTGGAATTGACCAAAGAAAATTTTTTTTTTAATCCTCGCTCAAAATTTAAGGTTTTACTTTTCAAGATACATAGAATCCAAATATCGAATAAAAATAAATCCGTCCGTTTATCGTATTTAAACAACACCTGACGAAATTCACTACAAAAGGGGGAAAAAAAAAATTTAAATCGGATCAGTATTAGCTGAGATATAGCGTATTGAACTTCGTTGTATAATTCTCCGGCCGTTCATCGTGACCATAGGCCTCCTGACTTATCTATTGGGCTTCTGACTTCTTCGTATCTCTCTGCTTTATCCTTCCTTGGATTATTATAATTAATTGATTATTATTTCTAAAAAGCTCATATACATTGCCATTATCAGGCCTATTTGGACATATGGGATTGAGCTTTGGGGCTCCACGAAGCCATCAAATTCTTCCCGTATCCAATCCTTACAAACCAAAATCATTCGAAAAATCCTTAATGCTCCTTATTATGTTACAAATAAAATTATCCATAAAGACCTAAATATTCCCTTTGTTGCAGACTTGGCCCGAAATAGATATACCTCTTTTAATTACAAACTCCTTGCCCACACTAACCCACTAGTGCGTAACCTTTCATCCCAAAACATTCCCGATAATCCTCCGAGGCGTCTTAAAAGAAGATGGCCGCGGGACCTCCTAGTATAGAAATCATCGAAGTGCTACCAATGGGTAGCTCCTTCTCACGCCATTATCAAGTGTCATGTACTTATTATCACATTTACTTGTTGTATATTCTTATACAGTTGTAAATTTCTGTAAATAAATAAAAAAAAAAAAAATATATTATTTCTGCACTTCCTTTAGCTTCCTTAGCCTTTCCTTTTTTTTCCCTACTGACGTGCACACCAAATATTTCCTCTGTATCATTTTATCCTCTGATTACATGTGCTAACCATCACAGCCACTTGCATTGACGCAGTTCGGCACTCTCACGGCATTCATCTTAGGACAAGCTTCAAATTTCTTTTCCTTTGGTGCCTACTGCTTATTTTTTTTTTACTTGGACAGAATAGATATTTTTGAAATATTACTAAGTGGAAATAATAAACCATTGTGTAATAATTTGAAGCGTTTTTTGTGTTGACAACAGGTTGGCGCCTTGGTGGGAGGAGGTTCGGACGCATCCATCACCTTTCGGACGCGCTCTGCTTCCCATCTAGGATCTTGCAGTCCTTATGAATTTAATTACTTGTCATATGATTTTATATATAATTTATCATAACACGCTTACTTTTAGAGTTATGCGCAAAAAAAAAATTCTTTTCGCTATAACTATTTCTCCTGGATTTTCTCGGTGATGTACAACATAAATGAAAAGTTATAGGGCTCTTAGGAGAATATTAGGCAAGTTTCATCAAAATCGTTAGAGCCGTGAGAAAATACAATGAAATAATTGTAAAAAAGTGTAAAATCGATTATATAATTGCCACTTCCGGTTAGTCCGATACGTTGTATCTTCGCAAATACAGATCAGATTTTGATGATTCATTTTTTGTTTTTTAGATAATTTAATTACCTCACACATGGTTTCATATATAATTTGCTATAAAATGCATAATTTTTGAGTTATACGCAAATAAAGTATTCTTTTCATCAGAACTTTTTCCCTGCCTGAAGACTTAAATGGCGTTTACATAGTGACAGGTTTACAGTGGTAATATGGTCACGACAGTGATACAATGTGGCAGTGCGGCAATGTCCTTCCTCTACACGCTGACAGTGAATCTTGTAATAGTTAGGATACTATATATATATATAGTTAGTATAGTTGATAGATATGTATGGTAAGTTAGGTTGATGTATACGGTGCGACAGTTCACTACCAAGACATAACCTGCGTTAGTTAACATGACAGCTGCCATTGACGCGACAGTTATTGTCAACTATCACGCCAAACCTGACAGTGCGACAGTATTGCCACAACAGTTTTAACTATCACCGTGTAAATGGATTTTTAATTAAGGCTGACCACAGTGCTATCGACGTAGCAACTACCTCAGTCGGTCTTATCAGCTTCAGAAATGTCGGATCACGGATTATCATTGTTATCATTCGTGTAACAGCATAATTACAAAAAGATAAAAGCAGCAGAGGACAATAATGGCTCTTATAAAATAAGTTTATGGAGTGCGCGAGAGAGGAGACAGCTAGTTAGCAAAGCGAGGAGGACGGCAAAGCGATCGGCCCGTTTAAAGCGGCGCGATTCAATTTCAAGGTTCCCTGACCGAGCCATTACCCCCCCTCCGGGGCTCGACCGACCGGAAAATGAAACTTTTTACCCCCACCACTTTGGAGGCGTTTATCGTACAATCTCCCCCTTCGGCTTCGGGAATATCATCTTCCCTTTTCTACGGTCACCTCGGCTCGAGGCGGGCCATTTTGTACCGCCATGTACTGATAATGTCCTTCCGCCGCTTGCCTTTTATTATCCCATCCTATATTTCTCTTCCGCTTCCACTTCCGGTCTATATTTGTCTCGAACTGGATAAGCCCCCCCCCTCCCCCACTTACTGATTCGCCAGGCGTCGGTGTCTTATAAAGCATCCTTCTTTACTTTATTGTATTCTTTATCATAAAAGTCACAATGCTTCACGCGATTCTTCAAGTTATCTTTTAGTTATGAATGAGAGAAACAAATTATAGTTAGGTTATGAATGGAAGATTACAAAAGAAAGCCTTAAGTCTCTCAAACCATCCGGACAGATAAATTATAATAAATCAAACGCAGACAATAGGACACACATCACAGATGAAGAGGGGGAAAGGGATATGAAAGGGATGGGAATGATGAAAAGATATCGATATTTTGTTTCCGATATAACGTAATATCGATATTAAAATTTGAATATCGAAAACCGATATTACTTAAAAAAAAAGAGTAAAAATTTTAAATAAGAAAATTCTATAAGGACGGCGGATTTGACAAACAAAGAACCATAAAAGCTTGTGATGTGGTGTGTTCGTATTAGTATCTACAGTGGCTGTCGGGCTATATGGAATGTCGAAAGCAAAATATCAATATCGCTTAGCAATATCTTGATAATATAACATTTATCGGCTAAAAAATATCGATATTTACAAATATCATTAATATTTTTATAAATTAAAAGAAAAAAGTCAATTCGTTACGACGAAGAAATATTAGGAGATAATTTGCTTCTTGATATTTAAATCCTGCTGGAAATGAGTTTAATAAAAACAACATCTTAATTAGATCGGAACAGAAATATCGATATTTCAAAATATCGTTAATACCTTTATCACATTAAAACTAAAACTAAACGAATCCGACGGAGATTCAAAAGATAACCTGATTCTTTTAATTTAAATCCTGCTGTAAATGAACATAATAAAACATCATCTTAATTATATCGGCAGTGAAATATCGATATAATATTAAAAATATCTGAATTATATCGGCACAGAAATATCGATATCATAAATAAAATATCTTAATTATATCGTCCTAGAAATATCGATATTATAAAAATGATATGTTATTTATATCGGTAATGAAGGATGGATATCATAAAAAAAAACCTGTACCACTACAATCCGATAAGGGTCTTGAGTTCAGTACTTGGTAAGGACCGTACTGTTTCTAGGCCAACGGTTGTGCAAGGAGGTGATTCGGCCAAGATCACGCTCAACCCCCAGGTTTTTCCCCAATTTTTTACCCACTTTATAGAGGCTGGGTGAACTCCAGGGTTGATCCACGGCTGAATACAGAATAAATAATTATCTGCCTCAGCCGGTCTCGAACCCGGGACCTTGAGATTAGTAGCGCAGTACCTTACCCACTGAGCTACCCCGCTCCCTGGATATCATAAAAACAACTTCTTAATTATATCGGGACGGAAATATCGATATTATATAAGCAGTATATTAATTATATCGGCATAGAAGTGTCGACATGCCCTTTAAAAGATTAAATATATCGAGGCTCGGTATATCGAAACATCGATATTGTTTTCGATTTTTTGATATATTCAAGAACTATCGATATCATGTACGTTATATCGTTATTTTTTGTCATCCCTAAAGACCAGTAGAAGAAGCATTATTAAGATGATGGTGATAGCAGGAAAACAAAATTTTTTGTTACGTATTTTGGTTTCAATATCAATTGGTTATACGAATGACTAACATGTTACATAAATCAAGTCAACCGGTTACGGTTTGTGTAAATTAGTTATCGAATATCTTACGTGTTTTAATTGCTCCTCAGTGTAATAAGATCCCATTTCGAGTAATTTATTTAATTCACGATTCAGTTAACTTATATAATTTTCTATATAATGTTATTATTATGGCTTAGAGATATATTTTTAGCGGCCTTAACCAGTTTGGTCGGCTCGTGTCCGAAATGGGAAATTGCTTTGGGAGTGATTGATAATAACTCAGTTAGACACATTATTTTTATTGGTATCCTTTTCCTTCCTTTCCTTATTCTTTATAAACTATAACCTGTATAAAATATATTTTCGTATTTCGCGCATCCTGATTTTTGGGGCATTGAATTAAGGGTGGCCAATTTTTTGCATATCATGTGCCATTAGTGGTGCCACCAAAGCCTTATACCGTATGTCCGAATAGGCCTGTATATGAGCTATATGCAGAACATTGGTAATTTGGAGCGTTTGTCAAGTAAGCGTTGTAATAATCGGAATTTACGAGCTGTTTCTTGTCTTTTCAGTCTTGTGTGAGGGTTTAATGTAAGACGCTTGTCAAGATGGAGTCCTAGGTAGCGGATCTGTTCGACAGGGATATGTGGTATATTATTAAAGGTATTTGTAGGACAGGATGTACTGGGTTTACGAAATAGAGTATAGGTGATTTGATGGGATTTTTTGGGATTTATTTTAATTCTGCAGTTTTGACACCATTCTTTAATGGCTGTGATGTGTGACTGCAGGGTTTCAGACGCGGCAAATGTGTAATCAGCCTAAATAATGAGGATGGGTCTAGGATGGGTTGGGATATCAGCTGTACAAGAACACCGTGTACAAGATGGGGTCAAAGATTACTACTTCGAGGTGCTTTTAAATTGTAAACCCTGGATGAATGATATTGTATATACATGTTCTATGTGTAATAGTGAGGAAAATGAAAACATGTGTTGGCATAAGTCGTTTATGTATATGAAATGCGCTTTAAACTATAGACAATTTTTCATAACTGAGCCATATTTTGGCTTTTGTTTATATTTATTCTTGCCTTCAGTTAAGATTGTTACTGTATGATATATAATTTGTTTTATGTTACTTATTGTTAGATATCTAAAATGTAAAGCTTCATTTGTTATTATTTTTTATTTCCTTGTACGAAGTAAAGGAAGTATTGTAATCGCGAAAATTTTCGGTTTTCAGATTTCTACAGAAATATCCATTTTGACTATCCCTGAATCCATTTTGACTAGTTTCGTTGTGGCGTCTGTACGTACGTTCGTATTCGCATAACTCAAAAACGGTTAGTCGTAGAAAGTTGTAATTTTGTATTTAGCATTGCTGTAAAATGTAGTTGTGAACCTCCCTTTTTGGTCACTGCTTGATAACCGGAAGTGGTACTTTACATGTAGTCATAATTGATTTCCATCAAAAATTATATTAAAATACTATAGAAAACTTCTCAAATTTAGTATTTATAATTTATATATTGATTCAAATAATATACTAGATTTTGGTCTAAATTGGAAAACCGGAAGCGGTACTTTACTTGAAGGTCATATTAGGCTTCTATCAAAAATTATATTAAAATATAATGTAAAACATCTCAAATTTGGTAAATAGACTTTTATATCGATATAAATGTATTTACTAGATTTTGGTTAAAATTCGTGAGCCGAAAAGGCTACTTTACTTGAAGGTATTAATAAGCTTACATCAAAAATTATATTTAAATTAAAAGAGATATCATATGTTTCTCATATGTATGTAAATGCAATTTGGTTTCTAATCCAATTAAACATTTTTATTATTTCATTTAAGTGTTAAAATGGAGTGTAAAATACTGGTTTTCTTCCCCATTTGTGAGGACAACAATTCTGCAGCATGAGAATAAGATATTAGTTAAGTGGGTTTTTCCGCTTAAAATGTCGAAACTGTCGATTTCCAATGCTTTATCCAGTGATATTGACAGTTTTATTGTTGTCACGGAACATGGAGAAATATCTTGGAAACTAGTTACCTACTGAAGGAAAACGACATAGAATAACGGAATGAGACTTCCAGTAACAAGGGTGTGTGTTTTTGTGTGTGTGTGTCAATACATGGATGTCGGGACGCCGAGTGTCAATCTTCGAAAATTGGTAACCAAATTCAATATCACTTTTTGAGCCACCGGTTTATAATTTAATAGGCGTACAAGGAAGTTATGTGTTGCCCACATCAGATATTTTTTATTTAGTTATGAACGTAGACCAACTTCCCGGCGAGCGGTATATCCATGTCAGTATTGGGTATTTTGTAAATAATGTACACGAATTAGAGAATTACATAAATAAAATACGTTTATCTATCTATCTATTGGCGAAGCATGTCCTGCGATATTAATATAATAACTAAATCAAATGTGTTCCTCTTGAGCTTATATTAGATAACTTTACTACCAATTGAGAAGCGACATCTCGATGGGGGATAGGACCCTCATTCTAACGATTGCTGATCCTATCTCGTTCAGACCTCCCTCTGCCCCCCTCCCCTCCACCTAACACAGTTATTCAATCGGGACCGTATAACCTCCGGAGAGATAGGATATCATCCTCTGGGCTTTGGCAATCAAGGACTCATGACACCGCAGATCATGAAAAGCAAACTGATCCAATGATCTGACCTATCTAATCTCCGCTCACAGCCGCCCTCTATTTATTTCAAATTAAAACCCTCTATCAGCCCCCGGCGGCTTTATTATTGTCATGGAGCGGCTTTGTCTTTCCCTTCACCCGATAAAGCCCCCTCTGCTTCAGGAGTGGTGACTGATGGGAGGTCTTTGGCGTCAGGAAATTGCGGAAAAAGGCTAATTTTGAATATTGATAAAGGAGGAAATGGTTTCCCTGACCAAGTAATACCGATTTGTATTTATATATATATATATATATATATATATATATATATATATATATATATATATATATAAAACCTACTAACTAATATCTTATTCTCATGATGAAGACTTGTTGATCTCACAAATTGGGAGGAAAACCAGTATTTTACACTCAATTTTAACACTTAAAACAAGTAATAAAAATGTTTAATTGAATCGGAAACCAAATTGCGTTTGTAACTTTTATTACCGAAACATATGTTTTATGTATTTAATTTAAATATAATTTTTGATGTAAGCTTATTATGACCTTCAAGTAAAGTACCCTTTTCGGCTTACCAATTTTAACCAAAATATAGTAAATACATTCACATCAATATAAAAGTCCTATTTACCAAATTTGAGATGTTTTACATTATATTTTAATATATTTTTTGACGAAAGTCTAATATGACCTTCAAGTAAAGTACCACTTCCGGTTTTTCAATTTAAACCAACATCTAGTATGTTATTTAAATCAATATATAAGTTATAAATACTAAATTTGAGAAGTTTTGCATAGTATTTTAATATAATATTTGATAAAAATCAATTATGACCTACAAGTAAAGTACCACTTCCGGTGATCAAGCAGTGACCAAAAAGGGAGGTCCACAACTAGATTTTACAGAAATTCTAAATACAAAATTTCAACTTTCTACGACTAACCGTTTTTGAGTTATGCGAAACACGAACGAACGAACACATGTACAGACGCCACGACGAAACTAGTCAAAATGGATTCAGGGATGGTCAAAATGGACTTCCTTTACTTCGTATTAGGAAGTAAAAATAAATAAAACAACGGGGCCGTAAGAAAAAAATTGTGACCCACAAAAGACAGTTGCCTAACATATCAAAATTTACCCATATTTTTATGGTATGGTTCTGCCTCTCCGCTGACCTTGGATGCAGAAAGACCTTCATACCGAATTTCAGCTCATCTGACAGAAAGGGGGCGCTAGAGTTGAAATAGCTACATCTTTGCTAATACTAATACAATATTTGCTAAAATATCAGACATTTCCAAAACTTCCATAATCGTGCTCTAGGGGTTTAGAAACGGATAGAAAACGCAATCCCGCCGCTCACCGCCGACCGTAGACTCACAGCAATAGTCTATTTTTTTCTAAGATAATACGATTAAAAATTGTCTCGTTGATTATGGTTGCTCGAAAATTGGAAAATCGTTAATTTTTGAGTTGTGCCGGTCTTCTTCCAAGCTAGCGATATATATACACGCTATAGTATTGTATATATTATTACATCACAGAAGTGAAGAAATTCTATGTAAGGAGGTCCCGTTGCCAACATCTTTTCAGAGAGGTTTCAGAAGGTTAACGGGAATAGATTGGGATGACAGGTTACGAACTAGTGTATTTTTGAGGCTATGTAATTTGTAATGAAAGTAGGGATATCTGTATAGATTTTTTGTTTTACGGTTGGCTTTACTGACCTAGTAGATGTTAGACCGGCTGACCCAGCCTTCTCCACCCCTGCCTATCCTGGGCTACTGCTTTCCAGTTTGCTGCATGCAACTCGGCCGCATCTTTGTTGTTTCTATCTATCCATTTAGTGTTATCCATTTTATCTATCCAACTGCTGTGCCATTCATTATCCTTCCTTTTAGGTCCTTCTCCTCCATGAATTAAGACTTTGATATACCTGATCGCACCATTTACCGTGTGGAGGACTTTCCTTTCAATATATTTGTTTCATTTTCACGTTCTCAGAGGCTTAGTTGAACAGTTTCAGGAAGAGCCTATCTCCCTGCAATAGGCTTTTTTCTAAAAGGTACATCCGACATTCTAATTTCTGATACATCCCCTAGTAACAGGACTCTGCATTCAGGGTCATTTGTACACGCCTTCGTAAGCTCACAACCTTCCCGAAAACACCCATCTCATTCATGATTTTCCAAAGAAAGATTCTGTCCATGGAATTATAGGGTGCTTTGAAATAAACAAATAAGGCATGCACATCCTGTTCTACTTCCCAACGGTTTTCGAGCACTTGTTTTCGGATGAAGATTTAGTCTAGCATGTTCCTTCCTCTTTTGTATCCTGTTTGGTGGTCGCCTATTATATTTTCATTGGGCGGATATATCCGGTTTAGCAGGATATTGTTCATTTTCTTACATACAACAGAAAGGAATACTATGCTTCTATAATTACCACACTCAAACATAGAGAACAGGACATACTCGTATTAGGTCTGTGTTCCAAGCCTCTGTTATTCTTCCTTCTCCCATGTTTTCAACAGCTCTGATGGTAGGCTGTCCATTACTGGAGACCTTTTTCTTTTAAGCCTTTCTAAAGTTATTTCCACATCCAGAATATCCGATTTTTCAGCCTGTTCGTGGGGCCTCAGTGTTGTTTATGTCTTCTTCGCTAGTGGCTTTCCCTTGATCGAAAGATAGTGGAAAAGTTCTTTCAAGCTGCTTAATATATTATCTTTTGATGTCGTCAGTTTGCCACATTTACTTGCTTTATCTTCTAGCCTATCTTACCTGATGTCTCCCTAGAATTCGCCCGGACTGCCAGATGTTATTAAGAGTTTGCAGATGTTTTTTTTTTTTTAAGAAATTTTCTTTTTACTGTTCTTATCGTTTTATCTATCTTTGCCTTGGTAGCTGTATGGACGTAGCTTGGTCAGATTTGCCTAGGCAAAGGACTTCATTTTTCCTCCAGAATACTTAGAGCCCTATCTCTAATACCTCCAGTGTTGTTCTATCCTGAGGCCTTCTGAGCTCAAGGCTTCGTAGTTAAAGAATATATTCTCAATAGTCTGGCTATAAAGAAGATGAATGAAATAAATAAAGAAGATGAATGAAATAAATAAAGAAGATGAATGAAATAAATAAAGAAGATGAATGAAATAAATAAAGAAGATGAATGAAAGAATAGCTAATGAAATAATGATTAAAGAAATATAATCATATTTTTGAAATAACTGCCGATCATTAAAAAGGTTAAGCCCTGCATCGGAGAGCAGTTTATTGGAACCAATTTGATATGTTTCAATTTTGAAATCCTTATTGAATTTCTACTCTATTAAAATGATCTTCCTCCATTCAAACGCAGTTATAACATATTATTGTTTAGAGCACAGATGGAGCAGTCGACAAACAGAACAAGCAGCGAAGACCAATTAACATATTAAATGGCAGCTGGTGGCGTATCCAAAGGGGGCAGTCGCCCGTGAAGTCGGAATGTTTTGGCGGCAACAGGCCCTCAATCAGCTGCGATTGTCCCGCCATAATTGGGAGGGTCCTAGCTATTAAAGATAAATCAGCTGATCGCCCCGCCACGTGGCCAAACACCAACTGCTCCCTCCCTTCGCGGGCTATTAATTCCCGCCTTTCAGGATGCCCGCCGGAGCGCAGGTGCTGCCCTCTCGACCGATTCAAGCCAATACTATCCGTAATTAATGTATCGTCAACAGAATAAAAACATCTATTATAATATGTGGGAGCAATCATCCGCTTCAAAGCAGATGCCATTAATAAAATTTGTAATCGTTGGACACATAACACAGAATCTGAAGATCAAATGCTCACTTTTCATATCAAACTCAAGTTACTAAAAAATTAAGGAGCAATAATAAAATTCATGTGTTGCAGTTAGATATCGATTCCATTTCTGAATATGTTACACTTTAATATAAATAAATGCTCTGTTGTTTTCTATCCTAGATAAAAAAATATCTTAAAATTTAACTACCACCAAATGGAAGGACAAATATTACCTAGATTTCATGAGATGGTGTCATTTTTGATAGTAGACTTACATTTCGTAAACACATCGAAACAGTCACTGTAAAATATTTTTCTTACATACATTACAATGACTTAAATGACCCAGCTGCTTTATTTACAATTTTTACTTCCTTGTACGAAGTAAAGGAAGTATTGTAATCGCGAAAATTTTCGGTTTTCAGATTTTAACGGAAATATCCATTTTGACCATCCCTGAATCCATTTTGACTAGTTCCGTCGTGGCGTCTGTACGTACGTTCGTACGTATGTACGTTCGTATTTCGCATAACTCAAAAAACGGTTAGCCGTAGAAAGTTGAAATTTTGTATTTAGGATTGTTGTAAAATCTAGTTGTGAACCTCCCTTTTTGGTCACTGCTTAATCACCGGAAATGGTACTTTACTTGAAGGTCATAATTGATTTCCATCAAAAATTATATTAAAATACTTTGGAAAACTTCTCAAATTTGGTATTTAGAACTTATATACTTATTTAAATACCATACTAGATTTTGGTCTAAATTGGAAAACCGGAAGAGGTACTTTATTTGAAGGTCATATTAGACTTTCATAAAAAATTATATTAAAATATAATGTGAAACATTTAAAATTTAGTAAATAGGACTTTTATATCAATATGAATGTATTTTCTAGATTTTGGTTAAAATTGGTGAGCCGAAAAGGGTACTTTACTTGAAGGTCATAATAAACTTACATCAAAAATTATATTAAAATTAAATGGAGAAATCATATGTTTCGGTAATAAAGGTTACCAACGCGATTTTGTTTATACTCTAATTAAACATTTTCATTACTTATTTTAAGGGTTAATATTGGGCATATAATACTGGTTTTCCTCCCCATTTGTGCGATGAACAAGTCTGCAGCAGTAGAATAAGATATAAGTTAAGTGGGTTCTTCCGCTTAAAATTTAGAAACTGTCTATTTCTAATGCTTTATCTAGTGATATTGACAGTTTTAATGTTGTCACAGAACACGAAGAAATATCTTGAAATCTCTAGTTACCTACTGAAAAAAAAACGACATTTAATAACGGAATGAAACCTCCAGAAACAAGAGTATGTGTGTGTGTGTCAATAGATGGGTGTCCCGACGCCGAATTTCGTTTTTGAGATATTGCAATTTTCGGAAATTAGTAACCAAATTGAGGATCACTTTTTGAGCCAACGATTTGTAGTTTAATAGGAGTACAAGGAAGTCATGTGTTGTCCACATCAGATATTTAATTCTATTATCAGGCCGCAAATTGAATATTTTTTCATTATCTAGTACCCAAATTCGAAAAAAAAGGAAGAAAAATATTAGAAATGGTACAAAAAATGTTTTTTGAAATTTTCTTATTTTGAATATTACAGAATATACCCAGAATGAGCTCATCATAGAATGAGCTGATGAAGAATCAGAATGAGCTAGATTCAGCTCTTACATACTTTTTAAATACTTTCGGAGTAAAACATTCCATCACCCAACGTTGCGAAATGACCATTTGATAAAACTAATAAAAAAATTTGTTAATGATAGCTCTACACTGAATAAATTGAATTTTAGATCTAATAGGACTTGTAGCAGGGCAACAGATGATTTTAATTTAGCAGTCTGTAAGACCAGTTTGGTCTCTTGCTAACCGAATAATATGGCAAAGATTTGGAATTTAATAAATAATGAGAAGAAATTAGATTTTCTTATAGTTTATCCCCACTTGGCAATATAATTGGAAATATAATTTAATCTATTTTGAAAATGTCTCTGAACTGTGACTGATTTATTTTTATTTTTCTTTACCATCATTGTCCTTTTGTTTCTTTTTTTTAAAATTGTTTTTCTTTTATTTCGTTTCTTTTTCTTTTTTTTTTAAATTTTATTGAATTTTCATTATTAATATCATTCATTTTGTAATATATATATATGATACATTTGAGAGCGAATGACCACCTGCCATTGGACATAACGCATGTTGGTGGGTTATGTAAATAAATAAACTATATATAAAATAAATTATACAAAAAACAATTAAGAATGAGATTGAAACTCATTGGATAATTAAATTTTAATGGGATATATAAAAAGATATGACCGTTTTATAATTGTTTTATCAAGGAATGTAAATAATTACTTTAAACCCATTCAACTTTTACAAATAACCAATACTCTTGTGTGAAGGATTAAATAAAGGGTTTTAAATCATTTGACCCGTGTAATAAAGCCTTACTTTATCAGATGCAGTCGAACAAGAAAGATGACGTTTTCATACGAAATACTTGTAATATTAAAAAAAAAAATCATAGAATGTGAAATTATTCAAATTACGCATTGATCCTTCTATACCATCATGCGGATGTCAACTGAAACAACAGCATCTGATACATATTGATGTTTTTCTTCATAATATCCAAATTTCTTAATTTTGATAGATACACTATTATTAACAGAAAGTTTGGTGTTGATGTTGATGGTGAATCTTACTGATGTTATGTGAAATTGATAAACTTTCTTATGCAAATTTACTGTAATATATATTGTTTTGTTTGTTATAAATTTTTATAAATTAGTTTGTATTTTTTTTTATCACTGATTTGAAAGATATTGGCCCTACTCATATTCAGAGTCGTTATTAGTCGAGACACTTTTAGATATGGAGGCCCTCCAGACTAGAGAACTAAAAACATTTATTTTATTTAACGGTAGAAAATTAATAAGCATTTAAAAAAATAAAATCCGTGAGCAGCAGAACTCCGCCACTAAAAAAAACGGGGAAAATGAGAAAAAAGTTGAGACCCAAAAAAGACGGTCCCCTAACATACAGAAATTTACCCATACCTTTTGTTATAATGTTCTGCCTCTCCGCTGATCTTCGATGCAGAAAAATCAACATACCGAATTTCAGTTCATTTGACCCAACGAGAGCCGCTGGAGTTGAAATAGCCATATCTTTGCTAATACTGGTCCGATTTCGATGAAATTTCTTTTGTTTTATAGGTAATTTAATTTACGTTCAAATGCAAGCCTTGAGCCTCCTAACATCGAAATTTCAGGTAAACATCTCGACATTTGGACTGGAATTTACCCATTCTCCATTCTTTAAAAAAAATAATAAGACGGTCCCCCATCATTCTTCTCATCCTGCTTCCTATGGCTCTTCCAATTCCCTCCATACATCCATTATCTTGTTCATACAGCCTCTACGATTTGCATAATAATGGTCTTCGATAGGTTGATGATCAAGCCTCTCCTCTTAAGTTCCTCGTTCCGTTCATCCATAGCAATCTGTAATTGACGAGTGAAATCAGAACTATGTCATCCACATAGATGATACTCTGACCCAGGACAGGTATCAGATTTTAGAAGCCCACATTTGCTCTGGATTTTCTTTGCTTACACACCTTACAGACATCATTCGCTTTCAAATTAAACAAGATGGGGCGTTAGTCATTAAGTTTTAACTGTTAAACTTCTCTATAGAATCTGAACGGAAGAGACACTGATCCATTAATCCCTTTGAGGTCTCAGTGGTTTCCATAATACATATATATAGAGAAGAACTAGGATGAGAACAAGCCTTCCGTTAATACTTCTGCCTGAAGGGACCCAGCCTTCAGACATTGTAAAGGAATAAAGTAGTGCAAGCGAAAGGAATCAGCCTCCAGACCTTGCAGAAACGAGCAGAGGGAACCAGTCTCCGAACCTCGTGGGTTAAAAGCCCTCAGGTTTGTGGAGCCAAAATTAGGAAGGTGGCCAGAGATGGCCAGGGTGAACCAAAGTGGAGAGAAAGCTTGTCTGTCCAGTGAGAATCCCCAAAAAGATTAAGAGAAAACTCGAAATACCCGACCTCGGTTCAAAGCAAATATTTACGTCGAGAGCTTTACTTGCAAGTATATTTATGCAGGGCAGTCGAGAACATCTCTCTCTATACAGCTTTATTGAAAATAAATGAAAACATTTGATTGATATTTACATTCTTATAATATAATGCATATATTTACATAAAATCAAAGGAATAATACTAGGCATTCCTCGCTGCAACTTCTGTGGTTATGGTTAGAGCGAACGACCATGTCAGCTCACGACAGTGCCGTTACACTATTCCTCTAGTAATGGAAGGAGTCCGTAACTGTACGAGTTTGGCTTATTTAAGCTCCGGATCGAGTCCCTCTTCATGTGGAATTCTGTTGGCGCTGAAAGCCCCTGGCAATGTTCTTACATACTGTCTTTGTGTGAAACATACTAGGCCAGTCGAAGAAGATTCGCAAATTGAAAGCTAATATCTGTCTGTAAGTTTCCTTATGTTCCTGTAGGTACAGCTCCAGAAATACTGAGTAGATCCCGTTTATGTTTACCTGCCGATCTCCCTTTTTTTTTTCTTTTGGTTCTCCCTATCTGGCCATTTCTGGCATACTGGATTCGGCAGCAGTGTGGCATAAAACACTATAAAACTAATCTTTTTAATTAAAATCCGTATCCTACAATATTTTGGGATCTAATATAGGAGTATTTATACTTGTACATTTACAAGGTTAGTCAGTGGTGCAGTCCAGTGCGCGGTTGGGCACCTTTATGATGAGACTACACCTTATTTCTTTTCTGTCCTCTTAGTTTAGCATTATTCACTTCTAATCCTTCCGTTCGTCTGTGGTCGTCTTCGTCCAATTTCGTCTAGTTCTTCAGGGGTCCCTTTCCAAGGGTGGAATGCGTGGGACCCACTACTTCTTTCCACCTCTGTATATAGACCATGAACAAGGGATAATACCCTTCCTCCATCAGTCTCGGGAATTCGTGCATACCAGCTTTCCCTAATAAATAATGCCGATCCACGTCTATCTAAGTCGCTGGCAGTGTTATCCGTTGCTGCTGCACTAGATGCCGGTTGTGTGAGCACAGCCTTATTTCTATGCAACGTCAAGGTTGCGGTATCTTCAGAAGATTTGCACCCTTCCGTCAAGTTCTGTCCCATCCTAGCCCTTCTCTGTCTTTCTTACCTGCTCACACCCTTTAAGTGAACGAGCAGTATCGAGGCCTTCTGAGATCCACTTTCTCCTCGATGCCCTGGTGACCCCGACGTGACAGATACGAGGAGATACAGATAAGATATTAGTTTGGCCTATGCCCGACGTGTTCAGAAACCTAATGTGATTAAGAAGATATTGAATGAAGCAGTCGAATGATGTTCAGGTGACCCCAATCATTGATAAGAAGAGGCAGGTAAAGATTGATG
This sequence comes from Rhaphigaster nebulosa, assembly GCA_948150685.1. NCBI lineage: Eukaryota > Metazoa > Arthropoda > Insecta > Hemiptera > Pentatomidae > Rhaphigaster > Rhaphigaster nebulosa. The sequence continues at coordinate 129,731,985 of OX411311.1, read as the reverse complement.
ATCAGCCAAAATGCGACGCGATAGTAGGAAATTCCAACGTGATATTTGCCCAGAGATCTGACGGTGAACGTGATAAGGAGTCTACGTGATGACGTGATCTATTCTCACCTGCCATCTTCTCAGTCAGATCAATACACCACTGACTCCGACGATAGAGATCAGTCCCAATTGTACCTGGGCCTCCGCATAATGGCACGTGACCCTGGATATTCATCGCCAACGCCTTAGGTGACTTAAGGGTTACTCCTGGGGAGGGGGAGACTGAGAGGAAACTTCCACCCACACACAGCCGCCTTAGTATTTTGTGCAGCAGCAACGACTACTACTGCTAACGGCTTAATTGCACGCCAATCGAGTGTCTAACATAACCAGGCTCTACTCAGCATTTCTGAAACTATAACTGTAGGAACACAAGGAAGCTTTCAGATAGCTGCTAGCTTTCAGAATCGGTGGTATTTTTTCACCACATCTACCCAAGCAAAGTACGTAAGCAAATTTCAGCGCCATCAGAATTCTCCATGAAAAAGAACTCCGGAAGTTCAATTAAGCCAAACCAAAAAAAAGTATTGCGGTGCATCGAACCCGGACCGTGTGGCCAAAGGCGTAGAGATGACACCAACCAACACCAGTAACTCACAACACAGCCTTCAAAATTAAAATGTAATAAAATTGATAGCAATCATTTTGATGTTATTTTGATTAATTTTTGAATTTCACTTACTGATATATGAAATATACATAATATATAGTAAGGGGAAATATTGCGATCGTTAAAAGTTTTCAACGTTCCGTTAGTACAAATAGGGATTGATAAATTATTTGCCACTTCTATAAATTTGTTAGATTGAAAACTAGTTTCGAATGTTATACATTCATCTTCAGTACTAAAAACACACAAAAAATTCAAATATAAGCAATTCAAAATATAGTTTGGTATTATTATACATAATAATATATAATAATAATAATATATATATAATAATACCAAACTATATTTTGAATTGCTTATTTTTTGAATTTTTTGTGTGTTTTTAGAACTGAGGATGAATGTATAAGATTCGAAACTAGTGTTCCATAAAACAAATTTATTGAAGTGGCAAATAATTTGGAGATTTCTTTCTATTCCTAGATTTTGAAAGTAGCTGTCATTTAGTGGGTAATCTACTAAAATGTGACTGATGGTCAACTGCAAATTGCACATTTGGGGAGGTGTGTCTTTTGTAATAAGGAAACCATACGTAAGTCGGGTATGGCCAATTATCAGTCGAGTGATGAGAACCTCTTCTCTTCTGCTGCCGCGGTTTGAACTTTCCATGCTTTTATTTCTTTTTTTAGATTTTTTAAGTTATTTTTTCTCTCGGAGGTTTTTCAAAGCTGGACCCAGGTCATCTTGGCTTGGTATTTTATATATTTGCGTATATCTGATATGCATATACATATCTGATTTTATATATATATATATATATATATATATATATATATATAGAACTTTGTATATTTAAGGCTGGACTTTCGTTTCTCTTCCCAGTTTAGAATTATTAGGATAGTTAGTTGATTATGACATATATTTCAGTTGTCTACTGTTAATTGCAATGATAAGAACAATATCATTTGAATGCTATTAACATTATCTGTGATTGTATCGTTGAAAATTTTTCAGGCCTGACAAATATACGAATTTTTTTAACCATAACTACTGATGTCGTATGGATCTCACATTACCGTTTCTCGAGTATTTAGCCGACCACCAATGGTTGAAATTTCGTCTATGACTCGGTAAGCTACTCCTCCAAATCTAGTAATTCATTGAAATTGATAGAGAATGGGTGTTAGTTTCAATTACCTTGAATGATTTAAGGTCCATTGGTTATCGGTATTGATGGAATTTTAAAAATTTGTTCAAAGGTAGGTTTTTTTATTCAGCATTTTAAACAATTCATATCTATAACTAAAAATAAAGCCATATAACTGATATGAATAAAAAGAATTAAAAAAAAAAAAAAGATTCGCTTAATTAAATTATTAAATAAATTTAATTATTTTTATTATTTATATCAGATTATCACATAAGTTATGTCTGTTTTTAAAAATCTGCCTGTTTATATTGACATTACTAATCCCTCTCCTTTACAATTGAATTGTGTTTACATATTTTGTTTATTACAGCATTACGTACTCATCTATTTATCATGTTTTTGTTCGAGGAAGTTAGTTAGTCTGTGCTGAAATTTCAATTAAATTGGGAATTTCAATCTCCCCAAAAACCACTAACGCCATGTTATGCTTTGGGAATTCGATAAAGGAGAAAATCCTACTTCGACTTATCGGGAGCTTGCAGAAATATTTGAAGAAAATGTCATTAGTAAACGGCAAGTACAGAGGTGGTTTGAAAAGTTTCGAGCGGGAAACCGCTAACTTGAAGACGAGCCTCGGACAGGTCGACCAATAGAGCTTGACGACGAACTCCTGCAGGCTACTGTTGAAGTAATTCCTGTTGTAGCAGTTGAAGAATTAGCAGAAAAACTTGGATCGACACATTCTACTGTCATAATTTCAGTGCAGACTAACTAACTTTCTCCAACAAAAACATTATAAATATAAGAGTATAATAATAAATTATAATAAACAAAATATGTAAACACAATTCAATTGTAAAGAATGGATTAGTAATATCAACATAAACAGACAGATTTTTAAAAACTGACATTACTTATGGGATGATCTGATATATTTATAAAATCTATTTATGTTATCTATATATTTATTTTTACTATTGTACAGAGGCCGGGCTGGATAATTTTTCCTTTAAATTATAGTTTTTATTTAGTTTTGTATGAAGACCAATGCAACATTTAATAATTTCAAGTAAATAAACATGTTTCTAATATATCGGTGCCTCTATGAATCTTCCTATGTTAACAAAAATCAGTTAGGTGAATTCGAATGTTAAAAACACTTAGGTGTTTAAAAATTGTAACGTGATTTAAATTGATCAAAAAGAATCCTCTTGTTTGTGTTTATCGTATAGGCAAAAGTTGGGACACTTCCAAGACAATATTCATATATGATAGATGGTTATACAGTTATTTACCTACCATGTTGGAATGCTTATAATTGATTTATAAAATTGTATTTTATAACATTGCTTATAAATCAGTTTTTCGTTTATCTTGTAGAATCATGTTTTTGATACATAAAGAGGTTTCATGGAAGCAAAAATCGTATTATTTTTTCATAATCTCTTTTATACTATTTATTCCATAAAAATTAAATTGAAAATATTTCAACAAATTATTCTTGCTAAATTATTCAGAAAGGTCCATGAAAAAAAAAATATATATATTATTTTATTGTATTTATATAACTTTAAATTTAAGTGGTCCGTAACTATACTGAAATTAATGAAGAAACTACATAAAAATTTTCCATGACTTTTAAATTGAAAAGTCATTAACATTTTTCAAATTTTATAGGAAGTTCTTCTATGTTAGTTGAAAATTATGGCAATTTCACTTTCACATTGGTAACTTTATTATCCAATATTAATTAATTAGTAACGTTTCGGGGCATTGATCTCATCTTCAGAACTGAAATTAATATTTATTTTTCATTTAACAATTACTTTAAAATTTTGATCAGATTAAAATGAATTTATAAAACAGTATTGTATTGTATTACATACACAAGAAAATTATTCCTCATACCAACAATGATTTCAAAATTTATTAAAAATTTCAGTTACAACTTATTTTATTTTGTAACAATTTTAACTATAGCACTCAAATTATTTTCAGGTAAATTTAATTCAATTATTATACTGTTTTATCATTTAATTATAGCTCTGAAGATGAGGTTCAAAGGCCCGAAACGTTAACTGTTGAATGAATATTGGAGAATGAAATTGACAAGTATTTTTTCATTTGCATAGTAATGTATAGATCCATTCGATTTTGCGAGGCATGGAAGGTTAATGTCCTGACAGATAGAAGAGTATCCTTAATTAGCGGGAATCGGGAAGGTGGGGATGTCCTGATAACAGAAGATACTTCTGGCAGTACCCAGCAGTGCCAGGTTATCCTCTGGGAGAGGCGATGTTCCATCACCTCTGCAAACCTGGGCCTCTTGGGCAATGGATTGTGGCATTCTCAGGTAAATTATCAACAGTACACAGTGCATAAAAACATAATCGTATAAAACTAACATAATCATAAATATATAATAATAATAATCTTTAAATATTATCCTAATATTAAAACTTTTTGGTATATTCGATATTATGGTTACCGAAAAGAGGAAAAATAAAAGTAATTAATTCAAATTGGAGGCATTAATTAATTCAAAGAGAAATAATTCTTCCTTTAATTTGCATTTATTTTTTATGCATAAATTAATCACATATTTCATTCTTTTCCTCATCTTCAGAATTAAATAATTCTCAGATTACATGTAAATTTCTTCTACTCCTCTTCGCTATATCATCATTTCCATAGTAAACTAACGAATATGAAAATCACTACCTTTAGTAGAGAGAAAAAAAAAAAACTTTATGCCTTTCAAAGTTTAAGGAACTCCTTCGATAATTTGAAATTTTTTATGGTGATAAATACAATACCAACAGATAATATTAAAATTATCGTTTATACTCAGAAAGATATAACTTTCTTTTTTTTTTACATTCCAGAGACACTAAAAAAAAAATTGGGAAATATTCTGTCTTCAATTTTTACCAGACATGCACGACAAATGAAATATGTGGTCATTTGTAAATAAAAAATAAAAATGTAAGGAAGGAGGCATTAATCCATCGTTACCTTCAATTTGAAATAATATAAAATACAACTAAATTAATTGATTTTATGAATCTTGAAAAAAAAAAAAAAAAAATAATGTAACTATCTACGTAAACATAACATGAATCGCGTGTAATTCACTGTTGAATCTGCATTACATCTCTGTATGCAAATAGTGTTATAATAATATCAAAGCAACTTATATAATAAACAGAAAAATTAAAATACTTGATAAATATGGAATTACTGCATGCTAAAGAAATCTTAATTTTTTTTACTCAGAACTACAAAATGTGTACTCCGAAGTTGACCTGTACCTCGGAGGTACACCAATTTAGCATTGTTACACATGTGTATTCAACTTTGTTTGTATTTATTAGACCAATTGAAGCAAAAGGGTCTAAGTGCCTTTTTTGGCTTTTTTTGGAAAAATACAGTTCTATGTGCCAAATTATTACTATTACAAACATGAACCTGTTTCTTACACAACCATTGGTTATCAGAAAAAAAGTGTTTTTATTTTTATTTAAATCATATTTCTTTAATATGATTCAAGTTGTAACATGAATTCTGATTAATTTTACTGAAGGCACTTGGACTCTTTGGCATTTCAATGCTTCAATTGACAGTGGAATAACATGCTTTTAAAAGAATACTAACAAGGGTAGATGTGTTCATCGCCGATTTTTGTTAATTTTTTGGGGGTAATTCTACATTGAAAAAAGTCGACATAACCGTTTCGTTTAATGGCCCCTAGGAGCTGAGAAAAAAAAAAAAAAAACACACACAGTGGAACTATTTTATTTTATAACTCGAGTTTCAAAAATGATATCGACATAGTTTTCTAGTAAAACATTGTTTTTTTTAAAGTATATTCCTGGGTTCCTAATTTATGAGCGAATTTACGAATCTTAAAAAAAAATTAAAGGTCCTTTTTTAAGAATTTGAAGACCCTAGGCTAAAAATTTTTAGTAAACAAATTTTTATTCTTAAATACACCTGAATATTTGAATATAGAGTTTTCTTAAAGTGCTAAAACCAAATCTGACCCGAGTGTTGAATAAAAAAAAAATCTGTTAACATACTTCAATCCATTGTCAAATTCAATTATTTCATTAACAAAAAAATTGGATCACTCTAATATTTACTATATCTGTATTATGAATAATGTATCATAAATTGTAAAAATGTGTAAAATCGATTATATAAAGTGGCACTTCCGGTTTGTCGATTTTGACGAAAATGTTGCTGTAACATCACATGCATGTGCTAACCTTAAATATGTAATTTCAGTATCGTACAGCTTTCCGTTTTTGAGCTAGACTGATCACATACACACAGACACACACACACACACACAAACACACAGATCATTTTGCGAGACTTGTTCATTTGGACTCAGTGGACCTTAAAACATGTATTTCCTTTGAAAACTCGAATTCGAAAATTTTCACGATCGCAATACTTCCCCTTCGTATATAGGTAAGGGAAAGTAAAAATAATATTAAATATAACAGGACCAAATTTTTTGAAATTATATCATTAAATTATGCAGCGTTCTGATACGTCTACTGAATTATATGTAATCAGAATAGTATTACTATATTTTTTACTAAATATATATATATATATATATATATATATATATATATATATATATATATATATATATATATATATATATATATATTTGCTTCGATAATATTTAAAATTAAAATATACTATCTATTGATCACAAATAATGTTTTTATGTTATAATATATACATAGCTGAGAACCTAGCCTTGCTTGAAAGGGCGTAGTGTATTAAATTTAATTTGAATATTTAAGGCCGTGTTAAAAGTGATGTATGTAATGTAAAAACATTATTCATAATACAGATATAGTAAATATTAGAGTGATCCAATTTTTTGTTTAATGAAATAATTGAATTTTACTTTGGATTGAAGTATGTTAACAGATTTTTTTTTTATTCAACACTCGGGTCAGATATACAAAATTTGAAAAGTTTTGTTTTATATATTAATATAATTTTTGATGAAAATCATAATAAACTTGAAGTAATGATCATGTAGTAAACAAAGAGAGAGGTTCACAACTAGATGTTATAACAATCCAAAATACAAAATTTTAACTTTCTTTGCCTAACCGTTTTTGAGTTATGCAAGATACGAACAAATGTACGTTCAGACGTTATGACGAAACTAGTCAAAAAGGATCCAGGGATTGTAAAAATAGATATATCCACTGAAATCTACAAACTGAAAATTTTCGCGATTACAATACTTCCTTTACTGCGTAAAAAGAACCAAAAATTAAAAAAAAAAAAAAACTGTACCGCTTTTTCAATTTTTGACATGTTGGATTAGAACCTCGATAACTATTATTGATAAAAAAAACATAAAAGATAAAGGACTTTTAATAAAAAAATAATAATGAAAACTGTGTAACCTTATTCTGTATTTTACTGGCTCTTACAAACATAGAAGGTCAGAATCACCCCAAATTGATTATTATTTATTCAAAAGCGTGAATGAGTTAAATAAGAACTTTAATATCATTAACTAACTAAATGGCAATACAGCCCTAGTTGGGCCTTGGCCTCACGCAGAATTGATAGCCATTCCTGCCTTTCTTCCGCCTTCCTTCGCCATCCTCTCACTCCAAGCCGCCTCAGATCGTCCTCCACGTCGTCCAACCTCGGTCTTCCTCTCAATCTCTTTCCGCCTGGCCTGCCATTCATCATCATAATAAGACCGGTGGTAACATATGGGAGCGAGAGCTGGGTTTTGACTAAGGAGAGCGAGATGATCTTGAAGATTTTGGAAAGAAAGGTCCTCAGAAAGATATTCGGCCCAGTAAACGAGCATGGTCACTGGAGAATTAGGAAAAATAGCGAGCTCGAACAACTCTTTGGCGAGCCTAATATTGTGGCCATTATCAAAGAAGGAAGACTGCGGCATCCTTTGCGACATGTGCAAAGGATGCCGGATGAGAGGCTACCAAAGAAGATGATGAATGGCAAAAAAAAAGATAAAGATTTAATATCATTAAGGAATGTTATAATTAATTTTTGTTGTTATATTCATGACTTAATTGCTCTCAATAAATGTTAATTTAACGAAAAATCGAATGTTTCAATTTAATATCATACCTATGCACTTTCTCTCATCTTCATTTTAAGTTGCAATTACGTTGAAGTGTACTTTTAGCACTATTAAAAACTACAAATAAAATATGTTAAAAAAATCTAGGAATGAAAAGTTCAAAACACTATTAAATTTTCGTCCTGTTTTCGGTGGTCCAGCACAATAGACATAATAAGTTAATTTTTCTCAAAATTGTACCAAAACGGAGTACTCTCAAAAAATTAATCTTGTTATATATTTTATTGGTTTTTATGAAACTGTGAGCATGTTCACAACTTTATATTTCGGTATTGTATTGAGATGGAAGGTAATTATAAATAAAAGTTTGTAGGAAAATTTATGTTCTACAAAATTCATCGAAGCTAATTTAACCGTAATCTGCGTTGGAAAAGAGATATATTGGGAGAAAGCGATTTTTCCGTGGTTTTGGCTTTTGGTTTATTATCTTCAATAATAGACCATTGTAATCGACCAAGGAAAAAAAAATTGTAACCTCCTCCACTCAAATTTTGAGGGTTTTACATTTCAAGATACGTAGAATTCAAATATCGAATAAAAAAAAAAAATCCGTCCGTACGCCGTCTGCGGCTTTTCTCTGAGACTGCTGGACCGATATTCTTGAGATTCGACACCAAAGTCACAGGTCACCCCAGCATGATCCTCGGAACTCGTCATTACCATCCGTCTATTTGTTTAAAAATGTCTGCCTATTAGAGATCTTATTTTTTTAGGATCTTATTAGATTCAATCGAAAGCAGATGAAATTTCTAACAAAATGAAAACAAAAATCATTTAAATCGGACGAGATATAGCGTAATGAACTTCGTAGATTAATTCTCCGGCGCTGCAGGTCATCGTGGCCCTAAGCCTCCTGATTTTCTCGCATCTCTCTGCTTTATCCTTCCTTGGATTATTTCTGCACTTCCTTTAGCTTCTTGGTCTTTCCTTTTTCTTTTCCCACTGAAGTGCACATCCAATATTTTCCTCTGTACCATTTCATCCTCTGATTGCATGTCCTAACCATCTCAGCCTACTTGCATTGACACAGTTTCTTCTTAACACTCTCAGTTCGGCACTCTCACGGAGATCATCTTGGGACAAGCTTCAAATTTCTGCTCCATAGGTGCCTACTACTTTATTTCTTTGCTGAACTTTGAAGTTATGTTTTATAAAGTATCCTGCACATGTTCCTTTGGAAACACTCCAAATGCTCATTTGAAAGATAATCTAATTATCTGAACTGTAAACCAAAGAGATATGTAAAGCCCTGTGAATAGACAGACCAGATATTTTTGAAATATCACTATTTGGAAATAATAAACCATTGTGTAATAATTTGAAGCGTTTAATAATAATAAGTGGGAAATTATACATTCTTTCCCATGTCTAACCCTAAAGGACACTGCTAAATATGAATGTTAAACATATAAAATGATATTGCTGGGTCTTTTTGCTTAACTGTTAAACTGAAGGGATATTTTCCAGTGTGGCAAGCTAATTACTTATGAAGTATAAACTGTTACTTCAATTTAGTTATTATGAAGTATATAGGTTCACCAAATGTGTGTGTTAAATAAACTTTCTTGGTAATATTAATATAATTTATGAGAATAAAAATGTTTTCTAATATTGCTTACACTTCTAATGCATTAGGGAGAAAAAAAGATAGATATCTGATGCGAGAGTTCTCGCTCGGGCATACTAGTCTTTTAAAACCGGAGAATATTTTTGCATATGGTTATGGCTTTAACCCATATTACATTTTTTTTTTATTCAAATATATTAAGAAGTCCAATAATTAATAAAACGAGGAGCAATGATGAATTATTTTTTAATTTTTATATTTTTAGTTTGATAAAACCTGAAAAAAAAATACTTGATCGAAAAATCATGTCGATATTATTTTTCAAACCCAAGATATAAAATAAAGCAGTTTCAATTTTTTTTTTTCTTTTTTTTTTTCTGCTCTTGGACGAAACGATTGGATGTGTTGATTTTTTTTTTCAATGTAGAATCACTCAAAAAAGTTTAATCGAAATCACGGACATCATCACGTAGACGGACACATCGCCCATTTTCATTCGAAGGGAAACATGCTCAAATCCCTCTCCTTTAAAGTTAGCGAAACAGTGTCGTATACACAGGAGATACTAGCATGTGTTAATGTTATGAAAATACTCAAAATAAACATGTGTTTACAGTCTGAGATAATTCAGAGGCCATATATTTTCCCTTGTGGTAGACTTTCTGTTGATATGAGACACAATGCCTTGTTTACTGTCTATGTTTGTCATTTTTACTCTGTTTTTACGGCTTGTTGTGGGATTTAATTCATAATTTTCAACAAAGTCATACGTCCAAAGGAATCTATATTAAATACAGAATTAGGTAAACCTTTGGAATTGCTACTAACGACCGTTAAGAGGTCTAGATTTTCAGACCAGACTATACTTACACTCACTGCGCATGCGCAATTAAATCCTCAAACCGACGGATCCTTCTCAGTTGGAACGCTGGTGTAGGGTTAGGTCAGACTTCCCGCCTTTGTACGAATGGGTATTGCAATGCTAAGAAGACTCTCTACAGAGCAAAAAGGTTAATTTGATCCATGACCAACTCATTCGGGTTATGCTATTAACAATTTCGATCCAAGGACCAAGTCAGGAACTGCGAACCATCATACCACGGCAGGGAACGGAAGAATGGTATGCCAGAGGTGTACTAATGACAAACGATTGCTGACAAGTGGCACATCCGGATTCGTTGAAGCTCAACGCCGCCTTTTCATTAGAAAATTAATGCAATTTTCTAAAACTTCATTTCAAGTTTTAAACATAATTGGTAAATTTTTTTCACCACTTGGACTAAACTTCTCAGATCCGAAGCTAATAGAACGTTTAAGAGATTGGCCATGATATTTAAACTTAAAGATGGTGTAGGAAAGAAGGCGGTGGGGACAAGAGATCTATTCGGTAAAAGGCGGGAAGTCTGGCCTAACCCTACATGACATTTCCTAGTGAAAAGGATCCATCGGCTTGAGTATTTAATTGGGCATGCGCAGTGGGTGATAGTATAATCTGGTCTGAGAATCTAGACCTCTTAACGGTCGTTAGTAGCAATTCCAAAGGTTTACCCAGAATTATTTTAAAACATTTTGAAATCAGTAATTTTGCTTTGCGCCTCAACGGTTCAGAAAAGCCTTTTAAACAAATGTCCTTATGAATTTAGAAGAAAATTCTATTTCCTTAATGTATGATTCTTATTTTAGCTAAAAAAATTATGACAGTTACAAGAAATATGTAAATGATCGCGAGGATTCCACCATTTTACTTCCTTGTACGCAGTAAATGAAGTATTGTAATCGTAAAAATTTTCAACGGAAATATCCATTTGGCCATCCCTGAATCCATTTTGACAAGTTTCGTCGTGACGTCTGCACGTACGTTCGTACGTATCTCGCATATCCCAAAAACGGTTAGTCGTAGAAATTTAAAATTTTGTATTTAGGATTATTGTAAAATCTAGTTGTGAACATCTCTTTTTGAACTGCATGATTACCGGAAGTGGTACTTTACTTGAAGGTAATTATTGATTTTCATCAAAAATTATATTAAAATATAATGTAAAACATCTGAAATTTAGTAAATTAGACTTTTATATCAATATAAATAATATAATAGATTTTGGTTGAAATTGAAGAGCCGAAAAGGGTATGTAAGACCTCCCAAATTTGGTATATAAGACTTACATATGAATATAAATAACAGAATAAATTTTGGTTAAAATTGGAAAACCGGAAGTGTTACTTTACTTGAAGGCCATATTAGACTTTCATAAAAAATTACATCAAAATATAATGTAAAACATCTGAAATTTAGTAAATTAGACTTTTATATCAATATAAATAATATAATAGATTTTGGTTGAAATTGAAGAGCCGAAAAGGGGTACTTTACTTGAAGGTCATAATAAACTTACATCAAAAGGTTTATTGAAATTTAATACAGAGATCATATGGTTTGGAGATAAATGTTAAAAAGCGATTTCTTTTTCCACTCTAATTAAACAATTTTATTACGTGTTTTAAATGTTAAAATTGACTGTAAAATACTTTTTTTTCCTCCACATTTACAAGCTGCAGCAGGAGAATTAGATATAAGGTAAGCGGGTTCTCCCGCTTAAAATGTCGAAACCGTCGATTTCCAAAGCTTTATCTAGTGACATAAGCAGTTCAAAAGTTGTCAAGGAACAAGAAGAAGTATCACATGGACAAATAGGGATGGAAATGGAAATACAAGATCACTCGAAAATGGGCCAGATGAGCCCGAAACGTTGTGGAAAATAATCAATAAAGTTTTGGAAGTTGATAAGGAAAATTTTTCTGAAAAGTTATATTTTTGAAAATTTGAATTAAACCCTTGTGAAAACAAAGTTTTTTTAAAAACTGTTTTAGAAAAATCTTTTTAACAATTTTTTTAAAAAACTCTTTCAGAAAAATCTTCACGTCTTCTCTCACAAAAGTACGATAAAATAATTTTTTTAACAATTTTTGTACAACTAGTGTAAGTTTGCCAAGCTGAAAATACCTTTTAAAAGTTTCGGTTTAGTTTCCAAAGAAACATTTTGTTTCCATTAAATAATATAAAAGTGGAAACTATTAAGTTAATTTTTATATTCTTACATTACATTATTACAGAGCGTATTGTTGACTACATGTTGACGGCTTGGCTCGCATTATTCTCCTTTCGGACGCTCTCGGCTTTCCATCTAGTGTCTTGTGGCCCTTACAAGATTCGCCGTATCTTTGCTGATACTAGTCCGATTTCGAGGATTCCTTTTTTGTTTTTTAGAAAAAATATAATTACCTTTCATATGATCGTAAATATAATTTACCATAAAATACACAATTTTTAAGTTATGCGCAAATAATATTTACTTTTGGCTATAACTTTTTTCTCTGCTTTTTCTCCGTGATGTACTAAATAAATGAAAAGGTTAAAGGGCTCTAAGGAGAAGACATTAGGCAAATTTCATCAAAATCGTTAGAGCCGTTTTCGAGAAAATTGCAGAAAAGTGTAGAATCCATGATATGATGTAGCATTTGCGGTTTGTCGATTTCGACAATAAAGTTGCTGAAACATCACAGGCATACACCTACGTTATCACAGGCATACACCTACGTTATCACAGGCATACACCTACGTTATCACAGGCATACACCTACGTTATGACAGGCATACACCTACGTTATCACAGGCATACACCTACGTTAAATACGCAATTTAAGTTCGTACCACTTTTCATTTTTGAGCTAGGTTGTTCACAAACCTACACCCGGGCACACAGACCATTTTGCGAGATGGTTATTTGGACTCAGGGAACCTCAAAACGTATATTTCCGTTGAAGATTTGGATTTGAAAATTTTCACTATCGTAATACTTCCCCTTATACTACCTATACATGAAATATATAGCTAAATAAAAGTAAAAAGAAAACAAAGATAATAAATTAAGGGGGTTCGTGAAAAAAAAAAAAAATCATTAAAAATCTTTTCTTTTTTTTAATTCTTACTTATTTTCTGCATAATTAGCATAGTTAGAACTATTTTTAAAGTTTAAGAATATATGTCGCGACATCCATCTATTGACACACACAAATGGGGAGGAAAACCAGTATTTTACACTCAATTTCAATACTTAAAACAAATAATACAAATGTTTAATTGGATTGAAAACCAAATTGCGTTTGTAACCTTTATTACCGAAACATGTATTTAATTTAAATATAATTTTTGATGTAAGTTTATTATGACCTTCAAGTAAAGTACCCTTTTCGGCTCACCAATTTTAACCAAAATAAATTAAATACATTCATATCGATATAAAAGTCCTATTTACCAAATTTGAGATGTTTTACATTATATTTTAGTATAATTTTTGATGAAAGTCTAATATGACCTTCAAGTAAAGTACCGCTTCCGGTTTTCAATTTAAACCAAAATCTACTATGTTATTTAAATGTATATATATATAAGTTATAAATACTAAATTTGAGTAGTTTTGGATAGTATTTTAATGTAATTTTTTATGGAAATCAATTATGACCTTCAAGTAAAGTACCACTTCCGGTGATTAAGCAGTGACCAAAAATAGAGGTTCGCAACTAGATTTTAGAAAAATCCTAAATACAAAATTTCAACTTTTTACGGTTCACTGTTTTTGAGTTATTTGCGAGATACGAACGTACGTACGAACGTCCGAACGTACGTACAGACGCCACGACGGAACTAGTGAAAATGGATTCAGGGGTGGTCAAAATGAATATTACTTTACTTCGTAAAAGGAAGTAAAAACATCAAGTTTTTGAAATATAAAAAATAGAAGCCTGTCGGAGTTGGGTATTTTGCAGGATAGTGCTAAGTATATTCTTGCAAAATTTTGAAGAAATTGGTTGAATAGGTTCAGAGATAATGGTTCCTAAAAAGGCCAGGTTTTAAGTCTGGAGGGGGGTGGAAAGAGGAAATGATGAAACTCCTTAAAATAAATAGGAAAAGCAATATAATAATAACATCTTAGTGTACATAAAGTCTCTTGCCCAGCGCCTCAATAGTCTACTGTGCGGATAGTAAGGGTTTATGATAGTGTGTAGTTTTGCCAGTGGATTGGAACTTAGACTGTCATGGAAAGCATTTGCTGTGAGGAAAGGAATGCCATGGTCAGTGCGTAACGTTTCATTAATATTAATATTATTGTTCATGTGATCGAATTAACCTTGAAGTATTTCTCATTCATTAAGGCTTCATTTCATTTACATGAGTGTTTTGAAAAACAAAATTTGAGTTTTACAAGAAAAAGGTTAAATCATCAAGAAAGAATATGTTCTCAGGGTCACCTCATGAAAATTTACAAGAGAAACGTCGGTTTCAGGTGGCGTTGGCATAAAAGAAGCTGCTACTAGAAGTAACAGTTACTTAAAGTAATTGTTACTAAAAGTAACTGGCGGAGATATATAAAAATATCTGATGTTGGCAACACATGACTTCCTTGTACGCCTATTAAACTATAAATCGGTGGCTCAAAAAGTGATCCTGAATTTGGTAACTAGTTTCCAAAGATTGCAGTAAAAACGACACTCGGCGTCGCGACATCCATCTATTGACACACACACACACACAAACACACACTCTTGTCACTGGAGGTCTCATTCCGTTATTATATGTCGTTTTCCTTCAGTAGGTAACTAGTTTCCAAGATATTTCTTCATGTTCCATGGAAACAATAAAACTGCCAATATCACTGGATAAAGCATTAGAAATGGACAGTTTCTATATTTTAAGCGGAAAAAACTCACTTAACTAATATCATATTCTCATGATGAAGACTTGTTGATCTCACAAATTGGGGAGGAAAACCAGTATTTCAGACTCAATTTTAACACTTAAAACAAGTAATAAAAATGTTAAATTAGATTGGAAACCAAATTGCGTTTGTAACCTTTATTACCGAAACATATGATTTATGTATGTAATTTAAATATAATTTTTGATGTAAGCTTATTATGACCTTCAAGTAAAGTACCCTTTTCGGCTCACCAATTTTAACCAAAATATAGTAAATACATTCATATCGATATAAAAGTCCTATTTACGAAATTTGAGATGTTTTACATTATACTTTAATATATTTTTTGACGAAAGTCTAATATGACCTTCAGGTAAAGTACCACTTCCGGTTTTCCAATTTAGACCAAAACCTAGTATGTTATTTAAATCAATATAAAAGTTATAAATACTAAATTTGAGAAGTTTTTCATAGTATTTTAATATAATTTTTGATAAAAATCAATTATGACCTTCAAGTAAAGTACCACTTCCGGTGATCAAGCAGTGACCAAAAAGGGAGGTTCACAACTAGATTTTACAACAATCCTAAATACAAAATTTCAACTTTCTACGGTTAACCGTTTTAGAGTTACGCGAAATACGAACGTAAGTACGAACGAACGTACATACGAACCTACGTCGCCACGACGAACCTAGTCAAAATGGATTCAGGGATGGTCGAAATGGATATTTCCGTTGAAATCGGAAAACCGAAAATTTTCGCGATTACAATACTTCCTTTACTTCGTACAAGGAAGTAAAAAGACACGAACATATTTACTTCCTTGTACGAAGTAAAGGAAGTATTGTAATCGCGAAAATTTTCGGTTTTCCGATTTCAACGGAAATATCCATTTCGACCATCCCTGAATCCATTTTGACTAGTTTCGTCGTGGCGTCTGTACGTACGTACGTTCGTTCGTATTTCGCATAACTCAAAAACGGTTAGCCGTAGAAAGTTGAAATTTTGTATTTAGGATTGTTGTAAAATATAATTGCGAACCTCCTTTTTTGGTCACTGCTTAATCACCGGAAGTGGTACTTTACTTGAAGATCATAATTGATTTTCATCAAAAATTATATTAAAATACTTTGCAAAACTTCTCAAATTTGGTATTTATAACTTATATATTGATTTAAATAATATACTAGATTTTGGTCTAAATTTGAAAACCGGAATTATATTATATTAAAATTAAATACATAAATCATATGGTTCGGTAATAAAGGTTACAATCGCAATTTGGTTTCCAATCCAATTAAACATTTTTATTACTTGATTTAAGTGTTAAAATTTATTGTAAAATACTGGTTTTCCTCCCTATTTGTGTGTGTGTCTCCAATAGAAGGATGTCGCGATGCTGAGCGTTGTTTTTGAGATACTGCGATCTTCGCAAACTAGTAACCAAATTCAGGATCACTTTTTGAGCCTTAAAATTTTTTCCTAGGTCGATTCCAAAGGACTTTTATTGAAAATAATAAAGCAAAAATTCTCCCGAAGGAAATTTGTTTAGAAAACTGGTTTAAAAATGATTCAATCTTTTTCAAATAAATAGAAACATCCTAATGAACTAGACAAGATTTTTATCATCGCATCGAAGATAATAGTGCGAGCCTCGCAGGTAATTATAGATTGTAGAATGAGGATGTGGTTTAAATTTAATCTTGACTAGCTCTGCTATTAGCTAAATGTAAAAACATCCGGCGTCTAATTAAGATAAGGTTTGTGTGGTAACGCTGGATGTTTCCTAACTGAAATAGCACACATTCATTAGCACTGGTATCAAGAGATAAATGAATAATTTGAAGAATATGAAGGTTCAGTACGTCTTCCGGGGAATCAACGAAGGAGGATTGCGGAAAATCCTAGAAAATGGAAAAGAATACTAAGGAAGGACACCATTCTTCGTAACCACTGCTCCAGAAATTCAATTCTTTTCCTTCATTTTTATCCTTATCTTTCCCATGAAAGCAGTTAAGATATGAGATAACCCCATTTAAAGGTAAGATAAACAGTTACAATATTCTTCCCCCCTTTCGATAAATTTTCCAATATCGTATTTTTCATTTCCCTATTTTATAAACCAGCGTAAATTCCCTTTTCAATATACAGCCCCCTCTGTTCCATAAATAATTTGGTTTATACATGACAAAACTATGTATGGTATATAGCGGACTTTATATTGGAAAGTGAATTTACGCTGGTTCATGAAATAGGGAAATTAAAAATATGATGCTGGAAAATTTATCGAAAGGGGGAAAGAATATTGTAACTCTTTGTATTACCTTTAAGTGGCATTTTCCCATATCTTAATTGCTTTCATGAGAAGAATAAGGATAAAGGTAAAAGAACAGAAAGGAATTTCTGGAACAGTTGTTATAAAAAGATGTGAACGTGTTAGGAGATCGAAAGAGACACACTCTGGCGGCAAGAGGTAGAATGTGGACCTGCGAAAGGGTGGGGAAAATACCGAGAATGGCGGGAAATTTGATTTGAATTCTCAGCCCCTCATTGAGGAGTGGAATTGAAGGTGTGTAATTACTCAGAAAGGAACTGCATTGAGAAAATACTTCCTCGCCGTCCATTCACGATTGAAAACAAAATGGGTCGATACTGTATGGCATGGGGGATTCCGTGCCAAGCTCCATGACTTCGGGAAGGACATTAACCCTCTATTCCTCTGTTGTGGTGTTCAATAAACTGGTGAGAACGTCGTCACCATGTGCACCGCTTTCGAGATAATAAGAAATAAACTACGGATGAAAACAGGTCTCTACGCCATCGCAGAAAATGATTTTTCTCAGTTAGTTCGTTAAGAAAATTACTCGTATTTCGAATCAGCCGTGTACGAATCCTTACAATAATTAACAAAGTCGATGCGTGCAAGTCTTAAAAAATACTTTATTAAACAAAATACAGAATTACATGATATAGAATAGTGAGCTGCTGACAGTGTTTACTACAGATATATTATACTAAAGATATTACTACTAGACTTAAAGCTAGCATAGTGAGAGTGTACTGTCTCACGCTCTCCCTTACATTCTCATACACTCTAATTGATCTGTCCATTTCAGATAGGTTTTTATACAAAAGGGGAGGGGATGTTTTTGGAGTATATCGCTGACAAGTAGGAAGCAAAACAATAACTACCTGGGTTATAAACCCTATTTAATAACTAATACTTCCTCGGCCAATGCCATGTGTTAACTCAATGAAAGAAGCATTCAGTCGGATGGGAACGAAGAATGAAGAATTGAAGGAATTACGAAGAATTAAATTAGGAATGAAAGAAGAATTAAAGGAAGCATGGAGAGTACTTATCGGTAGTGGTGATAGACATTACTTCCAAATCCCGTATTGCCGATAGGCAAGGAAGGTTGTAAATAAATAAAATAACACACATTCATCAACACAGGTACTCACAGTTAAATTAACATTTGATCTTGAATTAGCATGTAAATCCTTTTATTTTTTATTATACTGTTGAGCTATAAATTATTTAAATTAATTTACCAAGGTTTGTATATGTTATAACAAAGTTAGAAGTGTTACCTTTCCAATGAAGTTTCATTTTATTTTTATTACGTGGTTTAATGTAATATCGTTTATTGCATTAATACATAAATATAGTAAATTTACAATATTTGAATATAAGAAAAGTATTGTAATCTGATCAAATTTTCGATGTGCAGTTTTCAACTGATCATTGCGTTTCAAAGCCCCTGAGTCTAGAAAGGCCTTTTTCCGCCATTGGTCTGTTAGGGAGCGGATTCGTAGTACTGCTGCCCACAGGCATGGAAGATTATGCCGTTCCCTCCAGCTGCTCCAATCTCCAATCTTTTTTTTAAAGGTACATTGTTAAAAATTAGGTGAAGATAATTTTTATATTTATTTATACTTAACTAACCTTTTTTTTGTAATTACAAATTCATTTGAAGGTATCGAAAAATATCATTTCACTTATATTTTGCCGCTCCCGAAAAAAAACCGCCCCAGGCAAGTGCCTGGTCTGCTCGTGCGAAAATCCGCTACTGAGTATGTCGCTCTGTCTCTACCCCGATTATCTCTTGAAAGGGTTGTCCGATTTTGTTGCTTTCTTTTTTGTTATGTAAGGTTTCCACTTCCGATGCCTATGTACCAAATCTGTATTGTACAGAACAATAGGCGAAAAAGGTGGTTTTCTATAGACTGTAGCGCCAAAACGGCTTTAAAGATTTTGATTTATTTGTATACCTATTTTAACGTATATTAATTTTTTTTTCATATTTTTCAATGTAACCCTGCTATATTTCTTCTTCTGTTTTCTATTAGCCTCGTATCATGTTTTTCTTAACCCTGAAGACCGACAACTTAGGCCCCACTCATCAGCTTCTTGTTTATTATTCTTTTCTAATACAATATAGAGAGAAGATGCAACGTAAAATTACTGACAGTACGTCATATTTTTGTTTCAGCTTGCCTCTGTTCCTTCACTTGCGGCCAGGCGTTCTCATGGCCCTCTCCAGCTCTACCCAAGATCCGATCGGGTTCCACCGGCTTCTCCGTGACCGCCAAAGAGGAATCCTGGATGGTGACCGTCATGTTCCTCGGAAACATCCTCAGCCCAATACCAGCCGGGATGATCATGGACAGGATCGGGAGGAAGAATTCCCTCCAGTTCTTCGTCTTGGTGGCCATTGTGTCCTGGCTCCTGCCCTACTTCAACCACTCAGTGGAGGGCCTCTACATCGCCCGGCTGTTGGTCGGGATATGGGCCGGCTTCGTGTATACTCTCGTGCCCATTCTGATCGGCGAAGTGGTCGACCCGGCCATTAGGGGGTCTATGGGCTCAGTGTTCGGAGTCATGCTGTACTTGGGAGGGATGTACGAGAGTCTCATCGGCTTGTACGTGACTTACGATGTGCTGACTCTGGTTTCTCTAATACCCCCAATCATTGTTTTCCTTCTATTCTCGCTCCTGCCAGAAACTCCATATTTTCATCTGATGAAGGGGAATCGTCAACTCGCTGCTGAAAGCATGGAGTGGCTCCAGGGATCCTCGAAGGAGGCCGAATTGGACTGTATAGAAGAGTGCGTGAAGGAACAGCTGGTGAACAGGAGCTCTTTTCTGGATCTTTTCCAGGTGAAGGCTAATCGCAAAGCCTTCCTGATGGCACTGATCCTGGCTGGAGTACAACGAGCGGCCGGTCTCACACTCCTCATGTCGTACGCTTCAGTTACCATCCCTGACTCTTTCATCACTGGAGAACAGAGCTTCACAGTCCTGGATTCTGTTTGGATTCTAGTCAGCATATGTTCCTTCTTCATCATGGACCGCTTCGACCGGAGAACTCTGATGTTCGTCTCCTCCTTGGGCAGCTGCATCACAATGATCGTTTTGTTCGTATGGTACATCCTGCGGGACTTTACTGACGTCGATACCTCTACAACCCTCTGGTTACCTCTCGCCGTGTTGATCGTCAACGGTATTTTCTACTCGATAGGGATCGTTTCGATTCCCACTCTCGTTCAAGGAGAGCTCTTCCCGGTCAACATCAAAGGAAAGGCGTCCGCCCTAGCTAGTATCACCATGTCCGCCATGTCTGCGGTCACTATAAAAGCGTATCAACCACTAACTGACAACGTAGGAGTCTTCGCGAATTTCGTTATTTGCGCTACGTCTTGCGGGATTGGGGCATTTTTCGCGGCGACATACATGACCGAGACCAGAGGTAAAACCTTAGAGCAGATTCAAGATGTTCTTACTCAGAAGAAGAGAAAAAATAAGAAGATCCCAATTTAAAATTAATTATTATAAATTTCGAATTGTATTTATCCTGCTATTTAGCTAGCTAGACTTTATAGCTAGGACGGAAGCATTTAGGTTACCATACAAAAAAGGGTAAATCGAAATTTATTTCAAGACGTGGCATATCAAATACCCTAAAAAGGTGACATACCAACATTAGCTAGTGGCAAATAATAATCGTCCTATTATTCGGACTACTTGAAAGAAAACTACAATGGACTGACCATAAGATCAAATTAAATGTAGATAATTTTTAGAATTTTTTTTTATACTTTGTGCATTTTTATAATTGCACATATAAACTTAAAGAAGTTCAATATGTAATTGTACATAATTATATATTCCTAGGACATCAAAAGCATATCTCATGCATTATATTTCATATAAATGAAAATTAATTTTCATGAGATAAAATTATACGTAAAGTTATTTTATATACGTAAGTTATTTTACATACGAGATAGGTTAAGTCAATAAATTAAATTAAATTAAAGAAATACTTACTAGTAAATTAAAGTTCTTTAGCATTGTACAGTGAAAGAATTAGATTATACGGAATATTGTAAATAATTTATTTTATTGTAAATAGTTTATTTTAATTGCTCATAAATTAGATTTTATGTCAAGAAAGTATGTATTCGAATACTAAATACTTATACTTTTATTCGAATAAATTGTCAAACAATAATTAAAAATTACAGTAGTACTGCGGAAATGATATTGAATAGTCAATTTCATTTTGATGAAATAATCGAAACTGTGATTTTAACAAAAATAAATTTTTATATAAAAATTTATGGTATTTTGTTTTTATTTATTTTCCTTAAAAAAATATAATAAAAAGAAGAAACCATATATCAATACCACGGAGTCATAAAGAAGAAACCAAGAAGGCTTGATCAAAATTTTACATACGTTTACATAAAATAGACAATTTTGAACATTTGTATGTAAAAAAATTATATATATATATATATATATATATATATATATATATATATATATATATATATATATACTTTATTTGTATTTAATTCCATAAACAATAAATTTATTTGTCCCTTTTAAATTCCATTTATCAACAGGTGTCCTTTTAATCACTAATTATTATTACGACAAGCACCTGTTAATTTTAATTTCAACAGGGCATTAATAGATATTTTAAACAAGTTTAAGTTTAATAATGTAATCATAATAAAAAATATGTGTTACGTGTATGGATGAGCATGAATCACTCACTACCTGTCGGTAAATATTTTATGTAGATAACACATGACTTCCTTGTACGCCTATTAAATTGAACAAAAAGTGATCCTGAATTTGGTTACTAGTTTCCGAAGATTGCAGTATCTCAAAAACGGCACTCGGCCTCGCGACGTCTATCTAATGGCACACACGCACACACACATACACACAAGCTCTTGTTTCATGACGTCTCATTCCGTTACTATATGTCTTTTTCTATCAGTAGATAACAAGTTCCCAAGAGATTTCTTTCTGTGACAACATTAGAACTATTAAAGTCACTAGATAAAGCATTGGAAACCCAAGGTTTCGACATTTTAATCGGAAGAACCCACTCAACTTAAATCTCCAGCTGCAGACTTGTTCAGCCCGCAAATGGGGTGGAAAACAATTATTTTACACTCAATTTTAACACTTAAAACAAATAATAAAAATGTTTCATTAGAGTGAAAAAAAAATTGCGTTTATAACCTTTATCACCGAACCATATGATCACTGTATTTAATTTTAATATAATTTTGTATGTAAGTTTATAATGACCTTCAAGTAAAGTACCTTTTTCAGCTCACCAATTTTAACAAAAATACATAAACTAGTAAATACATTCATATCGATATGAAAGTGCAATTTACCAAATTTGAGAAGTTCTGCATTATCTTTTTAAATAATTTTTGATGGAAATCACTTATGACCTTCAAGTAAAATATCACTTCCGGCAATCATGCAGTGATGTAGAGGTTCAGAACTAGATTTCACAATAATCCTAAATACAAACTTCTAACTTTTTTTGGCTAACCGTTTTTGAGTTACGCGAAATACGAACGTAAGTATGAACGAACGTACGTACGAACGTACATACGAACCTACGTCGCCACGACGAACCTAGTCAAAATGGATCCAGGGATGGTCAAAATGGATATTTCCGTTGAAATCTGAAAACCGAAAATTTTCGCGAATACAATACTTCCTTTACTTCGTACAAGGAAATAAAAAGACACGAACATTTATTTCCTTTTACGAAGTAAAGGAAGTATTGTAATCGCGAAAATTTTCGGTTTTCCGATTTCAACGGAAATATCCATTTCGACCATCCCTGAATCCATTTTGATTAGTTTCGTCGTGGCGTCTGTACGTACGTACGTTCGTTCGCATTTCGCATAACTCAAAAACGGTTAGCCGTAGAAACTAGTGAAAATGGATTCAGGGATGGTCAAAATGGATATTTCCGTTGAAATCTGAACACCGAAAATTTTCGCGATTACAATACTTCCTTTACTGCGTACAAGGAAGTAGAAAAATGGAATGATAGGATGGAGTGGTCATCAGTGGAGTTAAAATCTTCTTCAATTCAAGTACTCAAACCCGTCGTTCTATTTGGATTTATCGTCAATAGCCGCCTGTATGTACGTATTTCACCGCAGCCAATAATATTCATTAATTTTATTTTCCTCTTGTTTGCATTTATGGATTATACTGTACTTTCAGTTTTAAAGAAGGTGTCGTGAATTTTTTAAGAAAAATTTAAATTGACAACAAACTCCACTTATCTCGAGTCAGCTAGACTTCCCCTCACCATTTCCACAACTCGGCGGATCCCTAGGGATACCCATCCTACCACAGCCCTTGCAATATTAACAGCTGTATTTGTGTAGTACTGGGAGGGGGGAGGATTAAATCGCTAACCATTTTGAGCCAAGTTTAAACAATCCAGAGCTCTGATAAGGAAGAGAAGTTCCTGTAGTCAGTTCTGAGGTGTTCATCGATTGGGGAATACTCATCTATGCTTGCGACATTAAGTTTTTATACAAACTTTATTTTATCTTTGCATCCATGAAGGAATTAAAAAATATTTATGCCTTCAGAATCGAAAATTCTCGCTTTATACGTTTTAAATATCAAGGAACACTTTTTGGTCTAGTGTCCGCCTGTTCATTGTCAAATCCATGTGACGGTCATAATAGCTACAATTTAGCAGAAATGTTCAGAGATTACCTGAGTATCAATTTTATATAAAGTTTCATTATTGAAAATGATATACCAAAAATAAAAAATCCGTGAGCAGCAGAACTCCGTCAATAAAGATGTATTTTTACTAAAAATAAAAATATTATAAAAACGGGAGAGTGAAAAAAAAGTTGAGAACCACAAAAGACAGTTCCCTAACATACAGAAATTTATCCATACTTTTATTATATTGTTCTGCCTCTCCGCTGAACTTCGATACAGAAAACCCTTCATACCGAATTTCTGCTAATTTGACACAATGGGGGCCGCTGGAATTTAAATAGTTTAAATCTTTGCTAATACTGGTCCGATTTCGATGAAACCTCTTTTGTTTTATAGACAATTCAATCTTTTTTTTCAAATTCAACAGGTTTTAAGCCCCCTAACTTGGAGGGATTTTTAGGATGCCCAGGTATGCCCGGGTGGTTGGAGGAACCAAGTTGAGACCCTCAAAAGATACTTCCCTGATACCAATTCAATTCGCATACAAATTTTCAACCCTATAAACTAATATGGTGGAGCTGTAGGGATGCGCAAATCTTAAAAAACGTCGATATTTCAGGTAAAATGCTGAAATTTTGACTGGAATTCACCCATTCTTTAATGGTATCGTTCTGCCTGGAAGAAAGTCCTACTTTCAGCTCATTTGACCCCAAGGGGACCGATGGAGGTGCTCAAATGTAGCGGGAAAAAAATACATACATATATATATATATATATATATATATATATATATATATATATATATATATATAACTTCACGAGTCCGGGTTAGAGAATTTAAAATAAAAGAAAGGTTTAAGAAAATAATAACGCAACAAGAGCTGGTTAATAACTGACTTTATTCACCAAGTAATCCTACTTATATACTCTTAGGGAGTTGTTTATATTCCTAGTAGGATTAAGTTCTATTATTAGCTAGGTCTGGCTCTTAACTTATACATATATATATATATATATATATATATATATATATATATATATATATATATATATATCAGACATCTCCAAAACTTCCATAATCGTGCTCTAGGGGTTAACGCGCTTAGTTCGAATCCCGGTCCCGGCATTACTTTGATTTGATTTAATTAATAATTAATTTAATTCCTCAAGCAATTAATCACTTCCCCTGTGTATGTGAGACCCGCCAGCCTACTGGAGGCAACTCACACAGACCGGGTGTAGGAATGATGACCCTACCCCGTTTTTCTAAATTGTGAATCGCGGTGTGGTTTTCGAGGACGTAAAATAGCCTCCCGGAGGTTTGGTCCCTGAACGGTCTGCTTCTGGGAAAGAAATATAGGCCCTCGTGAGCCTGCTGACAGCCATAATCCGTGGATCTTGAACGCTTTGTCACTGTCCTTGAACCCGATTGAGTCGGTGGGAAGGATACCACTGAATCGGCCCTAAAGGAACCGGTTATGGAGCTAGGGTTAGCCTGCAGCTGCTCCATGGAAACCATAGTTCGTAGCAACGTGAGGTTTGGTGAGCCCCTCCAGGCTGTCTGTGCTCTCGCAAGCAAGATCTATATGGGATATAGCTCCAAAAGGAAATATATATATATATATATATATATATATATATATATATATATATATATATATATATATATATAAATGTAATATATATTTAAATTCCCTTTACTACTTTCGCTTACGCAGGCGCAAACATATTTTCCTTGACAAGTCTATATTTCAATAACGGTTAGTCCGATTTAAGCCAAAGTTGGAGGAACGTAGGGGACTAGTGTAAAAATGGTTTAGCCTAACTTTTATCAAATTCTAATAACTACTTTCGCTAACGCTTGCGCATGCGTATTTCCGAGCACGAGCGTTTCAAATTAATTATTAATTTTGCATAGTTCATCGGTATAGGGATCGTTTCTTAGGTTTTTAAGGTTATTAAATAAATTATATCGGACTCCCATTGCGCATGCGCATTTCGGTTAACGGTTATTATTGAGGTTTTCTTCGATCTAGGGATCGTTTGTTAGATAATTGAGAGTTCTCATTCCGTTTTTTGATCGCGCATGCGCATATTGAACTATTTCTGTTTATAATTTCTGAAACATGCCGAAATAAACAATGAAAACATTAAATTTGTTTTTCATCACACCTTTGATTTATTTTATTTTTTTTTATACATTTTTCGTTTGCATTGGGTATACATTTATTAGAAATTGTTAGAAAGCTAATACTTGCCAGTTTTTTTGTTTTTTTCATCCCGAAACCAATTAAATGCAAAGTGCTATACAGTCCGAACATATTCTTCTCTCCTATTATCTCTAGTTTTATCAGTATAAACAGACATTGCATGATAAAAAGTGAGTAAATATTCCATTTATTTATGAACTATTTGACGTCTCTTGTCCAAAATAAGTTCTGAATAATATTTTCTTAATTTTCTGAAATCCCAAGGATAATGTTTATTTCTCTCTTTTCTTTCGGATTATCATTTTCAATAATAACCTTTTGTAATCGACCAAGAAAGAAAAAATGTACCTCTCCTTAAAATTTGAGTTTTTTCGTTTCAAAATATGTAGAATCCAAAATCGAATAAAAAAATCCGTTTGCCGTCCGCGGCTTTTATCCGAGACTACTGAGCCGATTTTTTTTGCATTAAAGTTACAGCTAAATATATTTTTAAAAACCTAATTCGCGAGCCGCCACTTTCCAGTATAAATCTTTATCAGTTGACGTATGCATGATGTTTGATAATATGACATCTATTCAACAACAAAGACAGGCCCATCCCGAAACTATATATTTTGATTCCATATTACGGCCCTATATCCACCAAAGTCGGAAATGAATGAAAAAAAAATAGTATTAAACACTGCATTTAAAATAGAAAAAACCCTATCCTCACATTTCTCTTCTCCTAAAGACAAAATAGACCCTTTCAAGAAAAGCGGAGTATACGAACTAAATTTTAATGATTGTGCAGCCAAATACACGTCGAAAACTAGGAGATCACTAAATCAGAGATAAAAAGAACATATACGTGCATATAATAATAAGACAGAGAATTCCAACTTTGCAATTCATTTAAATGAAAAAAACAACATAAATTCATCAAAGACTCAGGAGTTAAATTAATGCATCACGTAGAAAATAAGCTCAAATAAAAAATATATGAAGCACTTGAAATAATAAAATCCTTCAAATCCAATCCAGATTTTTGCTTAAATGACCAAATAAATATCTCCACTAGTCCAATCTTAAATCTATTCCCATCCATAACAGAAAAAACAATTACTCACCGGAATTACTGGAAAAACCTTAACCCGTAAACCGTTTACCTATAAACACCCCACCTTTCTTCCATTGCTAGTTCAGTACGAGAACAAACCAAATAACCAGATAACCTTTTCTGTTTGATATAATCTAATTAAACCTTGGTGAGTTACAACATGTATTTGATCACTTTTTCCAATTAAATCCATAATTCATAAATGTTTTATAATACTAATTTATGTTGCATTTAATTTAATATGTATAATACCAAACTATTTTTAATTGATTACGTTTTAATTTTTGTGTGTTTTTAGGACTGAAGATGAATGTTAAAAATTTGAAAGTAGTTTTAAATAAAAATAAAATTATAGAAGTAACAAATAATTTATAAATCTTTATGATAGTTATATTCTCTGATGTACAGGTCTCAATTGATACTAATGAGAGCTGTACGAAAGCAAAGTGAACAAGACTGGAATAAAAACTTGGACTGAAGAGGCAATACAGAGGGTCGGGGCGAAGATGAAGGGTATTAGTAGAGGCTGAGTGAGCCCAAAGCTACAGATTTTATTAGAGCCGAGGACAATAAAGGCATTTAGGGCCTTGTAATTGGTGGCGGAGGGCTTAACCTCCTCTTCCCATTGGTCCTCGGGCCCCGCTCGTTAATTGCTTTCGACGTCGCCGCCGCTAATTCGCTTTTTCCTCGTTTAGAGCCGCAACGAGTTCTCAACGGCCCCATAACGGGCGAAAAACTTGTAAGAGACCTATATTAATGTTCATGATAAAAATGTAATATTATCATATTAATTAATAATAAGATTTACCGGTCCCGGTAGTCTGATACCGATACCTGTGTAGAAAATATTTTTAGTGCGGGGGGTCCGATTTTACAGTGGATCAAAATAATATTCATACGCCTTATTTTTTGCTCATTTCTCATTTTTATTCAATATATTGTATAATAGTAGTTAAGTATAATAGTTTTGTAAATTATAACTTACAGATTTCGCGTCTTCTATCCAAAAACTTAAAAGTTAAAATGAGTTTAATACGCTGCAAATTATTACACAATAGTTTATTATTTCCACTTGGTAATATTTCAAAAATATCTATTCTGTCCAAGTAAAAAAAAATAAGCAGTAGGCACCAAAGGAAAAGAAATTTGAAGCTTGTCACTAGATGATCGCCGTGAGAGTGCCCAACTGGGAGTGTTAATTTAAAAAAGTGTCAATGCGAGTAGGCTGTGATGTAAAATGATACAGAGGAAATATTTGATGTGAACTTCAATAGGAAAAAAAAAAGGAAGACTAAGGAAGCTAAAGGAAGTGCAGAAATAATCCAAGAAAGAATGAAGCAGAGAGATGCGAGGAAGTCAAAAGTCCAATAGATAAGTCAGGAGGCCTAGGGCCACGATGACCAACTGCGCCGGAGAATTAGTCAACGAAGTTCATAACGCTATATCTCAGCTAATAATGGTCGGATTTAAATGATTTTTTTTTTATTCGATATTTGGATTCTACGAATATTAAAACTTAAAACCTCAAATTTTGAAGTGGGTTTACAAAATTCTTGTTCGATTCCAAAGGTCTATTATTGAAAATAATAAACCAAAATGAGATGTTTGAATATTATTTTGAGTCACTGTAAATCAGCCACCCTAACTAAAATATTTTTTACAGAGTGAGGTATATAAATATCTTATACAGAAAGAAAAACGAAAAAGGTCTGGTAGCATCTAAAACCTCGATTTTAAAGATGTTTAGAAAACGCAAACTGACTGGGTTTTTTTATGTGAGAGATAATTAACTAACATATTTTCATTAGTTTATAAATAAAATGCCTATTTTAAAAACTTTAATTTTACTTTTTATGAATAAGAAAATACATTTTATGTGTTCTTTTGAATTCTGGAGAATTTTTTTGTATGTAAATTATTGGAATGAGTTAAAAAAGTTCGGAAATAAGTTATTTCACAATAGATTATGTCCTTTATTTCGATTATTTTTGAACAGTTTACTTGAGTAAAGAGCTTTGTGTGCTTTCTGCAATTTGTGTATGGTTAGTTGATAAAATGGCCGCTAGGTTTTTCTGCCAGAATTTTCCATTTTGTTAGGAAGTTAACACTGTTAACTTAACAAAATTATTTTTGTACTCTATTTTGATTATTTTTTAATAATTGCAATTAAATGGGACAAAACACAAATCGCTTTCTGTAATTTTTTTTTATGTTAATCGCTGAAGGTCGCTTGTAGTATTTGTTCTTTTTATATCGACGTCATTTTTTGAAAATGACGGCCTAAGCGCCGTTTAACAAACTTTACATGAAACGATTTTTCTCGAAATAACAGCATATATCTTTTTTAATTTTATTCTTTAATGTATATTTAGTAGGAGTTTATTAAGGTGGCAAAACTTTTATAATTACAATATATTTTAAAGCCTTCTAGCACTGGTTAAGGATAGAGTGACTGCCTGAGAGTCGTTAGTATTTGGTGCTTACGTCATCAACAGTAAATTTTTAGACCATTTCCAATTTTTTTTCGATACATCTTGAACGAGAATCGATAGAGGCGGTGTTTAGGTCCTATAATAATTTGAAATCTAAATTTCAAATTTTTGGCGCTTAAGCCTTTTTCAAAAACGACGTCGATATGTATATAATTCGCCCACGATTATTGACACTAACAATAAGAATAAAGAGTTAAATTATAATTTTCTCTTTGAGCTAGAATCCCATAGACGATGCGCGAATTTGTCGAAAGGTCAGCTGAATAGACAACTAAGAGCCGAAAATCCATTCGCTAAATCCCGTATCAGGGCTAAGGAGATAATATCACAAAGTAAACAGAGATCCAAACAGAGCCGCGAAACCGCTCAGCGAGTAAATTCATTTTGAGCCGCAAGCACTAAGCCGGGCTTAAATTAAAGCGCGTTTAAGTCCGGGCATGGAAGAGGGGGGGCGGGATGGTGTCGCCCCT
Source organism: Rhaphigaster nebulosa (assembly GCA_948150685.1). Lineage (NCBI taxonomy): Eukaryota > Metazoa > Arthropoda > Insecta > Hemiptera > Pentatomidae > Rhaphigaster > Rhaphigaster nebulosa. The sequence goes on along the minus strand of OX411311.1, from coordinate 129,701,410 downwards.
TGTTCTAGAATTTAATCAAGCCCCAGCCCCCGGATCTTGGCCCCCTGTTTGGCCTTTGGGGGCTCTTTTCCCTCAGCCATTGTTCTGTGCGGCAGGACCTGTTTGTTCCGGGGTTCGGTCCTGCCCGCACAGCAAACATTGCCGTATGACTGCTTCGGCTTCCTAATTACGCAAACATTAGATCATGTGCTGGTCATTGCTTTATCAATAATTGCCCTTCGAGGGCTTGATTAATTGGAATCCTCATGACTATTGAACGAAACTCAATTACTAACATTCATAATTTATCTTGTAATTAAATAGAAAATATCGATTTGTCGAACATGAACGTTCCTTGAAAAAGAAATTCGATAAATGGAAATTTCGATATATAGAAAGATTGTAATTTTTCATTTTTTTTTTTTTTTTCAGGCAAAACTATTATTTAGTGTTAAAGAAGTAACAAAGGCAATTTTTTAGGATTTAAGAAAAACAAAATTGAACGATCACTTATTTGAAAATTTGTACAAATAGCATTTGCCATTTGCCTTCAATTTGTAAAAAACAAATGTATATTTATAATTTAACAAGGAAATGTATTAAAAATATGCAAACATACAGAAATATTAATTTATTTTTGTTTTCGCGCAAAAATATCTTCTAATATCTATTTGTTTATACTTCATTACGGAAGTCATGTTTAGAAGCAATGTTCATAACAAAAAAGACAAAGTTAAACTGAATTTAAAATGAAAATTTCACTCTATATTTGGAAAGAGATTCAGAGAATTTAGGTACTCCTATGCTTCTTCTGAAACAAGATCTTCCCTGAATTTCCATTGCTTTGCAAACCAGTAGAACATTTTTTTTTCCTATTAATTATTACCGATTCTTATGTACTTGAACCATTTTTATGACAATTACATTTTTTTTTTTAATTTAAATTGGAATTTTTTGTTCGACATATAGAATTTGATTTAATTATAGAATATTTATTTCACATAAAAATTCAAGTTTTCTAAAAAAGTTCGATTTATAGAGATTTCCGATATAAGGAAGTTCGATATATAGAGATTTTCGATATAAGGAAGTTCGATATATAGAGATTTTCGATATAAGGAAGTTCTATATACAGAGTTGTAAACCTCACAAAATACAAATTTAATATCAGTGGATTGTCTGGAATAATATTCAACTGTAAAAACAAAAATTATTTTTAAAATGGTGTGTCAACATGACGAAGAATAATACTCTGCGGAAAAATATATTTCGTTAAACTTTTTTTTTTTTTATCTTCATTGCTATTGATCAAAACAGAAATAGTTTTTTCTATTTAAATTATTACTAAATAATAAGTTTTAATTAAATAAAAAAAAAAATCGCGCAAAACTTAAAATATCTAAACGCAATGCTATTGGTTAGAACGCAGTGTGACCTCCAATTTTGTCAGCATAACGACTTTCTATGGTTGCTGTGGATACTACCTTTAAGTGATCGGCGATAAGTGGAATTATATTACGGTTTCTTTAATTAAGTGTTTTGTGATATAATTAATTAAAATTACGGAGAAGGAATTAGTTAAAGTGCTGTTGAATAATCTTCCGAGAATAGACGCGATTATGATGTGGTTTTTTGTTTCCTTCAAAACCAGATTTTATATCTACTGAATTTAAAGGTGTAAAAGCTACAAGATAATTTTGTTATGATTAATTTAGTATTGAAGTTCTTTCAATACGTAATTTCATATATTAATTTATAAAACTAAGCATAACCTATAAATGCAGAAAAAATAATTTTATCAACAAATACAGCAAATCATACGCATACGAATTATTTTATAGAGTAAATAAGTGCATAATATGAATAAACATATGTATCTGTTTATTTAAACATATAATGTGAAACATAAACATATTATGTTTCAGTTGTTAGAATTACTATCTAGTATTTTTGCTATAACTGACTATTTTTATACCATTTATAAATATTATAATTATAATATATAGTCCGTTCCGATTTAATAAAAAGGCAGGATCTATCGGAGCCTGTATCAATGTTAAAACCGACTTTTTTTTGTTATAAGGACCTCTCGAAGGACCTCTATCCTCGCCAAAAGTAGTATTATTTGTAGAGCGTTACAATATATGTATAAATTTCCTCCTCCTCCTCCTCCTCCCCCTTACCCGACCCACCCTTCCTCACGCGATTCCTAATAGGCTTTCTGGGTCTAATAGCTTCAACGAGTATGAACTCGGAGATTGTTAAAAACAGTGGCTTTTCGTAGCTAATATAGTCCGTTCAGATTTAATAAAAAGGCAGGATCTATCGAAGCATGGATCAATGTTAAAACCGACTATTTTTGTTATAAGGACCTCTCGAAGGATCTCTATCCTCGCCAAAAGTAGTATTATTTGTAGAGCGTTACAATATATGTATAAATTTCCTATTAAATACAAGTTCGGTTAAATAGCTTTGTGGACATGAATTGTGATGTCACATAAACCCCGTGAAAAATGGCGGTTTTGAATAGCAAATATTTCTTTCCCAAAGGAAATATTATTTTTTTACATGTAATAAAAGGATGTTTTTATGAATGATGTAATGTTTTACGTAACTTTTGAGACGAATATAATTAATTTATATTCGATTTAATGAATTCAATTAAATTTAGACATATTTTTTCACCAAATTCTGTTTGGAGCGAAAAGTAAAGTACAAATTCCAATAGATATTTAGCAACCGAGGTTTAATACTTTATTTGCAATGACATAAAAGTCTCTGATACCAAATTTGAAAAGAATACGATTATATTTAAACATTTTTTGGGTCTTTTCTGTTTCTAGGTCTATTACTTATACCGGTTACTATTATGATATCGGTTACTCATTATGATGAAACTGTTACTGAAAGGAACGGCTGGGCATGGTTATATATATATATATATATATATATATATATATATATATATATATATATATATATATATATATATATATATATATGTATATATATGTATATATGGTTGTATATAACCATGGCGAAAGTAATCATAATAACCAAAATAAAATATATTTTATTAGATAATAAAATAAGAATATTTATTATGTGAAATTGAAATCTGCCGCCGTGAAGTCTTTGATGTTTGTTAAAATTTTGTAAAACAAATCCATTCCCAGGTATCTCCTCTTCCTCCACATGAACTCGCAAAGGTATCTATACAAGGTAAAGGTATCTATAAAGGTATCTAAGGCTATCAATGAGAATTCTCTGCGTTTCTCAATTAACCTTGTTGCGTATTTTCGCTGATGCCTACAAACTCTACTGTATTTGTGTGAGCTCAAGAGTCCGGTTAGACGAAATTCAAGGAATGGTTAACGGTTAAATGATCGTATCCTTTCTGAATTGTAACGGTTACCTCAATTGGGCAACCGATATCATAATAGTAACCGGAGGCCTGGAAACAGAACAGACCCCATTTTTACTTCCTTGTACGAAGTAAAGGAAGTATTGTAATCGCGAAAATTTTCGGTTTTCAGATTTCAACGGAAATATCCATTTTGACCATCCCTGAATCCATTTTGACTAGTTTCGTCATGGCGTCTGTACGTACGTACGTTCGTATTTCGCATAACTCAAAAACGGTTAGCCGTAGAATGTTGAAATTTTGTATTTAGGATTATTGTAAATTATAGTTGTGAACCTCCCTTTTTGGTCACTGCTTAATCACCGGAAATGGTACTTTACTTGAAGGTCATAATTTATTTCCATAAAAAATTATATTAAAATACTTTACAAAACTTCTCAAATTTGGTATTTATAACTTATATATTGATTTCAATAACATACTAGATTTTGGTTTAAATTGGAAAACCGGAAGCGGTACTTTACTTGAAGGTCATATTAGACTTTCATCCAAAAATATATTAAAATATAATATAAAACATCTCAAATTTGGTAAATAGGACTTTTATATTGATGTGAATGTATTTACTATATTTTGGTTAAAATTGGTGAGCCGAAAACGGTACTTTACTTGTACGGTACTTTAATAAGCTTACATAAAAAATTATATTTAAATTAAATACTAAATCATATGTTTCGGTAATAAAGGTTACCAATCCAATTAAACATTTTTATTACTTGTTTTAAGTGTTAATATTTAGTGTAATATACTGGTTTTCCTCCCTATTTGTGTGTGTGTGTCAATAGATGGATGTCGCGACGCCGAGTGTTGTTTTTGAGATACTGCGATCTTCGGAAACTAGTAACCAAATTCAGGATCACTTTTTGAGCCACCGATTTATAGTTTAATAGGCGTACAAGGAAGTCGTGTGTTGTCCACATCAGATATTTTTATCAAACTTAAATCTGTATAGAAATAGAAATAAAGTATCACTTCCGGTCCGATAATTATCTATAAACGAAAACTAATCAGCTCTTTCCTTGAAGGATAGAAACTTAAATATAAAATTTCACTGAACGCGACTTTAATACTTTATTTAAAGTATCTAGGAAATTACGCAACTTAAGAAATCAGCTAAATTTATTTCTCAACCTAATTTACATTTTAATAAACATGTAATTACTATCACTTTATCAAAGCATACATTATCATATACATCATACATAAACATCCTTTTTAATAAAATTAGTGAACACAATTTCCTTAATAATTGCATATTTCTCAGGTACTTGAAACAATAAAAAGAGCGGGAATGAATAAATCTAAATATTTTCCTTTACGAAGTCAACTCTATATTAAAATATATTTAAATTCACTTTCAGAACTGACAAAAATAATTTGTGTAAACGGTCAAAAGAAAACTATGAGAATCGACACAGCGCACAGTAGGAAATGTCGAATTATTTTTTCATTTAGGAGCATGGAATGTCCTTTATTAGTGAGAGTGAAAAAGATATATACAGGGTGTCTCCGAGTCTTTGAAATTAATTTTTTTCCGGATTATTTCATCACTTTATTTTAAATAAAACATTTTATCGGGTATATTACCATCAAAAGGGGAAAAAATGAACTAAAATCCTTCTCTATAGAGCTTTCTACGTATTTTTTAATTTAATTTTTAATTTTTAGTTTTATTAATCCTATTTTAGAAATGTGGATATGCCTATAAAAATTTACGATCAACTACATCCACACCAAAATCCAAAAGTTTATGGAATCAACTTGGTCTAACAAATAGGATGTGATACTTCTTTTTGAGGCAAAAATAAATTACTTATTTTTTTTTAATAGTTTTCCTCATTTCCCCCTTAAAGGTGAACTTTTCGAAAAATTTAATGCATATTAATATTGTGGAAGAAATTTGCTGAATGTCAGTGAAAACTGTATCAAAATCGACCTACAAATTTTCGATTTTTGCGAGCACAAACATACGCAGTCTGAATTTTTGCATATCGACGTCGTATTTTGAAAAAGGCCTAAGCGCCAAAAATTCGAAATTTACGTTTAAATTGATTTTGGGACATAAAAACCATCTCTATCGATTCCCGCTCACGATATATCGAGAACAAAAAAAGAAAATGGTGTAAAAAACGGATATTGATGACGTAAGCACCAAATGCTAACGACTCTCAGTCGTCACCCTGGCCTTAACCAGTGATAGAATCCTTTAAAATATATTTTAATTATAATGGTTTCACCAGGTTAATATACGCATACTCTATACAATTAAGAATAATATTTAATATAAATATTAAGAATAATATTTCAAAATATATTGTGATTTGGGAAAAAATCGTTTCATGTATTTCCTGGAAAGTTTGCTAAATGGCGTTTACGACTTTTTTTAAAAACCGACGTCGCTATGTAGATATTGTCCTTATTTGAGACAGAATATAATATGTGACAATAAAACAGCTGATCTCTCCTGCAACAGCTGAGCTAAAGACTGCACCCTCCTCCTTTGTGGAATTCCTCATTGTTCAGAAGAGAGCTGAATAATGAAATTAAAAGGAGCGGTTATAGATTAGTTAGTAGCTCTGGCAGACCAAACAGCCCCATTCGAGATAATTTCCCAGCAGAGTAGAGGCAAAATCAAACAGAGAGAGAGAGAGAGAGAGAGCGAGCGAGCGAGCGATGCTAATAGAGTGAAGGAGTACTAATACAGGAGTAATTAGAGTGAGCCCCCCAAAGCAAATATTGACGGCGGTGGCGGTGCAGTGCCTCCTCGATCCTACAATGCCTGCTCCTAATAGGATAAGAGAACCAACTTCCGCCCCTCCCCCCCGAGATGGCTCTGTTTACATCCGCCCTCTCGGACCTCCATCTAAGGGCTCTTGAGGACCTTATCCTCTTCCCTTAGTGATTGCTCTCCTTTTGTATCTTTATGTTTTACAATTCCAATAAAACATTATGGCAGTCGTTTTATAAGCTCTGATATTAGAAGTTCGACACCTTATAGTTATAATATTATTATACCTGCATGCTCGATTGAATAAATATAAATAGTACCCTGGTTAGTCCATTGAAGAAGGGTATCAGTACCGTCATTAGGGTATTTTGCCATATCCCCAAAAAAATCCTCTCAGCTTACAATTAAATATAGACATCGTTTTTTTGAAAAAGACTTGGGCGCCAAAAATTCGAAATTCAGGTTTCGATTGATTTGGGGACGTAAACACCACCTCTATCGATCCCGCTTCATGATATATCAAAACAAAATCGGAAATGGTCTAAAAATTGAATATTGATGACGTAAGCACCAAATACTTCGTCACTCTGGCCTTAACCTGTGCTAGAATCCACTAAAATATATTGTAATTATAAAGGTTTTGCCAGGTTTATAAACTCCTTCTCTATACAATAAAGAATAAAAAAAATAACAAAATTGTTATTTGGAGAAAAATCGTTCTAATGACATACTCATCAGAAAGGTGATACATACTAAAAAATATATTTCACGCCAATATCAAAATCCTATTTACCAAATTTGAGATGTTTTGCATTATATTTTAATATAATTTTTGATGAAAGTCTAATATGACCTTCAAGTAAAGTACCGCTTCCGGTTTTCCAATTTAAACCAAAATCTAGTATGTTATTTAAATCAATATATAAGTTATAAATACCAAATTTGAGAAGTTTTGTAAAGTATTTTAATATAATTTTTTATGGAAATAAATTATGACCTCCAAGTAAAGTACCATTTCCGGTGATTAAGCAGTGAACAAAAAGGGAGGTTCACAACTATAATTTACAACAATCCGAAATACAAAATTTCAACATTCTACGGCTAACTGTTTTTGAGTTATGCGAAATACGAACGAAAGTTCGTACAGACGTCACGACGAAACTAGTCAAAATGGATTCAGGGATGATCAAAATGGATATTTCCGTTGAAATCTGAAAACCGAAAATTTTCGCGATTACAATACTTCCTTTACTTCGTACAAGGAAGTAAAAAATAAGTCTATTATGAACTTCAAGTAAAGTACCACTTGCGGTTATTCAATTCCAACAAAAATCTAGTATATTATTTTTATTGACATGAAAGTCTTATTTATCAAATTTGAGAATTTTCACATTAGATATTATTTTTTATATAAATCTGTTATGACCTTGAAGTAGAGTACCACTTCCGGTTGGCCAATTTAAACCAAATTATATTATGTTATTTATGTTAATATATAAATTTTAAAAACTCAATTTGAAAGTTTTGCATTATATTTTAATATCATTTTTTATGAAAATCTATTATGACTTTAAAATAAAGTATCACTTCCGGCCAGTCAATTTTTACCAAAATCTAGCATTTTATTTATATTGACATAAAAGTCTTATATACTAAATTTGAGAAATTTTTTCATTGCATTTTAATATAATTTTTTATGAAAATCTATTATGGCCTTCAAATAAAGTTCCAATTCCAGTTTGCCAATATTAACCAAATTATATTATGCTATTTATGTTGATATATAAATTTTATAAACTGAATTTGAAAGGTTTTGTATTATATTTTAATATAATTTTTTATGAAAATCTATTATGATCTTCAGGTTAAGTACCACATCCGGCGTGCCAATGTTAACCAACTTCTAGTACGTAATTTATATTAATATATAAATTTTATATACTAAATTAGAAAAGTTTTGCATTATATTTTGATATAATTTTTGATGATAATCTATTATACCTTCTAAGTAAAGTACCACTTCCGGTTATTATGTAGTGACCAAAAAGAGAAGAGCACAACTAGATGTTACAAAAATCCCAAATGTAAAATTTCGACTTTCTACAGCTAATTATTTTTGTGTTATGCGAGATACGAACGTACGTACGTAGAAATGTCAGGACGAAACTTATTGCTGTTTCGACTATTTCTTTACTGGGTTATTCAATTAATGGTTGAGCACTGTTTAGATAGAGATATTTAGCAAGAGACTAACCATCATTTTATAATTTTTTTATTTGTAAATATTATTGTTTTCCGTTTTATTTATTTATTTACTGCGTAGTCTGTAGTGGGATGACTTCAATTTGTACTAAATATAATTATTTTAAATATAACGATAAATATTATAAACAATTATATGGTTTGCCAATGGGAGGAGTGATGTCAGTGTATCTAAGTGGAATTTATTTAAATAAATTAATATCAACTCAAATAAAAAAAATCATCTATGAACCAATAGTGATTAAAAAATACATAGAAGATTTAATTCTAATAGTAAACAAGAATGAAGGTATTCAAATTTTGGAAATAATTAATAAATACAACAATAGAATTAAATTCACAATCGAAAAAGCAAATAATAATAAACTAAGATTCTTAGACATGGAGATGATCTTAAGAGAGGATAAGATTCTGACAAAATGGACCAAAAAGGAAACATGTAGATATAGAACAACAGAATATTAAATTTTTTATCTAATCATCCAAAACCGCAAATTAAAAACACTGCCACTAATTTTATAAATAGAGCTAAAAAATTAAAAGATAAAGAATTTATAAAAGAAACAAAATAAGATGTATATATATATATATATATATATATATATATATATATATATAAAATATTATTAGAAAATTTTTACCCGATAAAATTAATAAATAACAAGAGAAGGATGAGGACTGGAATGAAGAACTAATATAATTAGCAAATGTAACTAAGACAATACCAATAAAAAACAAACAAAAAGTAATCACACAATATTTTAAAGAAAATAATAATAATAAAGAAACAGAAATAAATAAAAAAAAAAAGGACAAACTATCTTCAAAATAATACAATAGAACTTATTACAAAATGTCATATATATCAGGATTAACGGAGAAAATTTTAAAAAAAATTCATCTACTGGAAGAGACTAGCCATTATTTTATAATTTTTATATATGTAAATAGTATTGTTTTCCGTTGTCTTTATTTACTGCGTAGTCTGTACTGGGATGAGTTCAATTCAGTTAAATAAAATTGAGATGTCAGCAAGAATGAAAAAGATTAATCACTAACTGCCGAGCATCAATGCAAACCAGATATTGCAAGTCTCACCAAAAAATTCTAAACAATTCCAATCAAATGCAGACTGTTCATCACCCAAAGAAAGTCAATATGTACTTACTGGAACATATTGTTTTAACAAATACTAAAACAATTAAACGATATACCATATATCGGCTTAGTTATTGTAGAAAACGATTAAATTTTCACTATGTTTTCAACGTTGAACTAGTGTCTTGTGGGATATTCCAATCAAAACAAGTAAATTTCACGTTATAAATACAAAATAATTATTTTTTTCTTTTAGAAATACTTTCTGTCTTGTGCAGAGAAAAATTTCAATTTATATTGTTTCTTTTTAAAAATATCAGTATTCGGATTTTCACTATGTTGTTTTTATTCCTATTATAACTATAGTAATATAATTAGGCCAATATCATTAAGATAAATAAAAATCATTTTAATCAATGTTGGAAGATATCCCTCAATGGGTTATTTTTTCTTTATCTTGAACCCATTAGCATATAAACAAAAAAATTCTGTTGTAAAGGTTTAAACTGTACCAGTGACCCTTTTCTTATGAATGAAAGATTACTTTAATTAATTTATTAGTAAATAAAATAGTTACTATTCCTTGAATAGTGATAAATCTAGCAAAATTAAAGAATTATTCCAACACCTAGAATGACATTATCATTTATTCACGTAATAAGCTGTAATGGACATTCTTTGCCATAGCGACTTTATAAAATAGGTACTTACTTGAGTTCTATAATGACTTGATTACTCTTTATATAATTCAAGACTACAAGATTGACACTGGGCACTTCGCAGGATGGACGCCTTCAGGAACGAGAAGATCGCTCTGCGACTTCTTGGTATCACATTTCCCAAGGACCTCTCTTCGTCCTTGCTGAAGACCCTCGTCACCCTCTACTTCTGGGCCCAGATCATGGCAGAGGGCTATTGGTCCTACCTCTACTTCAGAGGGGCCTACCTCTACCTACCCGACCACTTCCTCATGAGGATGGTGGGTATTTCTGCAGGCATATCCGTGTCTGGTACTATTGCCAAGCTCATCACCTTCAAGCTCAACTCTGGTCTACTCCAGGAACTGTTCCAGGAACTAGGCGGCTTCCAGGCGAACACGGACCGAGGTAAGGTGGCAGTAGGTATAGTAGTTCTATCAGAGCCATTGCTAAAACTATACAGTGGTTTTTATCCAAATTGACATATTATTAAACAATAGAACATATTAATAATTAATGTAAAAATTTGATTGAAAATATAAAAAAAAAAATTGAATGACCATGATTACTCTAATATTAAATTATACAGTCGAACCTCTATAAATCGAACAGAAAGGTTTGTTGAAAAAAAAATCGATGTATGGAAACTTCAATATATAGAAATATTTTTATATATATGTTTACAATGTTTACTGTATGTTTACAATAATTTACTTAATATCATGCAATATAAAAAGATCGGTTTAAATATAGAAAGAATATTTATATATATATATCTATATATATATATATATATATATATATATATATATATATATATATATATATATATATATATATATATTAATATTTTAACTATATCGATTTCAAAAAGGTTTATGATTCCATTGGGCGCCAGAGGCTGTTTAATATTTTGATTGTGTTGGGAACATCAAAGAAATTAATAAATAAAGTAGGAGGTGCATGATCGAAACATTCAATTAAGTTAGAATCGCTAATTATTTTTTCGCCAATTTTGAGGCTCGCTCGGGGTTAAAACAAGCTGATTCCCTTTCACCTGTCCTATTTAATTAAGCACTAGAGTATGCCATTAAATATCCGTGCTTGGGTATACAGATGATTTAATATTCCTTAGTGAAGACACGGAAATTATAAAACTAAATACAACGACTTGGAAGAAAGGCAGTAAAGAATTTGGGCTCGCCGTAAATACGAATAAGACGAAATATATGGTTAGCAGCAGAAACCGTGATATATAGTTAGGTGATATGGATGTACGATATAGATATATTTAGTGATATAGATATAAGATGATGTAGATATAAAATGATATAGATATAAGATATATATATATATATATATATATATATATATATATATATATATATATATATATATAAATCGGCCGGGGTGGCCGAGCGGGCTAAGGCGCTTGCAATATATTTTTACTGTAGTCCGTGTAAATAACGCATTATTTTAATTTCAATTAATTTTTACATTGTTATTATTTTTATTAGTCACTTGTTAACAATTTTAACATCAATATAATTCTTTATTAAACTTACAATATCATAATTAATAATGTTCATATATTTTATCATATCATGTATAATGTACTTTATTGTTTCATGCAATTCATAATCTTTCCTTCACTCTTTTCACTTAAATTTACTTTTTCATGTGTTACAATATATATTGCCATATTTTTCTATTTATACTTCATATATTTTTATCTTGCTTGTAATTTCAACCTCTATCCTTTTCAATATTGTTATTTTTTTTTTCTTTTAGCCCTGATGATGGCCTAAACTTAGGCCGAAACGTTGGCACAAAATAAATAAGCCTTTGACCGCACCCCCTACTAACTTCGTTAAACAAACTACCCTCCTTGTGGCTTGTAGGACAGGCAGTAATAGCAACAAGAAGGTTGAAATGGGTTTGTAGTGTTGTGAGACTTAATAACGATCGTTATATTCCTGAAAAGTTAATTGGCTCAGAACAGAAGGATGAAACTCCGAGATGTTGACCAAGGCGTAGTTGGGAGGATTGTGTTAAGGTTGACCATGTGGATTTGGGTTTGGGAGGAGGCCAATGAAAGTAGGTATATAGGGATGTTGAAAAAATATAACAATATGTAATCCGATATATCGATTTTAAAATTTGAGTATCGAAAACCGATATTTATTCAAAGAAGAAACAAATATAAATTTTTTTAAAAATCTACAACGGCGGCGAGTTTGACAAACAAAGAACCATAAAAAGAACTTGTGGTGTGATGTGTGCGGATTACTGTTTATAGTGGTTGTGTTCTAGGGATGGGATGTCCAAAAAAAATATATCGATATATCGCTATTAGTTAACAATATCGATATCTTGATAATATCGGCAGAAAAATATAGTTAATATTTTCATTTATAAAAAAAAAGTCTAAACGAATTGGAGGAATATTAGGAGATAACCTGTTTCTTAATATTTTAATTCTGCAAGAGTTGAACTTAATGAAAACGATATCTTAATTGTAGCCGCAGATATTATGATAATAATATCTTAATGATATCAGCAGAGAAATATCGACATTTTTTTCGATATTCATACCCTACCTTTTGAGTTAAGAAATTGAGATTTTATTGAAATAATTTTGCTTTTGAATAGAAAGAAAAAGTAATGTTATTTTAACATTCGCAAGAGGTAAGGGAAAAGATCAAATCCAAAAAATATTTATTTTAAAATGTAAGAAATTTTAGATTTCGTCCTATCCACCAAATTGTAATTGTAACATCTCTGGCCCAACTTTCAATTCAATGTTAGCACTTCACCCCTTCTTTTAAACGTCAAACTAACGATATTTTTATTGATATATCGATCTGTTATTGCGATATAGTTGAAAAACTATCGATATGATCTATAGAGATTAAAATATTAAAAAAATATCGAGGCTTGACTTATCGAAACGAAATTTTTCGGTGCATTTTTGCGATATTTACATCCCTAGAGGAATGTAGGTGGTGCCTGGTGGTATCGGGATCGAACCTTAGGGTTCGCTAAGGTGTATATTATTATTAAAATGTTATTAATGCTAGGTAAACTGGTGAAAAAGGTGACCATCCTGTACGAGTCCGCCGTGGCAGCCATCTTGGTCACCCACAACTACGGCTACTTCATCAACTCCACCCCGACCCGATCTACTCCTTACTACAGCCAGTTCCAGACTGGACCATACGAAGAGGTCGCCCTCGACTACTGGTTCACCCTCTACTGCGTCTTCGTCACCCTCACCGGCAACGTGATAGGGGACACGGTGTTCCTCCTCATCATCAACCAGATCTGCCATCGGCTCCTTCTGCTCTCGAACACGGTGTCAGTCATCGGCAAGGAAGGAGATTCGCCGGTGGAGGCGATGGATATGCGAGGTGTGAAGTCGGACAAGGAGATCATACAGATGTGTGTTACAGAGCACAATACTTTACTGAAGTACGCTACAGTATTTTCATAATTATACACACACAAATACTTATTACTAGACTGCTACAAAAGTCCTTGTGCATGAACAAACCCTTAATTTCAACTCTCATAATTATCCTATAAGAATGCTTTTGTTCCTACTATTTATATCAATGTTTACTTGACTAATCCTTTTTTTAAACGAAAGTGAAATATCAGAAGAAAAAATCATGATTCACAGCCTTTTGAAAAATTACTGGAAAAAAGGTTTAAGCGCAAAGGCAGCCGCCGAAGAAATTTATGCCATAAGGAGGAGAGCCACTTACCCATCTAAATACTGCCGCACAACTCAGATCAGGTCGTTGATGATGACGTTCTTCTTGAATGTGTGAACCAGGACCCACCTGCAACTAATCGTGATTTATCGGCAGTAGTAGGGACTCAAACCTTTACTGTGAACAACTAGACAGAGTTTAAGCAGTTTTGAGTGCAAAGTACCCCGCTTTGATCAACAGGAACTATGCCATTTTGCAACACGACAATGCTCCTGTACATCGTTCTCAGTTTGACCGAGGAAAAATTTTCGGAACTGCAAGGAGTAAACGTTTTGACTCATCCTGCGTATAGCCCAGATATTGCACCATCAGATTATACTTTGTTTAGATCAATGGCTCATTTCTCAAAAGGTCGGATCTTTGATAATTATCAGGACATAAAAAGTGGATGTGAAGAGTTCAAAACCAAAGGAGTGGTACCGGTATTAAATCCAATTACTGGTAGAAAGATGGGAGAAAGTAGTTAAAAGCAATAGACTTTACTTTAAAGAGTACTATTTAATAATTTTAAAAATATGTAATCTGAAATAAAGCGATACTAATGCACAAGGACTTTTGTAACAACCTAGTATATAACATTGACATTATTAATAAATATAAAATGTACATACTATAACAATACACAATTGTGTTGCTACCACGTTTATGTACGATGAAAAATCGATTTTTTCAGATTTTATGCTTTAATTAATTTACCAGAAGCATATTTGCAAAATAAATTCTCATAAACACAAATCTAGGACTATTAGAAGTAAAAAGGGGCAGAGATAAAAAAATTATTCGGTTTTGGAAGTTAAAATTAGGATGTGAAGGTTTTTTTTTGGTCTCCTGAAAAGTACCTATATTTAAATTAGTTACCTAATATATAATAACATATAATTATATAATAATATAAGAGGCATTTAATATTTTAAAACCTTATTTTACAATTAATTACGCAATATTAAAAGTAAATAATTTATTTGAAAACTTCTTCAATGAAATAAAAAAATCTGAAGATTTTTATTGTCAATCGTATTGATTAAATTTCATTTCAAGCTAAACCTTTGTAATGCCAAAATATACTAAACAGTTTAATGCATACAATCAAAAATTGTAAAAAAAAAAAAAAAAAAAAAAAAGAACTTAATCAATTCCCACACTATAAAATAGAACATAAAAGAATTCGATAGAAATGAAAATTCTTATACACTTCGAATAATTAAATAAAATTAAGAATACAAAAATAATAAATAAGTGTAAATTTATTTATCATTCAGGATAATTGATGGATAAATGGATTGCAGAAAGTTCAGAATTATATTTTCGAACAACACTGCAATGCCTCTCTTGTCAATCCCTGAAGCACTTGAGCTAGACTTACCATGATAATGCCCACCGTAGCGGTTGGCAGCTCTTTCCAACCGTTACCGCTTGTATATTTCGTTGAAACTGTTCACAGTAGCGGCCAACTCCTCTCACACTAAACATTCTAGTTTAAAATATTGTTAAATAAAAATTTCAGGCTTAAATTTAATCGTTTTTATTTGTATCATAAGGCTAGAAATATACAGGGAAGATGACATATTTAATCATCATATGCCATTTTTCCTGGTTCAGTAATGAGGTTATGTTACGTCAGTATACAATGCTAATCTCTATGAATCAATAAACTACATATTAATTCCCAACTTCTACAGAATGTTGGCTTCTTGTCGAATTTTTAATAGAAGAATTGAATGTGTATTTTCGATTTTTAAGTTATTACTATGAACAGTAATGGCTCTTATTCGTGCAATCGTCTCATTAATAAATACCCTATACTTGTAATTAAATTACATCAGTGCTATAATTAAAAAATACAATGTTTTCAATGTTTGAATATTTGAATATATATTTACGATGAAAATATCTTTTTCTTAATTTCTTAATTTTTTCAATGTTAATTTGATTTATATTTGAATCTCATTTTTAAAGAGAAATTTTGTAATCAGTATACGATTTAAAATGTAATTAATATTGTTGTTTGTTCGATCGGGCGAAATTGATTGGATATAGTTTTGCTTAAATTAAAAAAAAAAAAAAAAATTAATTTTGTCTCACATGATGAAAATAAAAAATAAAATAAAGGTAACGTAGGAACCGTTGGGACGTGAGCGTTATCATGAAAACTCTGCTTCGACATGTTAACGTAATCTAGAACCGTCGTACTGCCGACCGTCAGAATCTGAAGCTGTCAGGACGCAGCAGTATGGACATGACGTCATACCTGCGCTGCCGAGTAGTGTCAACGTGATATGCCTCATTATCTTTCCTTTAAGCAGTAGTCAACAGCCAGCAGTCACTACCATACGGTGGGCAGTACCAGCGAACGTTTACCTTTAGATATAGTCCTCCGCAGCCTTCATTTATCCTGTAGGAAGGGATGCACTCTTCCTTTATGTCCTTTCCCCTTTCCACTTCCCGCTCCTCCCGCTTGATCGAACTCGTTATTCAGAGTAGGATTCGAATCAGTGCCGTTCTTCCAATCTTAGGAAACGCGACGATATCAGCATATCAAGCGAATCCGTTCGTATCGACACAATAAACCTCGTCCAACCAGATAAAGTTCTCTTTCTGGCAACGCTAAATGTTTTCAGGATTTTTCTTTCGTTCTCGGGGTTTTTATGAAGAGATAGAATTATGAAGACTTATTCTTTGAAAAAAATTGTAATAAAAATCAAAGATAAATAGAAACTATGATTTAATTATTTGTAAAAGACAACTTCCCATTGACATTTAACTTTATATTTAAAAAAACATTTTTATAATATTGTTATCGACGTTTCGAAGTCCTTCTTCATCTTCAGGGTGTTTATTTTCTACAACACAATATAAAACTGTTACAACGAATAAATATTCATAACCTTAATTTACAACATATTTTATTACTTATTAAAATTTCATATTACCTTTAAATACAGAGTGCTCTCCCAATGTCCTCGCTATGTCAAAGATTTCATTTCGTTAATAATTACTTGTTAATTATAAAATATTCTGGGAAGTGACTCTACTTTCATATCCATGTCACACTATATTATCACTGAAATGAATTTCATGCATTTATTGTCATATGCCTCTTCAAACTTATTATTACTATGTTCGTTATACAAATTTTTAAATCAATATAACTGTTTGTTAAATTTTAAATTATGAATTATTTTATATTTAGTTTATTTATTATGTCTGCATAATGGCTTTTTAAATTAACAGTATCTGTCTTAAAATTAACTACTTTTTGTAATGTATATTGCTTTCATTGTTTTTCTGTTTTTTGTATTTTTTTTCAATTTCTAATATTTCGGGATTATCAAAATTAAATACTTAATAAAATTTGATTGGCCAAAGCAGTGATATTTTTATTTTTACTTATGTGCTGCTTAATTCTGAAATGTAACTTTTTAGATGTTTCTCTTATGTACGTCATCTTGCAATCGCTGCAATTTATTTTATCCTCTACTTTCTTTCTGTCTATCCTGAAGACGAAGAATGACTTCAAAAAGTCGATGACAATGTTATAAAAATATTTTTTTCAATTATAAATTATAAACGCCAATGGGAAGTTGTCTTTCACAAATAATTAAATCATAATTTATTAATCTTCCCTAATAATTGGAAATTATTTAGTAAAGAAATAGAAACATTTCCCACCTCCTAATATACTAGCATATATTATATTATTGTAAGGATGAATAACACTTTTTATTTCCATACAAAAAAAATCTTCAAAATAATTTTTATTTTATTTGTAAATATTATTATTAAGCTAATATTATTTATTATATGTTTAAAATATGATTTAGGTTTAAGAATCAACTTGAGGAGGTTTATAATTATATAATCGTGATTCAGCTTGCTTATTCCTTTTCAACAATTTGTCTAACACTCTTCGTTGTTTCTCAGGTAGGAAGCGTCATAATATATATATATATATATATATATATATATATATATATATATATATATATATATATATATATATATATATATTTTTAATAAGTTAATGTCACTTGAGTATATAATATTATGTTTTTTAGGAAGCCAATGTATTCGAAGCCTTGTCAGAGATGTTACCGCAGACAATATCTCTATTTCTAGAAATCTTTCTCTACTGCTGGGCTGGCCAAATGATAAACAATCATGTAAGTATGATTAATTATCATTGAACATTGCATAAATATATATATATATATATATATATATATATATATATATACATATATGTACATATATTTATATTTATATATACACATTATTGTCCACCGAATGTGGGACGTCTGGTCACTTTAATTTTAATCACTTGTAAAGATATAATAAACATAATATTTATTTATTCCACATTGGTTTGATAAAAACTATGGGAAACAGGTTGTGATTAACAATAGCTGTATAAACATAATTAAATATAATGACCAAAACAGATAATAATATCTGTATTTTTAAAAGGTCACAACTCACAAAAATACGAAATAAACTTTAAAATATTTTTCAGTCTCATTTCTTTCAGATATATTCTAGGAACATGGTAAAAATGAAAATAAATTTTTCTAAACGGCTATATAATTTCACGTTTTCATTTTTTTTTTTTTCTTAAAAACTGATTTTATTAGCAAATAACGCTTTCACGCATTTATTTTTTTATTTTTAAACAAGAGTTGTGGCCATGACAATTATAGAAAAGTCAGAAATGTGCGGAAAAATATAAGATAAGCTTTTTAGTTTCTAAAACGTTCTTAGTGAGTCGAACCCACACAAAATATCTTAAAACACTAAGAAACTAAAAAGTATGCTAAATTTCATCACTAATAAATATCTAGGGTTTGGTAAATTATTTGCCACTTCTATAATTTTGTTTTTATTGAAAAAAAGTTTCGTATGTTATACATTCCAGTTCTAAAAATACACAAAAATTCAAAAATACGCAATTAATTATAAAGTTTTATATTATTATACATATTAAATTCATAAATGTCGTCAAAATACATATACATACTTAAAGTACATATATATATATTAAATTAAATGCAATATAAATCAGTATTATAAAACATTTATGAATTATGAATTTAATTAAGACAAGAAATCAAATACATGTTGGTACTCACCAAGGTTTAAATGGATTATATCAAACAGAAAAGACATACTCTACTTAAACCTCGGTGAGTACCAACATATATTTGATTTTTTGTCTTAATTAAATTCATAATTCATAAATGTTTTATAATACTAATTTATATTACATTTAATTTAAAATGTATAATAATACAAAACTGTATTTTGAATTGCTTATTTTTGAATTTCTGTGTGTTTTTATGACTAAAGATGAATGTATAACATTCGAAAATAGTTTTCAATAAAACAAATTTATAGAAGTGGCAAATAATTTATCAATCCCTAATTAGATTGATCCTTCTATACAATCATGCGGATGTCAACTGACTAATAACTAAAAATTATATAGGCAGAAGCGTCTAAAAAAAAACATGTTTTTTATTTCTAAAATGCTTGTATGACTTTAAATCCATAGCAGTTATACAAAATGCATATTTTTGAAGTCATTTGGTTCTGCCGGAATAATAGACACGAGGTGTTTGTCGTTTTTCGAGCGAACAAATCGCTATCGCTTTTCGCTTTTCTATGTATATATATACATATATATATATATATATATATATATATATATATATATATATATATATATATATATATATATATACACATATGAAATTAGTTAATTAGTTATATAATATTGATATTAATCATAGGTTTATTTTCCTAATGTTTAATATGACAAAATTTCTCAAAATATATAAATGTTAATTAGGCTAAAATTAAGCAAACTTATTTAACTTTATAACAATACCAAACTTAATATCGTTTGTCTTTTGAGAAATTATACTAAATAATTCCTGTTGATTTTAAATAAAAATTTATAAAAAATATCTCCTCCGGGCCGGATTTGAACCAGCGACCTATGGATAACTGCCTACTTTCACCAACTACAGTCCACCGCTCTACCAACTGAGCTACCAGAGGTTTCTGACCCCATGATTGGATTAGCTCCATTTAAGCATGTGATAACTCCTCAAGTATATAGATTATTAGATAGAAATTTTTTTTTATAAAAGTTACCTAAATTGCATTCAATTATACCGCAACGATATACATTTGATCATTGGGATGGAACAGAATAATTCTTCACTTTAATACCAAACAATCCTATCCACATAAACATAGCTAGTAAATAATGTAATGCAGAAGAGAGAAAGTTCCTAATAAGTCTCATATATCTCTGTTTTTGCTCTTCTATATTATTATATCATGACGAATTTTTTTTCTTTTTATTATTTGATTTATTTTTATGATATTTTGTATAATTTTGGTTGTAAAAATATGTGTATTTTATGTTTTTTTGATGATTAGATGTTTGCAAGCCATCGATAAGACCTGTCTTCAAGGATTGCACCAAAAGAAAATAACCGAATTTTTTTCAAATTTTAACTATATCGTTTGCTTGCCCATTCATATTAATACAATTTTGTTAATACAATTTCCTATTTTTACCATCGATTATTGGAAATCTCGATAATTCATATTTACCCTTCGAAACTTTGACCTTAAGAATTATCGGGATTCAACTGTATTTTATTTCAAGTAACAATTTCCTTTATTCGGTAAAACTCCAGAATCGTAACCATGGGGGAGGTCTAGATTTTTAAGATCAGTCAGTACCTAAAAATCTAGATGTCCGCCATGTTGGGGTCACGATTTTGGAGTTTTACCAGTAAATATAACAATAAACAATATTTAATTACCAAACAATAATTAGTAGATAAGATTTACATACAAATAATGTTAATTAATCCTATGTAAAGACAAATCGATAATAATATAAATGATGATTGTACTGAGATGTATATCAAATGAATCACATGCTTTTAGATAGATGTTTTGAGAATTCAAAATATAGTCGGAAGCGTTATAAGTTAATTAACCTTTAAAGTTAGTTAACCTTTCCTAACTGTTGTCATGTAGCCTCAATTTTCTTTCAGTATGCGTGTGGGTGTGAGATGTGGTGTATTTTGTTCCTGATGTATATGTTTGTTTTTTGTTTACTTTTTTTTTTCTCGTTCTGTCCTGATGTCCGACTCAGCGAAATTTCGATAGGCTAGTTGCTTTCCGTTATTTTTGGGACACTAGGCTTCGACTTTGGAACTTCTCATTTATATCCTAACAATTATTTCTTGTCTCTTTTTGAGCTTTTGCTCTTATATATTAAGAATATGTAAATGTAAATGCTTATATATGTTTTCAGTTCGAAGAATTGCGACTAGCAGTGTACAGCTGCGAATGGTACGACAGTAATAGAGACGAAGATCGCACCTCTGTCTTGATCATGCAGACTTTCACGACAGTACCTGTCGAAGTCACGGCAGTGTCTGTCTTCCATCTCAACTTTCAACTTTACGAAACGGTTAAAAAACTTAACAAGTAGTATTTAACAACTAAATTCTATGAATTTATATTTTTTTAAAAAAGCTATCAAACTTTTACCAATTCGAAATAATTTTTTTTTTTTTGTTCCAGATCTGCAGAGAAGCCTTCACATATTATACAATCATGTCGCAGCTGCTTGGTCAAAATTGAGAAAATCTTAAATTACGAGTAGTCAATTATAGAAATAAAATATCATTAAAAAAAAAAAAATGGTTATTAAATTTTACCTTCACCATAACAGATGCCAATGAATTCTGTCTAAATTCTCCTTCTAAAGTTTTTATTAAAAGATTTTATATTTGTAATAATTTCCATCCATACATTATTTTTTCAAGAAACTTTTTATTACTTGATGTTTCTGTTTTATTATTAGTTTAAAAAACAAGACAAAAAAATACTATTGTTTTAAAATGATGTTTACGGCCATTATTTAGAAACAAATAAAACGTTATCTAATTATGTACCTAACGTTATTGAAATATATGGATACATTCATAATTAATATACATGTACCACTAAAACCCGTACTTGGGTAAGGACCGTACTGTTACTAAGCCAACGGTTGTGCAAGCAGGTGATTCGGCAAATATCACGCTCAACCGACAGATTATTCCCAGAATTAAGGGTACCCACTATACAGAGGCTGAGTACCAGGAGGGTCTCCCGATCCTACAGGGCTGATCTACGTCTGATAAATAATTATCTGCCACAGCCGGTCTCGAACCAGAGATGGAAACAGAACAAATAATTACACCGGTCGACAAGGTTTTCTTCACAAGAAATCTGATTATTGACTCTAGTGCATTTTTTCATCCTGAATTCAAATATATAATCAGAATTTTTCCATCAGGTATAGTTTTTCAGTGTCAGCCTTTTTTAAAATCTAATTTTAGCGTTCTCTTTGGCCTGTCACAGGTACTTTTTAATGTAACCTTCCTTTCTGTTATAGGAACCTTTAATATAACCTCCCTTTCTGTTATAGGAACCTTTAATATAACCTTCCTTTCTGTTATAGGAACCTTTAATATAACCTTCCTTTCTGTTATAGGAACCTTTAATATAACCTTCCTTTCTGTTATAGGAACCTTCAATATAAGCTTTCTTTCTGTTATAGGAACCTTTAATATAACCTTCCTTTTTGTTTAGAAGTGAATTGTGTATGTTGTGTTGCAGTGTTTTGTTGTTTCATCATGCCAAGAAAGTGTGAAAATCATGCAGTTAATTTCGCCGTCGTTTTCTGAAAGCTTAAGCGCCATTTGGCAAACTTTACAGGGAACACATACAAGCCAGTATTTAGTGCTTACTTCATCAATATTCGATTTTTAGACCATTTTCAACTTGTTTTTTTATACACCGTGAGCGAGAATCGAATGAAGTGGTGTTTACGCCTCATAATCACTTGAGATCTAAAATTTTTGACGCTTAAGCCTTTTTTGAAAAAACGATCTAGATTTCTCCTATTCTGCTGACCCTCAATTCTCAGGGGCAAGATTTTACGCCACTCGAACATTACTTTTTATGTCAAATTAGTGATTTTTATAAGAGCTGGTTCCCAAATATATACTGTGCTTCGTGTGTAGCTTTTTTTGTTTAACAAGTATTAAAGGAATTACATCTAGAAGGATCAATCTAATTAGAGATTGATAAATTATTTGCCACTTCTATAATTTTGTTTTTATTGAAAACTAGTTTCGAATGTTATAATATAATCTACTTAAAACTTGAACTGAAGGTGAATGTAAAACATTCGAAACTAATTTTCAATAAAAACAAAATTATAGAAGTGGCAAATAATTTTGTTTTTATTGAAAGCTAAGTTCGAATGTTATACATTCATCATCAGTTTTAAAAACATACAAAAATTAAAAAATAAGTAATTCAAAATACAGTTTGGTATATTTTGTATATGGCTAAATTGAACTTAATTTAGTATGTAGAATAATACCTAACTGTATTTTGAATTGCTGATTTTTTATTTTTTATGTGTTTTTAGAACTGAAGATGAATGTATAACATTCGAAACTAGTTTTCTGTATAAACAAAATTATAGAAGTGGCAAATAATTTATCAATCCGTAATTAGATTGATTGTTCTACACCATCATGCGGGCGTCAACTGATGTGCAGATATGTATCCGAACTTGCCATCTGAAATGATACCTGTCTTACACAATGAAAGGTTCCCTGTGCCAGTATATGCAGGCATGACCTTAAGCGATGTCTGATTCTGACCTAGCTTAGACTGAAAATACTTCAGACGGATATACAAATGATCCTACATATGAAGCCAACAACTGTTCATCCGAACCATACTTTCTCAATCAACAAGACCTTAATAACCTTATTCGGGATTTAAACCTGTCTAAACAGCAAGCTGAAGTTTTAACTTCCAGACTCAAAGGCTGGAATCTCAGATTTCAACGGAAATATCCATTTTGACCATCCCTGAATTCATTTTAAATAATTTCGTCGTGAGGTCTGTAAGTACGTTCGTACTTGCGTTTCTAGCATAACTCAAAAATGGTTAGCCGTAGAGAGTTGAAATTTTGTACTTATGATTGCAGTAAAGTCTAGTTGTAAACTTCCCTTTTTGGTCACTGCTGGATCACCGGAAGTGGTACTTTACTTAAAGGTCATAATTGATTTCAATAATAAATTATACTAAAATTTTTTTGTTAAAAATTCACAAATTTATTATTTATGACTTATATATTGATTTAAATAACATACTAGATTTTGGTCTAAATTGGGAAAGCGTTACTTTACTTGAAGGTCGTAATACACTTTCATCAATAATCACTTCAAAATATAACGTAAAATATATCAAAAATTTGGTAAATAGGATTTCTATATCAATATGAATGTATTTACTAGATTTTGGTTGAAATTAGTGAGCCGAAAAGGGTATTTTACTTGAAGGCCATAATAACGTTACATCAAAAATTATATTTAAATTAAATACAGAGATCATATGTATCGGTAATAAAGGTTACAAACGTGATTTTTTTCACTCCAATTAAACATTTTTATTATTTGTTTTAAGTGTTAAAATTTAAGATTTAAGTTAAGTGGGTTCTTCAGCTACATTGATTAATATACCACATCTTATGCTCAAAGTTTTAGTCAAATATGTTTATATTTATTAGATTATAATAAAACATAATTACAAATGGTAATGAGTATACATATACGAAATAACCATACATTCAACTTGAAACTTTCTAATATTCTTATATAATATACAAAAATATAAGAGTATAATTTACTAAAATATACAGATTAATAATTTAATTACATTTATAAATCTAATTACAAATAAAAATGCATTACTATAATAATAACATCAAATTATTATTTTATATTCGATAAATTCTAAATTATCAATATTTTAAAAAATAAAAATTCTTTTAATATATTCTGCTCCTTTGCTGAGGCGAGCAAGT
Source organism: Rhaphigaster nebulosa (assembly GCA_948150685.1). Taxonomy (NCBI): domain Eukaryota; kingdom Metazoa; phylum Arthropoda; class Insecta; order Hemiptera; family Pentatomidae; genus Rhaphigaster; species Rhaphigaster nebulosa. The sequence goes on along the minus strand of OX411311.1, from coordinate 129,676,488 downwards.
ACTTCATTTAATGATCTATATTCATTTAATTCTTTATATGAATTATTCCGACTACAAAATTAATTTTATAATTTTCTCACGACGTTTATAAAATTATCTGATTCACCATAAAAAATGGAATATTATTACACTGTTTCTTATCCATCATTAAGGATACCGTATTTCTTAAATACTTCTAATTATTATTTAATTAATTATTTATAATTCAGTTAAAATTAATTATTTTCTTGCATATAACAAATTATTTGTTTTTCAAAACTTTAAATAATTCAATTATCAACATGTTTTCATGCTTTTTATATTATTTCGATTGTAATAACCTTATCGCAATTTAATTTATAAATTATATCGTATTCACACTGCTATTCAAACACTTTAAATTCTTAAATGATTCAATTATAATGATTTTATCAACTTAAATCAATGATTAAATAGTATAAAATAAAACAAAAATTTCTTAAAATTAATAAAGCTAAATTTTAAGGCTTACACTTATCGAATTCTTCTTACGGGTACTTGATGTCAGTAAGTTCAGAAGAGATGTAGACAAATACTTGATGGGTCAGTGGGTCTGTCCAAAGTGTAGAATTTCAAGCGAGTATACATTACGTAAGTGGGCCGGTTTGCAAATAAAACTTGAGAGTAATGGAGAATTTGCAAGTCCTTCTAAGTTCTTCTGAAACAGCAGAAGTACAGGTGAAATGTAGGTGGATGCTATCCCTGTTCGGGCGCCAATTAACAAAGTCGATCCTTGCAAGTCTTAAAAAATACTTTATTAAAAAAGTTACAGAATTAAATCATATAAAACAGTGAGCTATTGACAGTGTTAACTTACAGTGCATCACCATTAGAATTAAACTAACAATTACACTTAAAGCTAACAAAGTAAGGGTTTACTGTCACACACTCTAATTGATCTGTTCATTTGAGATAGATTTTGTACATACAAAAGGGGAGGATATTTAGGATGTTTAGGGATATAACATTTGTTAGGTGCTGATAAGTAGGAAGCAAAACGATAACTTCCTGGGTTATAAGCCCTATTTAATAACTAATACTTCCTGGGTCAAAGCCATGTGATAACTATTCGTACGTATCTCGCATAACTCGAAAACGGTTAGCCGTAGAAAGTATAAATTTTGTATTTAGGATTATTATAAAATCTAGTTGTAAACCTCCCTTTTTGGTCAATACTTGATCGCCGGAACTGGTACTTTATTTGAAGGTCATTATTGATTTTCATCAAAAATTCTATTAAAATGTAAGCCAAAACTTCTGAAATTTGGCATTTGGCTTTCATAACCATATAAATAATAAAGTAGATTTTGGTTTAAATTGAAGAGCCGAAATATAAACTATATGATCTCCGTATTAAATGTCGATATACCTTCTGATGTAAGTGTATTATGACCTTCAAATAAAGAACTCCTATTGGCTCTTCAGTTTCAACCAAAATTATATTATATTACTTATATCGATATAAAAGTCTAATTTAGCAAATTTGAGATGTTTTACGTTATATTTTGATATAATTTTTGATAAAAGTCTAATATAGTCTTCAAGTAGAGTATCACTTCCGGTTTTCCAATTTTAACCAAAATTTATTATGCTGTTTATATTATTATGTAAGTCTTAAATATCAAATTTGAGAAGTTTTGCATTACATTTTTTTATAATTTTTGATGAAAATTAATAATGACCTTCAAGTAAAGTACCACTTCCGGCAATCATGCCAAAAAGTAAGTTCACAACTAGGTTTTACAACAATCCTAAATACAAAATTTCAACTTTCTACGGCTAACCGTTTTTGAGTTATGCGAGATACGAACGTACGTACGAAAAGACGCCACGACGAAACTAGTCAAAATGGATTCAGGGATGGTCAAAATGGATATTTCCGTTGAAATCTGAAAACCGAGAATTTTCGCGATTACAATACTTCCTTGTTACTGCGTACAAGGAAGTAAAAATGTGTGTAAATAAGTTTCTATATGAAACATAATTGCCAGTTAGAAAATTTACTGTCGTTTTGACCCAGTTCTTTGAAAACGTCTTCATTTAATGAGATTGAACAATTTATTATAGATAATTATTTTAAAGTTTATTTTATATTTTAGGAGATTAATAACTTAAAAAAATACGGGTTATTATTATTTGTATTGCTATTGTATTTAATCATGTTTTTGCAGCGATTGTTTGTTGCGATGTTTTGTTTTTTTCATCTGATTAAAACCGGTTTGTGGGGGGCTCCTCCCCATTCCTATTTAAATAAAATATCTATTAATCAGTTGACATCCTCATGATAGTATAGAAGGATCAATCTAATTAGGGATTGACAAATTATTTGCCACTTCTATAATTTTGTTTTTATTGAAAACTAGTTTCAAATGTTATACATTTATCTACAGTTCTAAAAAAATAAGCAATTCAAAATACAGTTTGGTATTATTAAACATATTAAATTAAATGTAATATTAATTAGTATTACAAAGCATTTATGAATTATGAATTTAATTAAGACAAGAGATCAAATGCATGTTAGTACTCACCAAGGTTTAATTAGATTATAACAAACCGAAAAGGTTGCATTGGTTTGTTCTCGCACTGAACTAGTAATGGAAATGACTGTTATGGAAGAAAGGTAAATGGTAATGTTTAGGGGTCGGATTTTTTTCCCGTGATTCCGTTGAGTAATTGTTTTTTCTGTTATAGATAGGATTAAATTTAAGATTAGACTATTGGAGATATTTATTTGGTCATTTAAGCAAAAATCTGGATTGGATTTGAAGGATTTTATTATTTCAAGTGCTTCATATATATTTAATTTGAGGCTGTTTTCTACGTGATGTATTAATTTAACTCCTGAGTCTTTGATGAATTTATATTTTTTTTCATTTAAATGAATTGCAAAGTTGGAATTCTCTTTCTTACTATTATATACACATATCATATTATTTTTGAATTTTTGTGTTTTTAGAATTGAAAATGAATGAATAACGTTTGAAACTAGTTTTCAATAGAAATAAAATTATAGAAGTGGCAAATAATTTATCAATCCCTAAATAAAATATCTAATATTTTAGGTAATATTGTAAATCTTATTCGGTTTAATGGCTGTGGCTATATTATATATATAGTATATATATTTTTTTTCTTCTTGTCTATTCTATAGGTATGAGTTAAAGTAGACTTATTTTATTTTTGCGTAACTTAAATTTTCCTTATCAGGCTTTTATTTATTTTGTTATTTTTCAATCTATCTATCTATGCAATTTCGTTGTGATGTATATATTTTCAAATTATTTTATCTGTATATTTATACTTTTGTTTATTTATTTATTCTAATATGTTTATTTTAATTTTTTATTTCTATTGATATTAATTTTTATTTTATTTTCAATTTGTATATATGTTATGAATAAAAACTTAGAGCTCTAATACTTATTGCTGTTAATTGTGGCAGATTGTATTGTATCGTTATTCAATAAATCTGTTATACGTACAAATTTTTTTTTTTTACTCTTTGAAATTATTGATTTTTAACTGAAAATGATTCTTATATCATTAATAAATGTTTACATTAGAAACAATCTTCTAAAAGACATGGACGCTATTCAATATTGATACACAACTGTGTCAACTGACTGAAAACGAAAGAAAATACTGATCTAATGACCATAATTTGCCCCGAAAACCGAAGAGACTACGCTGTTTACAGAACAAAATGGCCCTATTTAACACCAATTTGTACCGCGAGAGTAAACAGAAGCAAAAAAAAAAGCTATAATACCGAGGCTAGAAAGAAGCCATCATTGCGAAGATGAAGTTCAACGCGTTCAGAAAGCACACGATCTGCATGGCAATACTGGGAGTACGTCCTCCTGGGGGAGTCAGGTGGAAATGGCTAGGCGTACTCCTAGATATCTACCTGGTCGTGCAGCTATTCTGCATCGCCATCTGGGGGTACCTCTTCTTCCAGGGTGCCTTCCTCTACCTTCCTGACGCTTTCATGGACAGAATCGTCGGAGTTTCCGCGGCTGTTTCCGTCCTCGGTTCCTTGGCGAAGTTGATCACCTTCAGGAGAAAGGGTCACGTGCTGAAGGATCTCTTCGATCAGCTGGGAGGATTCCCTGTCAATACTAAGCGTGGTACTTGAAAATAAAATTATCTTATAATATCTTAAGGATTCTAAATGATAATATTCCTCAAACCAATACCATGCACTGAGGACATTCTTTTTAAGAAGTAAGAGCTTTCAGATTTTGGAGTGGTGGAAATAAAAATACAGGAAAAAATGATTTTATTTCTGTGTAAAAGATAATTTCCTTAATTAAATTTTATCTATTTATTTTTTGTAAATTACCAATGGAACTGGAGTTCTAGGGGGACAAATTTCCGAGCTTATGTTTTATGGGCCAACTAATCTAATTTTACAGCACGTGACAGGGTAATGCCCCAATGCATAGAAAGTTTATTTAATCCTTATTTAAGCTTAAATTACTTTTAGAGTTTTATGAATGGAATATTTTTTTTATTTTAAGAATATCCTAATAGGATATCTACTTTCTGTAAATGATATGAACCTATATATTGAAGTTAGTGCATTGTTTAGACTAATCCTATAATATTTTATTTATAGATTGTACTTAAGATAAAATTTAATTAATTTACAGTTAGAAGATAGTATTATGGTTTTTAACCTGTAACGATTCGATATAACATCAAGAAGAGTTTAGAATCTAGAAAATACATCAATATGGGCACGTTTAGATTATAAATATATTTAAAAAAGAAAAAAAAAAAAAATATGAGATAATTTTTACATTAATATTTTTTTTACTGAGAAAGAAGTGGTTGTAATAAAAAGTCTTATGATTTTGGTTATGGCTTGATAGATATCTCCAATATAATTTATTAAATAAAATGCCTTACCTGTCCAAACATTTAGATCGGTCAAACTTCACAAAATTTAAAAAACGCTACAAATTATTACTATATAGTATATCTTTCCAAAATTATTAAATGTACAGAAAAAAAAATTGAAAAAGTATATGAATATATTCTAAGGTATAATAACCTATTCTTTGGTATAATAATTCCAAAACACTTTCATCTATATTCATAAATGGCTGAGGTATGGATATCTGAAATTCTCATAGTAATGAGTTCTATGGATCATCCTGAGGCGATCTGTGACTTTTGTAATAAATTAAAAAACAATCAGTCCATTACTCTCGGAGTATTGCCGCGGACGTTGGGCGGCAGACGAACATTTTAATTTTCGATTTAGGTTTATTATTTTTAATCTATCAAGAAAAAGAATATACTCAAAATTTGAGGTTTTACGTTGCAAAATACGTTGAATTAAAAAATAAAATATATAAACAAGAAAATCCGTCTGTGTTCTGGAATAATTATAAGCCTTAAAAAAAAAAAAATGATATAATTTGGAAATTATAAATCGTAGTGTAATAATTTGCATCGTTTTTGGATTGCTACTTAGCCTGAAACGTAAACAATTTTGATGGGGATTAACATTTTTTTCTGTCCCCGATCAATTACGAGGGTGATTATTGAAAATAATAGGCCAAAAACAGTTCTTAACATAACAGTTATTTGGATTATAAAAAGGAAAAAAAAATTGAAAACTTCTCTTGCTCACAAGGAAAGTATTTAAAACACGATAATGAGATACAAATTTTGGAAAATGAAATAAAAAAAAAATTATTTATGGAATCACTGTACATTTATTACTGACGATAGTGGATGTGCAATCAACCACAAAACAAAGTAAAAAAAAATTAACTAGTTTATAAACTGGAATTTTAAAGATTTTGGATAAATAATGAGGCTGCTAATATATTAATATATTTCATTTTGATGTACTCATTTATTTAATAATTAGCCATTAGGATCTTGAGCCACAATCACTAGTGATTTGTGAATTTTAAAGACAGAGCGAGTATATGCAAAAATGCTTTGCTGTAAGTTAATAATGAACCAGAAGATAAAAATCTGGAAAAGTTCCATGTTTTTGACGATTAGAGGTTTCATATGTCCATTTATCAAATTATGGATATATAATTATTTCGAAATTATAAACCGAACTGTAATTCAATACTTCAAGACCGTCAGACAAATATAAAAATTATTTTTTTAAAAATATAATAACAACAATAAACGGAATGTTTATAATTTACTTATAAAACAGTAGCTTTATTTCCTTCTTGAAATCTCCTCCTATATTGCAGGTCGACTGGTGGCGAGGGTGGTTACCATCTATGAGGTCTCAGTAGCAGCCATCGTGGTGACCCACAACATGCACATCGCCATAGACCCGGAACTCCACCGATCCAGCCCCTACTGGACCGCCTCCCAGACCGTCGGGACCAAGCAGGAGATCGTCCGAGACTACATCTTCAACCTCGACAGTGCCATCGTCGCCCTGTCGGCCAATGTCATCGGGGACACTCTCTTCCTCACCCTCACAAACCAGATCTGTCACAGGCTCTTACTCCTGGCCGAGACGGTGGCTTCCATCGGCAAGGGCGTCAGACCTCTGGAGGGTCTCCCGGTAGCAGAGGATGCCACCGATGGGGAAGTCATAAGGAAATGTGTCGAAGAGCACAACATGTTATTGAAGTAACTAAGATTTTTATATAACTAAGAAGTAATATGAAAATTTATGACACCGGTATGACGTAGAGTACATCCACGCGAAACTAAGGACATAACTAAGTCTTTATCTTCACGTGAAGTGATCACCTTCTCTTATTTTTTGTCGCACAACTAGTATGAATGGGACGAATCTCAAAAAATTCATGAGCAGCTGTGCTCCGTCACTAAAGTCCTATTTTTACTAAAATACGAAATATTAAAAAAACGGGAGAGTGAGTTATTATCTTGTTCTGCCTCTCCGCTGACCTTCGATACAGAAAAACCTACTTATCGAATTTTAACTCATTTGATACAAAGGGGACCGCTGGAATTGCCATATCTTTGCTAATACAGGTCCGATTTCGATGAAACTTCCTCTGTTTTATAGGAAGAAATCCAATGAAGCCCGTTCCGCCTGGAAGAAAACCCTAACGCTGGAGGTGCTATAAGAATGTAGCGAGAAAAAAAAATATATATTTATATCAGACATCTCCAAAACTTTCTTAATCGTGCTCAAGAGGTTACGAAACGCATAGAAAACGCCCAGAAAAAAATCGAAAAACCCTGGAAGGGAATGGGGAAACCAAGTTGGGACCCACAAAAGATACTTCCATAGCACCAACTCAATTGAAATACAAATTTTCAACTCTATGAACTAATTTGGTGGAGTTGAAGAGATGCGAAAAACGCCGAAATTTCAAGTGAACATTCCAAAATTTTGATTGGAATATATCCATTTTGTTATGGTATCGTTCAGCCCGAAAGAAAACCCTACATACTGAATTTCAGCTCATTTGACCCAAGGGGGGTCGCTAGAGGTGCTCAAATGTAGAGGGGGGAATATATATATATATATATATATATATATATATATATATATATATATATATATATATATATATATATATATAAACATCTCCAAAACTTCGATAATCGTGCTCTAGGGGTTATGAAAAGGACAGAAAACGCATTTCCGCCGCTCACCGTCGACCTTCGACCCAGTGCAATTGCCCATTCTATTCGTGGAAAATACGACTAAAAATGTATTTTTGTTTGAATGAACTCAGTTCAGGTTCTACATAGAAGGCTCCAGAGTGTTTCTTCTAACACATACCGCTGATAGATCACCTATTGTGTCTATTGGTTTTGTCTCATATTTGAGAGCTGGTAGCTCTTTGGGATGATACGGGCCCAATTATATATTAAAATTAGATTAATAAATGATTTGAGAAACCCCATAAGCCATTGAGACCGAATTTTTGGCGAACAACAAAAAACAGTCCAGGCCAAAGCGCAATGGTTCAAGAAAATCTAAAATGACTGACAATTAAAATGTGATTGAATCCGAACTTATTACAGTAGCTACTTAGTATATTAAAAAGCGGTCCAACTTTAAAATGCAGCCATCTTATCAGTAGCGGTCGCCGCACGACCGCTATCTAGCGGCATTTGTGCTAACTAACTGCTTTGTATTCGATTGTAAAATTCGTATTTATCGGAAATGATAAAATTAATACTGCTTCAATTATGTATATATTATTTAAAATTATTAGTTCTGTCGATTTCTAGTGGCTTGGGTAAGAAAAGGTCGTTTGTGTGACGGCTGTAATTTAAAGTACCGTATTTTTTTGAAAGGATGAATTTCGCGTTAAGTATTTATTTTTTCTTCTAGAGCTTTAATTCAATGTTTAACAATATTTTTACATTTCAAAGTAGAAAGTTTAAGATTTTTTTTTTTTTTTTAAGATATATATTCAATCGAATTTTTTCTCCGGTTTTCGGATATTAAAAAAATACCGATTATAACCGATAGTGTAAAAAAAAAAAAAAAAACGATGAAAATCAATTGATACCAAAAAATCAGTTATCGGATATAACCGACCGATTTTTGAAATCCCTATTGGGGACCCCAATCCCCACCTTCACAAACAAAACATTATTAAAATTTTATGTATAGGTAATTATGCTCCTACACGTCGTTTATATTCATAATAATTTCAATCTTAAAATATGTTACTTAAAACCAATAAATATTTGAGGAGCACTTGTCTGTTGTGGCGAGGAATTGAAACAGGAAATCTAACTCGCCATTGCCAAAAAATTGCCAAATAAAGAAAAACTAGCCATCATTTTGCCAATTCAGGGATGACCAGGACAGAAAGAGATAAGGACCTAAATGCAGACTCTCATTAATATTCTAAAAAAACTCACCAAATGGAGATCACCCTATGCATCACCCCAGGAAAATTTAGAAATATCTTTCTATTCAGGAATTTTTTTTTAGATTGCTGAAGTGAGGTGTACTGCCTTTTCTGTCCTGAACATGCCTGAATTGGCGAAACCTTAAGACTTAAGGATTTTTATTTGGAATCACTACTATATATTATTACGGTAGTATAGATTCTTTTTCCGTCTCTCAGGAGCGATGGATTTTGATGAATGAGTTATCAAAAGAAAGAGAATTTCATGGAGATGTGACGAATTCCAATTTTGTTTTTTTAATTCTTACTAGGGCTTAAATAAAAGTGATGAAAAAACTGGGAGGTTTTAAAGTTTTGACGACTGAGAGTCGGCGGATCGAGACGGGATAAGTTGGGTTTTAAAGATTTTGACGCGGGCATCAAGATCATGTACGTTCCGCTGGAACGTATTGGTCCAACGTTTTAAAGCTCAAAAACTTACTGTTTTCGAGATAATGGAAGATATAGGTCCGCACGGGCCGTATGCCATCTTGCGTACGTGCCGTTGTCATGGCAACTTTATACCAATTTGAGTCTGTTTACAAAAACTTTTAATGAGTGGGAAATTATATATTGTTGTTCATGTCCAACCCTAAAGGTAACTATTAAGTATGAATAGTACACATAGAAAACGGTATAGCTGAATCTAATTGCCTGACTACTAAATTGAAGAGATGTTTTCCAGTGGGGTAAGCTAATTACTTATTAAGTATGAACTGTAACTTCAACATAGTCATTACAAACTATGTAGCTTCACCAAATCTGTATGTTAACTAAACTTTTTTGGTAATATTATATTGTTTCCCTAATATCGATTACACCTCGAATGTATTAGGGATTAGAATAAGCATTGGTATCTAATGCGAGAGTTCTTGCGCGGGTATACTATCTTGCTATACTTTCCCAACGCTAATATGGCACTTTTTTTCTAGAATGACAAAGCAGGTGCAAGAACTCTACGACAGTATATTCTTGGTACAGCTGGTGTACTCCTGCTCTGACGCATGCCTCACCCTGTTCACTATATCACAGGTAAGATATAATATATAATAACATATAATAAAGAGATTAAAAGATATAATAGAACACTCTTCCTTGATGCCTTTGCAGTATGACGACTTCATGGAAGCAATGAATCAACTCCTGCCGCAGTTCATCTCGCTCTTTTTGGAGATATTCCTCTTCTGTTGGGGCGGGCAGATGATCAACAACCACGTAAGATGATACATAGCATTAAGGTTCTAAGTTATGAGGAATTCGATTAATGCTCCAAACGTTCTTCTAGTTCGAGAGACTGCACCTGGCATCCTATGATAGCGAGTGGTACTCCCTGGATAAGAAGGACCAATCTTCGATCCTGGTCATACAGACCTTCATCGGAATACCTGTCAATGTCACCTCCACTTCGATTTTCCACATGAACTTTCACACTTACGAGACGGTAGGTATAGAATAAAGTATTACCCTAGAATATTACTATTGACTGGGTGTTACTATTGATATTATTATTATTGATATTGATATTACTATTGACTGGGGTACTATTACTATAAGTGCATAACTAAACCAGGTGTCGAATTATAATATAAATATAATAATTTATTTCAACTTTTATTAAGTTATCGAATTAAAGTTTAGAGCAGTAGCGGTTATTCCATAGGTATACATGGGCACGTTATATCCTGGCTTTATAAAAGAAATGTACAATTATTTTATATTAGTAAAAAAAAAAAAAAAAAAAAAGAAAAGAAAAACCTGTACCACTGCAACCCTTGAAGGGTCTTGGGTTGAGTACTTGGTAAGGACCGCACTGTTTCCAAGCAAACGGTTGTGCAAGGAGGGGATTTGACGGAGATTACGCCCGACTGCCAGATTTTTCTCCCAATTAAGGGTACCCTCGTTTTAGAGGCTGGGTGATCTACTCCAACCACCGCCGAATTAATCTATCCTTGTAGGATAGAACCAGGATCTTGCTGGAGAATCCAGTATATTCCAGCAAAGAGAGCGCTGTTCAGGGAATTCACTAAGCACTCCAGAATATCATTCAGGGAGTTCCAATCAAGTTTCGATGCCATGCTCGCAAAAATAAAGTTTTTTAGTACCATCCAAATATACTCCCTACTAAAAAATCACTATGCTCGGATGCCTCGTTATGTGCCCTCGTTACATCCAGAAATAAATTATGAATTTAATTTTGTAAGGACCCAAGCCAATTACAAGCCTGTTTACAGGTCAGAGGTGGAAATTTTGAATAATCTTATTTGTATTCAATCATTTATATGCAAGACATGTTTTACAAATCGGCGTTGTTTTTACTTCCTTGTACGAAGTAAAGGAAGTATTGTAATCGCAAAAAGTTTCGAAGTATCAGATTTCAACGGAAATATCCATTTTGACCATCCCTGAATCCATTTTGACTACTTGCGTCGTGGCATCTGTACGTGCGTACGTTCGTACGTTCGTATTTCACATAACTCAAAAACGGTTAGCCGTAGAAAGTTGAAATTTTGTATTTAGGATTGTTGTAAAATCTGATTGTGAACTTCCTTTTTTGGTCACTGCTTAATCACCGGAAGTGGTACTTTACTTGAAGGTCAAAATTGATTTCCATCAAAAATTATATTAAAATACTTTGAAAAACTTCTCAAATTTGGTATTTATAACTTATATATTGATTTAAATGACATACTAGATTTTGGTCTAAATTGGAAAACGGGAAGTGGTACTTTGCTTGAAGGTCATATTAGACTTTCATCAAAAATTAAATTAAAATATAATGGAAAACGTCTCAAATTTGGTAAATAGGACTTTTATATTGATGTGAATGTATTTAATATATTTAGGTTAAAATTGGTGAGCCGAAAACGGTTCTTTACTTGTAGGTCATAATAAGATTATATCAAAAATTATATTTAAATTAAATATATAAATCATATGTTTCGGTCATTAAGGTTACAAACGCAATTTGGTTTCTAATCCAATTAAACATTTTTATTACTTGTTTTAAGTGTTAAAATTTTGTGTAAAATACTGGTTTTCCTCCCTATTTGTGGGTGTGTGTGTGTCAATAGATGGACGTCGCGACTCCGAGTGTTGTTTTTGAGATACTGCGATCTTCGGAAACTAGTAACCAAATTCAGGATCACTTTTTGTGCCACCGATTTATAGTTTAATAGGCGTACAAGGAAGTCATGTGTTGTCCACATCAGATATTTTAAAAAAGGCTTAAGCGCCAAAAATTCGAAATTTAGGTCTCAACTTATAAATGGGACCTATCGATTCCCGCTTAGGATATATCGATAAAAATATTGGAAATGGTGTAAAAATCGATTGTTGATGACGTAAGTACCAAATACTAACGACTCTCAGTCGTCACTCTGTCCTTAACCAGTGCTAGAAGCCCTAAAGATATATTGTAATTATAAAGGTTTTGCCACCTCAATAAATTCCTACAGTATACAATAAAGAATAAAATTGAAAAAAAAAAATATTGTTATTTGAAGAAAAATTGCTTCATGTGTTTCCTGTAAAGTTTGCTAACTGGCAAAAAACACCTTTTTCAAAAAACGATTTCTAAATAAATTCCACTGTCAAAATTCAATTTACGTTTGATTTAGTGTTGAAAGTCTGAGAGCTCATACCATGTTTTTAATTGCTTCGATAAACTTCTTTGAACAAAATAAATGAATATGTGATTGCTAAAATAATATTATTATATTAACATTTGATGTATATGTGACAGATCTGTAAAGAGGTATTCTCCTACTACACTATCATGCGCCAGCTCTTCAGCCAGAAGTAGGAATGGAAATCAACATGTTAACGCACATATTTTTTATTGATTAGCGTAATAGTTTAAATGTAGAAAATTATCAATATAATTTGTTAAAATATGCACGCGCTTATTCTTAATATTTTCAATACAAACAAGAATTTATTTAAGGAAAATATACTGTTTAAAATAATGTGTTAATGTTTGATTTTTTTTTTTTTTTAATACCCTTCATAAGACATATCATACATAAATTCTGAATACCATCACTGCTAAACAATCGGCTTAAGTTATTAATCACTATAACATACCCTCCACTGGTTTTAAATACCATTAATGCGTTGAGAAGCGCTGGGATCTTCTGGAGTTCTGCTTTGCTCTCCACAAGTGGGGAACGAGTTTGGTTCGGAGTTCTCCAATCTGAGTACTGTACATAAGCATGCCTCTGATATGATATATTTGATTCAAAGTTTCATTTTATTTTTCTTTATTTTGTATTTTCCATAATTCTTATTTATTTGTTTTTTTCTTCTATAAATATGGTCTGAATGGACAAATTCATCAAATTTTAATAATTGTAAATAAATAAAGAATAAGATTAATTAGTTTTATAATTATGTGATTATTATTTAGAATTAAAGAGCGTGTAAAGTCTTACAAATTGTCAAAATATGATTTGTAGTTTTTTTTTGGAATGATAAATAATAAAGAAAATGTATCTACTGGTCTTCATGAATTATTTTTTTTAAACCAAACTATATTTACAAAAGGTTAATTACCTATTAAGGGTATTCCCAATATCTCATTTAGCCAAATAAATCATGCTATTTGCGGTATCCGTCGAGTTTCAATAATAGCATGCTAAATAAGCATCACAACAGGAAACAGTTCACGTCACATGCTCAGTTTAATAGACTTGATTGTGTGCTAAATGCGGTATCACTCTGCTAAATGACCGCCATGTTGTTTTTTCAGCTCACAGCTGTCTTTTTGAGGTTTCAAAGTCAAGCGATTATTTGTTTACTTGCTTTAGTTTGTTACAATTTAATCATTTTTTTTCATTTTAAAATTAATAACGTTTTAAGGAAGTTTGATTTTTATTTTATTTATAGACAAGTTACTTCAAGTTACTCTCGATAAGTCTCGAGTCGATATCTTTAATCAAGGAATTTGAGGAATTGTTTGTGATCGATTGTACGTGTGGGATTTTTAAAATTTAACAGGTCAAATTCATTTCCAAATCAAATTTTAATTTGTTTTTTTTCGCATTTTTTACTTTCTAATTTTTTTAAGGCGTTTTTAAAGTTACGCGCATCTCTACAGCTCCACCAAATTATTTTATAGGGTTGAAAATTTGTATTTGAACTGAGTTGTGTTAGGGAAGTATCTTTTGGGGATCTCAACTTCGTTCTCCCATCCCCTCCCCGGGTTTTTCGATTTTTTTTTAGTATATACGCACCTCTAAAACTCTTCCAAATTGAGTTAGGGGGCTCAAAACCTGTCTATTCAAAAGATGACTATTTCAACTGTTTCAATACCTCTTTTAGTCGTATTTTCTCCGAAAAAAATAGACTAAGAGTTTCCTGTATCGAAGGTCAGCGGAGAGGCAGAACAATATAATAAAAATATGGGTAAATTTTGGTATGTTAGGGAACTGTCTTTTGTGAGTCTCAACATTTTTCTCTCTCACCCGTTTATACTATGTTTTTATTTAAAATTTATTTATTTTAGTTTTTATATGAAAATTCGACTTTAGTGACGGTATTCTGCTACTCTCGGATTTTTATTTTCTTAAGAAAAAGGTTTAAAAAAAAATTAATATATATCGGATTGAACCTTTTGTTATAAAAATATAAAATAAAATTTCTCTTTTTAAATATTAATTTGTACCAGTTTACTGTAAGTCGAAAATCAGCAAATGAGCTAATAATATATGGAGCAATAAGATGTGAGGCATAAGGAAGGATAATACCCAGCTGTATTTCTTTCTTGGGTTAAATCTCCTTTGATGGTTAAGAAAGGAGATCTCTCATCCAGTACCTTTTCAATCTCCTCCTCGTAGTCATGGGCATGTCGGCCATAGTCTAAGCAGTACGTTGATATGTCCGTGTAAGTTATTATAAAATCGTTGATAAAGTGTCCTTATATGTTCGTCGACTGTTGGTAGGTGTACGTCAGTATGCAGGGTTTTATTAGTACCGTAACAAGGTGTATTTGTAGATATATTATATATATATATATATATATATATATATATATATATATATATATATATATATATATATATATATTTTTTTTATATATACAATTTAGTCATGGAGTCTGGCCCGACATAATAATGTTAAAAACCTTCTAACAGATAAGTATAACAGATAAGTATTATAGCTAATTCTAACATAAACTTAGACTAAATCTGCTTAGTTGCAGCTCACTATTAGCCCTTAAAGTAATCATACAGAAGAAAATACTTAATAAAATGTTAATTTATGCATGAGAAACAAATAGTGAATAATCAGGTAAATTAAAGGTATTACATAATATGTTCATTATTATGTTTAGCACAAAACGTGTTCCTGTATTTTGCACATACGTAATAGGTTTATATCTTTTCTCTCTTACATACATATATATACACTTGTTTGATTCAATACCTTATACAGTCAAAAAGTGTATTGCCGTTCAAATAATCTTGATTAAAAACAAAAGTAGATTTATCCAGCAATAATTATAAACAAATGTAACAGTCTTGCAAACAAATTAATGATTTTGTACCAAAAGAATATTATATATGTGAAATAGCCTATGTTATTTTAATAACAGGTGTATTTGTAATGAGTCGTAATATTTTGGACTTGAAAGTTTGGAGTTTTTGTAAGTTATTTTACTCACTTTTTCCAAATCTTCAAAAATTAAACTGAGACAGGAACTAAATACATGAACATACTTGCTCATTCTTATCGGTAAACAAAAATTGTATAAACCTTTTTGAATGTTAATTCATAAATAATAAATCTAGGGATAGAAAATATTATATTTAGAGACATATCCGGTCCGAGACCTTATACAGGGTGTCCTTTTTAGATGCCCCGGCTGAATTTCTCTTGAACCGATAACATTATAAAAAAAAAATAAAAATTACGTATTTAATATTTTTCAGTCTAGTTTAAAATGTAGACCTGTTTTTGAAAATAAAATATACGGGGTCTCTCAGACCCAGTACAACTTTAAAATTTCAAATAGGAACCTATGCCTTACGATACATCATTTTAATGGATTTTTGAAACTGAAATCAATGGTGAAACTAGATTTTAAATTGGTTAAAATAAATTATATAGCACTATTTTTAAATCCCTTCAATCGTAAAAATTTATGCGGGATGTTGTTTGTTATCGTATCCACTAATTAATTTATTTTCAATTAATTATTGAACATATTTTTTTCCGAAAAACTGTGTGTATGCATAATTATTTTTGCAACTATAGACTGAGTGTAGCACTGTAGTACATAAAAGGAAATGAATGGAATGTTAAGGATTAACTGCCTTCCCACGAATCTCAAAAGAGGAAAACAAACTTCAATTTTGTTCAGCAAACAATCTGTTCCAGAATTTGCCAGAAAATTGAATTATATTTAATGTATTATAAACAGTTAGGTTTTAATTCGTGAATCTGTCCTATGTAATTTTGGTTCGATGTTTATATTTTCAAGCAATTTACAAATATTTCTTTTAAAATTACGGCTAAATGTGCAATTTAATGCAGTAAAAACGTAAAACGTACAATTTACTCAAAATGGTTTAAAATGTACAATTTCGTTGCAATAAATAACGCAAATAAAACTGATATATGCTAGTGCGGAAAAAAGGAGCAATAGCACAAGAATTCGGTTTCTAATTATTGTCATAAATTAAGTGTGAAATCAGTTCAAAAATTTTGTAGCACAACTTCCTATCCATTTTTACCATTTTCACATGATTGCATTTCTGGAATATAATATTGTTTTATTTAGAAAAAAAATTATTGTAGTTGTAACAGTAATGCCCCAATTCCTTGAGTCGTAAATTGCTCAATTACCGATTCTCAGTGAGCTTTTTGGATCGTAAATAAATAATTCCTCAAGAGAAATCATTCCATTTTCACGGACACCAACAATAAATAATTCGTCGGTTCCAATCCTGGTGCAGACACAGTCCGCTGGGTGAGGAAGATGGCAATGGACGTGTTCAGGAAGCACAGGTACGTGCTGAGGTTCCTCGGGATCGTACTTCCGGGAGAACTGACCAACAGTTGGCTGAGGATCCCGTTACACATCTGGTTCAGGTACCTCTCGGTGTGCCTCCCGGTACTCACGCTCTGCTTTTTGTTCGGGATCACGCAGCTCCATGACCAGTACTCTGTAACGGCCTGCATGTACTCCTTCGCAGGGGTTGTCAGTACGACGAGTGCAAGCTTCAAACTGATCCTACTATACACTCACAGATACGACATCAAAGAACTGGTCGACTTCTTGAAGGACTTCCGGGCGGATACGACGGTAGGACGTATCACCTACCTGCTCATCTACTTCTACGAGTTTCTGGCTCTCTCTTTTAGGGTCATCGCACTCATCGAGATCTTCATGAAGGCCAAACTCAAACTCCTGATGCCCTTCTGGACCCCTTTCCCGAGGGACAACGTAGTTGTGGCAGTCTGCACTTACTTCTTCTTCCAGGGGACAGCTATAATTAAAACCATCTGCAACTTCTTCATCGACACTCTTTTCCTCCTCATATCTAACCAGGCCTGCCACCGCATGTACATTCTTCGGAACACTTTTAGAATCATAGGACTCTCGGAAGAGGAGAAATTAGAAAGACTCGCACACAAGCATATGCTCAAGTTACCTCCTGGTACGAGGCCAACAGACAGCAATATTCTAAAATTATGTGTGGAAGAGCACATACTTCTTCTTAAGTAAGCAACGTAGGCAATGAAACTAGATCTGTCTTACATCAATGAAAGCTCCCACAGTTTTAATTCCCTTAACTTTGTACACCTTCTGATGTAAACAATATTTAGTTAGGCATTGATAAATTATTTGCCACTTCTATAAATTTGTTTTATTGAAAACTAGTTTCGAATGTTATACATTCATCCTCAGTTCAACAATTGTTAGTTCAATGCGAGAAGAAACCAGTACGAACTTTTCTGTTTGATATAATCCATTTAAATCTTGAACTGAGGATGAATGTATAACATTCGAAACTAGTTTTCAATAAAACAAAATTATAGAAGTGGCAAATAATTTATCAATCCCTAATTAAATTGATCCTTCTATACCATCATGCGGATCTCAACTGACTCAGAATATTTAGCGTCAGGAATTGAAATTAAGCGAAAAATAAAATTTCTGATTAATATGCAAGAGTTAGGAACAGTGTAACTCAATATTTCTTATATATGAATTTAAAATCGTAATAATATTTTTCATTTAAGAGCACTCTGTAACTTAACCATTCCGTCGAAGTTGGTTTCTGTTATTTGGATTTGTTATTTTTCAAATAGCATGATGATTACTAAAACCAGGGACGTACGCCGAATTTTTTTTTATATGCGATTTAATAAGAAGAACGCAAATATCGGTAATCGCCAAATTTGGCGTACGCTTTAATAATAATCATGAAAATTGGATCAAAAACAATTGATAAAATTACCAAAAATATTATTCATAATACAAATCTTATATGTTGGTGGGTATGAAAATTATATTTTTTCGAACTACCCAAATATATATATATGTATATATCCTTGATCCCTTTCCCTCTACGTACGCCAGGTACTAAAACAGATATCAGTCTGTGGGATGCGGAAGGGTCTAACCCACGTCCTAGAAATCCAATTATGATATTTCAGGACCAAAATAATATTACAATGTTTAATATAAATAATTTTGTAATTATCCACTAGCTTCCCAAATTCAAAGGTTCATTCCCAACACACAGGAAGATTCATAAGGTTTCATCCTCTATACGTAGGGACGTTCAAGGAGGTAGGCGAAAAAGCAAATAAAAGTCATGAATTAAATCATTTTTTAACACGTTCAATGAGGGATTACCATTTTTTTTTAATTATTGAATGTATCAATTATAAGATGAATAAACAAAATTTACAATTAATAAAAGTGATTCAGGATGGTATTGAAGAGGACTTAAGGATCAAATTAAGCTCCATAAAGCTTTACTTAGATGCTCTCATGCTTAACTTCTTAGATGCTGCAAAAGAAGTTAAAAAAAAATAATTATATAAATAATAATTATATAAATAAATATATAAATATTTTATATATTTATATATTTTTATATAAATATATAAATTATATAAATAATTATATAAAAAATAAGTAAATAAATAACATTCTCCCAACTGAAAAATAATTTATTTTTGATGGGTACACTTTTATCTGAAGAATTTTTTGTGTTGTTAATCTTACTGTTACTCTTGTTATATGATATCAATTTCGCTTTTGATTTTGGATTTTTGAACTTTATTTTCAAATTATTGTTTTCTTAAGAACATTTACTGTAATATGTAGTGATTATTTTTTTGATTAACGTTCGTAAATCAGTTTGTATTTTTTATGTAAAAATATTTATTTAATACTTATTTACTTATTGGACAGCGCTACAGCCCGGGTGGGCTTTGGCTTCATGTTTAATACAAATATCATAAAATTATTATTACGCACAACAATCGAAGTCAAATTGTTACGCAGCGACATAAAGAGTTTGTTATTCAAAAAGTAATAAGATGTTTTAAGTTGAATCTGACTCGGTGAAAATTTTACATTTTAAGATTGTTTTGTTGTTCAATTAACCGGAAGTAAACTTTTGATTTTGCTGTTTCCTGAATTATATATTTTTAAAAAATACACGATTTATATCAATTATTCATATTACTATCAGCTCAAATAATTTTTCATGTTTGTATTCAAAGTTCAAAAATATTCGAGACAATTATAAAGCATGTTATTGTAAAATATGTTCAATCATGGTGGAAACAACCGAAAAAAATTGATTTAAATAATTTTAAAGTTTTTTTTTTTAGCGAAATAACTTCCCAGAATCTTTATTGTTTTCTAAAATTATAGAAATTAAGTCGATATTAATTCATGATGAAATTATCGGTAAAAGAAGAATATAAAAACGATTTTAGAAAAAAGAAAAAAAAAATTAAAATTGGTAACATTTGAACATCTTTTTATTAAAATCTTCAGTATTATACTTACTAATCTTCCGGTATACTTACACATCAGACCAGAATTTTTTGAAAAGCGGTCATGATATTTCGGAAAATTTATTTATATAACATATAAGATAAAACAAATATATACATATATATATATATATCCCTTAAGTTAGAAAATAGTAAGGAAATAAGTATGTACCTGTCTTACAAAGACTAAGATTTTATTTTATTTTTATTTTAGCTGTTTAATTCACTTTATTTTACTTATTGTGATATTTTAGTTACTTTTGTTTTTCAAAAAGTTTGAGATCAGTTGAAATATATTAGGTGTTTTAACATTTTTTTTCTAAACGGCTACTTTGCAAGTTAATTACAGAAAATAATAATAGACTTTAGTTCTTATTTAAAATGAATAATTTATTAATTTTTTATATTATTGTTATAATTATTATTTTATTTTATATTTTAGAGTGGTAGATAAGTTCGCGAAGATTATCAACCGAATATTTCTACCGCAGTCCTTCAATGCCTTCTCTTCGATTGTTATAGTGCTCTTTCTGGTTTCTCAGGTATTAAGAATTCTTTTATCGTATATATATATATATATATATATATATATATATATATATCATTAGATTAAATTAAATATTATTGTATAATAAAACTACATATAATATTTAAGGAATATAATATAATAATGTAGTACGAGTATTCTCCAGCATGAGAATATTTTTAAACGACAACTTATTATATAATATAATAATATAGCATATAATATCATATATAGTATGTAATATAATAATATAGTATATGGTATAATTATATTATATATACTATAATAATATAATATGTAATATTGTACAAGTGGTTCTCCAAGGTGACTATATTTTCAAACATTTTATTATAATGTTACTGGAGTAGCTTAATAAGGGACGGTTACTCCAGGGCTTAGTAGAAACCAGTCACCAGGCACTTTTTGCCTGGAAATAATTCCGGAGTTAATGCTCATTCGATATATTATCTGTGGGTATTATTTTGTGTATAACACAAGTGTTTTTATTCGAGAACGCTTAGGAAACTCCAGAGTACCCGTAAAACCTCGAAGTTTGGCTAGAGCGAGCAGACAAACAATTCTAAGCCATGAAAAGTATTTTTCTGTAGCTTCTGCCATCTAGTGGAATGTAATCAAACTATTTTGAATGTAGAATTCCGGTTTTTTGATAGCTGGGACAAATATGGCTACTACCCGTTAAAGAGTTAAACCATATTAAATAAAATACTTTAAAGGCTATAAGACTATATTATAAGAATATACAACTGTGATATATTACAGGCGGAAGACATGGTACGAGAGTCTTTTAAAGTGATACCATGGACAACGGTCATATTCTTGCAGCTCTTCGTGTCTTGTTTTGCCGGAGAACTTATTAAAAGCAGGGTAAACACTTGTTATAGTTGTACTGGATATTTACGAAAATATATACATATGTATTAATTACATTATTTTTTATTTATTTGTTTGCAGTGTTTCGATTTTTTCGACTCTTCATACCGAAGCGAATGGTACAACTGTGACCAGAAGATCAAGAGCTCTCTGCTGGTCATTCAAACATTTACTTCGAGGCCCATGATCATCAGGGGGGCATATGTCTTCGAGTTGTCTCTTCACACCTTCGAGACGGTATAAAACTAATGGATATTATTTTCATTCTCAAATAGGCAGAAAGTCTGTTCGGTATAACTTGAGTCTCGGATAATTTATTATGCGGTACGGTTGGCCTGGCGTTACTTCCGAAGTCGAGAATAATTTTCCACTCTAGGTCAATGTATATTCAGTATGATTTATCTCTAGAAGAGTATTTACATCACAGGAATCGATTATATCAATCACATTTGCTGAATATTTACAAGGATAGGTAATTATTAAACAAATTATGGTTTGTTAACGTCGGCATGATGGTATAGAAGGATCAATCTAATTATTTGCCTCTAATTAATACAAGGATACATAAGTTATTTGCCACTTTAATTTTGCTTTTATTGAAAACTAGTTTCGAATGTTAAACATTCATCATCAGTTCTAAAAAAAAAAAAAAAATTCAAAAATAAGCAATTCAGAATACGGTTTGGTACATATTATACATATTAAATTAAATTTCATCAAAATACATACATACATACTAAATTAAATGCACAAGAGATCAAATACATGTACTCTTTAAGGATTTGATTTCTTGTCTTATTTAAATTCATAATTCATAAATGTTTCATAATACTAATTTATATTGCATTTAATTTAACATGTATAAGTATGCATATGTATTTTGACGACATTTATGAATTTAATATGTATAAATATGTATAATAATACCAAACTGTATTTTTAATTGCGTTTTTTTGAATTTTTTAGAAATGAATGTATAACATTCGAAACTAGTTTTCAATAAATACAATATTTACATATATAAATATAGAATTTACATATAAAAATATAGAAGTGGCAAATAATTTATCAATCCTTAATTAAATTATGGTTTGTTTCACTCATTAAATGTATAATTTATTCATGCAATGAAAAATATTAATATTCAATTCCATAAAATTGAATATTATGTACCCACGCTGGGCTTAACAGTTATCTATCCCATATTCACTGATAAGGACTTCCTGGAGTAATGTACAATCTTCGTTTGGTTACTCATCTCTAGACTATTGATGTGAGATGTGATCCACATGGATAGATAGTCTGCATTTAGTTCGAACCTTCGGGTTCATTACATCTTGTTATTATCATTATTTTTCAAGAAAATATACTTATATAAATATTATATGCCCATAGGATTATAAAATCTGTTATCTATAATTGAGGTGCTTAATTTCATAACCAGCTCGACCCATTTTCAAAAATTTAACAAGAGATACCAAAAACAAATAATTGTGCCCTATTTTATACATTTAGCTATAAGTTGTACTAATTATTATACTGGACTGTTATTATATGCTTATAGTGAATATGTCATTGCTAGTTAATGCAGTGCTTTGAGAATTTGTGATAAATATTTTTTATTATTGTATTTGTTTTTAAATTTATATCTATCTTCTGGTTGAAGGCAGCCAGCGAATGTGCTGAACCACATAACAATAAATCAAATATCATGTAATGCAAGATGAAGACCAGTACCAGTACCAGTACCTATCAATTCGTATCTCCTTCAGACTTAACAACAGCTGAGGAGGGAGGAAATAATTTTTATTTTATTTCCTTTTTGTGAAAAAAAAAAAAAATGAATTTAGTCAGTTTTGAAACTAATCGCGTAAATCATAATATTATATCTATAGATATAGATGCTTCTTCCTCTTCCTGTTTACTAAAATATTTACAAATAGTTTTCCGTCATCGAATTTAATTTCTAGCCGTATCTGTATCACTGGCTCTAATGTGTTGCTTATCTCATCAATTAGTGATACCCACAACCTATTTAACTTATGTTTTTATAACGAGATACCAGATTTTGGAGCAGTAAAAAACCAAAATGTGTAAAATTGTGTATACAACACCTAAAACATGCAAAAGTCATATTTGTTTAATTTATAATTGTTAATGCATGGAAACATTATATAACCTTGTGTTGGGGTTACAGCCTTTGAATTTAAATTACGTGTAAGATGTAGTAATAAGAAAGAAAAACAGCTAATTCTAATACAATAATAAATTATGATTAGTCTAAATCTAGTTAAATGAGAAACTTAGCCTATACATTTAATTATTCTTTAAAAATAAAGAGATTAAATTAAAATAATTAAATATTTACACGTAGATCTATATACGTAATTGATTCAAACTTTTTCTGTCATGTAAATAAAATCGAAATCATCTAATTCACTCCAACAAAAAATAAAACGTACAATTTAGCCGAAAAAGGATGCAATTTTGTGCAGTTAATACATGGAAGGGAATAAAATGTGCAGTAATATGGAAATCCGGTCTATAGTTATCACTATACTGATATCATAACATGTTTTTTTAATGTCTTGGTTTGTAATTAAAAAACATACAAAATCGCTCACATAACATTCGATTCTTTCTATTTTATATTACAGCAATGAGTCAGTAGTATTTAGAATTTAGTAAGTATGTAATGTTTAGAATTTAGTACCTTATTAAATTAGGATATTTTATTTTGTTTTCTAATTGTAATTTAACTCCATATTGAAATAATATTTTATATAAAATTATATTGAAATATTATTTTATATGAAATAAAATTTTTCTTCCTCTAAAATTACTTTGCGTCTGTTGAGATTAATTTAATTACAAATATTTTGTATGAATCTTGTAGTAAATTTAATCCTCTAAAAGATTTCTTATTATGCATTCTGCACAAAATTACAATATGCAATGGTTATTAAGGCGAAACTTCTGAAAATCCTTACTTTTTACGTTTTCTTGACATTTCGCAGATGTGTACGTTTCAGCATCTCAGTAGCTGTTTATTTTTTAAAAATATATCTCGTATAAAACTTGCAGAAAATTTAATGTTCTTTAAAATAGGTAATGACAATGTTTTACCTAAAATTCACTGGAAGCGATTTACTGAGGTAAATCTGAAAAAACGTACACTTTCTCTAAAACTGTTATTTCAATATTGCTTGGCATCTGTTGAGAGTAATCATAAATATTTTGTATGAATTCCTTAGAAAATTTAATTTACTACAAGATTGGTCATTATGCATTTTGCACGAATTGCACTAAAAAAATAGTTATTAAGGCGAAACCACTGAATATCTTACATTTTGCGTTTTCTTGACATTTCGCAGACTTTCAAGGCCCTGCATCTTAGTAGCTGTTCCGAATTTTAAAAAATACTATAACAAAAAATGCAGGAAATTTAACATGTTTTAAAATTGGCAACGTCAAAGTTTTACTTAAAATGCACTGGAATTGGGCTACTGAGAAAAATCTAAAAAAAAATTATGAATTAGTCGACCTATAAAATTTGATTGCAACCTACACGATCAAAAATTTTCTTGAAATCAGAAACGTTTTTTGGCTTCAGCTCCCGTTCTACCAGGACGTTACATTAGAAGGTATAGAGGGGTGTCACCCCCTCCAATAATTTGAAAACCCAAAAAGTTGGGCAATTTAATTTTCAGAACCCTTCTTTAAACCACGGAAATTATGGTAAAACATTTTATTCGAAGAGTTACTGGTATTTAAAACCACGTTAAGAAATTAGCATTTTATCCATACAATATTGTGTTTGAATAGATACGAAAAGTTTTGTTGTCTAGTGTTAACATTCGCAATCGGTGAGAGAAAATTTCAAATCAATAAGAGTTGGATAAAATTACAATATTTCATTATATAGTAGAGAGATTTTAGATTTTACACCGGTCAATAAATTGTTGTTCCAATAAACCACTTTGTGACTAATTCAACTAAAAACCAACTGGTTAATTTCCACTATAAAATTACTGATGCAACTACAGTCGAACCTCTGTATATTGAACTATTTTCAGGAAGCTAGAATGTTTATTAGAAAAAATTATTTTGTATATCGAATAAAATTTCTATCTATGGAACAAAAAATTCCAATTTAAAAAATATAAAATTTAATTATAATCAAAAAGAGCTCTTAGTTTACATAAATAGAATGGGTAACACAGGCCAACAAAAAATTTTTTTTAAAAACTTTTTAACTTTAATAGTTGATCTTTATAAATTTTTATGTGCTGAATCTAAATCTGGCCTTAGTTTTTTTGTATCACCCATAGTTTTCCGTAGGTTTCAGGCTCATCAAACATCCTAACTTTTTAAACTTCTGTAACATGCTAGCTACAATAGAAACATACTCTGTGTCTTTTTCATTCATGCCTTCTTTTAGTTTAGGTTCTGAAAGGCGTGGAAACTTTTGGCAGAGATACTTGAAACATGGTCCATCTTTAGGCAAAGCCTTTACAAATTGTTTCATGAGGCCTAACTTAAGGCCTAATTGTTTCATGAGGCCTAAGACTGAAAGCTGTTCAATTCTTTAAAAATCGCTTAATTTACTCTAAAATGTGAAGACATTATGGGTGATACAGCTTTTTTAATATCATATTTGGATTCAGCACCCTAAAAACTATAGGAATAAGGTATTTTCAGTACGTTTTTCATCCTTGGCCTGTGTAATAATTAAATAATAAAAAAAAAAATGTTCCACTGATGTGCAAAGCAATGGAAATTCAGGGAAGATCTTGTTTCAGAAGAAGCTGAGGAGTATCTAAATTCTCTGAAATTTTCTCTGAAATAGAGTGAAATTTTCATTTTTAATTCAGTTTAACTTTGCCTTTCTTGTAGTGAACATTGCTCCTAAACATGACTTCGGTGATGAATTATAAAGAAATAGATATAAGAAGCTATTTTGCGCAAAAACAAAAATAAATTAATTTTTATATATGTTTGCATATTTTTAATACATGTCCTTATATTTATTTTATTTTATTATATTTACTTATATTTATTTATATACATGTCCTGATGTTTATTATTTCAATAAACGTACATTTCGACGTCGTTTTTTGAAAAAGGCTTAAGCGCCAAAAATTCGAAATTTTTAGATTTCAATTGATTTTGGGACGTAAACACCACCTCTATCGATTACCGCTCACGATATATCGAGAAAAAAAAATTGGAAACGGCATAAAAATCGACTATTGTTGACGTAAGCAGCAAATACTAACGACACTCAGTAGTCACTCTGTCCTTAACCAGTGTTTGAAACCTTTAAAATATATTGTAATTATAAAGGTTTTGCCAGGTTAATAAACTTCTACTGTAAAAAATAAAGAATAAAATTTAAAAAAAATATATTGTTATTTGGGAAAAAATCGTTTCATGTGTTTCCTGTAAAGTTTGCTAGATGGCGCTTACGCCTTTTTTTTAAAAAACGACGTCGATTTGTGAAAAATCTTCGTACAATTTTTCAAATAAGTACTATTGATCGTTCATTTTTTTTTTTTTTTTACTCCAAAAAAATTATCTTTGTTACATAATTAACTCCTCCCCCCCCCAAAAAAAAATTGCCTTTGATACTTCTTTAGCCTTAAGAATAGCTGTATTGTTTTTAGTCTGGAAAATATGAAAAATTGCGATATTTCTATATATCGAAATTTCTATATATCGATTTTTGTTTTCAAGAAACAATCATGTTCGATATATAGAGGCTCGTCTGTACATAGTTTAGTTTTTTTTTACTTCTATCCCCATGTTCTTTCCTTATTAATCATTAATTAAATTAATAATTGGCTTTCTGTTGCAGGCTGTGAGGGAGGTTTTTTCGACGTTTACGGTGCTCTATCAACTCTTCAATACCACGTAGTTGCCTCCAGTTCCAGGCCAATTATTAGTTTAGCCTAGTTGCATAGCTCTTTCCAGTTCTCACCTAAGGATAATAAATATAATTTTAAAGTCCAATAGTATTTATTAATCCCAAAAAATATATATATAAGGTAATTTAATTAAGATAATTTAATTAATACAAGTTGATATCATTAATTGTCTTTTTTGTAATTATAAAAAAAGACAATTAATGATATCTATTAAACAATCCCTGAAGATAGGCCTATTCCGAAACATTATGTTTTGATTCCATATAACGGCCCTATATCCACCAAAGTCGGAAATGAATTGAAAAAACTAGGATTAAACCATGCATTTAAAATAGAAAAAACCCTATCCTCACTTCTAAAGTCAAAATAGACCCTTTCCAAAAAAGCGGAGTATACGAACTAAATTGTAATTATTGTGCAGCCAAATACACGGGAAAAACTGGAAGATCGCTAAATCAGAGATTAAAGGAACATATACGTGCATATAATAATAAGACAGAGAATTCCAACTTTGCAATTCATTTAAATGAAAATAATCATAAATTCATCAAAGATTCAGGAGTTAAATTAATACATCACGTTGAAAACAGCCTCAAATTAAATATATATGAAGCACTTGAAATAATAAAATCCTTCAAATCCAATCCAGATTTTTGCTTAAATGACCAAATAAATATCTCCAATAGTCCAATCTTAAATTTATTCCCATCTATAACAGAAAAAACAATTACTCACCGGCATTACTGGGAAAACCCTGACACTTAAACCGTTTACCTAAAAACATCCTGCCTACCTCTCGTTCATTGCTAGTACAATGCGAGAAGAAACCAGTACAAACTTTTCTGTTTGATATAATCCATTTAAACCTTGGTGAGTTCCAACATGTATTTGATTTCTTGTCTTAATTAAATTCATAATTCATAAATGTTTTATAACACTGATTTATACAATTTAATATGTTTAATAATACCAACTATATTTTGAGTTACTTATTTTTGAATTTTTTGTGTGTTTTTTAGAACTGAGGATGAATGTGTAACATTCGAAACTAGTTTTCAATAAAACAAATTTATAGAAGTGGCAACTAATTTATCAATCCCTAATTAGATTGATCCTTCTATACCATCAAGCGGATATCAACGAAATACTCTACATTAAACTTGAAATTCTTTCAAGATCTATCTTATAATGTTTACCACAATCCTCCAAGAAATTGGAAAAACAAGAGTTAATATTTTCTCAGTTCTATAAAGGTTAAACGAAATAAATAAATCCATTGCCGAATTCAATCATAGAACTACGAATTATGTATACTATACTTCGAACTTTGTAATACATAGTTTATACAATACAATCACCAACATTAAGTAGAAATGATAACAATGATTAAAAAATTAATAAAGAAGAAGGTAATTTACAAAATTTGTAATGTCTTCAATGTTATCGAGAATCAAATTTCATTTGAACTTGCCTGTTGCTTATAACGAGTGTAGTCTAATTTTAACTATATATATATATATATATATATATATATATATATATATATATATATATATATATATATATATATATAATAATGGGAAACATTATTGTTTCCCAGGCTCGAAAATTATTAAATTAAATTATGAAATAACTGTTCGGATACGACCAGATATATATATATATAGTTATATATATATATATATATATATATATATATATATATATATTATTTCTATATATTTATAGACTAACCGGAAGTGTCACTTTATATAATCGATTTTACAATTTTCTCGAAAATGGCTTTAACGATTTTGATTAAACTTGCCAAAATGGCCTAAATCAAAAAAAGGCCTTTAACTTTTCATTTATGTAGTTGATGTACTGTGGTGATGACCGAGGAAATACAGGAAAAACATTTATGATGAAAAGAATATTTCATTTCCGCATAACTTACAAAGTATGCATTTAATGGTAAATTATATATATATATATATATATATATATATATATATATATATATATATGTATATATATATATATATATATATATATATATATATATATATATGTATGTGTGTGTGTGTGTGTGTGTGTGTGTGTGTGTGTGTGTGTGACGGACCAGTATTAGTAAAGATACAGCGCCTCGGACTAACCGGAAATAGCGTCTTCTCCTTAAGGCCCTTTAACTTTTCATATATGTATTATATCAACAAAAAAATGCAGAGAAAAAAGTTATGATGAAAAGCATATTTTATTTGAGGTTAACTTAAAAAGCATGCAATTTATAATTCAATTATGTACAGAATCGTATGAAAGGTTATTAAATTATCTAAACAAAATGGATCATCAAAATCTGACCAGTATTAGAAAAGATACAGCGTTTCTTATGAGGAGTACAAGGCCCTAGAAGGATAGCCGAGCGCATCCGAAAGGAGACGGATGCGACCGAACCTCCTCCCACCAATCCGCCAATCTATTTTCAATAACAAGCTCTGTAATAATGTAATTTAAGAATACAAAAGCAGAAATTAACTTAATAATTTATACTTTTACATTATTTAATGTAAAGAATATGTTTCCATGGAAACTAAACTGAAACTTTTAAAATATATTTTCAACTTGTCAAACTTAAAATATAAACGTAGAGTACTGAATTGTTATATACTAAAATTGTTTATAAAACTGTTTTATTGTACTTAATTGTGAGAAGATGTGAAGAAGTGAATTAACACACAAAAAATAAGCAATTCAAAATATAGTTGGTATTATTACCATTATTAGTCATTTAATGACCAAATAAATATCTGCAATGGTCCAATCTTAAATTTATTCCCATCTATAACAGAAAAAACAATTACTCACCGGCATTACTGGGAAAACTCTGGCCCTTAAACCGTTTACCTATAAACATCCTACCTATCTTTCGTTCATTGTTAGTTCAATGAAGAAAAGAAGAAACCAGTACAAACTTTTCTGTTTGATATAATCCATTTAAATCTTGGTGAGTACCAACATGTATTTGATTTCTTGTCTTAATTAAATTCATAATTCATAAATGTTTTATAATACTGATTTATATTACATCTAATTTAATATGTATAATAATACCAAACTATATTTTGAATTGCTTATTTTTGAATTTTTTGAGTGCTTTTAGAACTGAGGATGAATGTATAACATTCGAAACTAGTTTTCAATAAAACAAATTTATAAAAGGGGCAAATAATTTATCAATCTTTAATTAGATTGATCCTTCTATTCCACCAAAAGGACGTCAAATAATATACTTCTAATATTATTCAACTAATATTGTGATATTCAGCAGAAATATTCAAACCACCTGAGCCGATGTTCTTCAATGAGTCCTACAGCTGATTTTATATACAAGCTGGTTGTCATGGTAATGCGGTCTTATTAAATAGGGCATATTTTGTACAACGAGGAAGGTTTATAAGAGCAAAAAATTCATATAATATGTTAAATCTATGATAATATTCATGATTATAATGTAGAATTATAAGAGAACAATTCAGTACAGAAACCTTAATATTTAGATTAATTTTTAAGTAGATAAAATTTAAAGCAATTTATGTAATATCTCGGAATGGCCACATCATGATGAGATAATCTCGCTTTCCGACCTAGAGAGAGATATAAGCTGGCTTATTACGGCCTATTCAAAGGTCAGAGGTAGCTTCCTCATGGAATATTAACACGAAATTAGTAACAATGGATAATAATTTTGTTGAAACTGCGGAAATAACGATAATTTCTGGCGGAGGAGAGAGAAGGGAGAGGGGTTTAATATTGTAGAGATCCATTAGAGGGCTTTCTGTTATTCAGCGAAATATTGATGCTGCCTTCGGGATTGCTATTACATAATTGGCCACTTTGCGCCGCGTGTAATCATCAACTCCCGCCGCCGCTCGCCCAATAAATTATGTTATCAAGTCATTTCCCTCCTCAAGTCAGTCACCATCTTACTACGCCGAGTCTCCATCGATACGACAAGTGGTAAGTAAAACACTTAATATATAAGAAAATTAAGTATTTAATAGTATATAAAAAAAAATTGATGTGGACAACACATGACTGAATTTGGTTATTAGCTTCCGAAGATAGCAGTATCTAAAAAACGATAGTTGGCGTCGCGACGTCTATCTATTGACACACACACACACACACAAGCTCTTGTTTCTGGAGATCTCATTCCGTTATTATGTAACGTTTTCCTTCAGTAGGTAATTAATTTTCAAGATATTTCTTCATGTTCCATGACAACAATAAAACTGTCAATATCACTGGATAAAGCATTGGAAATCGACGGTTTCAACATTTTAAGCGGAAGAACTCACTTAACTTATATCTTATTCTTCTGCAGCAGACTTATTCATCTCACAAATGGGGAGGAAAACAAGTATTTTACACTCAATTTTAACACTTGAAACAAGTAATAAAAATGTTTAATTGGAGTGAAAAAAAATCGCGTTTATAACCTATATTACCGAAATATTTGATCTTTGTATTTAATTCTAATATAATTCTTGATGTAAGTTTATTATGACCTTCAACTAAAGCACCCCTTTCGGCTCTTCAATTTCAAGTCTATTATATTATTTATATTGATATAAAAATCCTATTTACCAAATTTGAGAAGTTTTGCATTATATATTAATATAATTTATGATGAAAATCAATAATGACCTACAAGTAAAGTACCACTTCTTTTTATCATGTGAGCAAAAACGGAGGTTCACAACGAGATTTACAACAATCCCAAATACAGAATTTTGACTCTCTACGGCTAACCGTTTAGAGTTATGCGAGATACGTTAGAACGAACGAACGTACGTACAGACGTCACGACGAATCTTATCATAATGGATTCAGGAATGGTTAAGATTCCGTTGAAATCTGAAAACCGAAAATTTCCGCGATTACAACATTACCATTACTGCTTACAAAAAAGTAATGAGATTTGACGGGTGTATTTGGATGTGGGTTGCACCTGGTGGTTTTATATGTAACCTGTGGGTCGCTAACCTTATTGCTACATTCTACACAGTATCTCTGAATCCATTTTGACTAATTTCGTCATATCTCGTATATAAGTACTTTTGTTCATATCTCGCATAGTTCAAAAAGGGTTAGCCGTAGAATATTGAGATTTAGTATTTGGAATTTCTGTTACATCTGGTTGTGCACCTTTCTTTTTGGTCATTACATGATCACCGAAAGTGGTACTTTACCTGAAGGTCATATTTTATTTTCATGAAAGATTATATTAAAATATAATGCAAAACTTTTCAAATTTGGTATACAAGCTTTATATATCAATATAAATAAAATATCATATTGTAGCTAAAATTGGCTAACTGGAAGTGGTACTTTACTTGAAGATCATAACAGATTTTTTCAAACATTATATTAAAATATAATGAAAATCATCTCAAATTCGGTATATAATACTTTTTTGACAATATAAATAGCATACTAGATTTTCGTTAAAATTTCATAACCGGAAGTTGTACTTGATTTCGGTTAATATTAGTCAATCGAAAATGGTAATTTACTTATAGATCATAATAAACTTCATCAAAAATCATATTAAAATATAATTCAATACATCACAGCTTTTGGTACATACGATTTATCTATTAATATAAAAAGCCTACTAGATTTTCGCATTTCGCTGGAATGCAAAATTATACTCGGGGATTTCAATGCCAGAATAGGCAAAGAAGAATACCGGAGACCATCAATTGGTCTTCAAATGAAGCATCAAGTGACAAGTGAGAAAGGTCTGCAACTCGTTGACTTCGCCGCGGAAAACTGCCTCAGAATTTGCAGTACACTTTTTCTCCCACAAAGAAATTTACAAGGACATCCCATAAGCATTGAAGGGTGGAAAATCAAATTGTCTGAATTTTTATGGATAGTAGACACTTGATTGCCAGTATGTGCGGAGCTTATGGGGGCAAATGTGAAATAGGGCCACTACATGGTAGGAGCAAAAATCAAACAATACTTGGCCCCCAGAATAAAGTATGCAGCTGAAAAACTTGTAAAGCATAAAGTCAAGCTAAAAATTGGAAAGCATTCACAAGAGTTTCCAGGAAGCAGCTATGCAAAACTTAGATCTATATTTGGTAGAGATAGCCAAGGAAATTCGGATCGATCGGACATCAACACAAAGTGGGCTATTTTAAAAACAGCTCTGAATATGTCAGCGGTTGAAGTCCTTTGATTGTGAGAGAAGAAATGAAAGACTAGTTTGATGCTGATTTTAGAACAACCCTTCATGAAAAAAAAAAATTAAGCCGGACTGAAGAAACTGAGTAGAAAAAAGTGGAAGCACGATTCAGTTTCATCGAGAAAAGCGGGCGATTCCAAAGAATCTATGCCGGTGCAAAAATCGTGTATTTCAAGCGTAATCAAGAAAGTTAATTTAAACAAATGAAAGCAGGTTTCAACATTAGACCACTTTTTGCCAGGACACCGATAGGAGCCTAGTAACCGACCCTCAAGAGGTTACCAAACTAGAATGGACAAACTACTTCCGGGACCTATTGAATGGCAGAACCTGGCCACCGTACAGAGAGCAAGTATGGTATACCTGATAGACGTACCAAACACAGAGACCATTGAGTCACAAACACGGTAGGAAATCTTCAGCATTATAAATTCCCAGAATAATAATGATTCTCAATTCATAACCAACATCCAGACAAAACTAATTTTTATTTCAATACAACTATTTAATATGAAATATATTTTCATTGATTATAATTAATAATACAATAAAATTCAAAGCAGAACAAAAAATAAATTCCAGGAAAATTTCCCTTATCAACGTCCACTTTATTCACAATTTTTTACGTTTTGGGCTTATTTTGCTTATTATCTTCACTTTTTTGGGCTTATTTTGCTTATTATCTTCACTTTTTTGGGCTTATTTTGCTTATTATCTTCACTTTTTCCATCCATATTTGTCAGTGTGATATTATTCGTATTCCTATTTGTCATCCTAGTCAGTTTAATACAATTGTCACATTTCTCCATTGAGTGATCAGTTTGAACAGCCCAAAGATAAGATCACTTGAAAATGTGCAAGATAAGCCCCCAAACGTTGTGAAAAATGGTGAATAAAGTGGATATATATATAAGGGAAATTTTCCTGAAATTTAAGATTTTTAAAAGTTGAATATACCCTTATTAAAATACAGTTTGCTTTGAACTATTGTCGATCAGCAGAACTTCATCACTAAAGTCGTATTTTCACTAAAATACAAAATATTAAAAGAAAAAGGAGGAGTGAAAAAAAAAATTGAATCCCGCAAAAGACAGTTCCCTGACACACCGAAATTTACCCATACTTTAATTATATTGTTCTGCCTCTCCGCTGACCTTCGAAACAGAAAACCCTTCATAGCGAATTTCAGCTCATTTGGCCCATCTTTGATAATACTGGTCCGATTTCGATGAAACTTCTTTTATCTTGAGACCACCAAAAGATACTTACTTCCTAACACCAACTCAATTCAAATACAAATTGTCAGTACTATAAACTAAACTAATTAGGTAGAGTTGCAGTGATTCGCAAAGCCTTAAAAACGCCGAAATTTAAGGTAGACATACCAATATTTTTACTAGAATTTAGCCATTCTTTAATGGTATCGTTCTGCCTGGAAGAAATTCCGAATTTCAGCTCATTTGATCCAAAGGGGGACCGCTGGAGGTGCTCAAATGTAGCGAGGAAAAAATATCAGACATCTCCAAAACTTCCATAATCGTGCTGTAGTGGTTATGAAATGTATAGAAAACGCAGCCCCGCCGCTCACCGCCGACCTTCAACCCACTATTTTTTCGGGGAAAATACGACTTAATAAATATATTATTTTGGCGAACCAGTCAGGATTGGGTCGGTTCAATGCTAAAGCTATACATTTAGAATCTTCAAGAACAATGAAATATATATATATATATATATATATATATATATATATATATATATATATATATATATATTTATAATTTAATATTTAAACAATGAGGTGGAATGAGATATATTTAATGAGAGATATACGAGAGCAGTCCATTGGTAAATGAGAGGCGATTGGTGGATATTGAAGCGGCAAAGAGGTCTATAATCCTAATGGGAGCTCAACTATGTAATTGGTGACATTGAGGACCCTTAAGGATTAGGATGGGGGCAAGACAAATCTGTACAAATCCCCCCTCCCACCACCTCTGGGGGGGAGGTGGTTGTAATAAAAATGTTAATGAGGGCTAGAAGTGATTTGCCGGCTCAGCGCCGCCCCTCGCACCGCTCTGGCTCTCTCAACCGCGCCTTTTCAAAACACCTTCTCAGTTAGGTCTGCCTCTGTCGTCTGTCTACTATATTTGAATATTTAAAACTATCTGTCGGATTTCGATAATAGTTGTCAAGAACATTAGCGGGGAAAATTATACTAACAATAATAATAAACCAGACCTGTTCAAAGGTATTTTAACCTGCTTAATTAAATCTTTATTAATAAAGCTATTGGCGTGGAATTCCGCTGAGCTACTGGTGGGCATGTCGCTTAATGTTTTTGTCACGGTCTATACATGGAATGCCGAGTCTACCCGAATTATGGTTAGTCTTTGATATCCAAATCCAAAATCCAATTAAGTAATAATATAGTCTATCTATATTAACAATATATAATAACATTTTTGGTATTTCTTATAATTATTTTACTGAATTTTATAGGTTGTAAATGATTTATTCCTGGTTTTAGAACTTATATAGTTTACGATAATGCACTTATTTATTATGAAATGAGATCTTCATTCATGGATTATTGTTGAAGGAAATACGTAATTTCAGGCCCTTTACCTATTTTCATAAATTATTAAAGTTTAATGATAAATATAGGAGCGGAGTAGCTCAGTGGTAAGGCACTGTGTTACTAGGCTCCCGATCCGGGGTTCGAGACCGGCTGTGGCGGATAATTATTTATTCTGTTATCAGCCGTGGATCGACCCTGTGGGATCGGGAGACCCTCTTGGAGCTCACCCAGCCTCTATAAAGTGGGTACCCTTAATTGGGGGAAAAACCTGGCGGTTGAGCGTGATCTCGGCCAAATCACCTCCTTGCACAACCGTTGGCTTAGAAACAGTATGGTCCTTACCAAATACTGAACCCAAGATCCTTCATGGGTTTTAGTAGTACAGGTTTTTTTTTTTAATGCTAAACATAAATATTAAAATGTAAATTCTGAATAAATTATTTCGATTATTTATAATTGGTTATTGTTATAGCTAGTTAGTTATAATATTGTTATAGTTATAATAGGTTATTGGCTACTTGTTTTAGCATTATCCTTCACAAATTCTATGATAGTCTCACACACTCCAGGAATAATCTTCGAAATGCTCTATTTAGATATTTTGATTAGCTAGCTGAAACCTGAGCATGAATTCCCTTATGCTAAAAATGTCGCTCCTCGCAATCAAGAGAACATTTATAAAATGTTATAAGATAAAATTGCTCTTAGTTATATAAGTTATATAAAGAATTGCTAGAAACTTTTACAACGAAATTGTTATAAAATACGTCCTTTGTTGTATAGTGCGGACCCGGAGTGCGGACCCCCTATTCGGCGAGGCCCTATTTCAACTCGACTGTTTGCCATTTCGTTTGTCTGTCTGTTTGTTACGCGTAAATGGGTAATTCAGTTGTTTATTTTTTTCAAACTTGGCATAAATATTCCTTCAAGTCAGAAAAAACTACGTGTTTGAACTTTTAATTTTATAAATCCGATCCAAGATGGCGGTCGTTTTTTCGGTCCCGCTTCATCAAAAATGTGTTTAGGGATTGATAAATTATTTGCCACTTCTATAATTTTGTTTTTATTGAAAACCAGTTTCAAATGTTATACATTCACCTATAGTTCTAAAAACACAAAAAAATTCAAAAATAAGCAATTCAAAATATAGTTTGCTATTATTATACAAATTAAATTAAATGTTATATAAATTAGTAGTATAAAACATTTATGAATTATCAATTTAATTTATACAATAAATCAAATACATGTTGGTACTCACCAAGGTTTAAGTAGATTATATCAAACAGAAAAGTTTTTATTGGTTTGTTCTCGCAATGGAAGAAAGGTAATTCCGGTGAATAATTGTTTTTTCTTTTATAGATGGAAATAAATTTAAGATTGGACTATTCGAGATATTTATTTGGTCATTTATGCAAAAATCTCGATTAGATTTGAAAGATTTTATTATTTCATGCTTCATTATATATTTAATTTGAGACTGTGATGCACTAATTTCACTCCTGAGTCTTTGATGAATTTATGTTTTTTTTCATTTAAATGAATTGCAAAGTTGAAATTATCTGTCTTATTATTATATGCAGGTATATGTTCCTTTAATCTCTGATTTAGCGATCTTCCAGTTTTCTCGGTGTATTTGGCTGCATAACCATTACAATTTAGTTCGTATACTCCACTTTTTTTGGAAAGGGTCAATTTTGTATTTAAGAGAAGGAAAATAGGGTTTATAGAGGATAGGATTTATTCTATTTTAAATGCAGTAGTTTTTTCAATTCATTTCCGATTTTGGTGGATATAGGGCCGTTATATGGAATCCAGACATAATGTTTCGGGATGAGCCTATCTTCGGGAGTTGTTGAATAGATATCATTAATTGTCTTTTTTACTTCCTGGTACGAAGTAGAGGAAGTTTTGTAATCGCGAAAATTTTGGTTTTCAGATTTCAACGGAAATATCCATTTTGACCATCCCTGAATCCATTTTGAATAATTTCGTCGTGACGTCAGTACGTACATTCTTGCGTATCTCGCATAACTCAAAAACGGTTAGCCGTAGAAAGTTAAAATTTTGAATTTAGAATTGCTGAGAAATCTAGTTGTGAA
This sequence comes from Rhaphigaster nebulosa, assembly GCA_948150685.1. Classification (NCBI taxonomy): domain Eukaryota; kingdom Metazoa; phylum Arthropoda; class Insecta; order Hemiptera; family Pentatomidae; genus Rhaphigaster; species Rhaphigaster nebulosa. The sequence continues at coordinate 129,638,307 of OX411311.1, read as the reverse complement.
CCTTTCTTTTTGGTCACAACATGATTACCGGAAGTGGTACTTTACTTGAAGGCCTTATTGATTATCATCGAAAATTATATTAAAATATAATGCAAAACATCTCAAATTTGGTAAATAGGACTTAATATATATATATGAATATATTTACTAGATTTTGGTTAAAGTTGGTGAGTCAAAAAGGGTACTCTACTTGAAGGTCATAACAAACTTACATTAAAAAATATATTAAAATTAAATACAGAAATCATATGATTCGGTAATAAAGGTTACAAACGCGATTTTGTTTCCAATCCAATTAAGCTTTTTTATTTCATAGTTATAAGTGTTAAATTGAGTGTAAAATACTTGTTTTCCTCCCCATTCGTTAGATGAACAAGTCTGCAGCAGAAGAATAAGATATACGTTAAGTGGGTTGTTCCGCTTAAAATGTCGAAACTTTCGATTTCCAATACTTTATCTAGTGATATTGACAGTTCTAATGTTGTCAAGGAAAATGAAGAAATCTCTTGGGAGCTAGTCACCTACTGAAATAAAACGAAATATAATAACGGAATGAGGCCTCCACAAACAAGAGTATGTATGTGTGTCAATAGATGGATGTTGCGAGTGTCATTTTTGAGATACTGCAATCTTCGAAAACTAGTAACCAAATTCAGGATCACTTTTCGAGCCAGCGATTTATAGTTTAATATGCGTACAAAAACGTCATGTGTTGTCCACATCAGATATTTTTAAAATGTAATTGATAGTGGTTTTATTGTACCCGTTATTTTTTGCTAGGGAATATATTATTTTAATTTCTTTATTATAATTATTTTCATTCAAAAGACGGTATAACATGCTATTAAGGGCTGCGAGTTTATGTGCTATCGCTCTCCTAGCTATATTGTTTATAAGATCATTAGATTGTTTTTTCTATACCCTCATGCGGACGTCAACTAAGAATCTGTTTCTTTCGCGTTCGGCCGCGTTATTCGATATTCTTCAAACTTGACACGAATATTCCATAAAGGCGTTTGATCATTTTATTTTTATTTTTTCATTCACACGGATGGTGAAAAATGAGATTATTAAAATAATTGCGAGATGATGAAATTCTATTTTAAATGAAAAAGATTGGTCAATTCTATAATGGAATGGGTTCCGTGATTATTTGTGAATTGTGTTTTATATCTCTAGCTTGGATCTTTTAGAATCCTGGCGAATTTTTGACATTGAGGATTCCCATTGTATAACTGATGTCTATATTTAAATTGGACAATGCCAACTGAGGTGACAATGGTTTATGCATAGTCATATTCGTATTCAGCAGATTTTCCTTGTTATTGGAATAGGCGGATGTAAAAAAAATAAAAAATAAAAACGCCTTAATTGGTCGACGAGGTTTACTGTTTACTGTTTACAGAATTCCTTGTTACTTATTTACAGCTGAAGATACTTGGAAATCTGTTGTTGAAGTCAGCAGCGTCGCACGGTATTCCAAAATGGCAGCTGAAAGGGCCAAATTAAAAAAAAATGAACTCAGATTTTACACATATTGTAATGTATACATATTTTAAATATTCTGATATGATAATATATATATATATATATATATATATATATATATATATATATATATATATATATATATATATAAATTTTTTTTTCTTAAATTTTTATGGATTATATGGATTTTTCTTAAATTCTAAAAAAATGCCTTTGATATTTCTTTAACCCTAAGAATAGCTGTAATTGATTTAGTCTGAAAAATGGTGAACATATCCAAATTTTTTGGAAAGATTGCAAATTAAAAAGTTTCCATACATCAATTTTGTTTCAAGGAACCTTCATGTTTGACATATAGAGGCGAGAATATATATATATATATATATATATATATATATATATATATGCAGGAGAACAGACAGCCTGGAGGGGGGTCACCCAACCTCACGTTGCTACGAACCATGGTTTCCATGGTGCAGCGGCAGGCTATCCATAGCTCCATAACCTTTGAGGCCAATTCGGCAGTGTCCTTCCCACCGACTCACTCGGGTTCAAGGACAGTGACAAACCTGTCATTATCCACGGATGATGGCTGTTCGGAGTCAGCAGGCGAACGAGGACCTATTTTTCTTTCCTTTTCTTTCCTAATATAGGAACATGGATTAGTAAGTGGAGGAGTAGGGGAGGCTAATCTTAATCCTCTAAAGCAGTGGTTCTCAAAGCGCCTCAAAATTTATAATAATTAAGTTAAATAAAAAATAAAATTAAAGCATTAAATAAAAAAATAAATAAATGAAGCAATTATAAAAAGCAATTAATATTGTTTTTTTTGTACAACTTTCAATCAAGAAGCATTATCACTAGCTCGAGCCGAACTTACCCGAAGGTCGCCGCACAACCACTCTTACGCCTTTTGTGCCAAAGAATTAGTCTACGAAGTTTAATACGCTATATCCCAGCTAATACTGGTCCGATTTAAATGATTTTTTTTTCTTTTGTAGGGAATTCCGTCACTTTTCGATCAATCAAAACAAAAAACAAATTAAATTTTTGACGGACGGTTATTTTTTTTTATTCCTTATTTGGATTCTACGTATCTTGAAACGTAAAACCTCAAATTTTGAGGGGTGGTTACAAACATTTTTCTTGGTCGATTACAAAGGTCTATTATTGCAAATAATAAACCAAAAAATTGGAAAAGATCTAAAAATTTACTATTGATGAGTAACCACCAAATACCGATGACTCTCATTTTTCACACTGCCCTTGACTAGTGCTAGAAGCCTTAACAATATATTGTATTCATAAACGCATTGTCACCTTAATAAACTTCCACTGTTTACAAAAAGGAATGAAATTAAATATTATATATACTGTTATTTGGGGAATTTTTTTTTCCTTTAAAGTTTGCTAAATTGCGCTTAAGCCTTTTTCAAAAAAACAACGTCGAAATGTAATTTATTTTATCTTATTTGGTTATAATGGAAGATCTTTTTAAATAATTTTAATATTTGATTATATATGTGTTTGTTAAACACAAATCGCAAGTGCTCTACATCCACCAAATGTCATCAGGTGTCGCCAGGTGTACTATCCACGTCTAGATATGAAAATTACCATACTGCTACAAAATCTCACTGTCGGGACAGTACTACCACGACAGAACACTGTCACGATGCAAACGAGGCATTAGTTAAATTACCCATACATATTTATTTTTTTGTTGAAGATAATGAAGCGATTGGCCAAAGATAACATATAGATACACACAAGAAGATACGCTATCGTGATCAAAGTGCTTCAAATACTAAACGGCCCATCAGAGCAGAGTGGCCCCCCTTCTTCTGTCCTCCTCCCCCCTGGCAAGCTGCCACCCGGGCGACTATTTTTATAATCTTCTAATATTTCTCTTAGCTCGACAAATTGACTGCGGAGAGCCATCGAACCCACCTCATTACAAACATCGTTTCCTACCCACTGAATAAACACTTCCTCTGAAGTTTTTCTTAGCTTCTACTATTCATCCTCTCGTTTTACCGCGAATTCGGTTATAACGCGGGTCTTGCTCTGGTTTCACTCTCTGATTAGTCTTAAAATAAGACGATAATATTATTATTTTTTTGTTTCTCTGCATAGTAGAACAAAAAATAATTTAAGGAATTAACCTTTAACAGGCCGAATTTCTCCCACATAAGTACAACAAAATATTTTTTTAAACAATTTTAATACAACAATTCTGTACACTACCTATATATTTTAGGTTTGTCAAGCTAAATATATAATTTAAAAGTTTCAGTATAGTTTCCAAGGAAACATTTTGTTTCAATTAAATACTATAACAGTAGAAATTATTAAATTAATTTCTACTTTTGTATTCTCACATCACATTATTACAGAGCGTATTGTTGACTACAGATTGGCGGATTGTTATACTTTCGTATACGCTCGATTATCCATCTAGGTCTTGTAGTCCTTATGAGATACGTTGTATCTCTGCTAATTCCTATCCGATTTCAATGATTCCTGTTTTTTTATTTTAGAGAATTTAATCATCTTCCATATGATTACATACATAATTTACTATAAAATACTTACTTTTTGAGTTATGCGCTAAAAAAAATTTCTTATCGCTATTATTTTTTCTCCAGCATTTTCTAGTTGATATATTGTATACAAGAAACGTTAAAGTGCTTTAAGGAGAAGACATTAGGCAAGTTTCATCAAAATCGTTAGAGCCGTTTACGAGAAGGGTTTAAAAATCCATGATATAATTGCCACTTCCGGTTAGTCTGATGTGCTGTATCTTTCCTAATATTAGACTGATTTTAATGAATCGTTTTTGTTTTTTAGATAATTTAATTACCTTTCATGCAATTTTATTCATAATTTAACATAAAATGCATACTTTTTAAGTTATGCGCAAATAAAATATTCTTTTCATCATAACTTTTTCCCTGCATTTCTTCGGTGATGTATTAACATACATGAAAAGTTAAAAGGCTTTACGAAAAATAATTTAGGCAAGTTTCATGGAAATCGTTGAAGCCGTTTTAAAAAAGTGTAAAATCGATTATATAAAGAGGCACTTCCGGTTAATCGATTTTGACGAAAAAGTTGATGTATCATAACATGCATGTGCCTACCTTAAATATGTAATTTCAGTATCGTACGACTTTTCGTTTTTGAGCTAGGCTGTTCACATGCATACTGACACACAGACCATTTTGCGAGACTTAGTTATTTGGACTCAGGGGACCTTAAGGGGACGTGTATTTCCGTTGAAAACTCTAATTCGAAAATTTTCACGATCGCAATACTATATATAGGTAAGGGGAAGTAATTATAAAAAGATGATGTATCATGACATGGATATGCTAAGCTGATTTTGTATTCAAATTACTCTTCAGTTATAATAACAATAATAGAAGGATTAGCGAATCCGAAAGCTCAAAAAATCTGACAAACTATATCTTGGCTCTTAATTTGCACAGTATACCAAAGAAAATGAGGAGACAAATATGCATAGCGATATTTTACGGATTTTTCCACATAATGTTTCCTTTTGACTAAGACAATAGGTCTCAATATATCACTAATTCGAACCTGATACGTCGACTGCATCTCAATAAGAATACGACAGCTGAACGAGAGGTAAACAGTGACCTAGAAAAAGAGTCAGGAATTAGGAAAAACTCTCAGTGCCTTCATTATCATAATAACTCTACGACGGAGGAATAAATTAGTTGTATATTTAGTGAGGCACTTCCTGTTTGAGCCTCAGTCCACGAGATGCCTTCCGGTTTATTCTTCGCCATCTGCCTTATTATCACGGTAACTTATTTTTTTTCTGACGATTTTATATCGACTATATATCGAAATTTTTTTTAGGTATCTTGAATGTTCATTAGAAAAAAAAATATTCTGCATATCGAATATAATAATAAAAGGCTTAGCGAACCCGGAGGTTCGATGCCGATACCACTAATCGCTGTCTACAAATCTCGGTCCACCGACTACCGTCCAAACCCAAATTTATTAGATCACTCTTAATACTATCCTCCCACCTACGTTTCGGTCTATCCCTCGGACGTTTACCAGCCGGCTCAGCGTTCATTAACTTTTTAGGAATTCGTTTGTTACTGAGCCCAACAACTTTGCAAGCCCATTTCAACCGTCGCGATGATATCACTTCGATTATATTAACAGGGTGTATGCTCCGCAATTCCGCGTCGTGTAATCTCCTAAATTCTCCGGTTGACTCATCCTTTTTCGGACCAAATATTTTACGCAGTACCTTATTCTCGAATACCTTAAGGAGTTGTTCATCCTTCAAGGTTAGCGGCCACGTTTCACACCCATACAGAACTGTAGGAAAGATAATAGTTTTGTATATTCTAAGTTTTAAGTCAAACAAAATGCGCGACCTAAGTAATGTTGATACCGAAAAATAACAAGCATTTCCCGCCTTAAACCGCGCCTTTATTTCCTTTTGAATTTCGTTTTTTCTAGTAATCACAGACCCCAAATACTTAAATTTCTCAACGTGTTCAAACCTATTCCCTCCTATATCTATATCCTCAAAATCGCCTCTGTTTCTATTGCTAACCATATATTTCGTCTTATCCGTATTTATTTTGAGGCCAACCTCTTTCCCAGCTGTCATCAACGTTGTTGTATTCAGTTTTATAGTTTCCGCGTCCTCACTTAATAATACCAAATCATCAGCAAACCCGAGCACGCATATTCTACCACCCAGATCTAAACCCCTTTCGGTACGCATTACCCTTCCAATGACATACTCTAGTGCTAAATTAAATGGGACAGGTGAAAGGGAATCGCCTTGTTTTAATCCCGAGCGAACTTCAGATTTCTCCGAAAAATAATTACCTATTCTAACTTTATTGAATGTTTCGGTCATGCACATCCCTACTAGATTTACTAACTTCTTCGGTATTCCCTCCTCAATCAAAATGTTATACAGTCTCTGGCGATCAATGGAATCATAAGCCTTTTTGAAATCCACAAAAAGCTGATGAACTACACCGTTGAATTCTAATTTTTTCTAATATTTGCCGTAAGGAAAATATTTGATCGGTTCCGTCTAAAACCACATTGGTAGTCTCCGATAATTTCCTCGGCATATTCCGTGATTCGACTAGTTAGCATCAACGAGAATATTTTATAACATACCGGGAGGAGTGATATTCCGCGATAGTTATTACACTCCGTCCTCGGACCTTTTTGTGAATCGGAATAAGTATAGATTCTTTCCATTCTTCGGGCATTTTTTTAATTTCCCCAGATCTTTTTAACCAAAAAATTTATTTTAGAAACTCCAGCTTCACCGCATTTTTGAGGAATTTGGACGTTAAATTCATCAAGGCTCGGAAGTTAGCAACATTGTTATCGCTTGGATTATTCAAAGCTTTTAATTTTGCGGCTCTTCTTTTTTCACACAAGTTTAGACAATCATTATCCAACCACGGTTTGTTTATTGTACCTTTTTCCAAGACACAAATTACTTACCTCTTTAATATTATCCCTAATTCCGATCCATAGCTTGTCTACATCTTCGCGATCCTCATCTAAAGATTCCAAGGCTTCAAACCTATTCTTGATTTCTACCGCGAATTGATTTCTAATTGAAGGATTTTTCAATTTATCTAGATCAAAATTTTCGGAACAAATACGATTTTCTTTTCTTCTTTTTATATTAAGTTTTTGTCGAAGTTTCGCGATTACTAATTCATGATCTGACCCACATTCTGCCCCACGATAAGACCTCACGTTAGTTGTACTATTTTGCCATCTTTGTTGTATCAAAACATGATCAACTTGATTGCGTGTTTGTGAATCCGGCGATGTCCACGTATACTTATGAATATCCTTATGTTTAAACGTAGTACTTTTGATTGTTAGGTTTTTCGAGATAGCAAAGTTTATTAGACGGATCCCACTATCATTGCTATGTTCGTGCAAACTTTCTTTACCGATCGTCGGATAGTATACTTCTTCCCTTCCCACCTTTGCGTTTGCGTCCCCTAATATTATTTTCATGCAGTTTCGAGGTAGTTTATCATAAACCCACTCTAGTTTATCATAAAATTCGCATTTAACTTCATCATCACTGTCTTCGGTAGGGGAATGTATGTTTATCAGCGCGATTTTAAACCACCGCCCCTGAAATATGGCCACAGATATCCTATCACTAAAAAATTGTACGTCCCTCAATGCGGAGAGCAATCTATTCCTAATTAGAAATCCAGTACCTAAACAATAATTACCGCTCCCACCGTACCAAATAGAATAGTTCCCTTCTGTTAACGAACCCTCCCCTGGCCAACGAACCTCTTGCAGTGCCACGATATCTACATTGTATCTCTTAACCTCGTTTGCCACCGATTTTAACCCACCCGCTGTATTCAAACTTCTTACGTTCCACGTCCCTATAACTAAATCTCTAATTTTCAACTTGCGCCATGAATCCCCTGAAGCAGTCCCCACCCGGAGACCCGAACGGGGGACTAGTTTACTTCCGGATAATGAGCGTTTTACCTCAGAGAGATCCATGACTTTTTGTGGTATTTAGTGAACTAAAAATATGTGAGTAGGGCGTTCAAACCTACTTCACACCCTCCAGCAAGCCTGGAGGGGCGCTCTCGTTGGTCAGCGAGTCCATTGGACTTAGCCGGGAGGAACTTCCAAGGAATTTCCACCGACCATCCCCACATCCGCCACCCGTGGGACGCTCCCCTACGCGGTAATGAGATCCGCGCGAGGCCGGATATCGAAAATATGCATATCGAATAAAATTTCTATATATGGAACCAAAAATTCCAATTTAAAAAAATATAAAACGTAATTGTGATCAAAAAGGGCCCTTAGTTTACGTACATATGAATGGTTAATAATTAAATACGAAAAAAAAATGTTCCACTGATTTTTAAAGCAAGGCAAAATTTTGTTTCAGAAGAAGCACAGGAGTTAAAGGAGTACATAAATTCCCTGAATCTCTTTCCTGAAATAGAGTGAAATTATCATTTTAAATTCAGTTTAACTTTGCCTTTCTTGTTGTGAGCATTGCTCCTAAACATGACTTCGGTGATGAATTATACACAAATAGACATTAAAAAGCTATCTTGCGCGAAAATAAAAATAAATTAATTTTTATGTATGTTTGCATATTTTAATGCACGTCTTTATTAAATTATAAATGCACATTTGTAAAAAATCTGCAATCACAGATGTAATTTGTACAATTTATCAAATAAGTGCTATGATCAATAGACTCAACAGAATAGAATAGAATCAATGAAATCAATAGATTCAATGAACGACCAATGAAGATTCAATGTTTTGTTTATCTTTTACCCTAAAAAATTGCCTTTATTACTTAATTAACCCCAAAAATTGCCTTTAGTACTTCGTTAACCCCATAGAATAGCTGTAATTGTTTTTAGCTTGAAAAATTTTAATCTTTCTATCTATCAGAATTTCCATATATAGAATTTTTTCAAAGAACTAATTTTGTTTAATGTTAGATATATGAAGGTTCGGCTGTGTATATGTATATATATATATACATACATATATACATACATATACATTTATATCGATAGACAACCTCACAGATGTAATAGTTCTGTAATTCCTTATTTATAAATTCTCTTTGATTTTTATATATTCGGCTATTTTGATGTTTTTATAATACCAGTTTCAAACAATATTTATATAGATTAGACTAAAAATAAAAATTAATAATATAGATTAGACATTTTCTGATAATTCTCAACTCTTAGTGTTGTAATGGCCAATTTGATATTTATGGTCCGTAAGCCAGATGCAAAAATCGCGACCAATTTGACCAACCTTTTTACCATGTTTTATATAATTGCAAATATTATAGCACTCCTTCTCATAGAAAAAAAAACGGTTTGAAAACGAAATTCTTTTTATTTGAGTGTTAAACTTATAAAGTCAATTTTTATGATATTAGGAATAGGAACTAATTAAACGTACCAAAAATAAGTTTTTTTTAGCTTAAATCATTATCTTTCCTCAATCCTCGCCAAATCTAGTATTATTCGTAGAACGTTACGATACATGTATAACGTTCGTTATGGAATCTATCCATTAGGATCAAGAAAATATCTGATGTGGGCAACACATGACTTCCTTGTACGCCAATTAAATTATAAATCCGTGGCTCAAAAAGAGATACTGAATTTGGTTACTAGTTTCCGAAGATTGCAGTAAAAACGACACTCGGCGTCGCGTCATCCAACCCACTTAACTAATATCTTATTCTCATGATGACTTGTTGATCTCACAAATGGGGAGGAAAACTAGTATTTTACACTCAATTTTAACACTTAAAACAAGTAATAAAAATGTTTAATTGGATTGGAAACCAAATTGCGTTTGTAACCTTTATTACCGAAACATATGATTTCTCTTTTAATTTAAATATAATTTTTGATGTAAGCTTATTATGACCTTCAATTAAGCATCCTTTTCCGCTCACGAATCTTAACCAAAATCTAGTAAATACATTTATATCGATATAAAAGTCCTATTTACCAAATTTGAGATGTTTTACATTATATTTTAATATATTTTTTGACGAAAGTCTAATATGACCTTCAAGTAAAGTACCACTTCCGGTTTTCCAATTTAGACCAAAATCTAGTATGTTATTTAAATCATTATATAAATTATAAATACTAAATCTGAGAAGTTTTGCATAGTATTTTAATATAATTTTTGATGGAAATCAATTATGACCTTCAAGTAAAGTACCACTTCCGGTGATCAAGCAGTGACCAAAAAGGGAGGTTCACAACTATATTTTACAGCAATCCTAAATACAAAATTTCAGCTTTCGACGGCTAACCGTTTTTGAGTTATGCGAAATACGAACGTACGTACAGACGCCACGACGAAACTAGTCAAAATGGATTCAGGGATGGTCAAAATGGATATTTCCGTTAAAATCTGAAAACCGAAATTTTTCGCGATTACAATACTTCCTTTACTTCGTACAAGGAAGTAAAAATGAACGTCTGCCATTCGAATTTGGTTGCATTTCAAAATGGTGGCCAAAAAACCTCATAATTTTAAGAATATTTTAGTTTTTTTACCTATAATTCTTAAACGGTAGATTCTATCGAAAAAGTTATTGTATATTAAATTAAAGAACATTTCATTATACGTCTGATGAGTACCAATAAATAATAATTTGGTTAAGTGATGTTGTCAAAAACTACGGTGAAATAGCGACAATTTTGTCAAAAACAGAGACAGAATACTATATATGAGTATGCAGCTTAGAAATGAGTTCTTAGAGTTCTTTAAGAGAAAAACTCAAAGAATAAAAGTTTTAGAGCATTAAATTTAGTGTCTGCTGAGCACAAATAATTTTAAATTCAAACTGGTACATCGGAAATTGGTATATTAGTAGAGATATCATTTTTTGATTTTTAGGTATCTTATATTTATTTCTCCTCATGTAAAAATTCCAAATTTTCGAACTCATCCTTTTTTTTGAAAAACCGGGAAGAAAACCCTTATTTCATAATATTTTAATAATTTAAAAGTTTCCTTTGACCAAGTCACCAAATTTCGCGGCGGCACTTGAACTATCTATATTTTTAGCAATTGTGATGTAAGAAGCATTACGCGTCATTAATGTGGCCTATATTTTCTCTTAAATTCTGAATTTTCTAGTTATTATAGACCACAGGGAAAATTTCTTTATGTGTTCAAACATGTTTCCTGTTATAATTAACATATATGCATTAATGATAATTATTAGTTTTACAAAGTATTTTTTTGGATATACCTTTATTGGTGCTCATTTTATTTATTTGTTTAATCCGCGATCTTAAATTTTATAACCAAAATAAAAAAAAAAATACATATTAAAGCATCTATATTAATAAAATAATATATACCAAAGGAATTTTCTGGAAAACCATGGTGATAAATTCATGCCACTCAATTGTGAAATCCATTAATTTTGAATATTCCCTTTCCTGGCAGTAATAGTACTTAATTAACGAATCGAACGTTATATAAATTATCATTGCATGTTATATAATTAATGAGGGCTACGTTTTGGGTAAATAAGTTATGAAACGATATATTATGTGTTCGAGGTTAGAATAATAATTCGACTGAATGCCATAACCAGTATTCTAAAATTCAATATAATAATAGAATCATCTATAAAGAATTATACATCAACACTTCTTAACCATGGAAATGCTTAATTTTAATTCATGCAGAAGTCTTGTTTTTTAAAATATTAAATTAATTTTAATGTTGCATAATTATCTTAATTAAAAAATTCTAAAATAAGCAGATAAATATTTATTTTTTTTAGCTAACATATATTTTATATCTATCAATTATTTACAAAACCATTTAAAATTTAGGATAATTTTTATTTACTTGTCCCTGTTCAGTGTATATTTTGATGTAACTGATACTTCGTCATAAAAACATCGTTGGCAAAACGCCTGTTTTGTAATTAACGTCTGTAGCGCTAATTGTAAAGCCCACACAGGTCGATTTTCGATGCGCTTTTGCTTTCGACATTGACCTACCTAATACTTCCATACCTTGAAAATTTGTCTTCCTTTTATAAATTATTTCTTTTTATCATTTAAACAAATAATTCATTTGTAATCCGAAACTATCCCAAAACAATATATTTATATATTTTTACTTGAGATAATATTTCAGCCATGTATAGGCCATTTTTAAATATAAAAAATAAAAGCATAACATAAGCAAAAGTTAATTTTTAAAAATGGCCTATGCATGGCTGAAATATTATCTCAAGTAAAAATATATAAATATATTGTTTTGGGATAGTTTCGGAATGAATTATTCGTTAAAAAAAAAAAAAAAAAATGTGACGAATTAATTTTTTCGAATGAAAATAACACTATCAGCCTAATCATTAGAAAAATTAATATATTTAGCATTACTTTCTGATTTTAATTAATTATGAGATGAAAAAACGAAAAAAACAACAACGGGGTAGCTCAGTGGGTAGGGCACTGTGCTACTCATCTCCAGGTCCCGGGTTCGAGACAGGCTCTGGCACATAATTATTTATTCTATTTTTAACCGTGGATCAGCCCTGTGGAATCGAGAGACTCTCTCGGGTCTCTATAAAGTGGGTACCCTTAATTGAGGGAAAAACCTGGCGGTTGAGCACGATCTCGGCCGAATCACCTCCTTGCACAACCGTTGGGTTAAAAACAATACGGTCCTTATCAAGTACTGAACCCAAGACCCTTCGCGGGTTGTAGTGGCACAGGTTTTTTTTTTTTTTTTTTATGTTGCAGAAGTTCAAATTTATCTTTACCTGACAAACTAATTATTTGCTAATTCGGCATAGAACTGTGTGGTTCAATTCTATCATCCAAAGAATACAATCCTTTCAATCAAAATTATTGTATAAAATGGCGGACGCCCCATTCTTCAAAACATCTCAACAATTTTAGACCATACCGAAGAAAATTACAATAAATTCCACTAAGGACTGACTTACAACTCTCAGTCAGAAACTATAAATTCGTGCAGCAACCCATAAAGCCCATACACAAAACTGTGCAAGCTAATTTTCAAAAATTGCTAATTGCAACGTAATTTGCAGATAACCATTTTTTTTCTCTTGGTCACGCTAATTGGTCACGCTAAATATCAAGGAAAATTGTACCTTTCAAACATCTTTTCCTTCTTTATTGATTACATCAGCAACGTTTCGGACCGAACTAGTCCATTTCCAACTCTAAAAATACAATATACAAAAAACTTTGTCAACAATTACTTTACAATAAAAAAAAAAACCTTACTAATTTTTTTTTCCTAAAATAAAAATATATAGGTATATTTTTCTTTCAGTTGGTTCCCATCCAAAGGATTCGAATAAAAAGTTATGAAAAGTTCAATATGGCATATTCCTTCTACCTCTAGGTGATCTACCAGAGCCGGGGTGCTCCGACTACAACACGATGTACCCTCGGGGAAGACATCTTCAACATCCTGTACAACTCGACGAACAGGGACACCGGGGAGTACGGTGTCGAGGGCGCGGTAGGATTCACCGGGTCAATGCAGGAGTTGCTGGCCGCCGTCAACCAAGTCAGGGCAAACTTCTCCTTAGCAGAGCTCGAAGCCTGTCTCAATCTATACATGTGAGAAATAATAATTATAATATTATAATATAATAGTCATAATTTGAAACAATATATTTAAAAATAATAATAATACCTAGTGCCTCCGGCCACATAGTCAACGTTTCGCCAATTCAGGCTTCATCAGGACATACATCAAAAAATCACTTCTATAAAGATCAAATACAGCACAACTCATATTGATAACCTTCTCAGCTATTGTTATAACAATCTCCCTTTGCCTTCAGTATGCGATTTGATGCCTTGGAGTGATGTGCGGTCTCTGGTTGATGCGTCTTCCTGGACGGCTGAGGTGAGATGTGCTATATTTGATCTTCATAGATCGGATTTTTTGGTGTATATTCCGATGATGTCTGAATTGGCGAATGTTGACTAATTAGTTGTTTGCCGGTATTTTAGAGACTTGAGGATTTGTGTTTTGGAATCTAACAATTAACTTCTGTCTCTTTTTTAGTCATTATATTTTTAAATATCGATATTTCTGTGTCGATATAATTAATAAATTGTTTTTATTAAGTTCGTTTCCAGCAGAATTCAAATATCAAGAAATAGGTTATCTCATAATCTTCCTCATATTTATTTAGTTTTTTTTTTTATAACAATATTAAGGATATTTTTTAATATCGATATTTTTATGCCGATGTTATTGATATCGATAACAATATCAATAATTTTCTTTTGACCTTTCATCGCTAGAACACAGCCACTATTTCTAATAACACGAACACAGCACATCATAAGTTTTTATGGTGCTTTGTTGTTAATCCGCCGTCCTTATTGATTTTCTATTTTATATTTTTTTTTGAAATATCAGTTCTCGATACTAAAATTTTAATATCGATACCAGGATATATCGAGAGAGAAAACCGGACAAAAATATCAATGTATTTTTTTATATTATATTATTTTTTTTTTATATCCACGTTTCGGGGTTATTTCCCCATCTTCAGGATCACTTTCTATAAATTTAACCAAACAATAAAACCATATTGTATCAACATTAATAACACAGGCCAACAAAAGAAAATTTTTTTAACTTTAATAGTTGATCTTTATAGATTTTTATGTGCTGAATCTAAATCTGGCCTTAGTTTTTTTGTATCACCCATAGTTTTCCGTAGGTTTCAGGCTCATCAAACATCCTTACTTTTTAAACTTGTGTAACATGTTAGCTACAATAGAAACATACTCTGGGTCTTTTTCATTTCCCAAGAACTTTGTAACTACTTGCTTGAGTGATACCCATGCTTCTTTCTCATTTAAGGTCATTGTGGATTCAAAGTTAACATCAAACATCATTTTTCTAATGTCAGGTCCGACAAAGAGTCCTTCTTTTAGTTTAGCTTCTGAAAGGCGTGGAAACTTTTGGCAGAGATACTTGAAACATGGATCATCTTTAGGCAAAGCTTTTACAAATTGTTTCATGAGGCCTAACTTTATATGTAGGTCTTCCTTTTTCAGGAAGACTGAAAGCTGTTCAATTCTTTAAAAATTACTTAATTTAATAAATTTAACTATAAAATGTGAAGAAATTGTGGGTGATACAGCTTTTTTAATATCATATTTGGATTCAGCACCCTAAAAACTATAGGAGTAAGGTATTTTCAGTACAAAAGTTTTTTCATCGTTGGCCTGTGTAATCACATTTTTACCTACAACATACAATACTTCACATTACATTAATAATTATTTTACCTTTTAGTCTTCATTATTATGTGTACATGAATACTGTATATGTCCAAGAGATAACAAAATAATAATTAGCTCATATTTGTTAGAACAGTTATGAACTGATTATAAAGGACTATGAACTCTTGATAAGCCCACTGTTCTATTTAAGTACTCACCATATAAAGAATATGTGTATGTAAGAAAAGAAGAAAAAAATTATGAAATGTCACCATTGCTAAGTATTAATAAATAATTGTTTAGACTTCATAAGTACTGTAATAGAAAAATAATGAATTAGTTCTTTTTTAAAAAAAAAAAAAAAAAAAAACCTGACGAAGGAAATAGGCAGTGAAAATAATGAAATAAAGAAATAACTTAAAAACGTAACTCGAAAATAGATCAGTGTGGATATAGCTTTAAAAAAACAACACTTATTTACTAACAAATTATAAATAATTTACAAATAAACAAAACACAAATGACAAGAACGTTATAGTATAGGTTATAACAGACCACGTTGTCGACTGTATAATACGTAAGCACCGGGGCGAAATATGTAATTTAATGGCTGAGAAATAAATTATCTTTAACTTTTCTGTTATTTCCTCCCAGATTTCGTTGCTATTTTATTTAATGATAATTATATTCATACATTTCAGTGAGGCGCCGCCGAACCCAGCCCAGAAGCCATCCTCCAGCGCGGCGTCGAACCTGGCCTACAACCGACCCGACCATCTCGGCGGAGTGCAGAACATCCCGATACCTCAGCCTCCCAGCGAGAGCTTCGTCTACGGGCACGGTTACACGACGTACCAGAGGCCGTTCCACATCGGCCAGAACGTCAAGGAGTACGTGCCCAACGAGTACATGAAGGCCAACTCGGTCCAGGACCTGTTGGTCGTCTTTTTGAACAATCTGCAGAACGGATGGGCGCAGTTGAGTAAAATGTTTGATGGAGAACTTCTTCCTAAGTACTGGAACAACTATCCCAACCAGGCAGCAGGATAATTCCGCTTATCTGAATCGGATGCCATCAGTTCACTTATATTTTAAACCTCATAGCCACAAAGACAATTGCTAAGTTAATCAATCTTCAAGCCATAATTGCGTCATTCTCACAGAAGTGTGCACTTTTGTGCCCAATGATATTTATTTCAATTTGGAATACACTAGGACTCTGATACATAAATGTTACTAAAGCAAACTTTTTGCAAAACTTAATCCATATTTGGAAAGGTTTTATATTATACATAAATCTACAAAAACAAACCCCCGAAGTGATTCAGATTCATTTCACAAGCTCTGAACTAGTTAACCATACAAGTTCTGTGGCTGTCTAATTTATCAGTTTTAATTTTTGAAGTTATACTTATTTTGGAGCGTTTGGGAAAATAGATCAGATTGTATTATTAGCGTGTGACAGAGTTGCGCGCGCCGATGTAACACATAAAAGTGCGTACGTTACGGTCCGTCGCGAGTTCAGAGACGTTACGGTTTTTTATTTCATTGTACGAAAAGGAAGTATTTTAATCGCGAAAATTTTCGGTTTTCAGATTTTAACAGAATTATCTATTTTGATCATCTCTGAATCCATTTTGACTTATTTCGTCGTGACGTCTGTATATACGTTCGTTCGTATCTCGTATAACTCAAAAACAGTTAATCATAGAAAGTTAAAATTTTGTAATTGGGATTATTGTAATATTTAGTTGTGAACTTCCGTTTTTAGTTACTTAGATTTATATCTGAAATCATATAAAAATATAATGCAAAACATTTCAAATTTAGTATTTATTATTTATATATTCATTTAAATAACGTAATAGATTTTGTTCTAAATTGGCGAACCGGAAGCGGTACATTACTTGAAAGTCCATAATACACTTTCATCAAAAATTAAATTAAAATATAATGTAAAACATCTCAAATTTGGTAAATAAGATTTTTATATCAATATAAATAATATATATTAATAATATATTAAGTGAGGACGCGGAAACTATAAAACTGAATACAGCAACGTTGATGACAGCTGGGAAAGAGGTTGGCCTCAAAATAAATACGGATAAGACGAAATATATGGTTAGCAATAGAAACAGAGGAGATTTTGAGGATATAGATATAGGAGAAAATAGGATTGAACACGTTGAGAAATTTAAGTATTTGGGGTCTGTGATTACTAGAAAAAACGAAATTCAAGAGGAAATAAAGGCGCGGTTAAAGGCGGGAAATGCTTGTTATTTTTCGGTGTCAACATTACTTAGGTCGCGCATTTTGTCCAGAAACTTAAAACTTAGAATATACAAAACTATTATCTTGCCTACAGTTCTGTATGGGTGTGAAACGTGGCCGCTAACCTTGAAGGACGAACAACGCCTAAAGGTATTCGAGAATAAGGTACTGCGTAAAATATTTGGTCCGAAAAAGGATGAGTCAACTGGAGAGTTTAGGAGATTACACAACGCGGAATTGCGGAGCATGCACCCTGTTAATATAATCGAAGTGATATCATCGCGACGGTTGAAATGGGCTTGCAAAGTTGTTGGGCTCAGTAACGAACGAATTCCTAAAAAGTTAATAAACGCTGAGCTGACTGGTAAACGTCCGAGGGGTAGACCGAAACGTAGGTGGGAGGATAGTATTAAGAGTGATCTAAGGAATTTGGGTTTGGAAGGTAGGCGGTGGACCGAGATTTGTAGACAGCTATTAGTGGTATCGGCATCGAACCTCCGGGTTCGCTAAGCCTTTTATTATTATTATAAATAATATAATAGATTTTGGTTGAAATTTAAGAGCTGAAAGAGGTACTTCACTTACAGGACATAATAAACTAGCATTAAAATTTATATTAACATTTTTTTTTTTCGAAAACTGAGTTTTAAATGGATTACAGTTTCAGAAGAATTGTAAAATTCTTCGCAAAAAAGGATGTTACTTTCTAATATAGCCTTTCTAACTAAAAAAACTAGTTTCTAAACTGTCCCATGTGTTATAATTCATTCCCCTGGGAAGTTTCGAGTCTAGATTTGCATTGATCTTCTTGCACGGAAAATAATGAAAAAAAAACATGGTCAGTTAGTTATATCTCTCTCCTATCATCCATACCTGTTGATTCAATCTCAGTATAAAACCTAATCTTCTAGAT
The DNA here is from genome assembly GCA_948150685.1 of Rhaphigaster nebulosa. NCBI lineage: Eukaryota > Metazoa > Arthropoda > Insecta > Hemiptera > Pentatomidae > Rhaphigaster > Rhaphigaster nebulosa. The sequence continues at coordinate 129,619,794 of OX411311.1, read as the reverse complement.
GGAGATGATTTCGAAAAATACAAGAGATATGTTTAATTGTATTCATTCCCCTGACCTCTACAGTTTTTAGGGAGTAAATGCTTGCATGACAATGTTTGAGTTTGCTAATTAGCAAATCTCTAGTACTTATTTTCTTTTAAAAGTATTTGAAAACAGCTATAAAGTTCATTCCTCTGTGATAATGTGAATAAAAAATGGCAGAGGAATGAAAACACCGACAGAGGGATGAAACTTTTGACGGACTTTAGCTTACGATGAAGCATTGATTCAATGTGATTTTAGTTAAAATAACACAATGAAATATTCCACTGAAAAACTAACATTTCATTACACGGTCTTCACTTAATTAACAATAAAGCTATAGTTAATTACAGGAAAAACGAATATGCAACCTTCAATCAATAGTTTCTCCTAATTTTTGAGGACATCATGGTCATAAACCTGCTGCTGTCGAGGCGAATTTGATTTTATTTGCCAACATCAAAACATCTCTACTCTGAATATTTCAATTTTTGGTCAGGTGTAATGTCTGGAATGTATTGGTGCTCTCCGAATAAAATTGCTTGCTTTAGATAATTGAAGGAATAGTGTAGCAAAAAAAAAATTTTTGTAAGAATAAATTAAAAAATATATATATATCCAGTTTAAAATTGCGCACTTCTGTGTGAATAACCCAATTATGCTCAGATAAGGTACAAAAATTTGAGACATTATTAACAAACTAAATTTTTTTAAGAGTTCCAACAACTCGGTGATGAATTCAACTTTAGAACATTCGATACCCATACCGCTCCGTTTAAATTGAAATACAAAGGATTTACCTTGAATAATTTTTTATTAATTATGTCATTATTGATATCTATTTATTACTATTTATATATATTTATTTGCTAATTCGACTTTGGGGAAAGCCCCCATATGAATAAAGTTGACCTCCACCCTAATATAAAGGTGAGTAATTTACAAACAATATGAAACAGAAGAAAAATTAAAAAGAATATAAATAAATTGAAATTACAATATGAAAATAAGTCTATCATCAAATTTAACAGTAAGTACCAATTCAGAACATGAACAATTATATATAAAAGAAATCCAATAAATACTGCCTGTACAGAAAGAAGTGATAAATGCTTTATTTATATCAATGCTGTCCAAATACCTTGGGTTGTAACATACACAGCACACTAATCAATCTATACCCAGGACATACAATAATATTCATAACATTTTTTTTTCTTTTATTTTAGTTCTAAATATATAATAATTATCACTACATAACGCATATTATATCTGTTTCTCTTTTTCTTTTCCTTTTGTTGACTATAGACCCTCTATTACTGTCTAATCCATCCCTTATTTCTCTTTTTCGGTGACTATCAACCATTTCATAATTTAAAATAACCCTTTCTCTTTTTTATCCACGCAAAACAAAAAACAAAAAATCGAAAAGTAATCAAATGATTAAATTTTAGAAACGCACACCTAAGCATCAAAAACAGTACAATGAATAATAACAAAATAAAAAGATACGGATAAAAACAAAATAAAAATAAACAAATGAAAATAAAAATAATCTTTCATACTTTTAGGCTTTAAGATAATATATACAATAATATATGATAACTGATAACAATACATTTTTTTTTATAGAAAATAAATTGCACCTGTTGCGACGTATAATAAATAAAAAACTCAAAAATTGAAATTGATGAGAAATCAGGATTAAAGTTTTTGCTCTATACTTTTGAGTACCTCCTCATTAAAATACACTGAATATTTTTAATACATGGGTGTTGGGGGGGAGCCAACTAGATTTACTCTTACATTTTTAAGTACAAATATATCTCAACTGAATACTGTTGCTAGGCCCTAGGTTCGAATGTTTTGAGCTGCATTTTGAATATACGACTAATATTATATGTGATGTATACTTGCCATGTATATGTTGTAAAGTCATATAAATTCAGGAAATAGAAAATATTGACCTTCCTTAATAATGTAAGACTTACATTGATAAGGAAGAGACTGAGAAGGTGCTGGATGAGAGATCTTCTTTCTTAACTAACCAATGTAACTAAATCATGCCCTTTGGACTATCCTTATATATTATACATAATAGTTTTGTGATCAACATCAATATTACTATTATTCATATTCTAAATTATTATATTAAGAAATAAAATAATATGCCAAAATAGAAGATGTGAAAGTTCATCACTTTGATAATTTATAACATATATTACTTTTAGTAGTAAGTTTATTGTATTTTAACATAGGACGTAAGTGACAAAACTGGAAAGTTTGAAAACGGATTAAAAAGGGCCGAACCGTTATAAAAAAATGTTATAATGATCATGGAAAATTTTTTTTATTAATAAATGCATTGTGGGATTAATAAGGCCAATTATTTCTTCTTCTAATTTGATTAATATTATATAATAGTTTTTTAATAATTAATAATCAAATATTCAGCAGCATGCTAATATAAATTTATGTACCAATTTATACCTTGAATAACTTTTTAAGTGAAACATCACTTCCACCTAACAATTACAAAAGCTTGTAATTTTTTGCAGCAATAATATAAACCTTCAAAATATTATATTTATTTTATGTTGTGAATTAACATTAAAATAGTATAAAATAACTTGACGGTACGAAGAAAAAATTTTAGATATCTGTATTTATAATACAAAAAAAATTTAAATGAGAAAAACAATATTTGTGCTTATGAATAATAATAATAATACAATAACGAAGAATTATACAACAAAATTAAAAAAAAAAAGAGTATGTATTCAATTTAAATTGGCATGATCGTTTGAAAGAGAGCAATAGAACGCTGAACTACAGCGACATTCACGCTCCTACAGGTCATTTTCAAAACTATTCCGATTCCATAAATATTAAAACTTCAGGCACTAATCAGAAACCTCTGAATATTATGAAAATTATATTTTAATAGAATGAATGAAAACATAATCTTTATTGTTGGACATTCAGTCTCCTAAGAATAACATAAATGTACAATTTAGGCAGCATTTGTCTGGCATCACTCTGGTAAATCAATTATATTACTAACTATAAGTCAAATAACAATTATTTATAAATAAAAAAATACAAAAATAATAATAAATATGCACGCGGAAAATTGATCATTCAGGAGATGGAGAAATAGATGGTGTTTAAATGAGTTTAGGAAGAAAGCTTGACGAACGGAGAAGGGTAAGGAATTCCAAAACAAGATAGCAAAAATAATAAAGGATTTTTCAAAGGAAGCAATTCCATGGGATGGGATATACAAATTAGTAGAATGGTTACATTAGAAGTCAGAAGGATGAAATTAACTCCTTTGTTAATTGCAATTCATTATTTTGGTCGCACCTTATATCAATAATATAGAAAAAGTTTGTAAACACCTATTTCGTAAAAATTATAGTCTACAAACATTTAAATTTACAGATTAATACAGCTCATGACATTTAATGGTATATAAACAGCTCCTCTACAATAAGATATTAAATAAATTAATCTTTAAAACCTGCATTTAAAATAGAAAAAAAAACTATCTTCATATTTCTCTTTCTCCTAATGACAAAATAGACCCTTTCCAAAAAAGCGGAGTATACGAGCTAAATTGTAATGATTGTGCAGCCTAATACACGGGAAAAACTGGAAGATCACTAAATCAGATATTAAAGGAGCATATGCGTGCATATAATAATAAGAGAGAGAATTCCAACTTTGCAATTCATTTAAATGAAAAAACCAAACAAATTCATCTAAGACTCAGGAGTTAAATTAATACAATACGTTGAAAACATTCTCAAATTAAATAATTAGGGATTGATAAATTATTTGCCACTTCTATAAATTTGTTTTATTGAAAACTAGTTTCGAATGTTATACATTTATCCTCAGTTCTAAAAACACACAAAAAATTAAAAACTAAGTAATTCAAAATATAGTTTGATATTACTATACATATTAAAATAGATTAATATAAATCAATATTATAAAACATTTATGAATATAATATATATGTTATGAATATATATGAATATATATTCATAAATAGAATATATATGAATAAATATATGAATATAACATAAATAGAATATATATGAATATATTATGAATATTGATAAATGTTTTATAATATTGATTTATATTAATCTAATTTAATATGTATAATAATACCAAACTATATTTTGAATTGCTTATTTTTGAATTTTTTGTGTGTTTTTAGAACTGAGAATGAATGTATAACATTCGAAACTAGTTTTCACTAAAACAAATTCATAGAAGTGGCAAATAATTTATCAATCCCTAATTAGATTGATCCTTCTATACCATCATGTGGATGTCAACTCAAATTAAATATATATGAAGCACTCGAAATAATAACATCCTTCAAATCCAATCCAGATTTTTGCTTAAATGACCAAATAAATATCTACAATAGTCCAATCTGAAATTTATTCCCATCGATAACAGAAAGAACAATTACACACCGGAATTACTGGTAAAAACCGACCCCTAGACCTTAACATTTAACTACAAGCACCCCACCTTTCTTCCATTACTAGTTCAGTGCGAGAACAAACCAACGCAACCTTTTTTTTTTAGATATAATCAATCTACTTAAACCTTGGTGAGTACCAACATGCATTTGATTTCTTGTCTCAATTAAAGTCATAATTTATAACTGTTTTATAATACTAATTTATCTTACATTTATTTAATATGTATAATAATACCAAACTGTATTTTGAATTGCTTATTTTTTAATTATTGTGTGTTTTTAGAACTGAATATCTACTAGTTTACTATACTTTACTATACTAGTTTGATATAATATTTATATAATATTTGATACTAGTTTTCAATAATAACAATATAGACATGACAAATAATTTATCAATCTCTAATTAAATTAATCGTTACTAAAATAAGAAACGTGGAAAATTTCAGTATACTGTATACAATAAATTCACTAAAAATGTTTATTTAATTTTAATGAATAATAAAAAAAATTTAACAAAAATTAAAAAATAATCCAAATTGTAAATTATGCATATGAATAGTTTTTTAACAAACTTTATACAATAAATGGCGTTAATTTTAACTATATATTATTTACTGGCCTGCAAATATTACTATAATTATTATTATTATAGCACAGCCTAAAAATTCAGTCCATTGTTCCAATCCATCAGTTTTCCACACCTACGGTCATTTGGAGTACTTGGATTTTGGCATGGGGTGATGGAGTTTAGGACCGCCAAATTCCGCTTAGCAACACTCTAAATAATCCATACAGCATTTCATACTTGCTGCCGTTCCATCTTTCATTTGGTATGGGAGTGGTTGTAGTGAATGCCAATCACTTTACAATAAGCTTTACTTGGACGGATTCCAATATCAATCCCTAAACAAAATATCAAAATTACATAAACAACTATTGGAGAAATAAAAAATGAATGTAATTGAGTAAAGTACACATAGATTTTTTTTTTTTAATAATATTCTGGTTAAAAGCTTAAGTAAATAGGACGAAACTAACAAATAAACTTTAACAAAGAAAGAAGAGAATAATTTGGCCGTGAAGCATTGGTAATTAACACTAACCACGAAAGATGAGGTACCCTGACAGACAGCTGGCACTACACCAGACCTCAGATCTCGCCGTTCTGAAATGCTTTGTAGTTTGTTTATTAACAACTCATTTGTAGAGCCCCACTTAAAATTAATACTTATCATTCTAAGCATAAGAGGAAATTTCACTTACTGTTATTTTCTTGAAATAACAACCATAAATGAACCCTATTTCCATTTCTTGGCATTACTTAAAGGGAGCCAATGATGAATGATGAATTGGAGTGACTGGAGTTGAAAAAAAATATATCGTTATATATATCGTATCGATAGTTTTCGTGTATATAGAAATAGTAGTTCGATATATCGAAAAAATATCGATATTTACAGCCTCGATATTTTAAATTTTTTAAGTTGCCTTTAATTAGTAATTTTGCTTGGCTTGGATTGGTTTCACTGTGTTTGAGTCCGATCCGGTACTAGCAGGAAGCGCCACATCAGCGCTAGTGTTGCATCCACACATTTGTGTATTTATATAAATTATATATTTATATGTTTTTGTTTTATATTTTTAATTCTTTCTTTATAAAATAAAACTATTTTAAACCGAAATTAACAGCCGACAAAAGTTGGAATAGCCTGAATAGTAGCAGTGTGGATAGGTTAGTTTGCTAAGCTTCCGTAAACCCATATGCTTGCCATTTGATTTGCCTAGGTTTGTCAAATGTTAAAAGGCATCTTTGAACCTCTTCCTTTAAAAGGAGGGGGCTTTAAGAATGTAGGCAAAATATCGAAATATCAATATTTTAAAAGAAATATATAGATATTTTTGTCCGATAGTTTTAACTCGATGCATCGTAATAACGATATAAAAATTTGAATATCGGAATTCAATATTTAAAAAAAAAAGAATTAAATAAACAAAAAATAATATACAAAAAAGTCTACACGGTTTTTAAGTTTAATAGGTCTGAATCATTATTAATTGAATTGTAATTATCTTCCATCTTTTTTTTTAATTTTTTTATGTTTTAGCAATTTAATTCGTTTTTCTCTTATTCTTAATAATGAGTCTTTTTAATAATTAATGTTAATATCAACATCGTTTTTTTAAAAAGGCGTAAGCGCCATTTAGCAAAATTTACAGGAAGCACATGAAACGATTTTTCTTCAAATAACAATATATTTTTTATCAATTTTATTCTTTATTGTATACAGTAGGAATTTATTAAGGTGGTAAAACCTTTATAATTACAATATATTTTTAAGAGTTCTAGCACTGGTTAAGTTCAGAGTGACGACTGAGAGTCGTTAGTATTTGGTGCTTACGTCATCAATAGTAGATTTTTAGACCATTTCCAATTTTTTTTTTCAATACATCCTAAGCGGGAATCGATAGATGCGGTGTTTAGGTTCCATAATAAGTTGAAATCTAAATTTCGAATTTTTAGCGCTTAAGCCTTTTTCAAAAATATCTGATGTGGACAACACATGACTTCCTTGTACGCCTATTAAACTATAAATCAGTGGCTCAAAAAGTAATCCTGAATTTGGTTACTAGTTTCCGAAGATTGCAGTATCTCAAAAACGACACTCGGCGTTCCGACATCCATCTATTGACACACACGCAAATGAGGAGGATTTTACATTCAATTTTAACACTTAAAACAAGTAATAAAAATGTTTAATTGGATTGAAAACCGAATTGTGTTTGTAACCTTTATTACCGAAACATATGATTTATGTATTTAATTTAAATAATTTTAATATAATTTTTATATTTTTGATATAAGCTTATTATAACCTTCAAGTAAAGTACCCTTTTTCGCTCACGAATCTTAACCAAAATCTAGTAAATACATTCATAGCGATATAAAAGTCCTATTTACCAAAGTTGAGATGTTTTACATTATATTTTAATATAATTTTTGACGAAGGTCTAATAAGACCTTCAAGTAAAGTACCGCTTCCGGTTTTCCAATTTAGAAAAAAATCTAGTATGTTATTTAAATCAATATATAAATTATAAATACTAAATTTGAGAAGTTTTGCATAGTATTTTAATATAAATTTTGATGGAGATCAGTTATGACCTTCAAGTAAAGTAACACTTTCGGTGACCAAAAATAGAGGTTCACAACTAGCTTTTACAACAAACTTACATTTTTACAATTTTACAACTGTTTTTGAGTTATGCGAGATACGAACGTACGTACGAACGCCACGACGAAACTTGTCAAAATGGATTCAGGGATGGTCAAAATTGATATTTCCGTTGAAATCTGAAAACCTAAAATTTTCGCGATTACAATACTTTGTACAAGGAAGTAAAAACGATTTCGATATGTACATACTTTCAAAGGTTTTTAGTAATTCGTTCGAATTGATTTCCTCCTGTCCTTTTTAATAGGTTTGACGTTATATAGTTGACAGTACTTATCGCGGCAGTAACTAGCTTGTCTAACTTTACCTACTTATCAACTATATGCTTCAATTATTTCTGTATTTGAAATTGATTGTAGCCAACGTTTTGATATTTTTTTTTTAATTCTTGGAGAAGGAATAAAAAGTATATAATTTAGTTTTTATGGTGACCTATTATTCAAACTATCTTCATTAAACTGTCGTCATTTCCAAGAGAATGACATTACCGCAATGCCACGCTACCTCACTGTCATGACAGTACTACCACGACAGAAAATTGCGACTGAGGCTTATACATAAGAAAATTTATTTTATTTTTTATATTATTTTTTAAATATATAAATATATATATATAGTCTGCTTTGACACTATTAAAATGGTATGTAAACAACGAGGAGTAGATTCGGTATATAATGATGCTATTAGTTGCTGAGAGGCAGTAACAAGGTGACGTGAGAGCGAGTGGCCTACCTAAAAAAATAACAGGAGAGCTATATTTGGCGAACCACCCTCTTGTTATATCCTTCAGGATACGGGAGTCCTTTTGTCGAAGGATAACAGTGCCACAATAGAATAAGTGAGCAAATGGTGTCTCTTTTCACCCGTTAGGTAGGTCCCATCTCTGTAATAGTCTGTAGCAAAGTGGCTCCATACACCTCCAGCATCCACGCTCTCTTATATTGACTCTTATAATGGAAGTGAAGTAGATTCTTTTGATATATTGTAAATTGTTTATAATTATTTATAAAAATCACTAAATAAAATTTTATTTATGATTTGTGTTGAAGTCTCGGCAAAAATTATAGTCAGTTGACATCCGCATGATGGTATAGAAGGATCAAGCTAATTAGGGATTGATAAATTATTTGCCACTTCTATAATTTTGTTTTTATTGCAAACTAGTTTCAAATGTTATACATTCATCTTCAGTTCTAAAAACACACAAAAATATGCAATTCAAAATACAGTTTGGTATTGTTATACAATTTACAATTTTATACAATTTATTATAATACAATTTATTCTTGGAGAAGGGATAAAAAGTATATAATTTAGTTTTTATGGTGACCTATTATTCAAACTATTTTTCAAGTCATTTCCAAGAGAATGGCATTACCGCAATGCCACGCTATCTCACTGTCATGAGAGTACCACCACGACAGCGACTGATGCTTATTATGGCTAATGCATAAGAAAATTAAATATAATATAAATTAGTATTACAAAACATTGTTGAATTATGAATTTAATACAGACAAGAAATCAAATACATGTTGGTACTCACCAAAGTTTTAGTATATTATATCAAACAGAAAAGTTTGTATTGGCACTGAACTAGCAATGGAAGTAAGGTAGGTAGGATGTTTATAGGTAAACGGTTTAAATAATTTTTGTTCAAAAGACCAAATAAATACCTCTAATAAACCAAACTTAAATTTATTCCCATCCATAACAGAAAAAAACAATTACTCACCGACATTACTAGAAAACCCTGACCCTTAAACCGTTTATCTATAAACATGCTACCTAGCTTTCGTCCATTTAAACTAGTAATAATGTATCTTCTATAATTATGATTACTAGGGATAGGATTTTTATGTTGTAAAATGTTGTTATTTCAGAATACAAATATATGTTAAAAATCCGGTGCGGTGCGCGCATCACACTATTTTCTCTTATCACTCTATAATGATAATCTTTTTAACATAATTTAAGAGTTCACATAAACACTACTCGAAATAAACTCAGCAGAATGCACTTCTTCAAGTCATCTCTCACCAAAGTATAATATATTATTTTTTTAAAGAATTTGGAGTACAAAACTTCTGTACGTTAAATATTTTTTGGTTTGTCAAGCTGAAAATATATTTAAAAAAATTCGATTCAGTTTTCACGGAAATTCCATTTAGTTTTCATGAAACCTACCTTTCGTCCATTGTTAGTTCAGTGCGAGAACAAACCAATAAAAACTTTTCAGTTTGATATAATCTACTTAAAACTTGGTGAGTACCAACATGTATTTCTTGTCTTAATTAAATTCATAATTCATAAATGCTTTATAATACTGATTTATATTGCACTTAATTTAATATGTATAATTATATCAAACTTTATTTTTGATTTTTTGTGTGTTTTTAGAACCAAAGATAAAATAAAAATAAAATTATAGGAGTGGCAAATAATTTATCAATCCCTAAAAAAAATAAGATATAACATTTATTAGAGAGAAAAACTATTAATAACGCTTTACATATACACAAGTCGAAAATCAATTTTTAATATGAGGACAAGTAATATAAGAAATAAGGTGGGAGATCCAAATATTGCCCACTGGAGTGTTCTTAATATGGCCCAAGGAACTAATATTCGAAATCTTATGAAAAGTTTTTAAATTCTCTAAAAAAAAAAAATATTTAAATCTGACTAGTCTTAGCAAAGATATAGCGTATCTTATAAGGACAACAAGACCCCAGATGGAAAGTCTAGCGCGTCCGGGAGGAGACGGATGCGACCGAACCTATTGCTATCAAGCAGCCAACCTATTGTTAACAATACGCTCAATAACAATGTCTCGTAATAATATAAAAGTAGATATATTATATATAATATAATGCATATAATATAATATATTATATTATTATATATATTATAGTAGATATATTATACTTATATTAAAAATTGATTTTCGACTTGTGTATATGTAAAGCGTTATTAATAGTTTTTCCTGCTAATAAATGTTTATATCTCATTTTTTTTTTAGCGATTGATAAATTATTTGCCACTTCTATAATTTTATTTTTATTTTTTTATTTAGTTCTAAAAACACACAAAAAATCAAAAATAAAGTTTGATATTATTATACATATTAAATTAAGTATAATATAAATTAGTATTATAAAACATTTATGAATTATGAATCTAATTAAGACAAGAAATCAAATACATGTTGGTACTCACCAAGGTTTAAGTAGATTATATCAAACTGAAAAGTTTGTATTGGTTTGTTCTCGCACTGAACTAACAATGGACGAAAGGTGGGTTTCATGGAAACTAAATGGAATTTCCGTGAAAACTGAATCGAATTTTTTAAAATATATTTTCAGCTTGACAAACCAAAAAATATTTAACGTACAGAAGTTTTGTACTCCAAATTCTTTAAAAAAATAATTTATTGTACTTTTGTGAGAGATGAATTGAAGAAGTGCATTCTGCTGAGTTTATTTCAAATAATGTTTATGTGAAGTCTTTGAAATTATGTTAAACACATTATTATTATATGGGGATAAGGGAAAATTGTGTGATGCGCGCATCGCACTAGATTTTTTTCACACATATTTGTAAATATTTCTGAAATAATATTTTACAACATAAAAGTCCTAATCCTAGTAAACATAATTATAGAAGATACATTATCACTAGTTTAAATACAATATTACTAATAAAGAAGAGCCAAAGGTGTCGCACAAACTATAAACCTTAAAGCGAACAAATGGGCGAGAGGCCGGGAGCCAAAGATATTTTTAAAGACATTACTCCATCATTATTTAGGTCTTCCTCAGCCGAGGGAGCCAGGACAGTAGTTTATTATGTAGTAATTCCGTCCGCGGCAGGGTCTCGAACCCGCCCCGAGTATTTGTAGAGCAATTTGTCACTCTAATTGGCGTGCCACGCTCAACCTACGCAGGAAATCCCCTCGGCTCTTAGTTTAATCCGCTAATAATTCGGACTAATTGGGATGAATGCGAGGAGTGTATGATGGCAATGAGCTTGTATAATGGCGGGGAAGGTAGATCGGCTCTCATTAAGGACACTCAAGGACAATAGGTGAGTCGATGAAGAGGTCCTTTGTGGAGATGAAAGGACGCGTTTGATGAGGGAGGTCCTGGAGGATATAAATCCTGCGACTATTTGTCTGTGCTAGTTATTACCTCCCATGGGTGACAGCTTTACAATCTTGGGACGAGTCCAGCTTCTAAATCTTATCCCAGGCTGTGGGAGTTCCCCCTTCGGATAATTCTTAAGGTTCCTCTTCAGCGAGATTGATCGGCAGCAACAGATGTCCACTTCTCTTCGGAACTGAGGGGCGTTTACTCCCTCTTTGAAAAAGTTTACAGGCGGGAGTGGAGTAGCCTTGTTTCACTTCTGTCACAGTTCAAAAAGATTATTTAAGAAAAAAGGGAAAGCATTAGGGATAGCACTGCTCTTTAGTGGATCTAATTTTCAGGCTAAGATATTTTAATAAAATCTGGTGCGGTGCGCGCATCATACAGCTTTCACTCATCATCCTATTATAATTATCTATATTTAAAAATAATTTTAAAGAATTAACAAATGGACTTTATTATATGGTTTAATTTTATACAAACAGTCGAACCTTTATATATTGAACATGAAGGTTCCTTGAAAATAATTCGATATATGGAAATTTCGGTAAATAAAAAGATTGAAATTTTTCACCTTTTCCAGCCTAAAAAGTATGAAAGTGATAAAGGCTATTAGTGTTAAGGAAAAACAAAACTGAACTATCTATAGCAGTTATTTGAAAAATTGTACAAATCACATCTGTGATTGCAGATTTTTTACAAATATACATTTATAATTTAATAAGAATATTTATTAAAAATATGCAAACATTAATTTATTTAATATGCAAGTATTAATTTAATTAGGAATTAATAAATTATTTGCCACTTTTGTAATTTTGTTTTTATTGAATACTAATTTCGAATGATATACATTCATCTTCAGTTCTAAAAACACACAAAAAATTCAAAAAATAAGCAATTCAAAATATAGTTGGTGTTATTATACATATTAAATTATATAAATCAGTATTATAAAACATTTATGAATTATGAATTTAATTAAGACAAGAAATCAAATACATGTTGGTACTCGCCAAGGTTTAAATGAATTATATCAAACAGAAAAGTTTGTACTGGTTTGTTCTCGCACTGAGCTAACAATGAAAGAAAGTTGGGGTGTTTATAGGTAAACGGTTTGAGGGTCAGGGTTTTTCCAGTAATTCCGGTGAGAATTGTTTTTTCTGTTATAGATGAAAATAAATTTAAGATAGGACTATTGGAGATATTTATTTGGTCATTTAAGCAAAAATCTGGATTGGATTTGAAGGATTTTATTATTTCAAGTGCTTCATATATATTTAATTTGAGGCTGTTTTCAACGAGATGTATTAATTTAACTCCTGAGTCTTTGATAAATTTATGATTATTTTCATTTAAATGAATTGCAATTCTTTGATGAATGTATATCATTCGAAAATAATTTTCAATAAAAACAAATTTATAGAAGTGGCAAATAATTTATCAATCCCTAATTAGATTGATCCTTCTATACCATCATGCGGATGTCAACTAAGTATTAATTTATTTTTGTTTTCGCGCATAATAGTTTTTAATGTCTATTTGTGCATAATTCATCACCGAAGTCATATTTAGGAACAATTTACAAAACGAGAAAGGCAAAGTTAAACTTAATTTAAAATGAAAATTTCACTTTTTATGTTAGGAAAGAAATTCAGAGCTTTGCAAAGTAGTGGAACATTTTTTCTTATTTAATTATTACCCATTCTTATGCACGTAAACTAAGGGCCCTTTTTGATGACAATCACATTTTATATTTTACGAAATAGAGAATTTTTTGTTTGATATATAGAAATTTTATTTGATATACAGAATATTTTTTAAAAATAAAAAATTAAGGTTTTATGGTCTATCGAGGTGAATATGTTTTTAAAAACTTCCTATTTAGTTTCCCTGGAGATTCCAGTTATTTTTCATGAAAAAACATCTTAACCCCACTCTCATTTCAGCTCTGACATTGCACTGTTTGGCTATGATCTTTTACGGTCAATGGCTCATATTTTGAAAGGTTTGTTCATTTTCAGGTTTGTTGAAAAACAACAGGAATGTCAAATCAGGATGTGAGGAGTTTTCCACCCTGAAAACCCAGGACAACCGAATTCATCTTAGGAAGATGGGTTAAAGTAATTGGCAATGATGGCCTATATTTTGAAGAATAATTTTAATGTGTAGATTTTATACTGATATTTATAGTATAGTTTTTTTTTTTTGTAAACAAACACACTTCCCTACATATTAGATTTTTACCCAAAAAAAGGAAGAAAATAAATAACAAAGCTATGTAAATATGGGGGACAATAGACAAATAGGAAACAGATTAATGGATAAATACAAAGTTTAATTCAAATATAGTTCAATGTGACATCGATATTATCTTGCCAGACAGTCTCTAGTGCAATATTGTTTTAAAAAACTTTAATAGTGGACACAAGAGACGAAATAATGTATTATGGAAAAACATACCATAAAGAAGTACTGCTGGTTATTTTATATTAGAAAAAATAACATAATTAAGGTAAAATAATTTAGAAAAAAAATTAAAAATTCAGCTTTTAAAATATTATATTAAATTGCATTAATAATTGAAATATATGCATAGTGCTGATGTTGTATTGTTGAATTTTAGGAAAAAATAAAGGAAAGCCCAGAGGATGAAAGAGTGAAAGAGAATTTCGAAACGTTGGTTTGTTTGTGGATAAAAAAATAAAAATATTAGAAAAATAATAAATACATTTTGAGGGAAGTGTGTTTGTTCACAAAAAAAAAATATCTGATGTGGGCAACACATGACTTCCTTGTACGCCTATTAAATTATAAATCCTTGGCTCAAAAAATGATACTGAATTTGGTTACTAGTTTCCGAAGATTGCAGTAAAAACGACACTCGGCGTCGCGACATCCATCTATTGACACATACGCACGCACGCACACACCCACCGCCACTCGAGGTCTCATTCCGTTATTAAATGTCGTTTTTTTTTCAGTAGGTAACTAGTTTCCAAGAGATTTCTTCGTGTTCCGTGACAACATTAAAACTGTCAATATCACTAGTGCTGATCTAGATAAAGCATTAGAAATCGACAGTTTCTAAATTTTAAGCGGAAGAACCCACTTAACTTATATCTTATTCTCTTGCTGCAGACTTGTTCATCGCACAAATGGGGAGGAAAACCAGTATTATATGCCCAATATTAAAACTTAAAATAAGTAATAAAAATGTTTAATTAGAGTATAAACAAAATCGCGTTGGTAACCTTTATTACCGAAACATATGATTTCTCCATTTAATTTAATATAATTTTTGATGTAAGTTTATTATGACCTTCAAGTAAAGTATCCTTTTCCGCTCACCAATTTTAACCAAAATCTAGAAAATACATTCATATTGATATAAAAATCCTATTTACTAAATTTTAAATGTTTTACATTATATTTTAATATAATTTTTGATGAAAATCAATGATGACCTTCAAGTAAAGTACCACTTCCGGTGATTAAGCAGTGACAAAAACGGGAGGTTCACAACTAGATTTTACAACAATCCTAAATACAAAATTTCAACTTTCTACGGCTAACCGTTTTTGAGTTATGCGAAATACGAACGTACGTACGTACAGGCGCCACGACGAAACTAGTCAAAATGGATTCAGGGATGGCCAAAATGGATATTTCCGTTAAAATCTGAAAACCGAAAATTTTCGCGATTACAATACTTCCTTTACTTCGTACAAGGAAGTAAAAACAACAAATATTTAATTTTGTAATGTAAACTTTGGTATGTAGAAGTAATTTTATATATTTCTGAAATTTAAATAATACTTATTATATGCACAAAGACTTTTGTAACAACCTATTATAGATAAAATATTTAACAAATAAATAAAACGTGTGATCATTGGAGATTACGGGTTGCAGTGTAAGCTCCATGTAAGTTCCATTCAATATTTATACGGCACTGATACCAACTATCGACTTGATTAGTCCATCAATAATTGCAACATCGATCTATCGATAGGACGGCTCGACTATTAAGTTGAATAGCCCTAACTATTAGCCGGGCTATATATTAGTTAAGTGGACAGCCGCCCGCAAACAATTACTCCAGAAGGCATCAATATTTTGCCAACATTCATCCAATTAGGCTTGCCCTCGCGGAGAACAATCGTCGCGAATTATTGACTCGATGCGGAGTACAATATTAACTGATAAGCCAACAATTGTGGTCCCGGCCGACCGCTATTCCCGGTTCTAGGCTCGCCTTTTGTCTCCTATAATTAAACGATAAAACTGTAATAAAATCTTGATATAAAAAGCCGCTAACGAGGCAATCTCCAGGATAATGATATCTTAATTGGCCGTTTATCGTTAAGTTTCTGTTGAAGCTGCTCTTTATTGCCCTGGAGTCCTGTTCCCTAGGGAATGGGAAGACTTTCCTTGCGGTCGACTTTTTAAGGAGCTACCATTGCGTTAATACTTTAAGGTGATAATGAGATAATAATGAGAGAGTAATGCTGCGGCAGCCAATTCACTCTAAAGGGAGGCTTTTTTGCGCAATTAAAAAGATCTGGAAGGGGAGCTAAAATAAAAAGAAATGTACTACATGCCTTCGAGAAATGAATTGAAACGTGTTAACTTATTAATGGAAGGTGGCCAAATATTGTCCCCCTATTTTCGTTCACTATATCCCCTCAAATAGCTCAAATTTTTATACACGAATGTTTATTTTCTACTCTGTAAAATTTATATATTTACTTTTTTTTTATTTATTATTTACATTTGTTCCATTGGTTGACGTCCGCATGATGGTATAGAAGGATCAATCTAATTAGGGATTAATAAATTATATATTATATATATATATAGTATGAATGTATAGTATATTGCATATTGTAATGATAGTGTCCCGTGGTTCCAACCGCGTTAAATTGGGATTGACCCGCAAAATACAAAATAACCGCATGACGGTATGGAGGGATCGGTTTGGTTAGGGATTTATAAGTTTTTTGCCACTTGTATAAGTTGGAATGTTGGAATTCTCTGTCTTTTTATAATAATAATAAGACAGAGAATTCCAACATTCCAAATTATCCTTCTCCTAAAGAAGGAGAAGACAAAGGCAAATAGACCCTTGCCAAAAAAACGGAGTTTACGAACTAAATTGTAATGATTATGCAGCTAAATATACAAGAAAAACTGGAAGATCACTAAATCAGAGATTAAAGGAACATATACGTGCATATAATAATAAGAGAGAGAATTCCAAGTTTTTGTAATTCATTTAAATGAAAAAAATAACAACATAAATTCATCAAAGACTCAGGAGTTAAATTAATACAACACGTTGAAAACATTCTCAAAGAATTCGCCAAAGAATCAGGAGCTAAATTAGAAATCAGTCTCAAATTAAATATATATATATATATATATATATATATATATATATATATATATATATATATATATATATATATGTGTGTGTGTTAAGCACTTGAAATAATTCAAATCCAATCCAGATTTTTTTATTTAAATTACCAAATAAATATCTCCAATAGTATAATCTAAATCTCTAATTTAATATGTATAATAATACCAAACTGTATTTTGAAATGCTTATTTTTAAATTTTTGTGTGTTTTTAGAACTGAAGATGAATGTATAACATTTGAAAACAGTTTTCAATAAAAAAAAAAAATTATGAAAGGGGCAAATAATTTTTCAATATCTAATTTGTTCCATTGGATTTATCTTTTTCTTCTATTTTCAATACTTTTTTTTTTCTTTTATATATTGTTATGATCAACCCACATGTATAACGACAACCCCTCCCCCACTGCCTTCTCTATATAACTAATATGACATTCTTAATTACAATCCCTATACCGCCTCCTTAATTACTTTGCTATCTGCTTAGTCATTCCTTTACCACACTAAGAGCTTCAAGAAACTAATATTTTTCTAATTATTTATTTTAATTTTATAAACTCCCATTTTTACTTATTTATTACTATTATTAATTTTTTATTTTAATTATTGTTATTAATCAGTTTAATCTTCCATTTTCTTCTCGTTATGTCATCTTATTTATTTAATTTTATAATTTTAATATCATGTATATATCGACGTAATTTTTTGAAAAAATCGTAAGCGCCTTTGTAAAGCAAACTTTGCAGAAAGCACATGAAACGATTTTTTCCTAAATAACAAAATTTATTTTTTTAATTTTATTCTTTATTTTATATAGTAGGAGTTTATTTACCTTCCAAAACCTTTATAATTACAATACATTTTTAAGACTTCTAGCACTGGTTAAGGTCAGGATGACGACTGAGATTCGTTAGTATTTGGTGCTTACGTCATCAATAGTCGATGTTTAGACCATTTCCAATTTTTTTTCTCGATATATCGTGATTGGGAATCGATAGAGGCGGTGTTTAGGCCTAAATTTTGAATTTTAGGCGCTGAAGAATTTTTCAAAAAACGATATAATTATTTCGTTTTTTGTATCTTGTTTATTTAGCCCTTATGAAGTGGGACGAAACGTCGGATTCTAATAAATTATTTATACTATTTGTGATCCCCTCGCGGGCCATGTTATTCCTTCAAATAAACTTTAATCAGTTTCTCCTCGTTCTATAGTTAAAATGCAAATACTCCGCCAAAATATAAACCTTCACAACTAGTTTTTCTGCAGCTAGCAGCAATATTTAGGCTAGATAACAGCTGAAACAAGTTCAGATACTGGACGGAGTTCGGGCACCTTAACTTAATACCAAACTAAAAATTGTAGAGAGCTTTATTAAAACAAGCCCAAGTACGTAATAACAAGAGACTGTTCCTAAAATATGAACGGTAGTATTAAGAGGCCAAACCATTTATTGGAACTGTAATTATAAAAATAATAATGGCTCAAAATTAAAACAAACCGAAGTTTTTAGAAAAAAAAACTGGTTTTATTCGCAATAAGTACATTGAATATATTTTAATTTTAGTGGGTATTAAAATTAAATCTTCCAAATGTCGGCAGTTATTGACAACACATTTCTGAAGTCTTTCTGGACATTTTCCATCACCCTTCGAATCTGGTGGAATAAGTGACACATTTCGTGAGATGACTTAGGTGTGGAGGGCGGTGTAACGGTAATTGTTAACATCGACCGTTACCTGCACATGTTGGAGACTATCCTAAGCCCTAAGTTGGATGAAATCGACTCAGAGAAGGCGTGGTTCCAACAAGATGCACCCACAGCTCACACATTGCAACGTTCGCTTGGAGTTTTGATAACGCGTAGTCAATAACGGCCGATATTTGGAAGAAGTTTTGCAAACCCACTGAAATAAAACTATTTCCAATGTATTTTTTGAAAATAAAACCATTTTTTTTTCCGGAAAAATTGTTTTTTTTTATGTATGTCCACCCTGTAGTTAGTCTATTGTGCCTGTTGGTGTGAGGTGTACTATATGCAGCCTACATTTATCTGATCATATGTTTTTCAGTCATTTAGTACTGTTTGAGAGACGCGAGAATATTTTTTGGAATATTGTAATAATAAGTTAGAAATACTTTTTAGGTAGTGATGACTATTGCAGTGGGTGGAAGGTGGCGGCGAGCGGCGGGACTGCGTTTTCTATCCGTTTCATAACCCCCGGAGCACGATTATGGAAGTTTTGGAGAGGTCTGATATATATACCCACATATATAAATATATATATATATATATATATATATATATATATATATATATATATATATATTTTTTTTTTTATTGTTTTTTTTTTTCCCGATACATTTGAGCACCTTTAGCCGCCCTTTGGGTCAAATGAGCTGAAATTCGGAATGTAGGAGTTTCTTCCATACAGAACGATTCCATTAAAGAATAGGAAAATTCCAGTCAAAATTTCGGTATGTTTGCCTAAAATTTCGTCGTTTAATTAACAAACTGCGCATGTTCGAGCGCCAGTTAACAAGTCTTAAAAAATACTTTATTAAACGAAATACGGAATTACATGATATAAAATAGTGAGCTACTGACAGTGTTTACTACAGATAGACTATACTAAAGATATTACTACTAGACTTAAAGCTAACACAGTGAGAGTGTACTGTCTCACATTATCTTACACTCTTTCTTACACTTTAATTGATCTGTTCATTTGAGATAGGTTTTATACATACAAAAGAGGAGGGGATGTTTAGGATTATAACATTTGTTAGGTACTGACAAGTAGGAAGCAAAACAATAACTACCTGGGTCAATGCCATGTGATAACTGTTTTAATGTTTTGCAGATCTCTAGAGCTCCACCAAATTAGTTTGTAGGTTTGAAAATTTGTATTTGAATTGAGTTGGTATTAGTAAAGTATCTTTTGGTGGTCTCAACATGGTTGCCCGAGTTTTTCGATTTTTAAAATATTTCCGCACCTCTAAAACTCCTTCAAATTGAGTTAGGGTGCTCAAAACCTGTTGAATTTTAAAGTAAATTAAATTACCTATAAAATAATAGAAGTTTCATCGAAATCGGACCAGTATTAGCAAAGATATGGCTATTGAAGGTCTCAACTTTTTCTCATTCCTCCGTTTTTATGATATTTTTATTTTTGGGAAAATATGACTTTAGTGACGGAGTTCTGCTGCTTACAGATTTATTTATTTTTTTTTGCATTATTATATAGTCTATATTTATTCAAATAGCTGATTCCGCACAGTGCGGACCTGGGGTAATGATGATGACTGTAGACAGTTCTATAAATTTATTCTAACTGTTGGTGTGATAAATCTAAAACATAATAACGGGACGTGGAGGGGACGCACAGATAGCTAGAGCTAGAATAAGACGCAGCGGAGGCTGAAATAGACCATGCCCTCTCCAGACCCTGCTCCCTCCAGCAGTCCGGGCCTAACTGGCCATGAAACCTCTCTCAGTATTTATTGTCCTCCCTTCTGACTTCCTCAGCCATGGGGGAACCATATCCATCTTTTTTCAGGAGTGTCTGGATCAGAAGAACATAACTGGACTATGTTGATGACGTGTTACCAAACTTAAGTGATTTGGTCCATGTCTAATCAAGCTAACAAGCATAGCTTCTAACTTGCGAACATTTAATGGAATAGACAAAAAAAAAACTACTGCAGTGTGTAAAAGATAGGCGGTGAGCGGCGGGACAGCGCTTTCTATCCGTTTCATAACCCCTAGAGCACGATTATGGAAATTTTGAAGACGTCTGATGTATTTGAGCAACTCCAGCGGCGCCCTCTGGGTCAAATGAGCTGAAATTTGGTATGTAGGACATTCTTCCAGGCAGAACGATACAATTAAAAAATGGGTAAATCCCAGTAAAAATTTCGTTATGTTTACCTGAAATTTCGGTGTTTTTAAAGATTTGCGCATCTCTACAGCTCCACCAAATTAGTTTTGTAGGGTTGAAAATTAGTATTTGAATTGAGTTGGTATTAGGGAATATATGCTTTGGGGATCTCAACTTAGTTCCTCAACTCTCATTTTCAATTAATAAATATTTTTTCAACTTTAAATACGTTGCATTTGTTAGGAAAGTAAATTACCTATAAAACAAAAGAAACTTAATCGAAATTAGACCAGTACTGACTAAAGATATGGCTATTTCAACTACAGCGGCCCCCGTTGGGTCAAATGGGCTGAAATTTGGTATGAAGGGTTTTCTGTATGGAAGGTCAGCGGAAAGGCAGAATAATATAATAAAAGTATGAGTAAATGGTATGTTAGGGAACTGTCTTTTGTGGGTCTCAACTTTTTTCTCACTCCTCCGTTTTATAATATTTTTATTTTAGTGAAAATACGTAATAAATTGCCATGCCGGGGTACCAAAACGACTCGATATTTTCGGTGGTGATCTATGCCTGTGAATCTGGACCCTACGCAAGATCCTGGCTGATTGGACAGGTTTGAGAGAAAATTGTTAAGGCGCATCAAGGACAATGGGGCCTATCAGGGACGGTTCGTACCGCTTGAGAAGGAACAAAGAGATCTACGACTAATCTACGGACACGTAATCAGGATGGAAGATGATAGAGTAACCAGGATTGAGTCAAACCGCGCAGAAGACCGAATGGAAGATGGAAAGACTCGGTGATGGAAAGACTGAGGACTTGAGAATGGTCGGAGTGTCCAGGAGACTTGCCATTGACCGCGATGACTGGGAAAGGGCATTCTAGAGGACCAAGGGCAGCTTCAGACGACTGTCGAGTCGATAAATAATTAATAAATATTACCTCAACAAAAGATCTAAATTATTAACAATCACTCCTTAAGTAGCTCCTTTAGCTCGTTTATTTACCCTCTTTTTCAGAGTCTTTTTTTTCTCTCAATTTTAAGAGACCAAGAGGGGGAGGGTAACGGGTATTAATCGAAAACGATCCTAATCATTTAATTAAAATTAAAAAGCAATCGGAGAGTATAATGAAAAGCGCTCTCTTGCGAAGCCATTAGGATGAAAAAACTTCCTTAGGGAAAATGAAAACTGAAAGAAAAGAAAATAAAATGAGAGAAGAGAATAAGAATAATGAACCGCCCGAGGATATCGGGGACGTTAATTAATTACTAATTAAGAACTGTTAGTTGAGGCTGTAATTGAGGGGGGGGAGAGAGGGGAGGGGCCAACTTAGCAACTCATTAGCCCTCTCTTATTTTTCAGCCCGCTTCATTTTTTAATTGCCAATCTCCTACCGAAGAATGGAAAGAGAATAAAGTCTTAAAAGGAACAAAAAATATATATCAGAGTAAACTTTTTAATTGATTCAATATAGTTTATTATACTAGGTTGTTAAAAAAGTCCTTGGGCATGAACACATCCCTTTATTCCAAATCTCATAATTATCCTATAAGTATGTTTTTGTTCCTACTGTTTATATCAATATTTACATTGATAATTCTTTCTGACTTGAGTTGGCTTTATGGGGACATTTACATTTTTTAAACGCACGTGCAATCTCAGAAGAAAAAATCGTGATTCGCGGTCTTTCGAGAAATTACTGAAATAAAAGTTTAAGCGCAAAGGCAGCCGCCGAAGATATTTGTGCCATAGAAGGAGGGTCAGTTATCCATCTGAATACTGCCGCACAACCCAGATCAGGTCGTTGATGATGGCGTTCTTCTTGAATGTGTGAACCAGGACCCAGATGCAACTACTCGTGATTTATCGGCCGTAGTAAAGAATCAAACCTCTTAGAGTACCCCGCTTTGGTCAACAGGAATCAAGCCATTTTGCAAAACGACAATGTCCCTGCATATTTTGACCAAGGAAAAATTATCGGGACTGCAAGGAGTAAACGTTTTGCCCCATCCTTCGTATAGCCCAGATATTGCACCATCAGATTATGGTTGGTTTAGATCAATGGGTCATTTTTTAAAAGGTCGGATTTTTTACGAGGACGTAAAAATTGGATGTGAAGAGTTCTTTGCCTCAAAACCCGAAGGAGTGGGACCGGCCGTTGACTACTGAGCCGTTTTCCATGATTTTTGGTTGTATGGAATTTAATTAACTTTCGAATGGCCATAACAAAAACTTTGGATTATTAAAAAAAAAAATAATGCAACGTATCTTGAAACGAAACCTCAAATTTTGAGGAGGAGAGTAAATTTTTGTTTTATTGGTCGAATACAATGGTTTATTATTGAAAATAATAAACCAATACCATTTATTATATAGAATTTTTTTTTTAAGGCCTTTGTATACTATTTCCAAAGTACTTTATATTTTTCATCTATTGAACGAGTTTTGGACGTACAAAATCTGTAATCGGTCGCCATTTTGAAACGGAAGGACGGATGGTAATGTCGAAAATTACCCTGGAGTAACTTGAGACATTAGTGGCAAATCTAAATAAAAATTCGGTTCTGTAGTCTCGGAAATAATCCGCGGGCGGTGGACGGACGAATTTTTTTTTTAATTCGATTTTTGGATTCTACGTATCTTGATATGTAAATCTTTGAGAGGGGGGGGGGGTTAAACATTTCTACATTACAAACGTTTATTATTGAAAATAGTTCACACCTTCATATATTATGAACAACGCCTTTATATGTGTCAGATAACAGGGGTAGGAGCTGTCAAAACCAGCATTACCTAGATGAATGGATGGCTTGACTATTTAAAGTTGTACATCCACCACGAATTAAATCAAGAAACTGGTATATTCACAATTACATGTTCGCGAATAGGGTAGATCAGGGGTCGGCAACCTTTTAGTGACAAAGAGCCAAATATATATTGAAAAAAAAAACAAAACATGGAAAAACATAGAAGTGCCTATTTTATCTTATTCTGTGTAGAGCGATCAAATGTCTTAAAAAAATCGTATCTAAAATTTGAAACGGTTTTTATTGAAATATTTAATATTCAGAGAGTCACAAAATTTTCTAAAAGAGCCGCAGGTTGCCGACCCCTGGGGTAGATCATTGGAAAAAGTGGTTATAAACAATTATGGAGGTTACATTACGAGGTTACAGACTATTCCACCTTGTGTACTCTCCTAAATTCCCTAATGGACTCCTGGATCCCAGACCAAATAGTCTATACATTAAACTGTTCTGGAAGACCTTAAGGCGTTCTTCTTTCTTCAAAGTAAGCGGACACGTTCCCCACCCCCCCCCTCCCCCATCGTAAATAATAATAAATTTTTAATTAGGGATTAATAAATTATTTGCCACTTCTATAAATTTGTTTTATTGAAAACTAGTTTCGAATGTTATAAATTCATCCTCAGTTCTAAAAACACACAAAAAATTCAAAAATAAGCAATTCAAAATATAGTTTGCTATTATTATACATATTAAATTAGATGTAATATATAATATATATATATATATATATATATATATATATATATATATATATATATATTTTTTTTTATATAAATATGCTTATTTTTGAATTTTTTGTGTATTTTTAGAATTGAGGATGAATGTTTAACATTCGAAACTAGTTTTCAATAAAACAAATTTATAGAAGTGGCAAATAATTTATCAATCCCTAATTAGATTGATCCTTCTATACCACCATGCGGATGTCAACTGAATAAATTTTTAGTTTCTGGAAAAATGTTATTGTAATGGAGAAATTTCTAGGCATTTCCGGCCTATAAGTACCCCTTTTTTACACTTGAAATTCGCTTCTTCCAATTATTTTAGATCCTAAATATTCATTTTTTTCTGCGGATTCAAATGCAGTCTCTTTTATATCTATATCACCAAAATCTTCGTCATTTTTACTAATGACCCTGTATTTTGTTTTGAGTGTATTTATTTCGAAACCTAGTTCTTTGCCAAATTTCTTGAACATAATTGTTTTTAAAGAAGAAGTTGGTGGAGGGGGAGGGGATGCGATAAATGAAAAACACGCTAACAAGTGTAACTTATTTATTGTTTGCTAACGTTTCGGCCTAAGTTTTGTGTAACTTATAACTCGATAGATCTACGAGCCTGGTAGTAATTTTAACTATTGGTTTTCACATGTTTTATTATATCATATATAAAAACGTATTATTTTAATTTCAATTAATTTTTGCATTATTCAAAAATTTTAAATCAAGACATAAGAACTTAATCTATTAAAAAGATTTTTCTTATTGCGTTATTTTTATTTTCATTAGTCACTTTACAACATTTTTAACACCATTGTCATCTTTTACATAACTTGTAATATCATAATTATCACAAATTGCTTTACATACTTCCAAATCTTCATACTAGTTGTTATTTTAATTTATAGTTTTCATATATTTTATTATATCATGTATAATGTACTATATTATCTCATGTGATTCATAAAATTTCCTTCACTCTTTTCACATTATTTTAATTTGCATTATTTACAATATATATTAACATATTTTTTTTATTTATTGAATCATACTAGTCATTTCTGTTTTTTACCACCTTTTATAACTGCTATTGGTACTGTCTCTGTTATTTTCAATGTTGTTGTTATTTTTTTTCTTTTAGTCCTGATCATAACATAAAACTTAGGCCGAAACGTTGGCACTTTATAAATAAGTTACACTTATTAATGTGTTTTTCATTGACCGCACCCCCCTCCTTCCCCCCCCCTCCCTCGACCCTACTATACTCTAATTGTTGTTTTTAGTTTTTAAACGCTTTTATTTACTTTCACTCCTCTCAATGAAATCTTGTGATTGAATTTTTCCACTAATCTGATCAAGCTAAAATTCGGTACCAATACAAAAACGTAATGACAATGTAATATTATGGTACTATTGAGCTAGTCTAATGACGGATCAATTCCGTAACAACGGCTCGGCTGATTTTGAGGGATTTTGGACTACAAATTTCTTATAAGACTTCAAACGATTCTTTAGGGATGTATTAGGAAATACTTATAGAATGCAGAATCATCTGCTCTGTAGAACCACGCGGACGAAAATAGCCTTAGTACTTCTTGAAAACTAGAAAGTGGAAAATAAAGTAAATAAACATTTTTTACGGACTTTATCATGTTTCCATTTTTATTTTATATATTGATTAAAAGCGCATTCATTTAAAATAAAGTATAATTTATCATACTATTATATAAAATGACCGAAACGTAGGTGGGAGGATAGTATTAAGAGTGATCTAATGAATTTGGGTTTGGAAGGTAGTCGGTGGACCGAGATTTGGAGACAGCGATTAGTGGTATCGGTATCGAACCTCCGGGTTCGCTAAGCCTTATATTATTATTATTATTATATAAAATGATAGCCTATTTTCGTTTGTAAGTGCTAACCAAGAAAACAATGGTACAAACTTTAACTATATCATCTTCATGGTTTCTAGATAAAATCAACCGATACGATATAGCGGCCGCGCAAAAGCTTCAAAAACCACCTTTTTTTTTAGTTTAGCGCCAAAATGGCTCAGAAGATTTTTATGAATCTTGCCTGAAATCTTCTCCTTAAAGCCCTTTAATCTATACATGGACTATATTCCTGAAAAAATAGAAAGAAAAAGTTATGACGGAATGAATATTTTATTTGTGCATAAATGGAAAAGTATACATTTTTCACTGATTATACGAATGATTATGTAATATGTAAAAATTTTCATTAACTTAATATCATTAAAACGCTTACAACTTTAAAAAATAAATTAAAGATTAGGGAGCCATCTCAGTCATCACAGCCATCACAGATGAAACTCCAAAGAAGGAGGCAATACAATGTTACAATTAATTATGACATTTAAAATAATTTACTAAGTAATCATTAACGAATGAGCAATAATTAATCTACATACAATGAAACCCCAACATACAATATATTAATTTATAAATCTTGTGTATATAAATTTACTTAAATAAATTAAAATTTCAATTTAGTAATTATGCTTGTATATGTGCCACTATGATTTAAAATTGCACACTGCTTTATATATCAATGTCGTTATTTGAAAAAGGCGTAAGCGCCATTTAGCAAAATTTACAGGAAACACACGAAACGATTTTTCTCCAAATAACAATATATTTTTATTTTTTATTTTATTATTTATCGTCTAGAGTAGGAGTTTACTGGCAAAATTTTATAATTAAAATATATTTTTAAGGTTTCTAGCACTGATTTAGGCCAAAGTGACGACTGATAGTCGTTAATAGTTGGTGCTTACGATATCAATATTAGATTTTTAGACCATTTACAATTTTTTTTCTCGATATATCGCGAACGGGAATCGATAGAGGTGGTGTTTACGTCTCAAAATCAATTAAAACCTAAATTTCGAATTTTCGGCGCTTAAGTCTTTTTCAAGAAACGACGCCGATATAAAAGCATTCACCTTAAATCAACATACATGCATGAATTAATAATTTTTATCGTGTAACTTATCAAATTGATTAGGCAAAATGATTCTTTACACCTTATAATTTAAAGGATTAATCAAACAAATATAACTTGAACTATATTGCTAGAGACAGAATTAATTTTTTCCCCTCTTCTGGGCATATTTACCCAGCGAGAGGCCAACGGGTGGAGCATGTTCGAGGCACACACAGAGATTAACTTTTCATGGGAATGCTTCAGCCTTTGAGCGGAACACGTTTAAAGAGCAGAGAAGTAATTTAAGGGGCCGAGGGAGAAATGGCCTCTGTGAGTTTTTTTTCCTTTTTTGATAAAGCGGCGAAGCACTGGAGGGGGGGGCGACGCGAAGGGGGGAGCGGCTTCATCTAATATGGATGGGCAATTGGTAAGCTGGCTAAGCGACGGCATTAGGTTGGTACACCTGCTGATATCCGGTCATTACCGCGCCTCATCAAAGTTCCATGCGCCGGCGCAATCTCGTGCGCATCAAATATACAGCCGCAGGATTGCCACTTCATTTTTCATGGGGACCATCAGAGGGCGGGTAGGTCGCCATGAATAGGTGAGCGCCGGGAACTCCTGTCTTTAGCGAACCCACAGCTCGGCATTAGGGGCCCATATCCTTCTCCTTCCATGTCCTTCATCATTAGTGTCCTTTACCTTACCTACGTGTCCTTATTCTCTATATATTCTATAGATTTCTTACAAATGTACCTATAATTTCTTGAAGTACGTTTATCTTAATACAATTAAGTTTGATAGGCAAGATTTTTGGCACATTTATAACAAATAAATAAATTGAAGTAGTAAGACTGTGTAATTAAGAAAGATCGAAATAAGAAAAGGAACATCTAATTAGGGATTGATAAATTATTTGCCACTTCTATAATTTTGTTTTTATTGAAAAATAGTTTCGAATGTTATACATTCATCTTCAGTTCTTCATGTAGTTCTCTGTTTATCTGAGATGTAGAGGTATATCTCACATAAAAATCTCACAGCTCTCGAATATCGATATTTTAAAAAACATATCCATATGTTTGCTCAGTAGTTTCTATTGAATATATCATAATATCAATATTAAAATTTGAGTTTGGAAAACCGATAATTTTTTTTGAAAAGTATTTTTTTTTTTAAATAAATATATATAAAATAAAATCAATTACAAAGAACGGCGGGTTTTATGAACAAAGAACCAAAACTGTGGTGTGGTGTATTCAT
Organism: Rhaphigaster nebulosa; assembly: GCA_948150685.1. Lineage (NCBI taxonomy): Eukaryota > Metazoa > Arthropoda > Insecta > Hemiptera > Pentatomidae > Rhaphigaster > Rhaphigaster nebulosa. The sequence continues at coordinate 129,590,842 of OX411311.1, read as the reverse complement.
GTTAGTTCTATAGTTTCTGTGTTCAAATCAGCCAACTTCTTAACGGTTTCTGGTTAGGGATATAAATGTCGAAAAAATGTCGAGAGTTTCCAAATATGTCGAAAAAAAGGTATTGAAATTTCGATGTATCGGGTCTCGGAGTTATTAACCTTTGAGCAGAAGAATAAGCGAGTTTTTAAATTGAATTGAAGGATAGGGCAACATAAGTTAACAAGTCTTAGATTTTTAATAGCTTTAATACCAATAATTAATTATATTACATTCTAGGAACTAGAGAAATAATTAATTGAATCGCTTAAACATAAAAAAAGATTAAAAAAATACGGAAGAAATCAATATTGAACGAATTACAAAAAATTTATCAAATTAAATATTAGCATTTATTATTTAAAAAATATATTACTAAGAACTAGAGGAAAATGAATTAAATTGCTTTACATGAAATTTTTTTTTTTAAAAATTGGAAGAAAATCACAATATAATTAATAATGACTGAAACTTATCAAACTTAATAGACCTTGTAGCCATTATTTTATTTTATTATTTCTTTTTTGTTCACATAATTATTTTTTGGAAAAATATCGGTTTCCAATCCTCAAATTTCAATATCGATATTATGTCTTTATATAATATGTCTTTTTCAGATATATCAATATTTTCATAAATCGATATTTTTCCAACATCACTTCCATTACCATGCTCTTAGTATGGTGGACAACTAATTACTCATGAAAGAAATACCAGAACAAAAGTCCTTGTGCATTAGTATAGCTTTATTTCAGATTAGAAATTTAAAACATTATTGAATACTACTCTTCAAAGTAAAGTCCATTGTTTTCAACTACTTTCACCCATCTTTCTACCAGTAATTGGATTTGGTGCCGATACCACTCCTTTGGTTTTGAGGCAAAGAACTCTTCACATCCAATTTTTACGTCCTCGTAATTATCAAAGATCCGACCTTTTCAAAAATGAGCCATTGATCTAAACAAACCATAATCTGATGGTGCAATATCTGGGCTATACGCAGGATGAGGCAAAACGTCTACTCCTTGCAGTTCCGATAATTTTTCCTTGGTCAAACGAGAACGATGTGCAGGGACATTGTCGTGTTGCAAAATGGCTTGGTTCCTGTTGACCAAAGCGGGGTACTTTGCACTCGAAACTGCATAAACTCTGTCTAGCTGTTCACGTAAAGGTTTGAGTCCTTACTACGGCCGATAAATCACTAGTAGTTGCATCCGGGTCCTGGTTAACACATTCAAGAAGAATGTTATTATCAACGACCTGATCTGGGTTGTGCGGCAGTATTTCGATTGATAATCGACTCTCCTTCTATGGTACAAATTCCTTCGGCGGCGAATCACAATTTTTTCTTACGACATTGCACGTGCGTTTTAAAAATGTAAATGACCCCATAAAGCCAACTCAAGTTACAAGGAATTAAAGGATTAGTCAAAGTAAACATAGTAGGAACAAAAACTTTCTTATAGGATAATTGTAAGAGTTGGAATTAAGGATTGTTTTCATGCACAAGGACTTCTTTAAAAACCTAGTATTGCTATAAGTTTAATAAATTATTATATAAGAGACAGGTATTGAAGACAATTAGTTGGTGTATTATTATTACAATACAATTATAATAAAAAAAAAATAAAAGATGGGGAGAGAGGATAGACAGAGACAAACGACAGGGCAGACACGTCAGTGAACTTAACAAGGGGCCGGGAGAGGGTGGGGGGGGGAGAGCTGGAAGGCTATTTGTCATCCAGCCAGTGGCTGATTAGGCTAGCTAGGTGACAGCCTTACTAATTAGTATCTATATATAGCCATCTTAGGCTATTTGTTAAAATTATCTCGCCATTACTGTTGTTATTCGCTATTATTAGTAGCAGCGACCGGCCCTCCTGCCTAGCTCTTACCTCATTAATTGCCTGCTTGAATAATAAATCAAAATTATTATTATAGTGCACATATAACTAATGTAATATGTAATATGTAATATGTAAACTAATATAATGTTTTGTTAACCCTTTGTCTGGAACACCCACCTCACAGGCGGGCTAAGTTTCATCTGCTGTCCGCTGTTGGACGAAAATCCGTCATTGGTTTCATCACGAACAAAAAATGTATTTTATCAATTTCACTAATTATAACAATTAGAATATTATTTATATATTATTATATTATTATTATAATATAATATTAATTTATTATTTATTTTATTATTTATTATTAATTTATTATTTTATTATTAATTTATTATTAATTTATTATTTATTTATTTATAATTTATATATTAGAATATTATTACATTGATGTGCCATGCAGATGTGCTATAAAAAAAGTCTGGTGCGGTGCGCACTTTCCTTTACCAACCTATAATAATAATGTTTAAGATTATTTTAAAGAGTTCACATAAACACTACTCGAAATAAACTCAGCAGAATGCACTTCTTCAAGTTTTTTCGGTACATTAAATATTTTTGATTTGTCAAGCTGAAAATATATTTTAAACGGTTCGGCTTAGTTTCCATGGAATCATTTTGTTACCATTAAATAATATAAAAATAGAAATCATTAAGTTAATTTCTACTTTTATGTTATTACAATATATTGTTACAGAGCGTTTTGTTAACAATTGGTTGGCGGATTGGTGGGAGGAGGTTCGGTCGCATTCGTCTCCCGGACGCGCTCGGCTTTCCATCTAGGGTCTAGTAGTCCTTATGAGATACGCTGTATCTTTAGTAATACAGGCCCGATTTAAATAATTGTTTTTTTTTTTAGGAAATTTAATTACCTTTCATATGATTTCATACATAATTTACCAAAAAGTGCATACACTTATGCGTAAATAAAATATTCTTTTCATTATAACTTTTTTCCTTGTATTTCCTCGGTGATATACTACATATATAAAAAGTTAAAGAGTTTCTAGGAGAAGACTTTAAAAAAGAATATAACTTTAAAAAAATACTTCAACTTTAATAAAGAATATTTATATATTCCTGTAATTTTTGTATATTATATTTCGTTTCTATTAATAAACGTATATTATATTTGCTTATATTTGTATTTCATTATATTTCATATAAATATTTATTAAAGTCTGGTTTCTTTAATTAATTTTTTATTTTTGAAGGTTCCTATTTCTTATAGATTATTATTTTTTAGGAGAAGACTTTAAAAAAAATATAACTTTAAAAAAATACTTTAACTTTAATAAAGAATATTTATATATTCCTGTAATTTTTGTATATTATATTTCGTTTCTATTAATAAACGTATATTATATTTGCTTATATTTGTATTTCATTATATTTCATATAAATATTTATTAAAGTCTGGTTTCTTTAATTAATTTTTTATTTTTGAAGGTTCCTATTTCTTATAGATTATTATTTTTTAGGAGAAGACTTTAAAAAAAATATAACTTTAAAAAAATACTTTAACTTTAATAAAGAATATTTATATATTCCTGTAATTTTTGTGTATTATATTTCGTTTCTATTAATAAACGTATATTATATTTGCTTATATTTTGTATTTCATTATATTTTATATAAATATTTATTAAAGTCTGGTTTCTTTAATTAATTTTTTATTTTTGAAGGTTCCTATTTCTTATAGATTATTGTTTCTCTTATTGTTTTATAATATTAATTTTGGTTTATTAATTTCAGTAAAATACCTTTGTAATCGACCAAGAAAAAAAATTGTGTAACCTCTCCCCCCTCAAAATTTGAGGTTTTACGTTTCAAGAAACGTAGAATCCAAATATCGAATAAAAAATAAATCCTTCCGTCAATTTTGTTATTATCAATCGAAAGGTGGTGAAATTCCCTACAAAAGAAAAAAAAATCATTTAAATCGGAGCAGTATTAGCTGAGATATAGCGTAATGAACTTCGTAGACTCATTCTCCGGCGCTGCTGGTCATCGTGGCCCTAGGCTTCCTGACTTATCTATTGGGCTTCTGACTTCCTCGCATCTCTTTACTTTATCCTTCCTTGGATTATTTCTGCACTTCCTTTAGCTTCTTGATCTTTCCTTTTTCTTTTCCCACTGAAGTGTACATCCAATATTTCCTCTGTACCATTTCACCCTCTGATTACATGTCCTAACCACCTCAGCCTATTTGCATTGACACAGTTTTTTCTTAACACTCTCAGGTCGGCACTCTCACGGCGATCATCTTAGGACAAGCTTCAAATTTCTGCTCCTTAGGTTCCTACTGCTTAATTACTTTGGTGATCTTGGTAGATATTTTCTGCACATGTCCCTTTCCCGAAACATTCCAAATGCTCATTTGAAAGATAATCTATTTATCTGAATTCCAAACCAAAGCGATATGTAAAGTCCTGTGAATAGACAGACCAGATATTTTTGAAATATTACTATTTGGAAATAATAAACCATTGTGCAATAACTTGCAGCGTGTTTTTTCCTGATATACTTTAAATATACTAGAAGGTTCAAAGAATAATTATCTGAGATTAAATCAGTAATTCACTGAGAAAATTATAACAGCCAATAATTGAAGAATAATTAGGGATTGATAAATTATTTGCCACTTCTATAAATTTGTTTTATTGAAAACTAGTTTCGAATGTTATACATTCATTCTCAGTTCTAAAAACACACCAAAAATTCAAAAATAAGCAATTCAAAATATAGTTTGGTATTATATTTTGAATTTTATGTGTATTTTTAGTACTGTGGATGAATGTATAACATTCGAAACTAGTTTTCAATAAAAAGAAAATTATAGAAGTGGCAAATAATTTATCAATCCCTAATTAGATCGATCCTTCTATATTATCATGCGGATGTCAACTAATTGAAGAATACTTGAGTTATCAGTCTGATAGGCAATTGTTCTCTGTTACGTATGTACAGTAGATGTTCCTTACATTTCAGGGTTGAAGCTGAAATTTATTAGCAAAACGAAACCTATCCTTCACGTCAATCATCCAATGTCAATGATTCGGTTAGGTCAGCAGTACTCATACTTTTAGCCAAAAGCCCATAGTGACTCTTCCACTATGTCCCAAGAGCCTCACTGACTCTTCCAGTTGTATATTATTTTATTGTGTTTCTTAATTGGTCTTTGAACATAAACGTTCGATTGTTACCTTGTGCGATTTACTTACATTGGAAAATTTAATACAAGCTAAGGAGGTTTAGATAGTCAACTATTAACGGAAAATTTTTTTTACGTGAATACGTCTATATCCAAAATTCAATTAATCCAGTCGATTGCCGAAATATTAAATAATTCGTCAAGCTAAGTGGGGGCTACAACGTAGGAGGGGGCGCACTGCAATTTAGAGTTCATTTTGCCATATTTCCGCGTGATATAACTTTTGGTACGCTGAGGCCACCGCTTTCTATTAAGTTTTTATCGACAGATCTAATCAACATCAATCGATTGCATGTGTAAAAGCACTAGTTTTATATGGTTTCAATAAATTTAAACAGGTTTATTACCACAACTGAATACAATATCGATTGGTGAGTGTCGAAAACCCAAGTCGAAATATAAAAAATACCTGATGTAGACATCACATGACTTCCTTGTACGCCTATTAAACTATAAATCAGTGGCTCAAAAAGTGATCCTCAATATGGTTACTAGTTTTCGAAGATTGCAGTATCTCAAAAACGACATTAGGCGTTGCGACATCCTCTATTGACACACACAAACGCACACAAGCTCTTCTTTCTGGAGGTCTCATTCCGTTATTATATGTCGTTTTCTTTCAGTAGATTTCTTCGGGTTCCGTGACAACATTAGAACTGTCAGTGGCACTAGATAAAGCAATGGAAATCGACACTAAATTTTAACACTTAAAACAAGTAATAAAAATGTTTAATTCGAATGGAAAAAAAATATCGCCTTTGTAACCTTTATTGCCGAACCATATGAATTCTGTATTTAATATTAATATAATTTTTGATGTAAGCTTATTATGTATGACCTTCAAGTAAAGTACCATTTTCGGCTCACCAATTTTTACCGAAATCTAGAATATTTTTTAAATTGATATAAAATCCCTATTTACCAAATTTGAGATGTTTTACATTATATTTTAATATAATTTTTGATGAAAGTTTATTATGACCTTCAAGTAAAGTATCGCTTCCGGTTTTTCAACTTAAACTAAAATGTAATATATTATTTAAATACTAAATTTGAGAAGGTTTGCAATTTATTTTAATATAATTTTTTATGGAAATCAATTATGAACTTCAAGTGAAGTACCATTTCCGGTGGTCATACAGTGATCAAAAAGGGAGGTTCAAAATTAGATTTCAGAGCAATCCTAAATACAAAATTTTAACTTTCTACGGCTAACCGGTTTTGAGTTATGCCAGATACGCGCGTACGTACTGACGTCACGATGAAACTAGTCAAAATGGATTCAGGGATGGTCAAAATGGATATTTCCATTGAGATCTGAAAACCGTAAATTTTCGCGATTACAATAGTTCCTTTACCGTGTGCAAGGAAGTAATAATAATAATTTTTACATTGGTCATTTTTATTTTCACAAATGTAGTTTTTTATCTAATTTAATATTATGAATTGTACTGTAAAACTATGTAACAGGTAATGCATTTAATATGTTTATGTTTAGAATTTTTTTTGCACGACTTAGCTGTAATTTATATATATATATATATATATATATATATATATATATATATATATAAATATACATATGTATATATAAGTACACAAGCACAAACCTTCCCTACACAGGGTCTTCAGTTCATAGCAAGGGCCGTAATATAAATTTAATAGGATAAAGTGTATTACTAACTTGTACTTACAAGCCCTTCTTGACTTAATTAAAATACACAAGGCGGTAGAAACCAATAAACAAGAGTAGACATCTATATTCAATTGCTCCTTTAATTTCTTTGCTATTAACTTTGATATGTGCACTGGAGTTTAACCGCAAACAAAGTCAAAGAATGACTGAGAACAAACAAACACTCCAGTTGTCAGCGCTGTTTGTGAGCTGACAGGACTTTGTGAGGCCCCCTTTGTGAGTAAGTCTTCCAGACCCCTTCCAAGTCTAACCACCCTTCATTTACCCTCAAATCTGAGTTCAATTAACTTAACTACTCATAAATGAATAGGGGTTTGTCCTAAACTTTAATTGTCTACTTATTAATGTTAAAAGTTATATTGATCTTTACTATAATGAATATTAGGTAAGAAACTGAAAAAAGAAATTGGTTAGACAGCATTACCATATATATATATATATATATATATATATATATATATATATATATATATATATATATATATAGATAGATAGATAGATAGATATGCAGGAGCAAAAGCGAAAAATGAAACATAAATAATTTTTAGGACATGAATGGAAAATCCAAAGAAGAAGCCAAGAGTCTCAAAAATAACAGAAATAAATAAAAAAAATTATCTGTCGATTTTTCGCCAATCCAGGAATCATGAGGACAGTAGGAGAGAAAGAAATATAACATAAAGAAAAACCAAAATTAATAAAGAACTAAATACAGCACATCTCACACCCAGAATCAAAAAAGTCACTAACCTGACCCTACACCAAGACACCCAGGCACATACTGAGGGACAAGGGAGGTTATATGATAAATCTGGAAAAAGTTAAATTATTAACAGCTGATCATAATTTTTTTTATTAATTTATTTCTGTTATTTTTGAGTCTCTTTTCTTCTTCTTTGGATTTTTCCATTTATGGCCTGTGTGTGTGTGTGTATATATATATATATATATATATATATATATATATATATATATATATATATATATATATATATATTTATATAAATCTTACAATAATTCGGGTGTAATACCCTCATTGTATCACAGTAGCCTAGGCCTTATTCCAATACTGTTTATGATGTTATCACTGGATTCCTCTGGAACTTCCTGCAGTTCTCAGACTGAGAGGGGTTGTGGATTTATACAGGGTTGTGGTAGATAACCTTCTTTAAAGAGTATCCCATATGTGTTCAATGGATTGAAATCTGGAGAATATAGGAGCAGAAAAGATGACTTATGTCTAAAGAGCCAACATATTGAGGAAAGGTATACCTTCACTCAGTTTAAGAAGAGTAGCTGATAGACCTATGAGGTTTTAACAAAGGTTTTGGGGATGCTACAACAAGGACCGTCCATGCTCGGTGAAGAGATTCCGTAAGAGATGACTTGGCTACAAGTAGACCCCGCGTTTATACTAGACCGGGTAGTCGATAAACATCTCTCAATCCATGTTTTGGATGTATTGTGCGAAGCATGCAGACTCTGGATACCAGATGACCTGCAGATTCAAGTAGCCTTTTAGTGGATTTGTGGGGATATACCACGGGTGATTTCATCATCCCTTGTTCCTCCAGGAAAAGGAAGAGACAAGGACCGGAATTCAAGAAGGAAGAGAGGAGAAGGATAAGATGGAGAAGAGGTTATCCATAAACTTGAATTCTCTTTGCCTCTAAGCTTACTGAGAAGTGAAGAATTCACTATTATGGGAGATATATTATGACGGAGGTTTTATTACCAAAACTCTTGGAGAAAACGGAACATCCACTATGAATCTGAGCCAAATGGCTCCACCCTGAAGAAGTACTTTCTCTACCGTCCGGTCACGTGGGTGCGAGTGGGTCCTCCCGGACAACTGGCTTTAGCAGTTCTTCTCGGAGCAAAATACTTGTTTTCCTTCTCATTTGTGAGATGAACAAGTCTGTAGCAGGAGAATAACATATAAGCTAAGCGGGTTCTTCCGCTTAAAATGTTGAAACCGTCGATTTCTTCGGTAATAAAGGTTACAAACGCGATGATTTTTTTTCCATTCGAATTAAACATTTTTATTACTTGTTTTAAGTGTTAAAATTTAGTGTCGATTTCCATTGCTTTATCTATTGACACTGACAGTTCTAATTTTGTCACGGAACACGAAGAAATCTCTTGGGAACTTGTTACCAACTGAAAGAAATCGACATACTATAATAGAATGAACCCTCAAGAAATAAAAGTTTGAGTGTGTGTGTGTGTGTGTTTCAATGGATGGATGTCGCGACGCCGAATGTCGTTTTTACTGCAATTTTCGGAAATTACTAACCAAATTTAGGATCACTTTTTGGTCCACCGATGTATAGTTAAGTAGGCGTACAAGGAAGTCATGTGTTGTCCACATCAGATATATTTTTTTAGTATTGTGTATGGTATTGTGTTCTCTCTCTATTTGGAAAGTCTTTTTTTTAGACTGTAGATATGAGATGAGTATATACCAGTGATGCGGCTGGGTGGGAAGCGCTGGGATCTTCTGGAGCCCTGCTTTGCCAACCACATGTCGGAGTAAAGCTTGGTTCGGAGTTCTCTGGGCAGATTGTAAGTATTGTATATAGGTATGTATGTGTTTTGATGTATGATCTATTTTATTTTTATTCAACATAAAATTTCTTATCTTGGTTGTTATTCTGCCGTTATTTAATCGTCTACTATGTATTTCCATTATAATGTACATATTATTTTCGATTATTGTAATTTCTTTTTATGTCATTAGGTTTTATTATTATTTACTTTTTTTATTTTATTATTTTTTATTTTTTTCACTCATATTTTGGAACGAATGGTTTCTTACAGCTTTAATAGCTATGGCCCTTGAGTGTGGCATATTGTATCATATCTCAAATTAAAACAAATAAATTATAAAAAAAGATAAGAGATGTGCAATTTCTGGTCTGCGTTTATATGATATAATCTCTTTCTGTTCTGATGATCCCTAAATTGGTGAAATGTTTATTCATTTACTGGTATTTGGGAGACTTAATAATTTGTTCTTGGAATATCCTAGCAATAATTATTTTAATTTTTTTTTCACGGTTTAATTATTATTGTATTTCTTTTGTTAAAATGCGCCTTCAACCAGCAGTTAAGATATTCAAATCGGTTTTAATTTTTTAGGATATGCTAGCTCTTTATGTTATAATTAGTTATATACGTTTACATTATATGTATATATATCTGTATATTACTTAGCTCCCGAGTAAGTAGATAATACATAGCAGAGAACAAGGGGGCAATTACATTATCCAAACTGAACTAATTAACTAAAGGGCAATTAAAACAGCGGCCTAAGTCATTAATTATGTCGAGTTAATTAAGTCGCGAAATGGCGGAGGGTGTCGGTCACAACTCCTCAGTCTTGTCTCCAATTACAGCTGACCGTCTCGTTAGCTCAGTCGATACTTCATCAATGTGCCCTCGGGGAACCCACATTTTTATCTCTAAGTGTCTTAGGTGCCTTTTGATTAAGTACCGCCGATTTTTTCAAAAATAATTACATATAGCTTAATAAAGTGACCAAAGCAAATTAGAAAAAAAAAATAATAATAAATAATAAAAGGCTTAGCGAACCCGGAGGTTCGATGCCGATAACACTAATCGCTGTCTACAAATCTCGGTCCACCGACTACCGTCCAAACCCAAATTCATTAGATCACTCTTAATACAATCCTCCCACCTACGTTTCGGTCTACCCCTCGGACGTTTACCAGTCGGCTCAGCGTTTATTAACTTTTTAACTTATTAACTGAGCCCAACAACTTTGCAAGCCCATTCCAACCGTCGCGATGATATCACTTCGATTATATTAACAGGATGCATGATCCGCAATTCCGCGTTGTGTAATCTCCTAAATTCTCCAGTTGGCTCATCCTAGAAAAAAAAAAGTGAAATAATGTGAAGAAGGATAAAATTAATGAAATAATACATTATATAAAATATACAAATTATTTAATTTATGAAATGATAGAAAATAAATTATTATATACTTACTCGTTTCACTCCATCAGTTTTTTTTATACTCAATGGCGTGATGGAGTTTAAGACCTTTGGCTTTCAAGCCGTGCCGCATCATTCCAAATAATTCATCCAGAATTTCACACTCACGGCCGTTCCACGTTCCATTTGACGTGGATCGGTCTGAGAGGAATGATCGTCAGTGGTATATGGGATGATATATGGGTATAATATGGTATAGGTATATAAATATATGGTGTATAGGTATAATATGATATAGGTTATGATTAATATCTTTGTCGGTGGCTTAATGCAAGAACAATCAAAGACAGATTTCGATCAATATAAGATTGTTTCTGTTACTTTTTTTTTTAACTTATGGAAATTACAAGTTCATTATTTGATTATTAGAAATTTAATTCTAGTTTTAATCTTCTTACTAGGACATTAAAGTTGAGATGGACTGCCTCAGGATTGGTGTGCTCTTGATGTGATGTCGCTTTTTGATGTGACAGCGATTTTTAAAATTTTTTTCTCTAGCTTTAGGTATTTGAAGATCACGGCGAAGATTATCATTTCTGATTTACCTGGGTGCATTGACCATTCCGCTAAGCAATTTATTTATTAGAAATCTTTGAATGATTTGCTGTTGGAGTCTTCCATTTATTAAGCATTATTTATTTTAATTTGTCAATGTTTATTTCCTTATCGGGGACAGTTTCATTTCATATTTAATTTCAGAATTATTTTCGTTAATTTCAAGATATTTCTCTGTTGTGTAAAGTTTTGCTTTATTTCTCAAAGAAGCTTCTTATTCTATATTTCCGTGTTATTTATTATATTGACTAAACGCGATGCGAGCTTAATAAATTTGAGGTAAACCTTTGGAATCGCTACTAAGGACCCTGAAGAGGTCTAGATTCTCAGACCAGACTATACTTTCACCCACTGCGCATGCGCAATTAAATCCTCAAACCGATGGATCCTTCTCAGTTGGAATAGTCGTGTAGGGCTAGGCCAGACTTCCCGCCTTTTACCGAATAGATCTCTTGTCCCCACCGCCTTCTTTTCTACACCATCTTTAAGTTTAAATATCATGGCCGATCTCTTCAACGTTCTATTAGCTTCGGATCTGGGAGGTTTAGTCCAAATGGTGAAAAGAATTTACCAATTATGTGTAAAAATAAGGATCAATAGATTTTCGTCCATGAAGTTTTAGAAAATTGCATTAATTTTCTAATGAAAAGGCGGCGGTGAGCTTCAACGAATCCGGATGCGCCACTTGTTGTCAGCAATCGTTAATCATTACTACACCTCTGGCTTACCATTCTTCTGCTCCCTGGCGTATGATGGTTCGCAGTTTCTGACTTGGTCCTTGGATCGAAATTGTTAATAGCATAACTCGAATGAGTTGGTCATGGATCAAATTAACCTTTATCCTCTGTAGAGAGTCTTCTTAGCATTGCAATACCCCTTCGTAAAAAGGCTGGAAGTCTGACCTAACCCTACACCAGCGTTCCAACTGAGAAGGATCCGTCGGTTTGAGTATTTAATTGCGCATGCGCAGTTGGTGAAAGTATAGTCTGGTCTGAAAATCTAGACCTCTTAACGGTCGTTAGTAGCAATTCCAAAGGTTTACTAAATTTGATTCTCAAAACACTTATTTGTCTGGGAGACCAAATTCCACACCACATTCCTTGGCAATTAAGGAAAAAAATTCTTGATCTATCCTCGAATTCATTTATTCGAAATTAGAGCCTAAAAAATGGATAAATTTTCCTGAAAGTGGAGTACCTTTAGGGGGCTGAGAAAAACATTTACAAGCTTTAAGAGTGATTAAAAAAAAAGAAAAGAATTGTCTGTTGATCTTTTCGAAAGTCGCTTTACAATGGATTTAGATAAGCAAACTTATATTTCTTAGTGAAAATTTTATCTAGTTTACGATGGTGCAATTGGAACTTAATTATGTTGAATAGTTTTTGAGTGATCGATTTCTATTCAACAAAAAACGTGACACTTAAAAAACACAAAACTTATAAATTTCTTGATTTTCTGTGGGGAATCGAACCATGGTTTGTATGAACTGTCTTGTTGCTCTTGAAGTACAGAACCAGTCTTATATACATATATATATTTAGAATAGAAATGGAAAAAGCCAGCAGTCTCAAAAATAACAGAAATCAATAAAAGTAGGAGAAAAAGAAATAAACTTTTCCCTTTCCTCTTGTATTAGGGTTGATCTTTTCTTATAATCTTATTTAATTTATTTTTATGCTCTATTATACATGAATGGGTTTTAAGTATGAATATTTCCTCTTTTTTATTATCAGCTGTATGTAATTTAACTTTTACCAACTGATGCCACATAACCTCTCTAGTCCCTCAGTATGTTCCTGGATGTTTTGGTGTGGGGTGCTCTGGTTAGTGACTTTTTTGACTGGACGTACTGCATTTTGTTTTTTATTTGTTTTTGTTTTCTTTATATTTTATTTCTTTCTCTCATAATGTCCTGATGATTTCGCCTGAATTGGCGAAATATTGACAGATGATTTTTTTAAATTGATTTCTTTTAATTTTGAGTCTCTTGGCTTCTTTATTGGATTTTTCCATTAATATCATAGCAATTATTTATGTCTCATTTTTAGCTTCTGCTCTTGCATATTAATTAATATATTTTGTGAAATAGTCGTGTATCCACTGTTGTCTTTATAAGGACCTTCCTCTTCTGCGCATATAAACTTTTCCTTTCCTCTTATATTTGTCTGATCTTATCATATTTAATTATTTAATTTAGTTTTATGATGTTTTTTTACATTTTTGGGTATTTAGTATGAGTGTTTCCTTTTTTTTTATTTTTTCATGATCAGCTGTTCGTTATTTAACTTTTCCCAGCTGTTGTCATGTAAACTCCGTTTTTACTCAGTCTCTGGTTAGTGACTTTTTTGACTGGATGTGCTACACACACACATATATATATATATATATATATATATATATATATGTGTGTGTGTGTGTGTGTGAGCTAACTATATATAAATGGGGCTAAAGTAAATAGAGACTAGTTAAGGCTAACTAATGTCACAGATCGTTGAGAAATCTGTTAGGGCGGGAATGATGAAGGGACTTTACAGTACCTTTTTCATTAGGGCGCTCCCTTAGATCCCTCAACCGGCTGACAAATCCTCGCTACTAATTATAGCCCTCCTAATGAGACCCTCCACGATTTATGGTACTTAAGGTCTTTAACTTGGGCCGGCTGCACGTCCTGTCGGCTTCAGGAACTGTTCTCAATGAAGAAAAATTTGGAAATAAGTTCAGGACCAAACCGAATTATAATTGTTTGGAAGAAATTATATTGTTGAAAATTGATATAATATTTTGAATATTAATGAAAGCCCTTGAATTGTACTGATACCGGTACTTATAATCAATCATAATTCAATTCAGAACACAAGAAATTTTTATAAATGCATATTAAACAAAATTGATCACATCACAATTAAAAAATTCTGCATCTTATATAAAAAATATAATATCTTTTGAGTCTTTATTGAGTCCAATAAAATACATTATATTTAAAATGTATCAAATATATTTCTTTACGGCTAAAAATGTTTATTTTATGATTTTTTTTAAGGCGGTTATACATTTTAGGCATTTGATTATTACATTTTACGAGATAGCAAAGATTATTAAGCAGATCTTATTTTCAATAGACTTTTGGATAGTATTTTATAAAATAATTTTCTTCCTCTGATTTTCTGTCTTATTTAAAAAACTTTTATCACATTTTTTTTTTTTTTTTTTACATATTTTTCGACGTTTCGGAAATTTCTCCATCTTCAGGGCAACACTCTTCTGCAATATTTCTTAATATTAAAATTTCATTGAATGATATCCAGGGCATGTACGCACACTATTTTTATTAGTTTTTAAAAAATAATAATGACTAATACAAGTAAGACGAAATTCAAATTTATGGATTTAAAGAAGAGACAATAAAGAGTGGAGAAATGAAAATTATAATTTTAAGGAATAATACACTGTTATTTTTATTACACCAAAACGTTTAATAAACTTTGTTATCTCGAAAAATCTAATCATCAAAAACACCTTAAAAGTTATAAAAGAAACTGTTTTAGTCGTATCGAAATATAATAAAAACACCTTAATAAAAATTATAAAAAAATTTAATAATAATGTATTATTGGACTCAAAAGATATTGTATTTTTTATTCATGATAAAAAATTATTAAAGAAAGAGGAAGAAAATTACTTCATAAAACACTACCGAAATTTAAATTAAAAATTCTTCCAAGAATATCAAAAAAAATTAAAAAATATTACTAATTTTCAACACATTGTTTCAGAAAGCCGGTAAAGAATTAATTTTAATATAAATACGGATAAAACATAATATACGGTCATTAGCGGAAACGGCGATAATATTGATAATTGAAATCGTCAAGAGTGAGAAGCATAGTTGTTTCAACCGTTGTTCAGTTCAGTACTCAAACCCGGCAACTGCTCGTTTTGCTGATTCGATGGAGTTGTACTAAATGATAATAGGATGATTTTTTCATCCTATAAAACGCCAACAATTTGTAGTCAGACCTGTTCAAGCTCTTTGCTGTGAACCCTGGGTCAGACTATAAGATTTTTTCCAGAAAAAAACAAGCTTAATTTTTCCGCCTCTTTCATCCGATAACAGTCAATAGTTTTATATCCGTATTTAGGTAATGTATTTCGAAATAAATATCATCATATAATAACATTAATTCATTGTATTGGCTGGATTGAGGTCTAAACAATCGAAAAGCAGCAAAAAATATATTTTACATAACTTAAAATTTCGCTCGAAAATTGCCGTCGATTCTGCCGCCCGGGGTAAGTGCCCCTTTATCCTCCGCCCTTAGTTCTGACCCTGGTTGAATCTCCGTTGTTTCCGTGATCTTCTGGACTGCATGGTATAGTGGTAATATAATAATATATCCTCATCATTGAAGTCAGAAAGGTGAGAGCGTATACTAATGGAATGAAATTCGGGATTGAACTGAAGGAGTTGGAAGATAGCAATGAACAAAGAAATTACCTGTGGCGGTAATAGGAAAAAGCCACATCATCTCTAGAAATCATGAAAATGGAAGCGCACGTTGCTCCATCATGCCTCCAGGTTTTACTTTGGTGTTCATGTATAATAATAGGGATTTATCCAATTCCGTCTGTTAGAATTGGAAGTTGATCACTACAGCTTTTTTCTTTGATGGACAGAGGGACGTTAATTAAATTAATAGGTGACAAAAGAGAAGGACGGATGAGTTTTTACCTTTTGTGTTAAAACGGCCCTTAAAGAGAGAGATAGGGAGGGATGAGGAGGGATGAAGAGAGAGAGAGAGATGCTAGGACAATGGAGCGGTAAGATTAATTGGGAGGGAGTTTGAGACGGAGCAATTACTTGGGGACACCTGCCTTCATTACTGTTACCAATTACATCATCGGGGTGTGGCCGTCGCCATCTTGTCTTCTCTGGTCTCAGGAAGTCCTGAGGGGGGAGGAGGGTGGATGTCTGGGAGGAACACTGCCTTCTAGATACTAATGGCTCCATTAGGGGAGTAATTGTTTTAACGGATCGCCTCGTCGTGTGTTCCTCCGATACGTTTTTATTTACTGCTTTATATTTCTTTAATTAATATTATAGTTTTAAAAAAGTATGAAATAAAAATTAATTACCATAAAACCTTCCCAACACATTGGGCGAAATGAATAAAACTGAGCAGATGCTTCGGTAAGGTGTGAATAAAGAGACGTTACTCAATGGAATATGTACTTGCTAAGTGTATGCAGCATGTGCTCCAAATGTTTGATTTGGAGTACCTGCTTACATTTTAAGTTAATAAAAATGAGAACGAACTCCACTATATAATGTTCAGTCTACGAAAAAAAAAAATCATTATTTTGTTAAAATATTATTTTGTTCTTTAATGCCTTAAAATAAAATATTTTGAGTTGATTTTTATTTCCAAACTAGATTTATTGTTAATAGAAAAGTTTTTTGTTTCAAAGATGTGCCTTTATTATCGAAAAACTCTTAAGGAGCACTAATTTTTTTTTTTTTTTTTTTTTTTTTTTTTAGGAAATACTGTCACAATTTGATTCATGATTCACGATTAAATTATAAAAAAAATAAAGATTATCTTTTTTTTTTCAAACCAATAAAGTTAAGTAGTATTTGATATAACGGTAAATAACAAATGTCTCCCTTGTAAAGTTCTACTTTTTCGCATTCTGGAACCCTTTTTCCAAATGAACGATATTAGTACAATTATTTGAGTTAAAGATATTTTTATGTACAGGATAATTAAATATTTATTTAAATAGTGTGTTCATTAATTTTTCTTGGTCAAATTGGCCATATCTCCCTAACCCAATCATTGAATAATTAGTAGTAATTAATTTAACTGTTCCATATCGTTTTTCTTAGTATCGATTATCAAACATTCATCGATCCAAGCCGGCCCCGGACTGCTGGGAAGTTTGGATCCGCCAATTACAGAACACACATGAGGAATCAACCCTTAAAATTTAACCAACCTGGAATCATCTCCGCCAGGTACATAATGGTCCCAATTTGTTTTAATTTGTATTTTTACCTGAGAGTAATCGCCCTTAGCCACGTATGGTCTGTCCGTTATTTATTCAGAGCAATCTAATTCTTTAAATAATATATTCTAATTCGGGAGCGAGTCTCCAATCTTCATTAAGATAATACTATGTCAGTTCACGCGGTTCGTCGAACCAGGCCTAAGTTATTCAATACTTAATACGAATGATATTTTGTTACGTTAGTCATATTTAAATCAGCAATGAGGTTTATATAGATTATTTAAAATAGTTCAAATTATTAATTTACTATTATTATTATTATTATTATTATTAATATCAAGGAATTCCTTTATAAACTTCCGCTCAAGGATAAAAATCCAGAAACTTGAATGGATAGGCAACGTTACGAGGATGAAAAAAATAAGTGGATGACAAAAGAATTTTTCGTATTTTGGAACTATGCACATATTTATTTATTTTTCTCAGTTGTTAATAATATATTATTATAAAAGAGAAAAAAATTCAAAAAGAGGCATGTAATAATTGTTAGAATATAAATAGAAGGTCCATACTCGAAGCTCAGAGTCACTAAAATAAAGGAAAAAAAACTAACTGGTCGAAATTTTCCTAATGCAGGCATCTTCAGGATAGAAGATGCCTGTTCAGGATAGAAGGAGAGTGGACAAAACAAAAAAAAAATATAAAAACAAAATTTAACACATCTCACATCTACAGTTCAAAAAGACACCAACCAGAAGCAGCACCCTATTCCCAAGAATAATAATTTATTAAATTTTTATTTTATAACCCATTTGTTTTTTTGGGCTTTATGGAATGGTGCTTCCATGAAATCAAATTTAGACTTGGGAGGAGAGGAGGGAGGAGGTGGCACAGTCAATAGGTTACCGATTTTGACCAAAAAAAAATTTTGGCTATCCTACATCCAAAAATGTTGGACACATGTTCCGGCGTTCGTTCCAAGGGGCTCTAGGAACCGAGAAAAAATATTACACCCTGATACTGCTGTATTTCATATCTCGAGTTTTGAAAATAATATGGACGTGTTTTTTCCATCAAAACATTTGTTTTTGAGATTATATTAAAGGAATAATTCCTCTATGGTCAAACAGCGTGAAAATATTGCTTATATTATCGAGTAAACTAACCTCATAGATTTTTTCACTCCTAAAATGATGGCAGATTTTCATTCAGCACATCAAAAAACCTTAATGTTGAAAATATCATCGAAAACAAAATATAATTATTGTTTTATTATTTTCAATAATAGACCTTTGTAATCGAACAAGAAAAAATGTTTGTAATCTCCCTCCGCTCAAAATTTGAGGTTTTACGTTTCAAGATACGTAGAATCCAAAGATTTTTTAAGTTCAACTAGCAGAAAAGAGGGAACTTTCTTCTTTCCATACATATAAACAACTAATGCATTATCTTAGAAGGTTTGAGTGAAAAAAATTGATTACAAAATAAAAACAAAATTGAGTTTTTTTTGCGCAAAACTTTGGTTCTAACCAATCAAAGTTATTGTAGTAAAAAAAAAAGTAATATTATTATTATAAGTAATAATTAATAATTAAATTATTGAGCATACTGATAGATCTATTGAATTAATAAGAACAGTATTATTTTAGGATGAAAATAATTTTTTTTATTACAATAATGTTTATAGCAGAGGTAACAAAAGATGACCAGAGCATTCTGAAAGGCTGGTCATGCCTATCACGTAACACCAAAGTGAGACATTATAACCCAGTCACCAAACCTGAAATCTTATACATCTGAAACCTTGGTAATGAATCGAAAATGTGAACTAAAAAACATGAAGAAACTAGAGTGAAGAATCATCAGGAAAATTCTAGGACCCAAAAAGACAGAAGATGGATACCGGTTGCGGAGTAGACAGGAGATCGAACAGAAATCCAACATAATACACGATATGTTGAAAGGTCGACTGCAATTCTATGGTCATATCAAGAGAATGCTAGACACCCGATTGACAAGACAGATCATGGAATACATGAAAAGTATAAAGAATATGAGGTGGATAGCCGAAGGTAGAGAGGATTTGAAAGACGCTGGCATAACAGACTCAGACATACAAGATAGGCAGATATTCAGACAAAAATACATAAATGCAATGTGAGCCGAGAGGTAAAAAAAATGAAGACTGGAACAACTTGGACTGAAGAAAGGAAGAAATCACACAGTGAGAAGATGAAAGAAATGTGGCGCATCTCACATCAAGTAGACGCTTCGCCTGGTCCATTAGTGTTCTATACGAATGAATAGAATAGAATAATGTTTATAGCGGTGGTAAAAATGTAATATGTACTATTTTTTTTATAACAAATAATATTTTTACATTATAGTATGTACATGATTAAGAACCTGGCCTTGATTGGGGTGTGATTTTAATTATTATTTAACTAAATTGAATTTTAATTTTAATATTTAAGGCTCTGTCTAATGCATTATAATCTATATAAAAATATTAATCGTGTTCCAGCAAATGTAAATTTTAGAGTGATTCAATTTTGAAAAATGAAATAATTGAAGTTTAGAGCATTCTGAAGGGCCCATTGAATTATATATTATGAAAACGGCGTTAAAATTTGTGCCTTTCAATTTTTTTTAAAGATTCAAAAAACCGCTTATAATTTAGGAAACCTTCGACTGATTCAAGCCAAATAGAAGGATCGGTAATGGCTCTTACACTACTCTCGATTTGGTTTAACCCAGGTTAGAATCAACGTTATCCGCAAATAACTTCAATTTCGTTGTTTACTTTGTATGTAAATAAAGAAAACAAAAAAAAAATAAATAAACAAAATTTTTTACACAGACCTATTTATATGCATGGAAAGAAGGGAGTTCCCTCTTTTCAACGAATCCAAAAATATCGAAATCGGATAAAATGAAGATGAGATACAGAGCTTCAAATCGAAACGTAATTTCGAGGCTTCAGCATTTTGAACCTCCTTGGAACTGAAAAAAAAATTATATTTGTTTTTTATGATATTTTCAACATTAGTGTTTTTGGCGTGCTGAATCAAAATCTACCATCATTTTTGATTGGAAAAAGCTATAACGTTTGTTCACTCGATAGTCTAAACATCAGCTAAACATTATTAAAAATGCAATTATTCCTATAATATAATCTTAAAAACAAATGTTTTGGTATGTAAACCATGTCGATGCCATTTTCCAAAATCCAGATATAAAATAAAGCACTTTAAGTGTTTTTTATTTATTTATTTTCGATTCCTAAGGCCCATTGGAACAAACACCGGAATACGTGGCACATAAATGAATATATATATATATATATAGGAAGAAGTTGGTTGGGGGGTGCGGTCAAAGACAAACACATTTATAAGTAAGACTTATTTATTTTGGTCCAATGTTTCGGACGAAGTTTTAGGCCATCACCAAGGCTAAAATAAAAAAACAAAATAACAACATTGAAAATGACAGAGGCAGTAACAGTAACAGTAAAATTTTTTATAAAAACAGACATTCCAAGCAAGATAAAAATATATGAAGTATAAAATGAAAAAGATGACACTATATATATATATATATATTGTAAAAAATGAAAAAGCAAAGTTAAGTGAAGGAAAGATTATGAATTACATGAAACAATAAAATACATTATACATGATGTGATAAAATGAAGCTATATAAACCTAATATGAAATGGGTAATATGAAACCTATTAATTAAAAAGACAACTCGTATGAAGATTTGGGAATTATGTAAAGCTTTACATATTCCCAAATCTTCATACTATTTGTCTTTTTAATTAATTGGTTTCATATATTTTACTATACCCTCTGTAAATAAGGCATTATTTTAATTTCAATTAATTTTTACATTGTTATTATTTTCATTAGTCACTTTTTAACATCCATGATATGCTTTATATAATTCCAAATCTTCATATTAGTAGTCATGTCAGTTAATAGTGTTCATATATTTTATCATATAATATATTACGTACTTCATTGTTTCATGTAATTCATAATCTTTACTGCCTCTGTCATTTTCAATGTGTTTTTTTTTTGGTTTTTCTATTAGCCCTGATGATGGCCTAAAAGTTAGGCCGAAACGTACTTATTAATGTGCTAGTATTTGACCGCACCCCACCCCCGCCCTTCCCTCCTCTCCTCCCTTCCCTCCCCCCGACCAACTTCTTTCTTAAGTATATCTACGGTCAACCAAACTCACTCCAATCCTAAATGGTTATATAGTTATTTACCTATGTGTTGGAATGAATTAGTTTATAAAATTGCTTATAAATCAGTTTTGGGTTTGTCCTGTAATATCATGTATTTGATATATGAGGTTGATAAGGGGGAAACGACAATATATCTAAGTTATATATGTAGCTAGATATAAATAATATATATAATATATAATAATATGTCGACATATTGTCGATTTCGAGCCCATGATATATAATTACGCTCTTGCAAACTCGGGGCATACTCCAGCACAGACTGTTCCAGATAGTTAGCCCAGACAGTGGACGAAGCCTAAGCTGCAGAAGAGGAGACAAAGGACTCGGGTCGGAGGACACTAATGAAGATGTCCTGTTGAGGTGCAGCGGGCGGTAAACGAGCTGGCACAGGTAACGATCACCTGTCCCTCACCTGGGAGGGGGAAAGAGGGGGGAGGAAGGTAATTGGTGTCAACTCTTTCGGCCGCAGCTCACAACTGATTGTAGTTTAGATCCACTGTCCGCTCCGCTGGGTCTTAACTCCTCCTGTCTGCTCGATAGGGTCATTCAAAAAGGGGGTATGATGCATCGAGTTGATAATATCGATATCAAAGGCTTGTTATAAAGTTAAACCTCTTCATAGAGGACACTCACGCTCACTGATACTTTGTGTTTTAATGTGAAGAGTCTTTCATAGCTTTTGTAAAATTTGAATGCTTATAAATCGTTCATTTTGACAATACGAAAAAATGGAATTTTATTTATTGGAAGTCACTGATAAGACATCAAGTCGGACATTTAGATGACATGGGTGCCATCACACTATATACCATTGCAGGCAACGAAACCGTAGACAAAGAGGCAAATAGGACAAGACTGAAAGAGGCAGAGACTCCAACTGTTAACTTTATAACAGGGGAATACGAAGAGAAATTCTAAACAGTCTATAGTGACAAGCAAAATTCAAAAAATTCAAGAATTCTTCACTATGCAAATTACAAGAAATTAAAAAAATACATCCTGCCTTGGAAAAGTTCCCTTAGAAAACAGAGACAGGAAAAAATTATCCTAGCAAGATTAAGGATCGGCCGTACTGCTTTTACGCACGGATAAAATGACAAATGCAATACGACTTTGAAGATAAAGCACATTGAAAACTCAACTATACACTAACATCAGAACAACACATAACATACCTTCCATAATAACATCATGCACACACTATACACTAACATTACAACAAGACATAACATACCTTCCATAATAACATCATGCACACACTATACACTAACATTACAACAAGACATAACATACCTTCCATAATAACATCATGCACACACTATACACTAACATCAGAACAACACATAACATACCTTCCATAATAACATCATGCACACACTATACACTAACATCACAACAAGACATAACATACCTTCCATAATAACATCATGCACACACTATACACTAACATCACAACAAGACATAACATACCTTCCATAATAACATCATGCACACACTATACACTAATATCAGAACAACACATAACATACCTTCCATAATAACATCATGCACACACTATACACTAACATCAGAACAACACATAACATACCTTCCATAATAACATCATGCACACACTATACACTAACATCACAACAAGACATAACATACCTTCCATAATAACATCATGCACACACTATACACTAACATCAGATCAACACATAACATACCTTCCATAATAACATCATGCACACACTATACACTAACATCACAACAAGACATAACATACCTTCCATAATAACATCATGCACACACTATACACTAACATCAGAACAACACATAACATACCTTCCATAATAACATCATGCACACACTATACACTAACATTACAACAACACATAACATACCTTCCATAATAACATCATGCACACACTATACACTAACATCACAACAAGACATAACATACCTTCCATAATAACATCATGCACACACTATACACTAACATCAGAACAACACATAACATACCTTCCATAATAACATCATGCACACACTATACACTAACATCACAACAAGACATAACATACCTTCCATAATAACATCATGCACACACTATACACTAACATCACAACAAGACATAACATACCTTCCATAATAACATCATGCACACACTATACACTAACATCAGAACAACACATAACATACCTTCCATAATAACATCATGCACACACTATACACTAACATCAGAACAACACATAACATACCTTCCATAATAACATCATGCACACACTATACACTAACATCACAATAAGACATAACATACCTTCCATAATAACATCATGCACACACTATACACTAACATCAGATCAACACATAACATACCTTCCATAATAACATCATGCACACACTATACACTAACATCAGAACAACACATAACATACCTTCCATAATAACATCATGCACACACTATACTCTGGCATCAGAACAAGACATAACATACCTTCCATAATAACATCATGCACACACTATACACTAACATCACAACAAGACATAACATACCTTCCATAATAACATCATGCACACACTATACTCTGGCATCAGAACAACACATAACATACCTTCCATAATAACATCATGCACACACTATACACTAACATCACAACAAGACATAACATACCTTCCATAATAACATCATGCACACACTATACTCTGGCATCAGAACAACACATAACATACCTTCCATAATAACATCATGCACACACTATACACTAACATCACAACAAGACATAACATACCTTCCATAATAACATCATGCACACACTATACTCTGGCATCACAACAACACATAACATACCTTCCATAATAACATCATGCACACACTATACTCTGGCATCAGAACAACACATAACATACCTTCCATAATAACATCATGCACACACTATACTCTGGCATCAGAACAACACATAACATACCTTCCATAATAACATCATGCACACACTATACACTAACATCAGAACAACACATAACATACCTTCCATAATAACATCATGCACACACTATACACTAACATTACAACAACACATAACATACCTTCCATAATAACATCATGCACACACTATACACTAACATCACAACAAGACATAACATACCTTCCATAATAACATCATGCACACACTATACACTAACATCAGAACAACACATAACATACCTTCCATAATAACATCATGCACACACTATACACTAACATCACAACAAGACATAACATACCTTCCATAATAACATCATGCACACACTATACACTAACATCACAACAAGACATAACATACCTTCCATAATAACATCATGCACACACTATACACTAACATCAGAACAACACATAACATACCTTCCATAATAACATCATGCACACACTATACACTAACATCAGAACAACACATAACATACCTTCCATAATAACATCATGCACACACTATACACTAACATCACAACAAGACATAACATACCTTCCATAATAACATCATGCACACACTATACACTAACATCAGATCAACACATAACATACCTTCCATAATAACATCATGCACACACTATACACTAACATCAGAACAACACATAACATACCTTCCATAATAACATCATGCACACACTATACTCTGGCATCAGAACAAGACATAACATACCTTCCATAATAACATCATGCACACACTATACACTAACATCACAACAAGACATAACATACCTTCCATAATAACATCATGCACACACTATACTCTGGCATCAGAACAACACATAACATACCTTCCATAATAACATCATGCACACACTATACACTAACATCACAACAAGACATAACATACCTTCCATAATAACATCATGCACACACTATACTCTGGCATCAGAACAACACATAACATACCTTCCATAATAACATCATGCACACACTATACACTAACATCACAACAAGACATAACATACCTTCCATAATAACATCATGCACACACTATACTCTGGCATCACAACAACACATAACATACCTTCCATAATAACATCATGCACACACTATACTCTGGCATCAGAACAACACATAACATACCTTCCATAATAACATCATGCACACACTATACTCTGGCATCAGAACAACACATAACATACCTTCCATAATAACATCATGCACACACTATACACTAACATCACAACAAGACATAACATACCTTCCATAATAACATCATGCACACACTATACACTAACATCACAACAAGACATAACATACCTTCCATAATAACATCATGCACACACTATACTCTGGCATCACAACAACACATAACATACCTTCCATAATAACATCATGCACACACTATACTCTGGCATCACAACAACACATAACATACCTTCCATAATAACATCATGCACACACTATACACTAACATCACAACAAGACATAACATACCTTCCATAATAACATCATGCACACACTATACACTAACATCAGATCAACACATAACATACCTTCCATAATAACATCATGCACACACTATACACTAACATCAGAACAACACATAACATACCTTCCATAATAACATCATGCACACACTATACTCTGGCATCAGAACAAGACATAACATACCTTCCATAATAACATCATGCACACACTATACACTAACATCACAACAAGACATAACATACCTTCCATAATAACATCATGCACACACTATACTCTGGCATCAGAACAACACATAACATACCTTCCATAATAACATCATGCACACACTATACACTAACATCACAACAAGACATAACATACCTTCCATAATAACATCATGCACACACTATACTCTGGCATCAGAACAACACATAACATACCTTCCATAATAACATCATGCACACACTATACACTAACATCACAACAAGACATAACATACCTTCCATAATAACATCATGCACACACTATACTCTGGCATCACAACAACACATAACATACCTTCCATAATAACATCATGCACACACTATACTCTGGCATCAGAACAACACATAACATACCTTCCATAATAACATCATGCACACACTATACTCTGGCATCAGAACAACACATAACATACCTTCCATAATAACATCATGCACACACTATACACTAACATCACAACAAGACATAACATACCTTCCATAATAACATCATGCACACACTATACACTAACATCACAACAAGACATAACATACCTTCCATAATAACATCATGCACACACTATACTCTGGCATCACAACAACACATAACATACCTTCCATAATAACATCATGCACACACTATACTCTTGCATCACAACAACACATAACATACCTTCCATAATAACATCATGCACACACTATACTCTGGCATCACAACAACACATAACATACCTTCCATAATAACATCATGCACACACTATACTCTGGCATCACAACAACACATAACATACCTTCCATAATAACATCATGCACACACTATACTCTGGCATCAGAACAAGACATAACATACCTTCCATAATAACATCATGCACACACTATACACTAACATCACAACAAGACATAACATACCTTCCATAATAACATCATGCACACACTATACTCTGGCATCAGAACAACACATAACATACCTTCCATAATAACATCATGCACACACTATACACTAACATCACAACAAGACATAACATACCTTCCATAATAACATCATGCACACACTATACTCTGGCATCAGAACAACACATAACATACCTTCCATAATAACATCATGCACACACTATACTCTGGCATCAGAACAAGACATAACATACCTTCCATAACAGACAGTGCTGAGTCTGATTGGTTAGTCATAGTCGAAAGTGATTGATTAGTTATCAGTGTAGCTGAGTGAATAGTCACTATTTAAACAGTAACTACTGGAAATGAATAATTAATTATTAGTCTGTGATTTGTTGTCAATTACTAGTTATTAATCTGTTAAGTCGATGATTGAAATGTACTGTGCATAATACATAGCTAATTGTTTTTTCGTGGTAGTTGATAAAAATAAATATAAAACTATAAAATCAAATCAACAGATTCCTATGTTTCGATATATATTTGAATTTACTTACAAGGATTGAATATTTATATATATATATATATATATATATATATATATATATATATATATATATATTTTATTATTATTATTATAAATATAAATGTAATCATGAGGTACCAACGTTATATAATTAAAAAAATTGTCGTTATAAATTAAATAAACAAATTTGAACTATGTAAATATTATTTTTCTTCCTTCCATCATCCGTTTTTCTAATAAAAAGAAAGAAAAAAATTAAAACGTTCTAAAAGTTTTTGAGGGCTCATTTTGTTTGAGGTTCGTCGTCTTTATTCGAAGGTCACTTTTCATTAGATTGATCAATCTGTTTCGTTAGTCACTTTTCATTAGATTGATCAATCTGTTTGGTTAGTCACTTTTTATTGGAATTGTCAATCAGTTTGATTAGTCTCTCTGCATATAGGTTATTATTCGGTAATCTGTAATCATTTTTCTTATTACAATTTACCCACCTCTGTATTTATCCACACTATACACTGATACCACGACAAGACATAACATACATCCCACAACCACATAAACGTTGAATAACAATTAAGGACAAGTTACTAGAACATTAAAATTTTTAGTTGATATTAATATGATGAAGGACATATAATTTTGTGAATTATGGCCCGCTGATGACCCGAAATGGTAGAAGCGGATAAATAAATAAAAAATCGGTCATTTTCTTAGTCAATATTATTTTATTTTTTTTTTAAATGTATCATCACTTTTTCATTATTTAATCACAAATCATGAAGCACACTGTGGCAGATTTCACAGTACAAGCTCCTTTAGTTCACTCAGGGATTCTTTTAATCGACTATTTTGCGTATCGAGCAAATAGTCGACCCGTCTTAAGGTGCGGCTATACCGGACTTGACTGGAGTCAAGTAGCGAACCCGTATAATGTATTTAATACGAGGTGGCGATACCGAGCCCGGACTGGATTTGACTACCGCCTTCTATAAAATACATTATACGGGTCCGGTTTTGGTGTAGCATCTTGAGTCTTGCATGCGTTCCCTGACTCATTTGGCGATGAATCCGGTGGTTGCGGGTTAGTATTTACGGTACAACTGTAGAGGAGCGGCGTATTATCAGAAGAGTCTAGAGACTGAATCGAGTGTCGTCTCACTAGCGATCTCTGGGTCCATTCTTGTTAACGACGTGCCCCTTTTTTCTACACTTTCTTATAAATTTGGTTTTATGCTCACCGCTTAAAGCTGTTTTTTACAAGCAATTTTTCGATTGCTATGAAAATTCGTATTTAGTAGTTTTGGGGGGTGCAAAAAACGAATATCAACTTTGTCTCTCCTTAAAAACATATTTTACCCCGCTTAGTTACGTCGCCACAAATTTTATTCCCAGTTGCTACACCCATTGTGATTTAATTTTGTTAGATTCTAGTTTGCACCTATTTATGATAGTTAATGGGTAATTTCATGTTTTTTAATTATGAATTTAATCATTTATAATCATAATGGATAATAATAACAGTATTTATTTTTGTAGAAAATTAAATTAGTTATTTAAAAAATTCAATTGCGATAGTAAAGTGGTAATTTTATGGTTTTTAATCATGGACATATTTATTAACCTTATTTTTAGATAATTATATTAGAACTAAATTAATGAAATTACTTATTACAAATGTTTATTAATCATGGCCTTGAATTTTGAAGATCATTTAAAAAAAATATTACTTGATCAACTATTATTTAATTGTATAAAAATAAGTGAAATACTAATAATCTTGTGTGAAAAAGGGGAAGATGTTATGTACATTAAAATAAAAAGTAACTTTTTATTTTTTTTTACTTTTATTAATTTTTACTTTTAAAAACAAACAAACAGTTATACCCAAATAAGAATCAATTTGCAAACTGTGAAACAGCTTTAAGCGGTGAGCATAAAACTAAATTTATAAGAAAGTGCTGAAAAAGGGACGACACCCGATTCAGTCTCTAGACTCTTCTGGTATTGCGCCGCTCCTCTGTAGTTGTACCGTATTTTTTACTTTTGAATTGGAATCAATTTTGGATTCACGGACTCATGTCGCGCAACATGTTGCTAGTCTGGACGTAATTCGAACTATCAAGCATCGTTGTTGCTTTAGCTATCATCTGCAAATGCTCTAACAGTGATAATTATTTTTAACTGATAACAAATAATCAGTTAATGATGCTTAACATTTATTTCAAGCAAAATATCAGCCATAAATTAACAATTAATTTTTTACAAAATACTTAAATTTTAACTTTTATTAAAAAATCAAGATTATTTAAAAAAAAAAAAAACCTTAATTCTCAAATTCAACTCCTTGTTGGAAGACAATTAAGAGAAAGTCGAATAGATGACGATTTCTAGAGGCCATTTACAAAAAAAAAATTAAAAAAAAAAGGTTTGTGAAAAAAATTCTTTAAATAAATATTAAAATAAATAAAAAATATTAAATATATATATATATATATATATATATATATATATATATAAAAGAATAAGGATAAAAATAGAGATCATTATAGTACCGCAGTAAATACAAATCTATCACAGGCCAACGGTTCGCACTACCAATTTCAAGACATAATTTGTCTCATTCTGATTACTTTTTTTATACTTTTTAAAAGAAACTTAATATTTTTAATATTATCTTTATCTGAAGATGCCAGAGAACGGGAATATTAAACAATCTGTTACAAAAAATCGTTAGCGTAGTTATTTATGGAACAAGTTCCACTAACAAAAGGTGCTTAGTTAACCGTTACTGAAAGGAAAAGTAAATACCAGCTTGAACTTCAAGTCCCCCGGTGCCTGAGTCAAATGTAAAGTTACTTTTTTTTTCAGTGTTGTATTGAGAGGGGTTGGGCTCACCACAGATGGGGCCCGCAATTTCACGGGTTATAAGAATTAAAACTGAAGGGATTTGAGCCCCGTTTAGACAGTGAAAGATTTCTGTCGTGGTAGTACTATCACAATACTGAGTTTGTGTGGCAGTTGGAAAATATGATTTTTTGAAGTTCTCATTTCAAGTTGAGATTATTTGATATTTGTAGAGGGAGCTGGTTTGTATCACGACCCTGAAAGTATGGACTGAAACTTTAGCATTTCTTGGCTGGCGAGCGTTGTTTGTTTCAGATAAATTAGTTGATTTCTCTCGTCTAGAAAAAGGTATCAATGCTTCAATTTTAAGGTACAACTATACAATAGATGCGCGTTATCACTTGTTCATTCCAAGGTCGCCCGAACGTGGCTGGACTAGCACACTCTAGGGTCATTTGTGCTAACTAACTGCTTTGCATTCAGTTGTAACATTCCTCTTCATTAGAATTATTAAAATTGTTCCTGCTTTAATTAGATATTATTTAAAATTACTAGTGCTGTCGATTTCCGGTGATCTGGGCAAATTTTTGTAATAATTTAAAGGAGTAGTGTTTTAAAATTACGGTAAGGATCCGACCTTAACTGAAAAGGAACTTTTAGGGTTTATTTATCTCTTGAGAGAGCGTAGCGAGCGGAAGTGGACAGCTGTCGAATAAAAGCAGTAATAATTGGAGTTACAGTAAGGCCCCGGCCTCAACTGAAAAGGAACTTTTGGGTTTTATTTATCTCTTGAGAGAGCGTAGCGAGCGGAAGTCGACAGCTGTCGAATAAAAGCAGTAATAATTTAAATTACGGTAAGGCCCCGACCTCAACTGATAAGGATCCGTTGATGTTTTGTTTATTTCTTGGGCGAACGTAATGAGCGGAAGTCGACAGCACTAGTAATTTTAAATGATATCGAATTAAAGCAGGAACAATTTTAATAATTCCAATGAATACGAATCTTACAATTGAATGCAAAGCAGTTAGTTAGCACAAATGACGCTAGAGTGTGCTGGTCCGGCAACGTTCGGGTGACCACGGAATGAACAAGTGATAACGCGCCCCTCTTGGAAAGTTGTACCAAAAATAATACTTATTATTATTATTGCCTCAGTTAATAGTCATTTAATGGGCATTAATATAAAATAAAATATAATTTAAATGTTAATAAATAGTACACTGATTAAAATATATAAAAAAGAATAATTAAAAAAAATCGTTAAACAAAAATAATAATAGCAGGTGTGAAGAAAATAGGTTGGTAGGTATATGACAATAAATATACGAATTAGCACAAAGATCATTACAATGTTAGTACAGTGTGACAGGGATGTGCAAGTAGAGCCCCCCCTCCTCTCCCCCCCTCCCCAGTATATTTTATAATGTAACAATTAATATATACAAAGTAAAATTAGACGGATGTGTGGGCATAGGGAAGGCACTGAGAATTTTTGAAGGTAATATGAAATTTTAACATGTTACGAAATATGGTGTAATTTAATGTTATGAATATTTATTGGTTGTAATTGGTTTATCTTTTATTGTAGAAAATAAACATCCTCAAGACGAAGAAGGATTTCGGAACGTCGATGACAGTATTAAAGAAATGTTTTTTAAATAATAAAGATATTTGTCGCGGGAAGTTATTTTTCGCAAATAATTAAATCATAATATATAATAATTGATCTTCTCTGATGTTTTGAAATTATATAATATATGACTTTATGATTTATGTATATCACTATCTTTATAATTATTTTCTACTTAACATTGCTTATTTAAAACAATGAAACTGAAAATTGCTAGTATTGATAATGTAAGTGTACCAATTATTTTAAAATATCTGATGAGGACACCGCATGACTTCCTTGTACGGCTAAAACGGCTAAACTATAAATCGGTGGCTCAAACAGTGATCCTGAATTTGGTTACTAGTTTCCGAAGATTGCAGTATCCCAAAAAAGACACTCGGCGTAACGTCGTCCATCTATTGACACATACAGACATAAACACACAAGCTCTTGTTTCTTGAGGTCTCATTCCGTTATTATATGTCGTTTACTTCCAGTTGGTAATAAGTTCCCAAGAGATTTCTTCCTGTTCCTTGACAACATTAGAATTGTCTATGTCAATTTATAAAGCATTGGAAATCGACGATTTCAACATTTTAAGCGGAAGAACCCACTTAACTTATGTCTTATTCTCCTGCTGCAGACTTGTTCAGCTCGCAAATGTTGAGGAAAAAAAGTATTTTACACTCAATTTTAACATTTAAAACAAGTAATAAAATTGTTTAATTAGAATGGAAAAAAATCGATATCACTGAACCATATGATCTCTGTATTAAAGTTCGATACCTTTTGATGTAAGTTTATTATGACCTTCAAGTAAAGTACCCTTTTCGGCACACCAATTTTAACCAAAATATAGTAAATACATTCATATTGATATGAAAGTCCTATTTACCTAATTTGAGATGTTTTACATTATATTTTAATATAATTTTTGATGAAAGTTTATTATGACCTTCAAGTAAAATACCGCTTCCGGTTTTCCAATTTAGACCCAAATCTAGTATATTATTTAAATCATTATATACGTTATAAATACTAAATTTGAGAAGTTTTGTATAGTATTTTAATATAATTTTTGATGGAAATCAATTATGATCTTCAAGTAAAGTACCACTTCCAGTGATCAAGTGATGACCAAAAGCGGAGGTTCACAACTAGATTTTACAGTATTCCTAAATACAAAAGTTTAACTTTCTACGGCTAACTGTTTTTGATTTATGCGAGATACGCATGTACGAACGTACGAACAGACGTCACGAAGAAACTTGTCAAAATGGATTCAGGGATGGTCAAAACGGATATTTCCCTTGAAATCTAAAAACCGAAAATTTTGTGTGATTGCAATACTTCCTTAATTGCGTACAAGGAAGTAAAATAGTAAAATTGAGAAAATGAATGTTATATTAAAGCTACTCATCAGCAAAAGCTGAATAACTCTTTAGGAACAAGCTATGGCGTAATCTTTTTGCAAAGGCAACAAGTAAAAAAAAAAAGAGAAAAGAAAGCACTTTAAATCCACTTTGGGGAAACATGTGCGCTAAGGAGGGATATTTGCTGAGCTGAGCAAACACGGTAGAAATAAATTCCACAACCGGGAACCGGAGCACACGGCTTTAATACTAATGAATAAGTAAATAGTGAAGTGAAGTAGGAGGGGGGGGGATGAGGTATTGCAAGTTAAATAAATCAAACAACCGCTCTGTTGGCACAACTGATGAAATGAGTTCATAACAAAAACCGCCGCTGTGTAATTAATTGACCGCTCTAAGAGGCCCGTCCAATTACATTAATTAACTAACAGTCAAAAGCCATCTTTGGGGTTATTTTTCACGAATTACTGTAGGACAAATTGAAGCTTAAAATGGCCTTTATTGAATTTTAAAACTTCCTTCAATAAGGATGATTCTTATCAACGTCACGTTTAATAAAAAAATGTCTGCTAATTATACCCAAATAGTTTACAAAATACTTTGCAGCGTAATCCATATTTATTACTATTCTATATAATAAAAAATCTTGCGTAGGTTCGTTCGTAGGTTGGTAAATGTCCGTAATCGTTCATGCCCGTGAAAGCAAGTTCACTGCACAAACTATACTAAGTTAACTCTTAGGATAGATTTTCGCTGGTATTGCCCGCGGTTACGACTTGCCAATCATAGCCGCTAACTGTTACTGCTTCTATATTTCGCTGAAACTGCCCACCGCAGCGGCCCATTCTTGCATAACTTATAACGTTATAACCTCTCCTATATTTATAATCAAACGATATAGTTATAACTATATAGTATATCCTCAAAACCTTTAATATTATATGTTATTTATATATATACAAATTATAGATAAATGAATACGTTTATTTACAAGTATTTGCAGATATGCAACTATATATGTACTGCATATATATTGTTATGCTATTTACAACTAAATATTAGTTATATATTTTAGACAATGAATACAGTTCATCTGTCGAGGTTTCTTTACTGTTTATTAATACAATAATAATAATAATGTGTGAATATAAAAATAAAATATGTTTTTCCACACATTATTTTTTATTATCACATTCCTATAGTCCTTATGTTTGTGGTCATAAAGTACCTGAAACTGGATAGCGAACTCTACTAGACGTTCGTCGTCATAATCGCTGAACCCTTTTTTATTAAACGACATTGTTTTAAATGGCAAGCGGGAACCGTCGCGTCTGAGGCAGTATGACTCCTTCTAGAGCGGCCAGAGACACGGCAGTATAGGTATGTCGTCATACCTAGACTGCCGGGCTGTCCCAGCAAAATATGTCCCTATCTTCAGGGACTTAGTCTAAGTAGTAGTAAACTGCCAACAAACTTTGCCGATCGCAACCGCGGGCAGTACCAGCCAAAGTCTACCTTTAGATGACATTTAACTCCAGCGGTTTCAGGACAAAGTTTTTAGACATATTGTGAGACAAACTTGTCAATGACAGTGACAAAATTTATTATTAAAGGTAATCCCTTTCTTCCATTACTGGTTTAGTGCGAGAACAAACCAATACAAACTTTTCTGTTTGATATAATCCATTTAAACCTTGGTGAGTACCAACGTGTATCGATCTCTTGTCTTAATTAAATTCATAATTCATAAATGTTTTATAATACTGATTTAAATGACATTTAATTTAATATGTATAATAAAACCAAACTGTATTTTAAATTGTTTATTTTTGATTTTTTATGTATTTTTAGAACTGAAGATGAATGTATAACATTTGAAACTAGTTTTCAATAAAAAAAAAAAATTATAGAAGTGGCAAATAATTTATCAATCCCTTATTAGACTGATCTTTCTATGCCATCATGCGGATGTCAACTGACTGTGTAAAGACGATCGGATCAAACCACTCTATCGTTCTATTATTTTAAGATAATAGATGAAACGATACAAAACGTTTTGGTACAACCGCACAGGTAATTGGTTACGTCAGAAACCAAGCAGCAATGTACACATTGCCAACTACTTAAAAGGTTTTGCAACAAACTTCCAAGACTCCCATCCTGAACATGCATTCAAGAAATAGCCACGACAAACATATCCGACGACATCCGTAGAAAATCGAAAAAGAGCTGGATGGGAGACCTTTATTAATATGAAACTTTAATATCAGGACCGAAGAAGGTGGTTCCGGATAATTCTATTCCCCATGCCTTATTTTGATCTTAATACTCTGCAGTGATATGTCAATATATTTTTAGTCACATTTTCAAGATGGCTAATTGAAAATAACATTTTGCCATCATTCAACTCTGTTCCTTTCGACCTATTACAACTTTTCATGTTCGCTTTCTAATAAAATAAAAGAGAAAGACTAAACCGAGAGCATTAAAAAGAAAAAAAATATTAACGAACAAGAATCCGGAATGTGAAAAGCCCTTTTTTAAAGGAATAAGTGATCTAAAACGTTTTGCCATCTGATCAAAGTACTTCATATCACATTTGCTGATAATCCGTTTCTTATGAGGATTCATAAAAATAATAAGTTGGTAAAAAACAAAACAAAAAAAAACAAAAAAAAAAAACACCTGAATTATAATTTAATGAATTATTCATAATTCATAATTATGAAATAACTTAGTCAACTACTCTTGCCTACTTTTTCCTCGATTCCAAGATCACTCGATAAAAGATGAGATCCTGTTAAAATATTAAGGGAGTCTACTTCGAGATATGTTGTTTCATAGAATTCTTTAATTGTGCCTAAAATCATTTCAGCTTTCATCTATTTTGTCTAATAGAACCTTCTATTGTGAACTTGATCCAAAAAAAATAGAAGAAAACATATAATAATACAGAAGGTTACAAAATTGAAAAAAAAAAAAATCATTTCCATAAATAAATATTAATAATAGAAAAAAAAAATAAACTCCTGATTTACCAGCCAGTTACATTAACGGACAAGAACGTATTTGATAACCAATAAACGGGTAAATAATCATGAGTAGAAATTCTGTAACAAAAATATATATATATATATATATATATATTATAAAAAAATATAGTTAATATATAAATAAAAATTAATTTAAGAGATAAAAAAAAGAGACAAAAATTATTGTTAGCATATTCTTGGAAGATACCAAAACAAAATCTTAAGTCTCTCAAATATTTGTAAATAACTTACCAGTCTATAAGGGCAGAGAAAAAGATAAGATCACACAAATGCAGACCAGAGATAGTACATCTCACATTAAGAGTCTGAAAAAAAGACTAACCAAATAGAGACAGTATATCCAAGACAATATAATACAATAAATGAAAATAAACTATTACAATAATAAAATACA
The DNA here is from genome assembly GCA_948150685.1 of Rhaphigaster nebulosa. NCBI lineage: Eukaryota > Metazoa > Arthropoda > Insecta > Hemiptera > Pentatomidae > Rhaphigaster > Rhaphigaster nebulosa. Next base: position 129,553,839 of record OX411311.1, on the reverse strand, counting down.
ATATGTAATAATAATAATATATTATGATAATAATAATAACACGAAGGAATATAGTAATTTAAACAAAAAAAAAATGTTTAGAAAAATAATGAAAAAAGTATCAAAGGACAGAAATATTTTATAATTAAATATTTACTGGCTTCATTTTTATATTTAAAAATAAAAAATGTAGATTCATTCTTAAACTAAGCGAATTCTTCTGCCAATTATAGACTGAGCAGGGCTGCCAAATATTCAGTGTGTAAATGCAAACACGTCTCTTTCTAATGAGATGTTGATATATCGATTTTCCCCTTCGGCAATATTTAACATGCCAAAATGATTCGAAAATAACTTTGAAAAATATTTAGGCGGTTAAATCATTCGTTTATCTACTGAAATAAATAAATCACCTTAAAATCATTCTAATAAATATAGAATATCAATATTTATGATAAATTTAAACAATAAAAAAAACAGTTTACATCCGTATCATGGTATAGAAGGATCAATCTAATTAGGGATTGATAAATTATTTGCCACTTCTATAATTTTGTTTCTATTGAAAACTAGTTTCAAATGTTATACATTCATCTTCAGTTCAAAAAACACACAAAAATTCAAAAATAAGCAATTTCAAATACAGTATGATATTATTATACATATTAAATTTAATGCAATATAAATTAGTATTACAAAACATTTATGAATTATAAATTTGATTAAGACAAGAGATCAAATACATGTTGGTACTCACCGAGGTTTAAGTAGATTATATCAAACAGACCGATGTAATCTTTTCTGTTTGATATAATCTACTTAAACCTTGGTGAGTAACAACATGTATTTGATTTCTTGTCTTAAATTAAATTCATAATTCATAAATGTTTTATAATATTGATTTATATTACATCTAATTTAATATATATGATAATACCAAACTATTTTTTGAATTACTTTTTTTTGGATTTTTTGTGTTTTTAAAACTGAAGATAAATGTATAACATTTGAAACTAGTTTTCAATAAAAATAAAATTATAGAAGTGGCAAATAATTTTTGAATCCCTAATTAAATAAATTCATGGTGAATAAAATTTTGTCTTTTCTCGTTTATCGCCATTCTAATTGGCAATGAAAAGTTAAAATAACAAAACATAAATAGAGTAATCAAATTTGTTTTTAATTATTACTCTTTGTTTTATAATTTTTTCATATTCAGTAACTTCATGAGCTGTTTTTTGTTTGGTACACGCACTTCTATTATCTTCATAATATTTATTATTTTATATATTTTATCCACTTTCATGTTTTTTTAATTTATTTCATAAGTGTATATTGTTGCTTATATTGTCTAATATTTGCCAATAAAACCAGTTTTTAATATGCAAAAGCACGCTGGCCAGGTTATGCTGTTTAAGAGAGAACTTTTCTTCTTAGATAACATCCTATATTTCTTTAGTGTTCTTTCGTTTAGTTTTAATCTTAAAATACCTTTTATTCAGTATCTCTATATTTACTTATAAAAAGATTTGTTTCTTATTTCCAATAATAGACCATTGTCATCGACCAAGAAAAAAACATTTTAAACCCCCCCCCCTCCCCTTCTCCTCAAAATTTGAGATTTTACGTTTCAAGATACATAGAATCCAAATATCGAATTAAAACCCGTTCGTCTGCCGTCCGCTGTCCGCGGCTTTTCTCCAAGACTATTGAACCGATTTTCTTAAGATTCGGCACCAAAGTCACCAGGCTCATCCTCGGAACTCGTCATTACCATCCGTTTTTATGGTTTCAAAATCGTGGCCGATTAGAGATTTTATAACTCGGCCATTTTCAAAGGTAGAGGAGAAATGTAAGGTCTTTAGGAAGCAGCAAACCAAGACACTAAAAAAAAAAAAAAAAAAAAATCTATATAAATGTATTTTTACATATGTGATTTAATCTGTATGCTTATTCTCAATTACTTTTTATATTTTTAATGGGACGGAGCCATGTTCAGACTTTAGGAGCCCCCATACTTACCCTAGGCAGAGTAGAACTTTATGTATATATAATATATATATATATATATATATATATATATATATATATATATATATATATATATATATATATATATATATATATGTACATACATAAAATATGTAATATATATAATTAATACATAATGAGATAATAACATATTAAAATAATTATTATTATATTAAGATTTATATTTTCGAGAAAAAAAGATCAGTTGAGCGAATAATTATATCTTGCCGCTGGAAGGCAACAAGTATCATCGGATCCGCTAAGGTCGTTATCCAGAGGCAATTGAGCCGGTGAGTGGAGGGGGAGGGAGGGCTCTAAGTGACCGTCATCTCATTATCGACTGATATACCATCTAATCGACCCCATACCATATCGATAGTCCCAGAGCGCGGCATACGGTGGCATGTTCGCACATGTTCGTGCATGCTGAATCGCTCCCTCATGACCACTATTAGAGCAAACACCAGCTGTTCCCCTCAGGAATAGGCCCCCCTTAGCCTTGGAAATTAGATCTCCTCTCTGCGTCATTGTGTTGTTGATGATCGCCTATGATAGCCCTCCCGCTCTTGTCTGAATATTTCACGATCTGCTTCCAACAAAGGGGAAAGGGAGTTTGTGGTTAGTTTTTAGCGCCTTCAACTCCAGGCTTATATTCTCTCCGTAATGAACTCACCATTATATCAATTTTAAATAACATAAACAAAGACTGTCTAATCATTACTTTTTATCCTTCCTCAGTTTCATTTAAACTTAATTAATTGAGAAACTACCAAGCAAATATTCAAAAACTCTGCAAATTATAATACAATGGATTATTATTTCCAAATAGTTATATACTTCCGTAAATCGAAGTTTTTTTGGAACCTTGAATTTTTATTAGAAAAAAATATTCTGTACATCGAATAAAATTTATATATGTCGAAAAAAAAATTCCAATTTAAGAAAATATAAAATGTGATTGTCATCAAAAAGAGACCTTAGTCCACGCCCATATGAATGGGTAATAATTAAATAAGAAAAAAAAACATGTTTCACTGGTTTGCAAAGCAATGGAAATTCAGGGAAGATCTTGTTTCAAAAGAAGCACAAGAGAACCTAAATTCTCTGAATCTCTTTCCTATCATTGAATGAAATTTACATTTTAAATTCAGTTTAACTTTGCCTTTCTTCTTGTGAACATTGTTCCTAAACATGATTTTGATGATGAATTATACAAAAATAGACATTAGAAGCTATCTTGCGCGAAAACAAAAATAAATTATTTTTTTTGTATGTTTTTGCATATTTTTAATATACGTCCTTATTATATTATAAATGCATATTTGTAAAAAAAAAACTGGAATCACAGATGTAATTTGTATAATTTTTCAAATAAGTGTTATTGATCGTTCAGTTTTGTTTTTCTTTTACTATAAAAAAACTGCCTATGTTTACTTCATTAACCACCAAAATTGCCTTTGGCGCTTCTTTAACACTAAAGAATAGCTGTAATTTTTTTTTTAGCCTGAAAAGGATGAAAAATTGCAATTTCTTTATATCGATATTTCTATATATCGATTTTTTTTTCAAGGAACCTTCATGTTCGATATATAGAGGACTTTATTAAAACCATCTGGTATTTACAGTCACACGATTTTCTATACCGCTTTGGTTTAAAGTTCAATACAATAATTATTTTCTATATCTTCACTAATATTATTTGGATTAAGCATTTTTATTTTTTAATTGTTAAGCTTTTTTAGACGAATAAATTATCTTTCAGATGAGCATCTGGAATGTACCGAAAGACGTTTAATTTTTGAATTATCAAATTACTTAACAAAGAAGAACCGGTTTCCATATGAACATGTGCAGAATATTTTATAAAACACGTCTAAAAATTTCGATATGCTATACTCTACTGATACTGGTCCCATTCCGATGATTTTGTAAAATTTTTGTTATATTTTTCCTATAGGTTCATAAATTACCGAGTTTTGAGCTTATAAAATCTCCATTCGGTCGCCATTTTGAAACAAAATTGCGGGCGGTAATGTCGAGTTCTTAGGATCATCCTCAGGTTCCTGTGAATATGGTGCCAAATTTAGAATAAATTGGTCCAGTATTCTCGAAGAATAGTAGTTTATTTATTTTTCTTTTTTCTTTGTCGATTACAGAGATTTATTAATGAAAATTTATTAGTCGCAACATTGACATTCAGTGAATCACAAACAATTTACCATCATAATATTATAATTTACAAAATAAAATGAACAGAGATAAAAATACAGATTAAAAATAAATTAAAAAAGTTATATTCATGCATTTCTTACAAAATTATTGAAAGATTGTTAAACAAAACCTTAAGTCCCTCAAATGCCAGTAAATGACTGAACAGTCAACGTTTCGCCAATCACTACTGAAAGACTGTAAACTTTTTTTGCTGTTAATGTGAGACGTCCAATGACTGGTCTGGATTTATATGATCTTATTTTATTTTTTTCAATTTGAAATATTCCATGTATATTCTGAAGCAATTTGCGAAATACTAGGTTACATGTCCAGTTAAATAAAAAAATATTTCACGGATTAGGATGCTTAAACCAATAAATCAATGATTCGTGGTTTACAATGAAATGATTGCAAGAAAAATGTATAGATTCAAGAATTTACTAAAAATGTTGTTAAGGATATTAGAGTCTAAAGTATATGATATGATATATATATATATATATATATATATATATATATGTATGTATGTATGTATATGTGTGTGTGTATGTATTTATAACAGCTGATCAACTAAACCAGAAAAAATCAAAATATACTACGTAATATTAATCTCTATGTTATAAATTATATTTATATATAATTGATCAGCTGTTACCTTTCTCAGCTGTGCTAATGATAAACCCTATTACCTTCTTTAGACCGTTGAAGCGAGTTGTACTATCTCTATTTGAGTTTTTCAGTGAACGCATTGGATATTATCAGGAAGATTGGTCATTCCTCTTATCCATCTGTTGGTTTTTCTGACTCTTCTCGAAATTCTCCATGAATCTGACACATGGATCCGTATCTTATTTATCGTTTTGCTGTTGATGCAATATGTTCATAATTGATGACGGAAATGGATTGGATACATAACATGGACTAAAGATGACCGATGTATTATAAATTTCTTAGAATATTACTCAAGAGAGCGGAAAAGAAAAAGAGATCGCCTCAAAATAATTTGGGATGAAGGAATGAGGAAGACTTGCTGAGAAGCGATTTTTGCTATGAAAGTATTGCAGAGGACGGAATGAGAAATAATGGGAATGGAACATTATGAAATACGAAGTTAAAAAAATTTGTTGATTCGAAGAGAAAATCCTCTTAAAACATTTTAAATTAATTTACTGTTAACTTGAATTTTCATTGTTATAATAATTGCATTAATGCAGGTCATTATTATATATATTTTATTTTATTTCTCAGTTTTCTGGAGTTCTCTATATCCCGGAAAAAACAATCAAGGGAATGTAGACAAATTTACTTTGTAAAATTTTCTGACAATTCTGCATCTATCAAGCAGAACTAAGTTCTGAGCTAATTTTAAGTTTCCCAGATCCTGATCAAGATCTTCCGTATCAAGATCCTCTCTTGTGCTTTTCAGTATCAGCCCATTCGACGAAATGATTATGGGAGTCACTAGCACTTTTTCCAGGTGATAAAGTGATTTTAATTCGAAGGCAAGTTCCTATTCATTTCGGCTCTAGTGGTCTATTGACCTATTGGTTGGAATTACTTGGGACTGCTATATCTATGATTCTGGCCATTTTATTTATTTTTTGTTTAACCAAAATATCCGGACGGTTATTATTATTATTGTAGAAGCCGCTAGAGCGCCTACTTAATGTGAGATTTTCTCAATAGTACGTGACGGAAACAATAGGGTTCATAAATATAGAGGGGTTATTGAAAACAGAAAGGCAAATCTTGAGAAGTATATATGGGCCAAAGAATGTAGAGGGAGGTTACAGACTAAGGGATAATCGGAAATGTTATTTAATTATTAAATTATTATTATTATTATTATTAAATAACCAAATCTTTGATAAAGTGCTTGGCCTCAAGAATATAAAAGGGTTACCCAGAGCAGGCGAAACTGGGGATAACAAATGATGATTGTTTGGATAGGGTTCGATTCCAGTAACAAGTTAACAAAATGAGAGGTCCTACAATGAGGAAAGAACGGGAGAGTGGTGGGAAGAAGTGGTCGCAAGAGAGGAAGATCCTGCACTCCGAGAGGATGAAGGATATGGGGAGTGGAAGAAGGGGAAAGAGGAAGGCGAAATGATTGGCGTGATCCTAAGTTATCCTATTTCGGCGGGGGGGAAAAAAAAAAAAAATCCTGAGAGAATCAATCATCTATAAGGAATAGAAACCTTTAAAAAAAAAACCAACTAGATTTTAATAAATAATTAAATAAAATATAGAAAAATACAATCTATAAGTAAATATGAAATATATTTGTTAACAGAACAGTAGTATTATAAAATTACAACATTAATAAGAATCTCCAAAGAACTAGATCAATTACGCAAAAAGGTACAAGGCTTTAACAAAAACTACAGGAACATATAAAATATAAGTAATAAAAGAGTCCTAGGCATCATTATCTATTTAATTTTGAAATTCCAAAAGAAAATACCTTACTACAACCTTTTTTAGAATTAAATGGATACGAAAAATATCTGATGTGGACAACACATGACTTCCTTGTACGCCTATTAAACTATAAATCCGTGGTTCAAAAAGTGATCCTGAATTTGGTTACTAGTTTCCGAAGATCGCAGTATCTCAAAAACGACACTCGGCGTCGCGACATCCATCTATTGACAAACACAAACACACACACACACAAATAGGGAGGAAAACCAGTATTTTATACTAAATTTTAACACTTAAAACAAGTAATAAAAATGTTTAATTGGATTGGAGACGAAATTGTGTTTGTAACCTTTATTATCGAAATATATGATTTATGTATTTAATTTAAATATAATTTTTGATGTAATCTTATTATGACTTTCAAGTTAAGTACCCTTTTCGGCTCACCAATTTTAACCAAAATATAGTAAATACATTCATATCAATATAAAAGTCCTATTTACCAAATTTGAGATGTTTTACATTATATTTTAATATAATTTTTGATGAAAGCCTAATATGACCTTCAACTAAAGTACCGCTTCCGGTTTTCCAATTTAGACCAAAATTTAGTATGTTATTTATTTTAATATAATTTTTGATAGAAATCAATTATGACCTTCTAGTAAAGTACCACTTCTGGTGATTAAGCAGTGATCAAAAAGGGAGATTCACAACTAGATTTTACAAAAATCCTAAATACAAAATTTCAACTTTCTACTTCTAACTGTTTTTGAGTTATGCGAAATACGAACGTAGAACGTACGTACAGACGCCACGACGAAACTAGTCAAAATGGATTCAGGGATGGTCAAAATGGATATTCCCGTTGAAATCTGAAAACCGAAAATTTTCGCGATTACTATACTTCCTTTACTTCGTACAAGGAAGTACAAACAATAAAAGGAATATGCTGCTGTAAAGTGGGTAGAATTACTTACCATTACATACTTGGTATGTTTCAAGGAATGCCCGTCTGGAAGGCGATTTATATACTTGAAAAAGGTTCCTCCAAATACCGAATGGCACTTGAGCTTCATAGAAACACTCTCCTATCGTAAGGTTATAAGCAATCGTGGCTCATTGGGGGAAAATGACGAATTTCCGCCCTCCACTGGACAAAAGATGAAACAGTCGCCTAAGAGGCTGTGGTTTCATGCTAAGGGATATAATGATGCTGAGAAGTGGTATTTATAAAATAAATGTAAACTTTCACTAACAACTCATAGGGCCAAGCGAACAGTTTAATTGGCCCTTATTACGCTATATTAGAAGATCCCCTGCACAGTGTGTTATCCTCCCATAGACCATGCGATCCGGCGGCCCGTGGCTAACACGGACTAAAGGGCTATTACAGGGATCCACCCTTAGCCTTCTGACGACCGCAGCGTTGACATCCTCCCTAATCGTTAGGGACGTCCCAGGAGAACGCGGCCGCAGCATCTGGACTTCGCTGCAATATTGATGCCCTTTGTCCGCCTTAATGGCTGTTTAGCAAGAAGCGCTTTAATCACGGCAACAGAAACCAGTCGATAAACAGTTGTCATCCAACCCCTCCCGTCCCCCCCCACTCTCTCCCCGGGGGGTCCGGGATCCTCTTTCGTTAGTCAGTAACTGACATCATCGGTGTCGGTATCCGATTTCCGTCTGTCTGTTTCGAAGATAATTACTGGTAATGTTTATTCTTAGCCGCATGGTTCTAAAATTGAACACTCTTTCGAGGGAACTCTTTCGAGACAATCATGAAAGACAAGATGACAACCAATTAAAATTTTATTTCGTAATCTGAGAATGACCTTCACTAACTAAACAAATTTTTTTTTCTCCATCTTCTTCTTTTTCATTATACTTTTTACTTAAATCATATTGCTTTTTATATTGTACCCAAATATCTGATATAGACAACACACGACTTCCTTGTTCGCCTATCAAGCTGTAAATCGGTGCCTCAAAAAATGATTCTGAATTTGGTTACTAGTTTCCGAAGATTGCAGTATCTCAAAAACGACACTCGGCGTCGCGACATCTGTCTATTGACACACACACAAACAAATGAGGAGGAAAACCAGTATTTTACACTCAATTTTAACACTTAAAACAAGTAATAAAAATGTTTAATTGGATTGGAAACCAAATTGCGTTTGTAACCTTTATGACCGAAAAATATGATTTATGTATTTAATTTAAATATAATTTTTGATGTAAGCTTGTTATGACCTTCAAGTAAAGTACCCTTTTCGACTCACCAATTTTAGCCAAAATATAGTAAATACATTCATATCGATATAAAAGACCTATTTGCTAAATTTGAGATGCTTTACATTATATTTTAATATAATTTTTGGTGAAAATCTATTATGACCTTCAAGTAAAGTCCCGTTTCCGGTTTTCCAATTTAGACCAAAATCTATTATGTTATTTAAATCAATATATACGTCACAAATATTAAATTTGAGAAGTTTTTCATAGTATTTTAATATAATTTTTGATGGAAATCAATTATTACTTTCAAGTAAAGTACCACTTCCGGTGATCAAGCAGTAACCAAAAAGGGAGGTTCACAACTAGATTTTACAGCAATCCTAAATACAAAATTTCAACTTTCTACGGCTAACCGTTTTTGAGTTATGCGAAATACGAACGAACGTACGAACGCCACGACAAAACTAGTCAAAATGGATTCAGGGATGGTCCGTTGAAATCTGAAAACCGAAAATTTTCGCGATTACAATACTTCCTTTACTTCGTACAAGGAAGTAAAGAGTTAGTTAACTATTATGGATACATTAGTAAGAGATAGGGAACCCGTTTATTTTCAAAAAGTTATATTATATAAGAAAGAATATTTATAATGTTAATAAAAATCGACTAATAAAAAATTTGCGGATTTGAGAATGGTTCAAGATGGCCGAAACGTCGATAAAATGTAAAATAAAAAGCTTAGTGACCAAATGGCCTTTTTTCTTTATAATTACTAATAATTACATATAAATATATATTGATTATAATAAATATATAGTACAATAAAATATATCAGCTTAATACAAACAAGAGAGATGCAATTTTTTATTTGATTTTAATGTTTGTTCATTTATTTATTTATACTTCTTGTGAGTGGCTTACCACACATGTTATTAGAGTTTTACAGCATTAATAAATTACTACTATAATTAAAATACATACTACATATGATTGCATTATAATATACCTGTCACTTAATGTATCATTCAACTACAATGCCTGAAATAATCATCAATATATGTGCACATACAACACATATTATAGCACTTAATTGATATGTGGGCCATTATATTCAATAACTATCGATACGATATTTATCGATATTTTTTGTTCTCGATACTCATATCGCTAGCCTCAACAAACTTTTTATTAATAATCGAGATGCGTTCTCATCTACTATCGATGTATTTCATTATTTTGATTATACTATTCACTTTTTAAGGAGAAGTGTTTGACGACTTTATTCACCACCGAATTAACATCTTACGAGATTTTAAAAACATGAAATAAATAATTGCCTGTTTTAGCAATGAAATGAACTAATCATTCACAGTTTTCTGAATTCTGCCGCGTTTGGGAATTGCGACTTGATTTAATGTTGCTAGATTTTAGTATATACTTATTTACGACAGTAAATAAAAAAAATAGGAATTTAATTATTGATAATAATTATGAACGATTATTGCTTAACTGAATTAAAATAAGATAATTTCATTAATTACTTTTTAAAACAAATTTAATGCTCTTCAGCATTAAAGAGCTAGAAAATAATCATTATAAGGGTATTTTTTGTAATTTTTAAATAAATATTTTTTTTTTTAATTTACATTAAATTCTCACTTTTGCATAGACTTAATAAAATTTTATATGATCATTGTTTTTTTTCTTATCCTCCGTTTATTTAAAATCTCTTTTACATACATAAATGAATAATATGTATACAATATATGTATCAAGACCTTACATTACCGGAAGGTAATATGATGTGTTATAATATATGTAATACATAAGTATATATATGATATGTAATATTATAATAATATTATAATATAATATAAAATGATAATGATTACTTGTTACTCACTATAAAACAAACCAATTATATTCATATTACATGAGAAGATACACTAATTTCTAATAAAATTTTTATAAATTTAAATAAATATTAATATTGAATATATCAAAAAATTCTAAAAATCGCAATCATCCATTGTGGTAGTCGCTTCATTACTGGTCCCTGCTTTTCCTCTTAATATGCGGAGAGAATTAAGCTTTCAATTTCTTTTACCACCTTTTTACTGAGTTTTCCATATTTTTTTCTTGGAAGTGTACGGGCTAATTAGATTAGTAGACCTGTGGAGAGCAATTGTCTACAAAATATGTCTGGGTTCGATCCTCAAGTTAATATTAGTCTTACTGTTAGACACCCTAGATTTTCCCACAAATCACCTCTGAACGTGACTGTAAACAATAAAGGCATATATTGTTTTTTTATATATATTTCATTAAAGTTAATAAATTAAAATTTCCAATAAAAATATTTCATATTAGTAATTTGTTGCTTTATATTTTATATTTGTTGGTTTATTTCATTGCTATAACAGACAATTATTTATTTCATGTTTTTAAAATCTTCTAAGAAGTGAATTCATTGGTGACTAAAGTTGTCAAACAGTTCCGCTTAAAAAGATAATAGTATAGTCAAAATAATGAAATACATCGATAGTAGGTGGGAACGCATCTCGATTACAAATAAAAAGTTTGTTCAGGCTAGCGATATGAATATCGAGAACAAAAAATATCGATATTTCGGGCCTCAATATATTTAATCTTTTAAGTTGCCTTTACACATTTGCTAAGCCTAGGCAAGTCAAATAGAGCAAACATGTACAAGTCAATTTTTATGCAATGAAGTTTTTCTGTTAAGCTCATTTAAAATGTTAGTGTTATGGCATCCGTTCGGGCGCCATTAAATAGTACTTATCGGACAATTTTAGTATATTTTTAATGAGCTTAACAGAAAAACTTCATTGCATGAAAATTGACTTGTTTATGTGAGCTGCTAAAATGCCAGAACGGTGAAGTTGGCAACTGGCTTCTTTTCCAACGATCACAGTGTTAAAAAGGATCATCTGAAAATCAAACCAACTTCACCAATATCTGAATATTGACATGGATTTCGTTGTGTAATCTGTTTCTTTTATATCATATTATTAATTACCTTTATTACCTTGATGTTCTGTACCAAAAATTCCTTCTCCTGTTTTTGTTTCGTTAGGTCGTTAGCAAGAAACGAAACTTAAATAATTCAAAGCAATAAACAGGTTGAGATGGTAATGGTTATTTTCCTCATTGGCGAGCTGAAAAGAAAATGTTCCCGGTAATAAAAGGGAATGAAAAGAAGGTGGTAGTAGTATCGGTGTTTAGCGGCGGAGTGGAGGCGACCCGGGGCAAATAAGGCTGTAATTGTGGAGGATTAACGAGAGAGCGTAAGTGTAGGAGGTGGGGTCGATTATACTTGTTAATGTCTGAAGGGTTAGATAAGATTAGCTATAGGGGGGTGGGGGTTATAGGCTGTCGTCACCTCTTTAGCGTGAGGAGTGGGGGTCAATTAGGGGCTCTGCCCCGCCCAGTGGGCGTGGTCGAGAGGGGGCGGGGCTCCTCGGCGGCATGGTGGCGGCAGTCGCTGTGATGATCAACAAGGAACAACCAGAGGACGAGGATCCGCTGCTGGACGTGGGATCCCCCGTCGACCTCTCGAGGCTCCCTAGGCTGCCCACTGGCTACCCCTCTGCCGAGGAGGGCAGCCAGTCGCCCCCGGCCCGGAGTCTGCCCTTTTCAGTGGACAACATCCTCGATCCCAACAAGTTCACCGGTGGCAAGTTGACGCACTGGAGGCCGCACGAGATCACACGTTCCAGCGAGTCTCTCAATTATATAGGTAAGATAGTTTAATATATTATAGGCATTTAAGAACTATTCGATTATTCAGATATCCAATTACTGATAATCAAGCGTATTATGGATTAGTGACCGAAACGTAGGTGCTAGAATTTGGTAGATTGGCCTTGTGGATTTGGATTTTGATGGAATTGAATAAGTGCTCAAAACTTATTGTCGAAATTTAAATCTGAATTTTACTCTATCTGAGTAGATTATCAGAATAAGCAAAATGATTTGCATATCGGAATAGCTTTGTAAATACAGTTTATTTTATATTAATTTATTTTCAAATTTCATTAAAAAAATTACACTAGTAAATGGATTTCGGATTTACTCTCGAGCAATACAAATATAACAAGGCTTTTCACAGACAAAAAATAGCGTATCTTAATTGGTAAAATCGTATAGAAAAAGATTTAATTGTTAAAGATAGAATTAATGCCCGACCTTGGTTATGGTGATTATTTTGGCCTGTTGGGGTAAAAACATACAGCACTGTTGATGAAAACTGATGATGAATCATATGCAGAAAACTGACCGAAATCGGATTATAACAACTACCGAGGAATCTCAATCCTTCCAACACGTTACAAAATTTTTAAGTTAATGCTCACTAATGAAATCACGGAATGCACTGAAGAAATAATTGGAGCCTAGCTACGTGAATTTAGACGGAACCGTTCAACCATTGATCAAATATAAGAAAAACGTTAATAGATGTGTAATTTACTTGCTTTTCATCGATTTAAAAAAGGGTGTCGATTTAATTGACGGCAAGAAATTATTTTGTATTTTTATAGAACTGCCAATGCCAAAAAATAGTTGATCTAGTCCGGTTGTGCTGGAGCGAAACATTTAAAAATGTTTCCAGAAATTTAAAATGATTTAAATCCCTGTATAAATTTCTCCTAAAAAAAAAATCCTCCCAAGTAATAAATTCCTGATTTAAAATCAGGATTTATTACTAGAAATTTTAAGTCAGTTCAAATTTTAAACAGGACGAATCCCTGTCCCATTTTTATTTAATTTAGGTCTGAAATGTTAATTTTAGGCACATTATGAATGAAGGATTTTCCTTTATCAATTTCTTCATTGATGTTCACAACCTTTTTTCTACGTTTCGGAGTATTCCCCCATCATTAGGAAACATATCTTATTTTTTCATATTGTATTATTCGATTCCATAAAATCAATTTTTATCATATTTTGTCATTTGTTGAAATACTTAAAAACTAATTTAATTAGGAATAACTAGAATGTAACTTCATTGCCACAAAATCCTTTAGACCAAGGGTTTATAGACATTATACCGCTTCGTGCTACTTTTGAGATAACTGGGCACAGATTTTCCGATCTTATGATATTGATATTAAAGATTCGTTTTCATAAAAAAAAAAAAATACGAACTGATTTACAAAAGCCATTTTAACTAACAAAACAATACATACCAATTATAGTAAATTTAAAAATCAATAGTTTATCAATTTCACATTACGATATCAACAGTAAAAGCTGAGTCCACACAATTTGTAACAATATGTCCCCAAACACACTATGAAACATAGATTCACATAACAGCACCTAAACTTCTGCAAATAGAATTATAAAAAAGTAAGAAATTTGTGCATCGTAAAAAAAAAAAATTATAGCATGTTTATTTACAATCAGAACAAGAATGCAAGGCTTGATAGAGATCAACTTGATTTTTAAGTTCTCTTGAACACTTAGTGTTTTCGCCTTTACTGCGATAAATATCCTGAATTATTTTATTAATTATACCTTCAATAATAATTTTTAATTTTTTTTATCCCTATTGAACTTGTTAAAAAGATTATTTTATTATCTAAATAACCTTAATTTTATTTTGCTTGTTCGCGCGGCACTTAAACGTAATTGCGTTCCACCATTGCTATAGTTATCATGCTCTAGGAATCCCTGCTTTAGACTTATGTTCATTTACTCTTCATACTTTGTTCATAATGTACCTAATATAAATATTAGTACCTAATATAATATTCCAATTGTGTGAAACATTGGCTTGAGTCATTAGAAAGTCTATGCGTACCGAGAAGGGTTTATATCAGGGGGGCTAAAATACTCGTGCTTATGCTGTGCATTCTGATGATTTGGTACATTTGGGGGTAAGATGCATAAACCATTAAATTATATAGGAACAATATTGATGATAGTCGACGGAGGATTAGGCCGAGAAATAAACACAGATAAACCAGTGGAGGATTTACGCACAAAGTGGAGTTAAGTGAAATTATATTTTAATTAGGGATTGATAAATTATTTGCCACTTCTATAATTTTGTTTTATTGAAAACTAGTTTCGAATGTTAAACATTCATCTTCAGTTCTAAAAACACACAAAAATTCAAGAACTGAAGATGAATGTATAACATTCGAAACTAGTTTTCAATAAGACAAAATTATAGAAGTGGCAAATAATTTATCAATCCCTAAATAGATTGATCCTTCTATACCATTTTGCGGATGTCAACAAATTATATTTTGATTCAAAAGATTTTTTTTAAGTATAATAATATCTCAAATAAGAACACATAAATATCAAATTGATCTCAACTTAGCAATAATTATTTTTCCACCTAATAATCTTACGGGCGAATGTTTATGTTGCATATTTCCACCTGAGCACTGCAATTGATCCAATATTACACAATCTTTGACCAATCTCCTGATAGTCAATATTTTAACCTCGAAAAATAAATATTAAAGAAATATTGATTCACAAGTTATTTATAAATTGAAATTTTTAATACTTCCTTAAGTGATAAAATTATTATTATACAAAAATAGTTAATCACCGTATAACATATCGAATCTGTCGTAGAATAAAGGTACAATTGGAAATTTTAAATCGTTGAAAAATCATATTTAAAGTTTTTTTTGAATACGTTATCATTAAAACACACTTAACATTCGAAGGGTATTAACAATGCTCAGTGAGTTTCAATAAGCGGGTGAATTCCTTATAAATTTCAAAAGTGTATAAAAACGATTTCGAATTTTGAGTTGTACATTTATTCTAAAACAGGTGCGATATGACATGAATATAATATAATATGATTTAAGAATTAATAATATGTCATCTTTAATCCGTCGGTTTATCTTCATTAAAATCTGTTTCGTAAATATAAGAGAAGACGAGCAAATTAAATAAATATTGTGAAGTTATAGGAGAAAAAAAAAATGCCAGGTAGTTGAATTTGTTTCATACATTCAGTATTAAATTTTAGTAAAATATTTTAATATATATTTAATTATCTGTAATCTGTTCATGACATTATTCAATATTTAAATAAAGTTCGCCATCAATTCATTAAATATTAAACATGCTAAAGAAATTGCCCTGTTCGAAAATATAGTATTAATTTTTTTTTTTGTATTTATTTATTTGATTTATATTTATTACAAGGTGTACTTGTTCTTGTTAAAAAGATACATTCTAAGTGAATGTACGGGATAAGTATATTTAGTACTTAAAAATAACTGTGTATTATGAATTATAATAATTTAAAGCGATTTTTTTTGGCTTCTATCCAGAGAATCTGTTTAAAAAATATATATTTCCTATTATATATTACGCAGTTATTTATTTTTATTTAATAAATAATCAATATAGAAATCAATAATTATTTGTGATTAAATATCAAAACAATAAAAATTTAAAATTTAATTTAAATACCATAATATTGTGTGTGTTGGGAACCACCTAAGAACCCCTGTAGGAGTAACATAAGAAAATACACCCCTTTCTACCTCGTTTTTTATCGTCCGCCCTTTGACATTAAACGGATTCGTGTTTACAGTTCATATCCTTATTTAGATGGATATTCTTTTATATTAATTTTGGTATATTTAGAACTTTATAGTATTATGTTTATTTATTTATCATTATATATAAATAATAATGAATAAAACAATACGAAAATTATTATTTTTTCCATTCAGTATTTGTTAGTAAATAATCCTTAGAGAATGAAGTAGGTATCTTAGTTTCAGCTAATATTGCTAGGTATAATGAGACTGTTTTAGCACCAAAAGTGCTAACTTTTTTTTCTGAAACTAAAATACTTTCTGAAAAAATTTAGCCCAGTATCATAAAATTCTGACCATTGGAAGTAATTCAAATATTTTTTAAACTATTTTAGTTTAATAATTCATATAATAATAATTTTAGTAAATATTTTACTGTAATTTAACCCTGAATATATGAAACAAATTCAACTGTCTGGCATTAATTTTTTTTCTCCTATAACTTCACAATATTTATTTTATTTTCTAATCTTCTCTTATATTTACGATCCTGATTTTAATGAAGATAAATTATCAGATTAATGATAACATATTATTAATTCTTAAATCATATTAATTGTTCTTAAAATTAATTGAGTCTTTTAATATTTTAATAATAATAATGATTATCATACCCGTCTTAGAATAAATGTACAACTAAAAATTCGAAATCGATGGAAAATCATAATTAATTTTTTAGTTTATATAAATACTCTTTTGATGAATACCTTCTTCTTGAAAAACACTGGGCATTCGTAATATGCTAAGAATGGGTATTGCAGATTCGCCTTTATAAACAACTGCGTTAATAACCTAGATAATTTCTACATTTCTTCAGTCAATGTAAATTTATTATTTTTAAAATATTATGAAATATATATCTTTATATAACAGAAAGGATCAATCAAAAACAATTTTTTTATTTAATTACTTATTAGACAGAAAAGAAAAAGGCCATACGGTCACCATGCTTTTTATTTTACATTAGAACAACGTTTCGGCCATCTTGGGCCATTCTCAAGTCTGAAAAAACATTTTTGTTAAGTCGATATTTATTGACATCATAATTATTTTCTGATATAATTATTAAAAATATTTATTTCATTTCTTAATATAAACAATTAAAGAAAGTAAGTTTTACATGATAAGTAAGCTTAATTGAAATAAATGTTTTTAATAATTATATCAGAAAATAATTATAATGTTAATTGACTTGAGAATGGCCCAAGATGGCCGAAACGTTGTTCTAATGTAAAATGAAAAGGATGGTGACCGTATGGATTTTTTCTTTTCTTTCTAATAACTAATTAAATAAATGACACCAAAAACTAAGAAAACGACTAGAAGATTAATTTTTTTATTATTTTTTTTTTCAAGTTATTTATAAAATATGTTTTTTTTTTTTACAAAAGTAAAGTTTTTTTCTTTAAGTACTTCTCACACCCGCTGACTCTTTTTACAAAAACTGGCAAAATGATCGGCTGAAAATGTAAAAATATTTACAGTGGATTTCAGACCCTTCTATTGTTTATGTAAGGAATAAAATAGAAACAAGATAATCGAGCACGTAAATCGGGATTGTTGATAAAAATAAAAAGGTATCAGAAAAGATATTTCTTAAAAATCATAAAACAAAGCCGATTGGTCCCTTTGAAAACATATCAGTTTGTTTTTACTTTTTAAAAAAACGTACTATTAAAGTTTAAGTAAAAAAAATACGCGAATACCAATACTTTTGAATATACAGGGTGTAACCCCCAAAAAGGTAAACCCTTGGGGGTTTCACAGCAAATTTATCGCTTAACAAAAAAGCTCCTATGAACATGGATCAGCAAATGAAGTCTTGACCAGATTTGAGGCCAAAAACACGAAAAAATATGTTTTTCGACATCTTTTGGCAAATAATAGATTAGTTAAATTTGGCGTGGAGCGAGGCCAATAGCAACTTGATGGATCGATGGTGAACTTTCGGAGTTGACTTGATTTTCAAAATGATCATTGGCTACTGTCAAACCAAATATATATTTATTTTTAGGAAAAATAGTTTTAGTTGGTTTTGCAAAAAAAAAAATCAATTTTTTTTTTAAACCAACAGGCGGAACCAAATTTGTTCAGAAAGATATGCAGTAAAATGCGAAAGGAAATTTCGTTTTTGGAGGACAACCAGTTTGAAGTTCACCAAGCCAAAAAAGGTATAGAACACATTATTTCGCCGAACAATGTTCATAGCAATTTATTTCTTCAGCTTTAAATTTTCTATAATACCTACAAAAGTTATTTTTTTGGAGGGGGGGGGGAGGAGGAAGGATCCTGTATAATAACTAGAAAGCAGTGCGTCCGATTTGATTCTCAAAACGATCGTGGCTCCCTTAATATTGTTCAATGTATTATGATATCTATAATACAGCATTATAATAAACGAAACATTATTTGTTAACAATACATAAATAAAATACGATGTAATTATAAAGCAGATTATCAGTTTTAATTAGAATAATAAAGATATAATAGCTAGACGAGAACAGTTACATAATGAGTTTAATATGAAAAAGTTTCAACTGACTTTAATGTTTATAAATGAGATAGAGACGAGAGACGGTAGTGTTGGGTGTAGATGGAGATACAATGCTGGCAAACAAGAACCTCTGTTTGATAAATTAAGTTGAATAGGTAATTAGCACTGAATTAGAAATCAAGCTAATCCAAACTCAATTATCCTTCATTAAAGGGTTTGTTTAGTTTTCCCTTCTGTCTTCAATGGATTTCTCTTTCTCTAAACCCATCCCTCTCTCACACTCTCATTTTCTAACTCTCTCGTCCTTTTTATCTCGCATTAACCTCTCCGTAATTTTAATCTTTAAATCAGGTAACACATGTTTAAAATTTCACTATAATTTTTCAGTAAAATATTTTCTATAAAAATGTGGTACAGTCGAGTCTCTATAATCCGACGCATATGAGCCGGATTATGTTTGATTATTCTGACTACTGGAATATAATTAAAAACTGGTAACTATAGGAAGACACTCAATATGTATATATTTATGAGTTTGTATGATATTTAGAACATTTAAAAAAAAATGCTACAAATTATTTCACAATGGTTTATTATTTCCACTTAGTAATATTTCAAAAATATCTATTCTGTCCAAGTAAAAAAAATTAAGCAGTGGGCACCAAATAAATTTGAAGCTTGCCACAAGATGATCGCAGTGAGAGTGCCGAACTGGGAGTGTTAATTTAAAAAACTGTGTCAATGCAAGTAGGCTGTGATGTAAAATGATACAAAGTTTTTTCTTTCCCCTCTTCCGCCTAGTTTAGACATAACTAAACAGTAAGTAGGAACATTTAAACACTATAAAAGCCGATAGAGTAATATAAACATAGATTTTGCTGTGAAGAGTAATAACAGAGATTTAGCAATGGATTAGTGACTTACTGTAGTGATTTCCATCTCTCTCACATTGACATGCGGTAACGCGAACCTGTCATATACGAAAGTACACACCAGCAGTGCCAGACTACTGGACGTATCGGACTGGCGAATGTTGGACGAAAAAGATTCAACTGTAGTTAACAATAACACAGGCCAACAAAAAATTTTTTTTTTAAACATTTTTAACTTTAATAGTTGATCTTTATAGATTTTTATGTGGTGAATCTAAATCTGGCCTTAGTGTTTTTGTATCACCCATAGTTTTCCGTAGGTTTCAGGCTCATCAAACATCCTAACTTTTTAAATTACTGTAACATGTAAGCTACAATAGAAACATACTCTGGGTCTTTTTCATTTCCCCAAGAACTTTGTAACGACTTGCTTGAATGATACCCATGCTTCTTTCTCATTTAAGGACATTTTGGATTCAAAGTGAACATCAAACATCATTTTTCTAATGTCAGGTCCGACAAAGACGCCTTCTTTTAGTTTAGCTTCTGAAAGGCGTGGAAACTTTTGGCAGCGATACTTGAAATATGATCCATCTTTAGGCAAAGCCTTTACAAATTGTTTCATGAGGCCTTAGACTGAAAGGTGTTCAAGTCTTTAAAAATGGCTTAATTTAATATATTTAACTATAAAATGTGAAGAAATTGTGGATGATACGGCTTTTTTAATATATATTTGGATTCAGCAACCTAAAACCCATAGGAATAAGGTTTTTTCAGGACAAAAGTTTTTTTCATCGTTGGCCTGCGTAATGCTCAATTACAGCAAGAAAAAATACTTATTTACTTATTTTTATATATATATATATATATATATATATATATATATATATATATATATATCTATATATATATATATATATATTTAATAGTTGATCTTTATAGATTTTTATGTGCTGAATCTAAATCTGGCCTTAGTTTTTTTGTATCACCCATAGTTTTCCGTAGGTTTCAGGCTCATCAAACATCCTAACTTTTTAAACTTCTGTAACATCCTAGCTACAATAGAAACATACTCTGGGTCTCTTCCATTTCCCAAGAACTTTGTAACGACTTGCTTGAATGATACCCATGCTTCTATCTCATTTAAGGTCATTGTGGATTCAAAGTTAACATCAAACATAATTTTTCTATTGTCAGGCTCGACAAAGACGCCTTCTTTTAGTTTAGCTTCTGAAAGGCGTGGAAACTTTTGGCAGAGATACTTGAAATATGATCCATCTTTAGGCAAAGCCTTTACAAATTGTTTCATGAGGCCTTAGACTGAAAGCTGTTCAAGTCTTTAAAAATGGCTTAGTTTAATATATTTAACTATAAAATGTGAAGAAATTGTGGATGAGACGGCTTTTTTAATATATATTTGGATTCAGCACCCTAAAACCAATAGGAATAAGGTATTTTCAGTACAAAAGTTTTTTTTCATCGTTGGGCTGTGTAATGCTCAATTACAGCAAGAAAAAATACTTATTTACTTATTTATATATATATATATATATATATATATATATATATATATATATATATATATATATATATATATATATAAATACACCAGGTCATCCCATAAGTAATGTCGGTTTTTAAAAATCTGTCTGTTTATGTTGATATTACAAATCCCTCTCCTTTACAATTGAACTGTGTTAACATATTTTACTTATTATAGCATCAAGTCCTCTTCTAGTTATTATGTTTTTGTTGAAGAAAGTTAGTTAGTCTGTGCTGAAATTTTAATTAGAATGGATCTCCCCAAAAACCACTTACGCCATGGTATTCGATAAAGGAGAAAATGCTGCTTCAAGTTATCGGAAACTTGCTGAAATATATGGAGAAAACGTCATTAGTGAACGGCAAGTGCACAGAGGTGGTTTGGAAAGTTTCGAGCGGGAAACCGCCAACTTGAAGACGAGCCTCGGGCAGGTCGACCAATAGAGCTTGACGACGAACTCCTGAAGGCTACTGTTGAAGAAAATCCTGTTGTAACAGTTGAAGAATAAGCAGAAAAACATGGATCGACACATTCTACCGTCCAACCGCCATTTGCAGTTGATAGGAAAGCTACCGAAATTGGGAAAGCAAACACTTGCTTTTCTCCCCTCTCCTGTTAGATCAAGAACCTTATCGGGATATTAACTGGAGATGAAAAGTGGGTTTTTTATCGCAATATTAGACGGTGGTGAAAGTGGTTAAGTCCTGGAGTAACACCGAGAACAAAAGCGAGAGAAGGACTTCATCCGAAAAAATAATGAAGACAGTTTGGTGGGGAATGGAAGGAATCCTTCATCATGAATTCCTTGATCTTAACCGAACAATCACTAAATACCTCTACAGTGATCCTTAATCGGGCAATTAAGGAAAATCGTACCTCAGGGGTACTTTACTTGAAGATCATAATGAACTTATATCAAAATTAAATACAGAGATCATATGGTTCCGTAATAAAGGCTACAAATGGGCTGAACAAATCTGCAGCAGGAGAATAAAATATAAGTTAAGCGGGTTCTTCCGCTTAAAAAGTCTAAACCGTCGATTTCCAATACTTTTTTTAGTGGCATAGGCGTCCTAATGTTGTCGAGGAACACGAAGTAATCTCTTCGGGAACTTGTTACCAATTGAAAGAAAACGACATGTATTAATGGAACGAGACCTCCAGAAACAAGAGCTTGCGTGCGTGTGAGTGTCAATAAATGGATGTCCCGCAGCCGAGTGTCGATTTTGAGATACAGCTATCTTCGGAAACTTGTGACCTAATTCAGATTCACTTTTTGAGCCACTGATTTATAGTTTAATAGGCGTACAAGGAAGTCATGGCGTGCCCCCATTATAATAAAGACATAAAATTATTTATTTATTTTAATTAAGTATTTCGAGAAAAAAATGAGTAGATAAAATTACTTTAGATATAAAGAGGCGGAATACAGAAGATACAGATAAGCTGGTAGTAGCAAAGAGACCTCCATTGAGTTAGATATATTGTCTTCTGAAGTCAGTACAGAATCGATACACAACACGCTTCTACAGATCTTGAGCTGTTAACGCATTTAGAGGATCTCAAAGTATGTATAAATTCTATCGTTGAAAAAAAAAATTATAAAAAATATAATAGGCATTATAATATAAATATAATAGGAAAAATTAAAATTTCATTTTACATAATATGTAAAAAGAATTTTTAATTCTCATGTTATGAAGAGGGTAGAATGATTCAGTTTTGTTTTCGTTATATACATACATTCGGTTTTCTTTTTATTAATTACTTAATTATTTTCAATTTAATACTTAAATTTTGTGATCTTTCATATAGTATGCCTCTAAGACACGGAGCAACGGTCCTTATATGGGGTTCCTATGTAAGAAATAGATGTAAAAAAAACAAAAAAAAATTCTTCTTTGTTATCGTCCATTTTTTTATTAAAATTAATTTAGTGGGACTTTGGATCAAAAATGTTTAAATTTTGAAATAATTACTCGAGAGTGTGGGCTTATCTCAAGGATGCTTTTAATCACTGGGAAAAAATACAAACCATAAAAAATAGCTACAAAAACATAATTAAATGACACTACATATGTGGGGTCTTATACAGAATTCGGACGCATTCAATTTTCTCTGTATAGACGTTTTATTTTTTTACAATTATTTTTAACACTTAATTACAATTATGTGAACTTTTAATTATTTTTCCACTTAAGAGACACTACTAGTTGAAAAAGGGTTTTATTTTCGATTATTCGGTGGAATAAATCTTCTTAATAAATTTTAATTCGAATTCCTGTGTCGTGTATTCGCCCATAAATATGAGTCTAATAATTCCATTATTTTCTGTTTCTTCTTTTTTGCAAGCGCCCAGGTTCCATTTATGTTAGTACAATCTCTGGTAGACGGGTCAACAAAATTCGGTACATGATTGACTGTTTAAAATTGTATCCTTCAAGGTGAGGTATTCCATTGTTATTCCTCGGATTTAATGGATTCTGTTATTAATATTCATAAAATTAATATAAGACAAAAATAATATCATTATAACCTTCTCTCAACCCTCCTCCCCATTGTCCGGGTTAGTTTCCTGCTTAAGCGTGAAATATGTCCGCTTTGTGTATAAGACATAATTTTGGCTCTACATTATATTTTAAATAATTACTGGAGAGTGTGGGATTATCTCAAGGATGCTTTTAATCACTGGGAAAAAATGCAAACCAAAAAAATCAGCTACAAAAACATAATTAAATATAATGACAATACAGATATCTAGTAATAACCCTAATTTGTTACGGTTATTAACCTCCTATTATACAAAACATACTTTCAAATAATAACCTCTAAAATGTAGTTCGGGCTTATTTCTTACCGACATTTACAAGGAATAGGGGGATAACGACAATAAATTGTCTAAATAACAATAAATTTTCAGTTAAATAAGTTTCACGTATTTACATATTTTTTTATCATTATTTTTTTATTTTTATTTTTATTTTTTTATCTTACTCTCCGATTTTATTTACAAAATAAACTTTTCGAACACTAGCAAATTTTACACTTATTAAAAGATTTTTGTAGTCAACTTCCTTCCACCGTAATGAAGTTGTCGTTTCAACTTACACTTACGCAAATTAGAAACTTTTTCTCTTAGCAATTTATTTTAAGATTAGTTGCGTTTGCATATTTTAATAATCAGCTGTTTAAATATAACTTTTCTCAGCTGTGTTAAGTTGAGCTTAATTTTTCGACAACATGTGCCATGGAATGATTTGATATCTCTATTTATTTTGGTCTTTTATGGACTGTTGATGTGAGACGTGATGCCTTTGGTCTGCATTCATGTAATCTCATTTCTTTTTTGTCCCGATAATTCCTGAATTGTCGAAACGTTGATTAGTTAGTTAACTTCTGGTAACTGGGGGACTTAAGGCTTTTTGCATATGGATTTGAACTGTAATCTTTGTCTTCAATTTTTTTTTTTTCCCCCTTTTCAAGGCATAAAGGTAATTTAATTAAGCAATTCCCAGGTTAAGGAATAGTCCAATATTGATATTAAAGGAGGTTGTAGTTACCTTATTAAAAAATGGAAAGCATGGTTCCCTTAGAAGGTTTAAATGGCTAATAACATTCCTTCCTAATATTTAATGCCTATATTGCGTCAGGGTTGGGAAATTGTTCATTTATATTTTAGAACTCTTCTAGAACCCCTGAAATACATAATAACAGGTTAATGCGGGAATATTTTCTAAATACAAATGTTTTGAAATTTAATACAAATTTATAGTCAATTTTAATTTCATGTCTTGAGGAGAAAAAACTAATCTTATTTGTTCATAGTTCAATAATTAATTGAAATAAAAAAAAATCTAAAAGATTTTGCATTGAAATTTAAATATGCAATATAACATTTTTAATCAATTAGGTACTTAATTTTTTTTTTACTTTTCTACCGCTACTTTGATAAGAAATTATTGTAGATTCGTCGAATTTTGAAATTTCGGAGCCTCCTGAATCCAAAAAACGTATTTTCTGGCATTATAATAAGTATCTGTCTATCCTTGTGTGTATCTATGCCATGATTAACTCTTCAACGGATGGACCAATTTTTTTTGTTTACCTATGAAGCACTTGAAATAATAAAATCCTTCAAATCCAATCCATATTTTTGCTTAAATAGCCAAATAAATATATCTAATAGCCCAATTTTAAATTTATTCCCACCCATAACAGGAAATGCAATTACTCAGCGGAATTTCTGGGAAAACTGTACCATTTATCTACAATCTCCTCACCTTTCTTCCATCACTAGTTCACTGCGAGAACAAACCAATGCAACCTTTTCTGTTTGATATTATCTACTTAAACCTTGGTGAGTATCAACATGCATTCGATCTCTTGTCTTAATTAAATTCATAATTCATAAATGTTTTATTATACTAATTTATATTACATTTAATTTAATATATATAATAATACCAATCTGTATTTTGAATTGCTTATTTTTGAATTTTTGTGTATTTTTAGAACTGAAGATGAATGTATAACATTCGCAACTAGTTTTCAATAAAAACAAAATTATAGAAGTGGTAAATAATTTACCAACCTATAATTTACAAACATACCTACTGTCATACATTAAATCATTATATAAACGATTTCACGATAAACTTAATGCATATTTAAATCCATTAATTCAAGGACTATGAACAGGAGACTTAGGAGACACAGGACGATTTTTAAGGAATATTAATCTCCCAGACTAACTTTCAAATTTAATTTTATTTTAATTCTCATTGTACATCTCATTCGCTGGTTATACATTTTTGTTTACAGTTATGAATTAAATAAAGTAAAAAAAAAAAAATGTTTTAACGCTTTGATTATCACTTTTTATTTTTTACAGAGTGGTAATTAATTTTGCCAAGAGAGACTTGAAGATTTAATTTCATAAACATAATCTGAAAAACAATTAATTTTAATTTAGCAAAAGGACTGTTAATTGACTAAGGACAGTAGATAAAAGCCGGGATAATCTTCATTTCGAAAATCGTTAGACAAGATTTATGCCTTGTATAAATTATTACTAACGGGGCTTAAAGTAGGTCGCTAAAAACACCTACTTCCCTCTCTCTCCTCCTTCTCCCTCCTATACCTTCCTCCCCCCCTTTCAAAGATAATGCCGTCAAAATGGAATTTAATCGAGTCTAAATAGCGTTTAGTGAAGTTAACTAAGACCGGTCCTGGGGATATTATGCTTCCATAAAGAGTTAAAGCAATTAAAGGCTTAGCATGTTAATGAACTAGCTGGAAAGTTCACTGCCTGTGCCCCCCCCCCTCCCCTCAACTTAAACAGATTTTACAAGAATCCGCTCCCCCCCCATCCCCTAATTAGCAAACTTATCAGTCGCTTCATTTAGTCCCACGGTCGATTATAGCGAATGATTAGCTCCCGGTGGGTGGAAAACATTCGTCTCTGTATATCGCAGGATCAAAAGGAAATACATTATCTCTCAGGATTTACAAAATTAAAAAAAAAATTGTCCTTTTTTTACCAGAATGCATCCATAAATTTGCTACCGTAGTGTAGGTAAATAAAAAACTCACTGAGAACTATATTGTGGAAAAATATTTGAAATTACAACTCCAAAAGTATTGTCTACTACCTAAATTCAATTACTCCACTCGACAGCGAAACGATCAACTGTTTCAGTTGTGGTAGTACTACCATGACAGTGAGAGAGTGTGACAGTGCAGCTGTTTCCTTGTATCCTCGCTGACAGTAAACCTCACCGGGTAATTTAAAGCATTCAGTTGGAAAAATAGCGTATGCAGAATAAGAGAACAGTATAGTTATTAGTTAATCTGATTATTTTAACAAAGGCAACTCATTTTAAAAAAAGAAAACATAAAATGAATCTAGAAACTTAATTTCAATAACTAATTTAATGTAAACGAAATCATTAAAAATAAAACTAAACACAATATTAAATAAATTTATATTAAATGATAAAATATTCATATATATATATATATATATATATATATATATATATATATATATATATATATATAGAGAGAGAGAGAGAGAGAGAGAGAGAGAGAGAGAGAGGGGCTTTATTTCTACTACAATAATAATAAAATAAAACGCTTGATAAAATCAATTTCAAGTTCTGAAATAACCGAAGCACAACAATACGGCCGTGATAAGGTAATAGGGCCATAACACAAAATAATTTTCAGTCGTATTTTTTCCGAATAAAATAGACTATTGCAGTGGGTCGAAGGTCGGCTGTGAGCGGCGGGGCTGCGTTTTCTAGCCGTTTCATAACCCCTAGAGCACGATTATGGAAGTTTTAGAGATGTCTGATATATATATATATATATATATATATATATATATATATATATATATATATATATATATATATATATATATATATATATATTTGTTTTTTCCCCACTACATTTGAGAACCTCCAGCTGAAATCCGGTATATAGGATTTTCATTCAGCCAGAACGATACTATTAAAGAATGGATGATATACAGTCAAAATTGCGGTATGTTTACCTGAAATTTCGGCGTTTTAAAGTTTTGCACATTTCTACATCTCCACCAAATAAGTTTATATTATTAATTAGGGTTGAAAATTTGTATATGAACTGAGTTGGTGTTAGGTAAGTATCTTTTGGGGAACTCAAATTGGTTTCCCACTCTCCCTTCGGGTTTTTCGATTATTTTAAATATTTGCTCAACTTTAAAACCCCTCCAAATGTAGTTAGGAAGCTCTACACCTGTTGCATTTGAAAGGAAATTAAATTGCCTTTAAAACAAAAAAAGTTTCATCGAAATCGTTGGATCAAATGAGCTGAAATTCGGTATGAAGGGTTTTCTGTATCGAAAGTAAGCGGAGAGGCAGAACAATATAGTAAAAGTATGGAGAAATTTCGGTATGTTAGCGAACTGTCTTTTGTGGGTCTCAATTTTTTCTTCCGCCCTCGTTTTTATAATATTTTTATTTTAGTGAAAATACGACTTTAGTGACGGAGTTCTGCTGCTCACGGATTATTTGACTACATCTTTATAAATCCCTAAATCCAATAGTGGATCCTGATCATTGGTTTTAAGGCTTTCTAATGGTTTAAAGAGATTTAGATTTTAGAGCAATTTGAGTGCAATACAAAAATGTATTTAAACAAATGAATTGGAGTTAAGCCTTTTTAAGCTTATCACGGCAGAATATATGAGTACAATAATATAATTCCTTATCAGTACAATTGATAAGGAAGATAAGGTGCGGCAGTTTATTGCAAAAGCGTATTCATCTCGACAGCTACTATCAATATCACGTTGAGCCTGATAGTACGAAAGTACTGCCACATCACTAAATGCTGTCATGACGGTAACTCTCATGCAGTTTCCACCTTGGTAATAGTTGCGATCGTTGTTGAAATTTCTGCAACTACCACGGCAGCGACAGTAAATTTTAATAATTTTAAGACTGTATAAATTTGACACGGTGAATTTATAAAGTTCGACAGCTCTCCTGGAGCTCGGTCGAAAATAGAGTTCAAGCTAAAAATGACCAAACTTGAGCATATTGTCACCTTAATATTCGTCGAAAGACCAGTATCGATAAAATTCGTAAAGGGTTGAAAAGAGTATCTTATGAGTAATTCAACGAAACATATCCTTGAACTCCTAACGATTAAAACAGACGGAAAGGCAAAAAAATTAATGCTTCCGAACGCGTCAACGAGAACATCTGCCGCGGAGGCGACCAAGCCTCTTGGTTTATTAATATTGTTGTCTTAGTACTAATGTCTTAGAGTGAGTTACTCACTGTCCCATATTGATGTGTCTTTTTCGACTGTTGTTGTGAGATGTGCTGCATTTTTCAGCATTTATGTGGTATTATTTTCCTATCTGAATTGGCGAAACGTCAACTGGTAAGTAGTTTACCGCTATTTTGATGTGGTTTTACCCATTCGTTTTTTTAATCAGTTTGAACGACGGTTTAACATGTCGTTCAAAAAGATAGAAAAAAAAAAGATTGTGTAAATGTGAAAACCGTCGAGGAGAGAAAAATTGCCGTCGTGTCGCAACGATAGGTAGAATCGTTCTGACATATCGGTTTATACTCTGCTGTATTATACTTTAGTGATAATTAATATTTTACATTAGAATTACATATATAGTCCTTAATATCATTAGTAATAATGGTTTATATGTCAAAAAGGCTTGACATAAATTTTACTGAATCCGTATAAAACTCGTGTGATATTGTAAATAATCCGAAAACACATCGAAATTTATTAACAGAGAAAGTTCAAGACAAATTTATATACAATAAAACAAATCCTCAAATCAACACATCACATCAAAGGCATATTCGCAGTCTAAAACAACCCGAGTGCCAAACACATTTAGCGCCGCTAACCGAAATTATCTAAACGAAATTTAAAGCGAGATCGTATAAAATCTTGCGAGCGAGTAGCCTATTAAATCAGAGCTGTTGAGGTTCATAGAAAAACTGGGGAGCGGAACAGGTCAGTTAAATATAACCCTCAGTTTTATGAGGCATTTCCTCGTCACATCTCAGCTTCCTCACTCCCCGGCTATTCGGGGAAGATTTATTAAGTTAGCTTATAGTAAATATTATCTGACACATAGAGAAATATAATGAGATATCTTAGCCTACTGTAACTGAGGATAATTTAGAGCTAGAGCTCTTTCATATCCGTTTTATAATAACTAAGATTTTATTACTAGACGCGGTCAACTACTGAACAATAAATTGAAAATGTGTCATTCTATAATTAAATTGTAAATTTTGAAAAGTGCTCATCACGATTTTTATTCAAGATAAGACTTTTTCTCATATAGCCCGATTTTTAACGAGCGAGTTCGACTCATATCTGCTTGCCATAGTAGTCAAATACACGAGCTAAATGAAATATGTTCAAATAAGTCAAATGGTTCAACATTTTTTCATTTTTTTTAATCTACAGAAAACATTTAATTATTAAAGATGATCCATTTTCGAAATTCACAATCCGATTGTTCTAAATCATAAACTGAGTCTAAAAGCAAAATATCTGTTTTAATAGAGGCTGCAGGATATTTTAATGAATGCCCATTTGTACAAATACAATAATTAAAAACACATTTTGGTTTATTATTTTGAATGATAGACCTTTGTTCGAATTAGAAAAAAAAAAAAATCAATCCCCTTCAAAATTTGAGATTTTACGTTTAAAGATACGTAGAATCCAAATATTGAATAAAAGAAAATCCATCCGTAATTTTTGTTATGATTAATCTAAAGGTGATAAATTGTCTACAAAACAAACAAAAAATCATTTAAATCGGGCCAGTATTAGCTGAGATATAGCGTAATGAACTTTGTAGACTAATTCTCCAGAAATGCAGATCAGCGTGGTCCTAAGCCTCATGAATTGCGGGCTCCTGACTTCCTCATATCTTTCTACTTATTTATGATTATTTCTGCACTTCCTTCAGCTTCTTTGTCTTTCTTTTTTCTATTCCTACTGAAGTGCACATCCAATATTTTGCATATTTAATATTTATATTTAATATTGGTTCCATTTCTTACTCTGATTCCATGTCCTAACCATCTCAGCCTACTTGCATTAACACAGTTTCTTCTTAACACTCCCAGTTCGGCACTATCACGACCATCATCTTGGGACAAGCTTACAATTTCTGCTCCTTTGGTGCCTATTGCTTAATTTCTTTGCTGAACTTGGTAGATATCTTTTATCATGTATTCTGCACACGTTCCTTTCTCGAAACACTCCAAATCCTCATTTGAAAGGTAATCTAATTATCTGAAATGTAAACCAAAGTCCGGAAAGGACGGAATGGACAGACCAGATCTTTTTGAATTATTACTATATTATTAAATAATAAACCATACTGTAATAATATAGAACGTTTTTAAATTGCAATATATTCTAGAATTTATCACATTCCAAAAAACTAAAATGGTTCTTCATTATAATGAATTTATAATACGTTATTTATTATTTGATCAATCGACTGGTTAATTATTAACTTGCATTTGAAAGATTTTTGGAATATTACAATATTATTCAGACAATCGAAGACAATAGTGTATGAAGGCTCTATGTAATTCTATTTAATTTTCGTAAACTGATTTTTCCTTATGAATGAAGCCATGACCTACTTATCTTGGCTTTGTAATATTGATTAATTGGTTTCTCAGGTTATTAGATAGATCATGCGTTTAAAAAATTTACATAAAAAACCTTCACTTATCATATTCTCAAATCTTCAAGTTTGTAATATCGTCCTAACTATGCTCAACTATCGATTATACATAAATGTGTTTTTCATATTCTTTGAAACATTCTAGTTGAGGAACACATTTCGGGTATGGTTTGGAATTCCTAACCTCCAAATGACACAAGACGTCAACACTTGAGAATTAGTAATTCCAAACTTTGCCAGAGTGCGTGCCTCAATTAGAGCGTCTATATGTGCGTTCGTTCGTATCTCGAATAACTCAAAAACGGTTCGGTTCAAAAAGTTGAAATTTTGAATATTCGTAATATCTAGTTGCGTACCTCCCTATTTGGTTACTGTACAATTACTGGAAGTTGTACTTTACTTGAAAATCTTTATAGATTTTCATCAACATTTATATAATAATTTAATACAAATCTTCTCAAATTTGGTATATAAGACTTATATATAAATATAAATAGCATGATAGATTTTTGTTAAAATTGGCGTACCGGAAATGGTACTTTACATAAAGCTCATTATAGACTTTCATAAAAAATTATATTAAATGCAAAAATTCTCAAACATGGTATATAAGACTTATGCTTCAATATAAATAACATAGTACATTTTTGATAAAATTGAATAACCGGAAGTGATAATTTTACTTGGATGTTTTTAAATTTTCATAATAGAATTTTTAAATGGTTCTCTATTAATTTTAGAAATAAAAACGTCATATAACGATTTTAGAAAATAAATTTCTGACTTTAACACATCCAGAATTACGACCCAGTGTACCGTAACAAGTAACTGAGGCCGAGTGTCGTTTTTGAAATAATATCTTTGGAATTAAGTAACCAAATAGTTATTCAGGATCACTTTTTGAGCTGCTGATTATAGTTCAATATGCCTACAAGGAAGCCGTGTGGTGTCCACATCAGATTTTTTTTTTGTTTATTAACATTATCTTGCATCAGAGCCGATAGAATTTTAAACATCGGAAAGGTTGAGATGTCAACTTAGGCTAAATCCTAGGACAAGGCTACTAAATAGCAGCTCCTGGAAAAACAAAGCTGGAAGCTGAGGACACGTGTGCAGGTCACGTGGACCTCCCCCAGGACACGTGCTGTCCACCCGCCGGCAGGTGTCATTGTCCGGTGTCGTAAATCTCTTATCGCCACACACCGGCCCCCGGGGGCCGTAATTAATTCAGAAACCGAGAATCACTGAAACCTAAGAGCTTCCTCATCGCTTGTATAACAGTTAGCACTTCTGTAGATTTTTCTTCTTTTTTTTTTAAATATTTATTGTTCTATTTACACTCTGGTATAATAAAATAGAAGTGGAAAACAACAAAAAAGATACTTATAAATTGTTAGAATGGAAGATTTCACTGAGGAAGTCCTGTTTGTCTAGAATACTATTAAACAACTTCGACGTTTCGCCAATATAGGCATCATTAGAAAAGAAACAATAAGATCACACATATGCAGACAAAATAGAGCACACCTCACGTCAACTTCCTACAAAGATTCATCAACTAGAGGCAAGTCCGGAGGATCTCCCCCTGAAATGTAGGAAAAAAATCTTATTATCATATTCACCAAGATAATGTCTGTATTTTGAGTAATATTTTTAGTAATTTTTAACAGTAATTTGTTATTCGACAATTAGGTAATTATTTATCATCTTCTTACAAAATCTTCCCCGAAATTTTTCTTTATTACATATGTATATAGTAAAATTTATATATATATTAGGAATATACATATGGTATATTCCTCTAACTAACGACTCTAACGATTTTGATTAAACTCGTTATATCTATGTACAATTAAATGGTGTTTATTATCGCCTAGGTCTTATCCTCATTAAAATATTCTGACAGGGCTTAAATGTCGAATTTTCAAAATGGCCTCCTTTAAAGTATCTTTGATTTCGTTTATTTGAAATAATTAACCGTATCTCATTTTTAATAGTAATAAAAAATTGATAAATATAAACTATGAAAGAATTGGATAATTAACTAAAGGAGAAATTAGGGATTGATAAATTATTTGCCACTTTTGTTATAATTTTGTTTTTATTGAAAAACTAGTTTCGAATGTTATACATTCATCTTCAGTTCTAAAAACAAGCTAACATTCAAAAATAAACAATTCGAAATACAGTTTGGTACTATTGTACATATTTAATTAAATGCAAAATAAATCTAATTTAATATGTATAATAGTACCAAACTTTATTTTGAATTGCTTATTTTTGAATTTTGGTGTGTTTTTAGAACTGAAGATGAATGTATAACATTTGAAACTAGTTTTTCAATAAGAACAAAATTATAGAAGTGGCAAATAATTTATCAATCCCTAATTAGGTTGATCCTTCTATACCATCATGCGGAAGTCAACTAAAGGAGAAATGTTTTTCCACGTTGAAAACAAATATCCGAAAATCAGAATAGTAATATATAATATGTATAATATAACGTCTGAAAGCCTAAAGAGTTTGAAACATATTATCTAACATAAAAAGTCGTAGAAGGCAATGAAGAGTGAGGAAAAACGCATAAACTTAAGTGATTATTAAGGATTGATAAATTATTTGCCACTTCTATGATATTGTTTTTATTGAAAACTAGTTTCGAATGTTATACATAAATCTTCAGTTCTAAAAACACACAAAAATTCAAAAATAAGCAATTCAAAATACACTTTGGTATTATTATTATGTATAACATTCGAAACTAGTTTTGAATAAAAAAAAAATTATAGAAGTGGCAAATAATTTATCAATCCCTGATTAGATTGATCCCTCTATACCATCATGCGGATGTCAACTGACCAATTACATTGATCCTTCTATACCATCATGCGGATGTCAACTGACCAATTACATTGATCCTTCTATACCATCATGCGGATGTCAACTGATTAAGTGATTATTATAGTTAATAATTTCTACGTTTACTTTATTAAACGGAAACTAAATGGTATTCCTATGTAAACTAAATGGAAACTTTTAAAATTTATTTCAAGTAAGATGTTAAGTGAAGGTTGTGTGATTGTGATGCGCTCATCAAATTTTGTTGTCGTATTTAATGAAATATATATTCTCAAAAATAATGTTTTTTACTATTTTACAAAACAATTTGTAAGGATGTAATAAATCGTATTACAACTGATAAAGTTGCAAATGATGATTGTACGACAACAAACCATTACGGCCTGAGCAGGGTGCGGTTATAGACCACCCCTAACTACCCCAGCAACACGTGGACAGGACCACCCTTCGACAAACAGGCTCAATGACAAACAGTCACCATCAACTTCTGTGTGTCCGGAAATCCACGGGGGGGAGGGGCCTGTTTCCGATGTCAGGGGTGTTTTTGTCATTCGTTCTCGGGGGGTCCGCCAGGCCCGGAAGTGGTTGATAATTAGGAACATAACTTGATGGGAATGATTTGAAACATAGCTCTGGAGAAGGGTGAATACATAATTAGTTCAAGACTAATATTATTCTCCGTTCTCAAACCAGCTCTAAAAGTTTATCGTTCGTAAGGAAAATTTAACGATTCGTTTATCGTCTTGCACTTACAATGAAGGATATTGGGAGGATAATATCGCTTTACATCGAAAGAAAATGTCGATTATATCGGAAAGGTATAAAGTAAAATTAGCTTCAGATATGTATATATATATATCGACATCGTTTTTGAAAAAGGCTTAAGCGCCAAAAATTCAAAATTTAGGTCTAAATTTATCATGAGACATATTCACATCTTTCGATTCCCGCTCACGATATATCGAAAAAAAATTGAATATGGTATAAAAATCGACTGTTGATGACGTAACCACCAAATGCTGACGACTCTCAGTCGTCACTCTGTCCTTATCCATTTCTAGAAGTCTTGCAAATATTTTAATTATAAAGGTTTTGCCAACTTAATAAACTCCTGCTGTATTAAATAAAGAATAAAATAAAATATCTATTGTTATTTGGAGAAATATCATTTCATAAGTTTTCTGTAAAGTTTGCTAAATGGTAAATATATATATATATATATATATATATATATATATATATATATATATATATATATATATAATTCGTCTACTTTACGACGACGTAATTGGAACATAATTAATTTGAATAATTTTTGAGTGATCGTTTTCTATTCAATAAACAAACATAAAAAAAATGTATTATTTTATTAGTATGTATTAAGTATATTATTTTTAGTATGTATTTTTTTAATTGGCTATAGTCATTCTGATTTTTTTCTATTCAACTTCTTCAACAAATAAAATTTGTCTGTTTTTTTCAAATCTTCAATATGTAAATTTATTAACTTAAATTAAAACTTCAAGGATATGATATACCTATAATAAATTTATGTGCAAATGAAATTAAGAAATTTTATATTTAATAGTTGACTGTAGCAATGACCTATAGGCTAATGGACCAAGATTAACATAAAAAATATTACAAAAATATATATTGAATGCCGACGTTTTGGCTTCAGGGCTACAAAGAATAAATTAAGAAATATAGTTGCGCTATATTAAAATGTCTTAATTTAAATATTCGGAAAAGAGTGTGCTAAACTAACAAGAGCAACATTAATTAAATTTATTGATGAAATATTCATTACAATCCGAATATTTTTTTAAATTTTTAATTAAAATTAAACGAAGTATTTTATTTAAGTTTAATATATTATATTTCATATTCTTAATTGATTACAATTGTAAGAAGTGATAATAGGGAAAGGAGCGGGATATAGGAGGAAAACTGCGGTAAATTAGATGTCCTCCTGAGGGCGGGAAGAGAGAGAGAGCTAGAGGGGGCGGCGAATTGCGTTAAATAAATCAATTTGCGGGAAAATCGCGGCAGAAGCCGAAAGGGAATTAGTCCCGACCGAGCGGGCACAATCCCCAGCCGATGTAGTCTTCAGCCGATCCCGGCATCAATGGCGGGTTTATCCCTTAGTCCCTCGGGGAGGGGGCTATTACCAGCCCAAAAATAATTCGTCTTCCAATGATTGTCCTCTTTATAAACACTTCTGATGAGACTATATTAGGTGTATATATATATATATATATATATATATATATATATATATATATATATATATATATATATATATATATATATATATATATATATAGGCGCAGGACAGGGAGAAATAGAAAAGAATAACTCCAGTCCATGGCTTACGATCGCTAGGCAACTAGTATACAAAGTTCAATATGCTATATCTCTTCCAATACAGCTCCGATTTCAATGATAATTTTTGGACGGACGGATTTCCTTATATTCGAAATTTGGATTCGACGTATCTTTAAACCTAAAACTTCAAATTTTTAGGGTGTTAAAAAATATTTTTCTTGGTCGTTTACACAGGTTCATTATTGAAAATAAAATAACCAAACTTTTATATGGATTTTTTAAATATTATTTGTTGTACTGATTCCAACACATTACATTTTCTCTCTAGCTTTCTAAACAGCCAATGTTCGGGCTTATAAAACAGCTTATCGGCCGCAATTTTGAAACGAAATGAGGGTTAGTAATATCGAGTTCCGAGGATTATTCTGGGGTGTAAATAACTGCTTCCTTTTTTATACCTATCCAATAGTATGAAAGATCTTATGAAAGATACTGGTTTCGCATTGAACTAACAATGAACGAAAAAGATCATTGTTAGTTCAATGCGAGAAGAAACCAGTACAAACTTTTCTGTTTGATATAATCCATTTAAACCTTGAACTGAGGATGAATGTATAACATTCGAAACTAGTTTTCAATAAAACAAATTTATAGAAGTGGCAAATAATTTATCAATCCCTAATTAGATTGATGCTTCTATACCATCATGTGGATGTCAACCAAATAAAAAAAACATTAAAGTTGAATTTCTGAGGAACTTGAGTTGTAGAATCGGTGTAGAAACACCCCAAACCATCCCTGAAATTACCCTTTTTTTAATCTGATATACTCTCTATACGGAACATTCTCCCAGAAAGCGATAATATGATGTCCAGTTCGTTTTTTTTTTATTTTCTTATTATTGTATCTGGCTTTATCTAAAACCTATTTTTTTTCTTTTCATTTTTTCGATTAATCAATTCAACCAATAGAAAAAATAAATTTTGAACAGTCGATCCAACCTTCTGAGCATGTTCTGAATAAGGCTAATCACCGGGTGAATCGAGAGGTTACGTTCACATTACACCTTCGAAAACCTCTAGAGATTCGTTCTCTGAGGGTTTCATAATTATAAGTGAATTTCTCTTTAAGAGGCAAATATGTTTTTCCAGACCTGTTGCTTGTATCTCTTCGTCCTCGATGCTTCCCGAATTTTCGCTGTCACAGCTGACATTTCCCGCCAAATCTTTTCGCCTTTGGTTTCCTGCGGATTTTTACTGTCAAAAACACACGCCAGCAGTTCGTTTTAGTATCTTAAACTGTGTCAGCGTGAAATTATCTGGTCTTGATCGTTTTGTATTAAGTGTTGAAAACAATTTTTTTTAATTTATTTTTTTGTATTTTTAGCGTGGTAGAGCGGAAAGAAAGTTTCAATTTCTATAAAATCTTTAAAGAATAGGTATAATTCAAGTTAAGAAAAACAGGAAAATTCTACCGCCATTCCGCGTCCATTCTTGTTCTATAAATGGACGGGGAATGACGCAACGAACGGTGGGATGACGGTGGAGACAATATTAATTATTCTGATAGAACTTTCGTATAGGAATCAACGCTAATGTTCCGAAGGGTCATCCATGAAGCTAGTATGAAAAGAATATAATAGTTGTAATAAGTAGAACAGGTTAAAATAATAATAAAATCACAAGAAGTTTTATTTTTTATATTCAAAATAATGCCCCTCTTGTTTGTATAGTTATTTTTTTTCAGATTATTTGGAGTACCTATCTATTTTTATGATAAAACTTCCGCAGAGCCCCTAACGACCTTGACCCGTTCTAGATTTTAAGACCTGACTGTACTTCACGCATGCCCACAACAAATACTCAAACCAACCTTACTTATACAGAATGTTCATGTTGGGACAGGACAGATTTCCCGACTTTTTACGGAGAGGTATTACTGCCCCCACCACCTTTCCCACTTCTCGTACTTTTTAAATTTCTCTCCATATATTTAAAATTCCCGCCGGAGATATGTTGACCCTTCAGCAAAGTTCCTAATCAATAGGAATGTCCCTTCAATAGTTTCTAAATCCTGTAAATATACTCTCTAATTATATATATATATATATATATATATATATATATATATATATATATATATATATATATATATATATATATATGTGTATTTTGTAAACAGAAATAACAAAGTCGGAGTTTGTGATAAATTCTATAGACGTCGCCATTTCGCCATGGTTCTCAAAATTTCGCACAAGAATATCAAAGACTATGAGTGCCTAAAGAATAATATATATAATATGATATATCTATATATAACATAATATATCTATAAAATTATTTTAATACTAAGAATTAATATGTATTTGCTATAATTTTTTCGTAAGAAGAAATGGACATTTCGAAGAATACCTGAAAGGCCCGAAACAGCCCGGTTCAACCTGATATTTATACTTATATCTTGTGTAGGAAAGAAGGTGGTGGGAACAATATATTTATTCGATAAAAGACGGGAAATCTGATCTAACTGAT
Organism: Rhaphigaster nebulosa; assembly: GCA_948150685.1. NCBI lineage: Eukaryota > Metazoa > Arthropoda > Insecta > Hemiptera > Pentatomidae > Rhaphigaster > Rhaphigaster nebulosa. The sequence goes on along the minus strand of OX411311.1, from coordinate 129,514,482 downwards.
AAGTATCCGTTGGTTCGATTATTTGTTGTGAGCATGCGCAGCGTGAAGTACAGTCAGGTCTCAAATTTTAGTTGTTAGGAGTTCTGCGGAAGAATTACTGTTTTTATTTGTCGAAAACTCGAATTAAAAATTGTCACTTCATGACTTGGAATTCAATATTTTCAATCAAATATTAATCTAATAGCTTCATATAATATCGTGCGTACATGGATATCTGCCAAGCGTTTGGTGATATAATAGGTGAGGTATCGGTTACACACGAAATGCACATTGCCTATCATTACCTAATACCTAGTAACTAATCTATTTCCGACGAGTGATATGATACAATAGGCCTTACAGAGACAATGGTCGTTAAATCGGCCCTAATGAGCCCGAACCTCCGAGGAGAGGGGGGAGGAGTGGGGGGTGGGCGGGGCGTCGCTATGGCGACCATATCTTCTGTTGACACAGCCCCCTTTTGTTTCCACAACCAGGCCCTGCCAGATCCCGGAGTCCTGTTAATTTCTCCCTCTCATTATTGTACCCTTTGTCGGACTCCTCGTTACCTCTCCCGATCCGAAAGTGTCTTCGGCCACCTCAGGCTGGGCTATCTGACAAAGGAGTTAGCCCAGAGGAGACGAACTTGTCCTAATCACAAGTTAATTCGGAGGAATAAACTTGAGGACAAAAGAGAACTTAGTAATTTCGTATAAGGATATATCGAAGTTCTTAATTTATTTTTGACACTACGGACAAAACATTTTTTTTTCTCTAGGCGTTAGAAAGAACATTATTTTTACGACATTTTTGTCTTTTAAGTTATTCAAACCACCCCAACATGGGCTAGAAATCAAATTTAGCCAGAAAAATTATTTTGTATGCAGAATATATTATTATATTTTGGATCACAGTGCTAAATACAAATTTAAATTAATATTTTATCGCACATTACGAATTCAGTATTTTAAATATTTTTGAATATAAGATATTCTAATTTCATAGTAACTAATATATAAAAAGCTGGGCTCGAAACAATTATTGAACTAATTAGGGATTGATAAATTATTTTCCACTTCTATAAATTTGTTCATAATAAACACAAATTTGTTCACAAACGATAACAAAAAAAAATTATAGAAGTGGCAAATAGTTTATCAATCCCTAATTAGATTGATCCTTCTATACGATCATGCGGATGTCAACTGACCAATTAGATTGATCCTTCTATACCATCATGCGGATGCCAACTAATTATTGAACTTTTTGAAAAAAGTTTCAGTTCAACTGCTTTACAATTAAATCATTGGCATAAAAGTTAATAATACAAAAAACCTTCTGATAAATAGTTCCTTAAGAAATTATATCTTTAAAAGTTTTTGATAAAAGTTCTGTTAATTAAAGTTCTTGCAAATTTTAATATAAGTTCTCAAATATAATTTTTTGACATACTTATGGGGCAAAGCCTGAGAGGGATATTGGAGAGGTGAGGGAAACCTCTGGGGACAGCAGTATTGTTGAAAAAATAAAAAAATATTAAACACAGATAATAAATAGAAATCGAAATAAAAGAACAAATAGAAAAACAATTACCTTTTTCTTTATTTTATTTAACATTTAATTTTAAATTCCAAAAAGAAAAATGTCTTAATGTGTAATCTCAATAAAATGCTCAAACGAGAATTTTTTTTAAATAGGACTTGTATATAAAAGTTCTTATGGTTAAGCTCCCAAAGAACTTTTACTATATAAGTTCCGACAAAAAAGTTCTCAATGAACTTTAATGTACAAGTTCTGAAAAAAAAGTTCTTATAAGAACTTATAATAAAAGCTCTTGCATGAACTGTTTCAAAAAAGTTCCTTAGAAAAAGTTTAATTTAGAACAAGAACTTTTTCAAAATAAAATTGCACAGTTATTTTGGAGCTCTGATAAATAGAATGTTTAAACGGACAATACTTCTTCAAGGAATCTCTCGACAAACCAACACCTTCTCCGATATTCGGGTGTGACGTCTATAAATAAATATTTATTTCCCAAAAAATGGGTAAAAGCAGACACAGGTTCTAAAATGTAAATAAAATCACGAATTTAGTGGTATAAGATAACACCAGAAATTAAAAAAAAAAATGATTTGACATGATTTTTATTTTGAAGTTTGTTCGAATTTTAATAAAATTAAAGTCGCAATTACTTTCCGATAAAATTTTAATCAGAATTTTCTGATGTTCTCTTATTTATTATTGCCAGTCTAATACTTAGCGTTATGGAATTAAAATGGACTCATTTAAAAAGTGGTTTTAATTCATTTAAATGTTTACTACAATAGATTTAAAAAAAAAAATGTTCCTTTAGAGATATTTAAAAACAAAAACACGTTTTTGCAATTCGAGGCGCATTGGATCGAAAGAACGCTCGATATGAATTCCTTCCTCTTAAAATTTCACATCCTATCAAAATCTGTAAAAAAAAAATGTCCCATTCCATTTGAATTCTAGAATTAGGTGCGCTGTAGAAAAACTGGAGATGGTTAAGGTGGTCGGTAATGTAATACAAAGTGAATTCATAAAAAAGACTTACCGAGTTTCATCCCGTACAACAGATCCAAATACAGAATATACAATGGGTGATCCATGTCCGCTGGGACACCCTGTATAGGTTTGTGTGTGTAAAATACATACTTATTAATAACATTTAAAAGGAAAACTGTTGTTTATCTGTTGAGTTGACATCCGCATGATGGTACTGAAGGATCAATCTAATAAGAGATTGATAAATTATTTGCCACTTATATAATTTTGTTTTTATTGAAAACTAGTTTCGAATGTTATACATTCATCCTCAGTTCTAAAAACAGTTGTTTATCTATTTATTTATTTATTTTTATGAAGTCTCAGACTCTGCAGTCCTTTATAGCAAAAAGTAGCCAATGTGAGGGTTAACATACTTGCCTAAGCTTTGAGTTCTAATCTTTTAAAAAAATCATATTTTGGTCAGTAAAATCTAAGCTGTTTAAACCAGTGATATTAACATATCAATTGGTTCCTCGGGGAAACTTGATGAAACAAATCCGTCTCCCGGGACTCTAACCCCCTTCACTACTGTCAGGAGCAGGTGTCGACGACCACAACAAAAATAAACATTGGGCGGGAGTAACCTAGCGTAGCGTTGATAATCGGCGCATATGTTCGGCACATGAATGTCTGTCGGCTTGAAAAAATAAAAAAATAAAAAAATCAAAGAAGCAACCTCCGAAAGAAAACTAATTGCATTAAACGGTTCAACGCGACACTAATTACCCAACAAATGGTTTTTTACACTTCACGATTTAATTTTCTCTTTGAAGCACAGACATCAGACTCTTCACGGCTAGAAACAAAAAAACGAAAAACCAACAAAGAAAACAGAACCACCGTCCGTAAAAGAAATTCTAAGAGGATTCAGTGTCACTCATTAATTAATTTTATTCATTTATTAATTAATTAATTAATTGGTCTTAGGGCTAATTTGTCATGCAATAAAAAATATTTAACTTAAGGAGAGCTGAAAGAAAAAAAAAAAATATATATATATATATATATATATATATATATATATATATATATATATATATATATATATATATATATATTAGACTGTTACGAAAGTCCTTGAACACAATCCTAAATTCCAGCTCTCGTTACTATCCTATAAGAATGTTTTTGTTCCTACTATTTATGTCAATGTTTACTTTGACTAATCCATTAATTCCTTGTGACTTGAGTTGGCTTTATGGGGTCATATACATTTTTAAAACGTGCAATGTCAGGCGAAAAAAATCGTGATTCGCGGTCTTTTGAGACATTCCTTCAAAAAAGGTTTGAGCGCAAAGGCAGCCGCCGAAGAATTTTGTGGCGTTGAAGGAGAGCAAATTATCCATCGAAATACTGCCGCGCAACCCAGATCAGGTCGTTGATGATGACGTTCTTCTTGAATGTGTGAACCAGGACCCACATGCAACTACTCGTGATTTATTGGCCGTAGTAGAGACTCAAACCTTTACTGTGAACAACTAGACAGAGTTTATGCAGTTTAGAGTGCAAAGTTCCCCGCTTTGGTCGACAGGACCAAGCCATTTTATAGATATAACACCATCAGATTATGGTTTGTTTAGATCAATAGCTCATTTTTTAAAAGGTCTGATCTTTCATGATTATGAGGACGTAAACATTGGATGTGAAGAGTTCTTTGCCTCAAAACCAAAGGAGTGGTACCGGCATCAAATCCAATTACTGGCAGAAAGATGGGTGAAAGTAGTTAAAAACAATGGATTTTACTTTAAAGAGTAGTATTCAATAATGTTTAAAATATGTTGTCTGAAATAAAGCTATACTAATGCACAACGACTTTTGTAAAAACCTAGAATATATATATATATATATATATATATATATATATATATATATATATATATATATATATAAACACATATATAGTTAGGATGTTATTGGAAGATTCCAAAAATAAATCCTCAAGTTTCTCAAATAGCAGTAATAACTAACCATTCAAGGTTATTCCAAATTCAGAGCAGAAAAAGATGAAAACATACACATGCATAACAGATGCAATACATCTCACATCACCCGTCTTAAAAAGACGCACCAAATAGAGACTGCGCATCACTTAAGAACAACTTAACACTTCAATGGCGATGAAGTGTTAGTTCGTAACTTCCAAAAAAACAGATATCCTGTATTTTGACGTTATTAATACCCTGAAATTACGCGACATCACCTGGCAAGACTTCGTATATTGTATTTGTAATATTTATAAAAATAGAATATCATGGCATCTAGTATCTGATGGCATGACATTCGACACTAGAACAGCTCTCGAAACTGAAAAACATTTTTATATTCTGATGTGGCTTCTTAGAGTCATGGAAAATACACAGAAACTTGGACGATTTTAATTGCATTTTATAACAGTTCTTTGGCGCAACTGTCAAATTATGTGTTTTTCAGATACTCACACATATCACAAAGTTGTCATGTAAAATAGGAAATAATTTCATATATTATTCAATTATTGTCTCTCTACGTGAAAAATAATGGCATCGAAATGAACAGTGTGAAACCAGCACTTCATGTATTTGATTCGAGTACAGTAATTCACGGAAAGAGATCTCTTAGCCAACTCCTTTTTAGTCTTCTCCTCGAATTAATGGGCATGTCAGCCCTGTCCAAATAAAGTCGAATCTCTGTATATCGAAAATCTCTATATATCGAACGTTTTTTAGGAACCTTAAATTTTTATCACAAAAAAACATTCTGTATATCGAATAAAATTTTTACATATCGAACGAAAAATTTCCATTTAGGAAAATATAAAATATGAGAGTCATCAAAAAGAATCCTTAGTTTACGCACGTAAGAATGGGTAACAAGAAAATAAGAAAAAAATAATGTTCCAGTGGTTTGCAAAGGAAATTCGGGGAAGATCTTGTTTCAGAAAAAGTACAGGAGTGCCTAAATTCTCTGAATCTCTTGGCTAATAAAGAATGAAATTATCATTTTAAATTCAGTTTAACTTTGCCTTTCTTGTTGTGAACATTGCTCCTAAACATAACTTCGGTGATGAATTATACACAAATTGATACTAAAAGCTATTTTGCTCGAAAAGAAAAATAAATTAATTTTTATACATGTTTGCATATTTTTAATACATGGCCTTATTGAATTATAAAGGTGCATTTGTAAAAAATCTGCAATCATAGATTTATATTGTACAATTTTTCAAATAAGTGTTATTGATCGTTCAGCTTTTTCTTTAACCATAAAAAATTGCCTTTTATACTAAAGAACCCTAAAGCTGTAATTGTTTTAGTCGAAAAAGGGTGAAAACTTGAGATCTTTCTATAAATCGAAAATTTCATCTATCGATTTTTTTTTTAAGGAACCTTCCCGTTCGATATATAGAGGTTATACTGTATTTCATTAGTCTCTTTGTATGCCTGAGATTTTTATTATGAAAGTGGAGATAAATGATGAGTACATATATGTTCATCAATAGTTGGTTAGTGTAAATTGGTATGAAGAGTTTTGTCATTTATATATTTCTTATGGAAATATGAACTACTATAAGAATAGCCATTTAATAAAAAAAAATAAAAAAAATCTAAACATTATGTTCTTTAAAAGGCATACGTGAGTTTGACGGTTATGACTTGAGGCGATGTTTAGAAGTTGTAAGTTGACGGGGCGATTGGACAATGAATGAATGCTGTGAATGCTTCGTTCTCGGGCTGCGTCACTTCTCTAAACGGTAATATTACTTGTCCCTACTAGCTCATTTTTCACTTTTATTATCTTATTTTTTAGCTATTCTTTTGATTTATATTTATACATAAAAAATCAATAAAAAATTAAATCTTAACAATAATTTAAATTTTACATCTTAAAAATAAAGTTTAACTCTAAAGAGTAATTTCAGTCGCATATTTCAAATACACCTACAAAAACCGACTAAAAAATATTTATTTTTTTAAATCCCTATTTAAAAAAAGAGACTACATTAAAAAGTGATCATAATAATGAACCTATTGAGCCAAGCCTCGTGATCTTTAAAACTGCAACCCCAATCCTTCTGCATCAACTAACTGGACGGGTATCGGGGCCCTTAAACGGGGCAGTGACCCAACTCTGTCCCTTCGGGGTGAAAAAAAGGGTCGCTTTGGACTAAGGCTGCTAGCGACGGCTATAGCGAGCGGCGAACCGTAAGCGGCCCATCGCGTCCCTTTTTATTGACGCTTCGCTCCGCTTACAACCCATTAGCGCCCTTCTTATCTTAGGTAATATTCAGATTATTTCAATTATGTTCAAGTCATTTCTTTTTTCAAATTATTTCTATAGCTGTTTATAAAATTGAACAATAATTGATTTTTTTGCGCTTTTATATTTCAGATGAATATAATAGGAATAAAACCAGACCAAGAGCACGTAAATCGGGCTTGTTATTCAAAATACAAAGGTACCTGAAAAGATTTTTCTTAAAAATCATAAACCGATTTACTTGTTCACACTGGAAACCTGTGAGAAAAAAGGTTTTTGATTGAAGACAACGGATTTCTTCAATGTCTCTTCTAGCCCTAAGTAATAGTAGAGCAGGCTATCTTTGATTTTCCAAATATTTTATATAATTTATCCGAGGTAATGTTGATTTGTTCTTTCAGCGATTGTACCTAGACAAGTTTCAGCACAAATTGTTACACACGTATTTATGTGTATAATTATACTTTTATATATATATATATATATATATATATATATATATATATATATATATATATATATATATATATATATATATATATATAAGTATACTTTGTTCGAAACAGCTTAGACAAAACCTGAAGATTATAAGGATATTAATGTAGAGGAGCAAAAGCACAAAAAGAGACATAGCATAATTGTTAGATTATACAAAGTTCCAAACATAAAGTCTAGAATCTTAAAAATAAAGAGTTAAAACTGTAACTAACCTGGATATTTCGCCATTTCAGGAATCATCAAGGAGGGAGCATATGTATGGGTATGTCGGGGATGGTCTTTAATAAGTTTTTTTTTTTTTTAGTTTTTTTTCCTCTCCTACTGTCCTGATGCAATTCAGACATGTTGTCGCAATATGGACTGGATAGTTTTCCCGTTATTTTGTAGACTCTAGTGTTCGTTTGTAGAACATTCCATTTATATCCTAATAATTATAAGGATACATATGGCACATTACATGGTTTATTTTACGCTTAGAACCTCTGAAGGAGAATATTCGTCTCTTCGGAGTTACCAATGACTGGGCAAAACTAACATTATTTTTATTTGTCTTTCGAAAATTAGGCAACTAAAGTTCTAAGAGACAAATAGCGACAAACAATAACAAAGCTCCCTGAAGCAGGCAGTTGTCGCCCCAACCACCGCCCCACCCCCGGAGCCCTCCCTGCTGTTGGGGCCGAGTACAATACAAGTGACTAAGCCCGGCTTATCCTGGAGTTGGCTCTAAGTGAAAGGCCTTCAGCGGATCAGTGTGCGCCCTTCCTGCGATACCTTGCATAAATCGATATCGTCCATTAATAAAAGATCGATTTCAAGTGCGTGTGAGGTCAATCCAAGAGTAATATATACTTCAACTGCAATTGTATTCTGTTTTCATTAGTTATGTTGAAAAAATATCGATATATTTCTCGAGATATCGTAAGATAATGGAGAAATTGAATGGAAGAGGAAATGCCCGAAGAATGGAAGGTGGCTGTTATTATGCAAATCTATAAGAAAGAGAAACTAGAGTATTAAAATTATAGGAGTGTTGCACTAATGTCCATAGTATACACGGTACTGTCAGCTTTCCTGATGAAGTGCCTTGTAAAGATAGCGGAAGAGGTTTTAGGTGGACACCAGTGTTGATTCCGACCAGAAAAATCTATAATAGACCACATCTTCTGCATGAGAATCATGCTTGAAAAATACCATGAATGGAATGTCGATCAACTTGATCTTGTCATCGACAACAAATAAGCCTATGACAGTCTATAAGTCTATAAGCCTATGAGAAATGTATTGTACGAAAAATAAAAACTTTAGGATACTCCCTGAAGCTTATCAGGCTTATTATGACCCTGTGGGACAGCAAAGAAGTGACGAAAATTCGAGGACAGCTATCGAAAGAGTTTCACATTCTGAGAGGTATTAAACAAGGAGACCCTCTTTCTCCAATTTTATTTAATATCGTAATATGGTGGTAGCCATGTGATCGATCCGCAGAAGGGCATGAGGCTGTTATGTAGCAGAAAGACTCAACATCCAGTGTTTTCGGACGATGTGATGATAACCGGTAATGCGCTCCTAAGAACCAGCAAGGAAAACAGGACTGGTTACAACCAAGGAAAAAAAAGGTTACAGATATGTCATCGAAGGGCTGGATATCGCTATGAGATAGTCACGAAGTTTAAGTATCTAGGAACTGTTATCACTGAGGACAATAATATTAATGAAGAAATCAAGACAAGGATAACAGCTGGTAATGGGTACTATTGGTCTCTGATGCAAATCTTCCGAAATCGAGACATATCTAGAGCTCTCAAAATAAGGATATACAGGACGGTTCTGCAACCAGTTGTTATGCACGGAAGCGAGTCCTGGACACTAAAACTCCAAGAGGAAAGGCTACTAACAATATGGAAAAGAAAAATCCTTCGCAAAATTTATGGTCTAACTAAAGAAGGAAACCTTTAGCGGATGAAGACGAACGAAGAGCTGAGGATCTTATATGAAGCTCCAGAAATTGTATCCATCATAAAGAGGGGAAGAATAAGATGGTTGGGACATGTACAAAGAATGGGAAATTATCGACTCTCTAAAATGATGATAGGGGGACACCCGGGTGGAAGAAGACGGAGAGGTAGGCCTAGAATTCGATGGCTGCGGGTTGTGGAGGACGATCTTCGGATTCTGGGTGTTGGAGGATGTAGAAGGGTAGCCGAATACAGATCTGAATGGAGAAGGATTGTGGCGGAGACCAAGGTCCTTCAAGGACCATCGCGTCATCGGATAATGATGATGATGATATTTTAATATCGATATTAAAATTTTATTTTTTACATCGTTCTCGTTTGACTATGGAATAATTATCGGAACTGTAAGGAGTAGACGTTTTTCCTCATCCTGCGTCTAGTCCAGGCATTGCACCATCAGATTATGGTCTGTTTAGATCAATGGCTCATTTTTTAAAAGTCGGATCTTTGATAATTACGAGGATGTAAAAATTGTGTGTGAAGTGTTCTTTGCCTCAGGACCAAACGAGTGGTACCGGCATCAAATCCAATTAATGGCAGAAAGATGGATGAAATTAGTTGAAATCAATGGACTTTACTTTAAAGAATAGTATTTAATAATGCTTAAAATATGTAGTCTGAAATAAAGCTATACAAATGCACAAGGACTTACGTAACAACCTAGTAATGTACAATAACAGATAATAGTTCAAATAATAATAGACTATATTTTAGCTCAGCTGTTATGACTGTAAATGGTCTGCTAAGTATTTTAAAATAATGACCGAAATAGTGTTATATGATTCTTGGATTACGACATACAAGGTATAATGTTTAAATGGTGACTATATCATCAAATAATTCTTATATATAATATATAATGCTGGCTAATATATAATTTTATACGTGAATAATAAGCTTGCATGCCATATGATATATGTATTACCAAATAAACAACTAAACCATTATTTATGAGTGAGGAATAGTTTTTAATATGGCTTATAGGAAACACTCAATACCAGTGGGAAAAAATGGAACGATGGAATGAAGCAACTGGAGTGAGGAGAATTGCAAGGACTGAGTCCACTCCACTCCATCGCTCCATTTTTTTCTGGCATTGAGCGAATGCTCCTGCAGGCCATTTTCAAAACTATTCCGCAAATATAAATACCACGATTTCCATGCATTAATAAGAAAAATTATCTCTGAATATTATGAAAATTATATTAACAATTAGAAGGTTGGAATTAACTTGTTTGTTGCCCACAATTGATAATTTTGATCACACCATATATCAATAAAATCGAGATAAAAAAATTGATAAGCATGTATTTTATAATATTTACAGTCTACAAATATTTATATTTCTTACGAAGATTTAACGTTCTAAATGATATTAATTACAAATATATATTTCAATTTATTTATTTACAAAAATAAATTTCATTAAGATTGTTTCTTTTATAATACAACTGGTTGGAATTACAAGATAATGGTTAAATTATTGGTTAGGAAGTGCTGGAGTGGGGGGGGGACTGGAAATGGGATCCTTGTCGCCTTGGCAACGAGGACGCGAGACTAATTAGGTTTCATTAAAGGAATGGCAGATTACGGGCCTTGGGGATCTCTCACTCTCTCTCACTCCCTCTCTCTTATCTTCCGCCTTATAAGGCCTCTTCTCTTTAAGGGATTTGTAATACCGCTCCAGTTGGTCCTTTAATAGCTCGATTCTCTTCTTCTGTCACGTTCAAATGTTTCACATACATAAAATTCTGGAGAATAATATGACATATATATTATATATACTTTTTATCTATATAACTTTATTACACTCTTTTGAACTGTTTTTTATTTATCCATTGATATAGATAACTGTCCTTGACCAATGGTGAATGTAGTTATATGATCTTAAAAGAACATTAAGCCCTCTTTTATTCGGAGAAAAACATATGTTCAATTTAAACAGCTGTTCTTTAGTAAAGTTAGAGAATTAATTAATAGAGCTACTGATTTGTCATATTAATCTCCTATTTATAATAATCCTTGGTCAAAATTACACTAAAAAACACTGGTATTACTACGCTATGGTATATTGCTTACAAATAGTTATATATCCAAAAAAAAAAATTATCTACATTGAATTTTTTTAGTTGACATCCGCATGATGGTATAGAAGGATCAATCTAATTAGGGATTGATAAATTATTTACCACTTCTATAAATTGGTTTTATTGAAAACTAGTTTCGAATGTTATAAATTCATCCTCAGTTCTAAGAGCATACAAAACATTCAAAAATAAGCAATTCAAAATATAGTTGGTATTATTATACATATTAAATTAGATGCAATATAAATCAGTATTATAAAACATTTATGAATTATTAATTTAATTAAGACAAGAAATCAAATACATGTTGGTACTCACCAAGGTTTAAATGGATTATATCAAACAGAATAGTTTTTACTGGTTTCTTCTCGCATTGTACTAACAATGAACGAGAAATAGGCAGGATGCTTTTAGGTAAACGGTTTAAGGGTCAGGGTTTTGCCAGTAATGCCGGTGAGTAATTGTTTTTTCTGTTATTGATGGGAATAAATTTAAGATTAGACTATTGGAGATATTTATTTGGTCATTTAAGCAAAAATCTGGATTGGATTTGAAGGATTTTATTATTTCAAGTGATTCATATATATATGTGCTCTTAGAACTGAGGATGAATACATTCGATGATAACATTCGAAACTAGTTTTCAATAAAAAAAATTTATAGAAGTGGCAAATAATTTATCAATCCCTAATTGAATTTTTTGTTAGGCTTTGGTATAATGATTCTAAAACACTTAATATTTTTGGTCTATCTTCATTAATGACTGAGATACTGGAGTATGAAACCATACATTAAAGTGGCTCTTCCCCTCCAACCGTAGACAATATTTCCTCGGATCTTTGATGTACCAAACTATCACCACCTCCTGCAATTCAAATCCTCGGTCCTTCTGATCTCGCCTTTCTGAACTCTATACTCCATCCAATGGAACCAAAACATTCCAACATTCCTTTCTGGTCCACTCCTCTACCCTTTGGAATTCCTTTCCTTCTAATATCCGCCATGCTTTTTATCTATACACATTCAAATCCCTCACACTTTCATTCTCTCCAAAATGATGCTCTCTAATTACGAAGTTGCAATTTAAGATTAACATCCAGATCAGAAGTAAATAATAGTTTTTAATGCACTAACTTCAACTTATCATTCCTAATCAGAGCAAATCAGCCCATTATTTTTGTATTTTTCATTTTCTATTTTTTTTCTTTTTTTTAGTTTTTGGTTAACATTAATTATTCTTTTCATGGCAAGAAATTATATTGTTTGCTTATTATTTTATTGTAAATATTAATTGATCATTATTTTATATCTTATGGCCAGATACTGTTTCTGTTTTATTTGTTCGATTGTGTTATTCTTAAGGGACCTAGTCCCAGAATAAAATACTTCTATTCTATTCTATATGGCGGATGTTAACGCCGAGTTCCGAGGATCATCCTGGTGCAAAATTTAAAAAAAAAATCGGTCCAGTATTCCCGGCGAAGGAATCCTGAAATCCAGAATGTTAAGGGGAAAGTAGGAATTTTTTAAATGTTTACACGCTTGGTATTCAGAGGTTTCATTTTGCATAAAAATATTTTATATTATTTACTAATATTAACGATTTTTTTTATTTAATTATTTTTATTATTTGGAACTACACTGTAAATAATGAGATTGGAGAGAGAGGCGGCAAACGGAATGCGGTGAGGAAGGCGGGAGATAGTCCATTACCGACCGGGGCCACCAATTAGTGACTGATCCGATTCAATGCATTACCGTAATTAGGACTCCATTCTCCTCTACTGTCTACTGTCTACTGTCATACTGTACAGTACAGTGATAGTGATAGTGATAGTAATTGCAAGATACACCCCGTCGAAAATAGTAATGAAAAAATTATTTAATCGCTTGTATATATTACTCACATTATTATATTAATAATTTTATAATACCTGCCTTACAACGCAGAAAAAAAAAGATATCCGCTAGTCTGTCACACAATAGTTTCCTTTGATCAAGAACTAGATTGCTTCTAATAAACTTCACATAAGATCTGATGAGGACCATGGTATTGATCTGATGGGGACCATGGTATTGCTTGGAAGTTAATGATCAAGATTCTTTCTCGACTTCTTCCCGGTGGTATTTAAACAGGAAAAAGGATTATCTGATAACGATTTATTACCTTTCCCGACCTGAGTATTAGCTTAAAGTATTTTAGAGGTACAGTCAATTAAGATCACATCAACAGTATGGGACATTTCCTCACCCTAATATTTTTTCTGCAGTAAATTTGTGGAAGATTATCAAAGAATGAAATGGAATTACAGTAAAAAAATAAAGCGGAGACCGAAAAAAAAAAAGAAATTACTTCATTTTGGTTTATTATTTTTGTATAACGAAACTTCCTAGCACACCAAAAAAAAATTCTCCTCCCCTGAAATTTGAGATTTTACGTTTCAAGATACGTAGAATCCAAAAATAGAATTTAAAAAAATCCGTCCTTCCGCCGTCCGCGACATTTCCCGCTAATATCACGATTCTCTCCGAAATGATCCTCGGAACTCGGAATTTCGGCCGATTAAATGTTTTATACACCCATATATCGGTCATTTATGATAATAGATATAATATAACAATATCATAAATATAATATAACTCATAAATGTTTTAGAATCATTATATATGAAAGTCTTAAAAGGAATAAAATAAAATAAATTAATTCTAATATATTTTTAATTTTTTGGATATATCGATGATCAACCTTACAGATGATGTCAAGTAAACAAATATCTAATTAGATATTGATAAATTATTTTCCACTTCTTTAATTTTGTTTTATCGAAAACTAGTTTCGAATGTTCAATAAAAAAAACTTAAAAAAAGACTAATTCAATAAAACAAAATTATAGAAAATTATAGAAGTGGCAAATAATTTATCAATCCCTAATTAGATTGATCCTTCTATACCATCATGCGGATGTCAACTGAAACAAATATCCAAGTTATTTTTTTAGCATCCTGTAATTCCTTATTTATTAATTTTCTATGGTTTCATTTATTTGAAATTTTCGAAACTCAATTTGGCTACTTTGAGGTTATTATAACACTAATTACAAATACATATATAATGTGGATTAGACAGTTTCTAACTCATATTGCTGTAATGAGCAAATTATTACTTTAAACATCTGTGAAGTAAATTAGGAGGGAAAATAAAAATTAAAATAATTCATATAACTATTTAAAAATAATAAACCATTTTGTAAAATTTTCCAGTATATTTTGCAAGCATTGCTAAAAGAGCAATGATTCATTAAAAGGTAAAATTTTACCTGTGTGATACTAGTTTTTTTACTATTATGCTAAAAAGATGAGTTCAGTCAACTATTGAGCTGACTTTTATATCTTAATAATAAATATATCTCTGTGCCAATTATCGTCTCCATAATTCTAAAGTGGAAGAAGTCATGAAAGAGAAATTCTTTTAAGAGTTACATTTTCTAAAATTTTATGTCAGACCAATCCGACACGTTTTAAGTTTTACTCCTTACATAAAAATATTTCTAATAAATGGATTAAAAATCGACAGACTTTGTTTATAACTTAATACTTATTTGTAGAGTTTGTGTATCATACCTGTGTACATTATTACGGAGCTAACTTGCGGTGTGATGCAGCTGTGTATTGTAATATCGCCTGTTAGAGCGAGCTAATTATACAGAGCTGACTCCTCCGCTCCCCTCCTCCCTCGAGATAAGGAACCCTCCCCCCCCTAATCTACTCCTTAATGAAAGCTAATTAGCCGCTGCCATGGCAACGTTCCGCAACTTACTTTTAGTGAGTGTTTAAGGTCCCTTCCTTGTACTGTCTTCTCTAAGCTCTGTAATACACTCCTGTATCTCTCTCTCTCTTTCTCTCTATCTCTCTCTCTCACACTCTCTCTCTCTCACACACACACACACACACACACAGACACTCGCATAAAATAGTTTTTTTACAGTCAACTACCTCAGGCTTTGCTGCTTATACGTTTAAAACCGATACACTTAAACAAACAAGTGTATAAGTGTAGGGATTGATAAATTATTTGTCACTTTTATAATTTTGTTTTTATTGAAAACTTGTTTCGAATGTTATACATTCATCTTCAGTTCAAGGTTACATCAAACAGAAAAGTTTGTATTGGTTTGTTCTCGCACTGAACTAGCAATCTATCTATCTAGCAAGCGAGTTCAGTGCGAGAACAAACCAATACAAACTTTTCTGTTTGAACTCCTCCGAAATTCACTCTCGTAGCACACCTAAAGAATTAGACATGATTGAAAAACATAAATATCACGTAGACATCAGAATAGCAGATACCATTTCAACTTATTTAAGACTAAGCAAAAATATGTAGTATATCACACTAATATTGTTCAACATATACCAATTTTGGAGTGATGCTTGGTTACCCCTTTTAAGGTTATTAAAGCGAGATGTGCTGTCTCAGGTAATTATATCATATTATATTTTTCAGTCCTGATGATGCCTGAACTGCTGAAACGTTGAATAGTTAGTTATTTGCTGCGATTTGAGAGACTCGAGGCTTTGTTTTATACTCTAACAATAATATTCTAATTAGGGATCGATAAATTACTTGCCACTTCTATAATTTTGTTTTATTCAAAACTAGTTTCGAATGTTATACATTGTCTTAATTAAATTCATAATTTATAAATGTTTTATAATACTGATTTATACTACTTCTAATTTAATATGTATAATAATACCAAACTATATTTTGAATTGCACATTTTTGAATTTTTGTGTGTTTTTAGAACTGAAGATGAATGTATTACGTTCGAAACTAGTTTTCAATAAAACAAAATTATAGAAGTGACAAATAATTTATCAATCCCTAATCAGATTGATCCTTCTATACCATCATGCGGATGCCAACTAATAATATTCTAATTTATAATCATGATGAATTATTCAATGACTCATATTCTCATATTCTTATCAGACTTTAAATTAAACAAAGTAAATTATTGTTGCAGGTCGTGAGGGCCAGTTCTCGGATCCCGGAATAGAGGACGACGACATCAGCGCGGAAGGAGGCAGCGAAACAGGAGACGACAAGGAGACGAAGCGGAAGAAGAAGTCAGACTCGAAGAGCAGCGGCGGCAAACCGCGGCGGGCCAGGACCGCCTTCACCTACGAGCAGTTGGTCGCTCTCGAGAACAAGTTCAAGACCACGAGGTACCTCTCCGTCTGCGAGAGGCTAAACCTGGCGCTGTCCTTGTCTCTGACCGAGACCCAGGTCAAGATATGGTTCCAGAACCGGAGGACCAAGTGGAAGAAGCAGAATCCGGGTATGGACGTCAACAGTCCGACGGTGCCGCCTCCAGGAAGCGGGCCGGGACCCGGGTTCTTCCATCCCCTGGGATACCCTGCCTATCCCCCAGCCTTCGCCGGCCAGGGGTACGGCTACTTCCACCATCTCGGAGCTCACCACGGCATCGGCCACAACGCGTAGTCTACTCCGTGTTCTCGAGATCTCTGGTGTTAGTTGAGTGACTGGCGTTAGTTGAAACCAGAACCGTTGGATCCTCTTCAGGTTTTGTGACGGCCAGAACTTTGGCTGTGAACTTTATTTTTTCATGGTGCTTTAAGAGCAAACTCATCCACTTAAACCAAAGATAGCTTTTCTGATTGTTTTCAACAACAGGATTATATTGCGAATACTAAAACCAAGATTTTATTAAATTGTTATAGACTATTTTATCCATTGGTTTTTTAATCAATTTGATTTTGGTAATGGGTAATGAAGATAGGAATAAACATATCTAATCAAATTTCTTCTTATTATATCACCTGTTGATGCTAATATAACCTTGTCGATTCACATCAAAGCCATTTGCAAAACTAAGTAAGGAAAAATCACGTTTAATTTTGTCTATTTCTATGATTTTTTACACATTTATAATATACAAAGCAATCTCAATCTATATTTTTACAACGGTACTGCTAACTTTACTTCTTAAACGCATCTCTGAGCCAGAAATACTTTGTCCTTCCGTATTCAATGATCGAGGCTGTACTGCAATAGACTTATTTTCTAGGCTAATATCATCCTCTCTAAAAAAATTTAAATCTCACCTATCTGAAAAAATAAGACAGAGAATAAATTAAGAGCTCTTTTTGTTAAACACGCATAACAGTAAATTTACAGCCGAGTAAAAATCGAAAGAATAAAAAAATAAAAAATAAATATATATATATATATATATATATATATATATATATATATATATATATATATATATATATAATTAAAAAAAAAAAAATTGCCAGTCCTCTCTTTATTTGGAATGACTGATGCCATTGGTACTAATAGCTAGTGGAGGATGGGTTAGGGTAACATTAAATATTTTATATTGTAAATTCAATGATCTTGATTTGCTATACCTATCATGAAAACATGAGTATATGATTAAATAGGATTTTGGCATAAAAATACATTTCGTTTCATTTATATAGATGTTCGTAATTTTTTTTTTTATAAATCGAAAGAAACGAACGTCTTAGAAAAATAAAATTTCCAAAAAAATTCCATGTTTGATACTCCTCAAATTAAAACTGTATTATAATTGGCCTAATTTAAAATTAAAATATTTTAAAGAGACTCCATTCATGGAGTAAATGATTCAACATTTTTTTGAGTTATGCTACAAGGTATAGGTAACAACTTGAGGAAGAACCATTGTGCGCATGCGCCTAGCAATAACCTTTGGTATTGCAATAACAATCATCTAATGAATTAACGTACGCGATTGAAAGAATGTAAAACAAATCGGAATATTGAAAAAAATATTCAAGCTTGTATATTTGTCCATGGTAGCTGTATGAAGTTATATAGATGAGTTATGTATTTCTTCTCTTCAGGCGTAACCTTCAGGCCTATGCTCCACCCACAAGAGTGCTTCTTTGCTTATGATAAGTAATGCTTCTGATAAATTAATACACGCGCGTAAATTAGCAACAATATTTCCATTCTCTTCATTACCCAATACTTTCCCCAACATATTTTTAAATATTCAAATGGTTGCCAAGAGCTCAGATCATTTGACACTCGTCGTTAACAGAAATAAAATCGGTCCATTTGTCAAAAGCGATGAAGGGAAATTTATTTCTAAAATGTTGACAAATGAATACAGTTTCAGATTCAATTATGAGATTTTGACGACCCTCCAAGAATTTATCAAATTAGACTTTTAATCTTTCGAGCTCTCTGGCACCTCTGTCCCCCTACCTTTATAAATAGTCAACATATTTTTCAAATAATCAAAATTATTTTAATAATAAGGATGATTTTTTGTTTTATTATTATTATTTAAAGAGGTAATTTATAAAATTGGTAAATAAAATAAAATTATTGACAGATATATATAAAAAAAAAATTATGTTCATATTGAAAAGTATAATTGAAAAATAAGAAATTGTAAAATACACTAATTCTGTTTCGAAAATTGTGTAATAAATCTCTTTCTCTAATAATCTCTGTCATAGGAACCCTTTGTGCAGGATGAAACTAAGTCTGATCAGAATTGTTAGATGTAGAGAGATCTTTTAAATGTTTCTTAGTTTTTAATATATCTGTATAGAATCAATATCGTACCTCAAGTACTAATTTTTTTTAAGTACGCGTACTGAACTTTGAGAGACGATCTGTGTAATATTGTATGTATATATAATTATATTAGTGTATATGTTTATCTTTAAGTATGTTGATGATGTTGTTCCGCGAGACGCTTTAACCATATGTTAGACAGAGCTGATGTGTAGATTCTTTCATGTGCCAACTGTAACCCTGAATGTATATATACCAACCGTTCTTGTTAGTTTCTTGTATATTTTGTATAATATGGACTTAGTACGTAACGAAGTAATTATTTATTAAGATCGGCATGAGGCCTGCCGGGACTTGTAATTTATAATTATAATTTTAATTTATAAATTTATAATTGTAATATATTATATGTAAAGTCTCAGCAGTGCGCTTATATATACTCTTTCGTGGAGTTGTGTTAAAATACATAAAAATTATTTTACAATTTTAGTCTATAATTACTTCCTACTCCTCATTATTTATTATAGTATAGAATAGCAAAAACTCAATAAGTGACAAAAAAAAAAAAAAAGAGAAAATTATTTTCGACGTTTCACCATAAGTAGCACATCTCAGATCAACAGCTACAAAATGCATAAGCTAGTGATAGTACCTTACTCCAAGACATCTACTCACATACTGAAGGAAAAGGGAGGTATCAGAGCAACAGCTGGAAAAGGTTATATTAAAACAGCACAAAACAAAAATAAATTAAATCATAAAAATAATAAATAAAAAATTAATAGGAACTAAAAATTGCACAGCAGAGGAAGGTTATAGTCAAGAACAGCTGATCATTTCACAACAAAAATTAAATACAAAAATAAAAAAAATAGATTTATTAGACTTGTCTAAAATACCTCACGTTTCGAAAAAAAAAAATATTTTTCTACTATCAGTCTTATAATTAAAAGCAATGTACAAATTTTGTGCAATGTGCACAGCCTCAAATATATTTATAGCTATGTTTCTGAATCACTAGAACTTTATCAAAATCAAAGTCATGCTTAAATATTTTTGAGTGCAAGACTAAAGGAGTGTTAAATTCTCTCCTATTAATATTCAGGCATTCACATTGATTCCAAATTGTGCACGATTCTTTTGGGCACAGTTTGAAAAGTTTTCACCGATGCATAGCTTTGAACAATACAAGTAACTAATTTCGTATGTCACATCACATTGTAGCTGAGTTAATATTTTATCTTTCAGGGGAGTATACAAATAGGTTTTAATATATCCGTAATATATTTAAATCTTTACCTGAAAAATATATTGATTTTAGACATCACCAACAGATTGAAACGAAAATAACTAAACCGACAATGCAGATTTTTATCCAGGTTGAATAAAAAACGTCATCATCATTTCACGTAACAAACGACGAATTACAAAAGGATTTGGTATTATGATATCTTTGAAATTTATATTATTGAGACAACGTTTTACATGAGTCATTTAAAAAATAAATTGGCTGCAAATTAATCCTAAATTCTAAAGCCATAAAATAAGACAACACGAGGTACTTGAAAATGGCAGACAAAAGAAAGATATAGTTTTAAAAACTATTACGGATATAGTTGTAAAATATGTAAATTGAAAGATAAAATAAAATCAATTTTTATTGTGAAATATTACACTCTGTCTCAGTTTAGGACAATTAGTAGGGCAGTCTTTAACTAAGTGGGGCCCATGGCACTTTAAGATATGGGACTATTCAGATTATTTTCTGAAAAAATTTGGATTATCAAGTGAAATTAACATCATACTGGTTAAAATCATTATTTTATTTAATATATGAAAAGTAACAAACATTAAAAAAAAAAAGTTTAACAATTACAAGAGGAACTTTTCTTGATTTTTTTCTTGACAAAATCACGAATTACTTCTTCAATGACAATTGCTTTAAGTGCTTTAGTGATAAACTGCTCAGAGTAATCTTGAAGCATCTAAGTACATTACTTCTCATTACTCATTACTCATCATTACTTCTAAGTACATTGTTGATTCGTTGTAATTTTGAGAAGTTCCCCACTGTAATTTACAGCCATCATGCAGAAAAATATATTCATTTAAATTTCTAGATTGGAAATATGTCATCGGTTTTGTCTACTGTTACAACTTTATATTGTTCTGAAATACTTAAATTTTCTTAAGTAAACTTAAGTAATATTTTTAGTTAATTTTCAGTGAATATTTAGAAAAAAATAATGTTGAGAAATAGAGAATTGATTTTTAAATGTTAAAATATAATAAATAATATATGCCAGATATTAGAACGATATAGTTTTAAAAACCATTTTCTGTATGGAGATGGTTTATATATGTTAATATGTAAATTGAAAGATAAATAAAATCAGATTTATGATATAATAATAAATATAGTATAATAATATATAACATAATATAATATAATAAAAATATAATTAATATATAAATAATATAAAAATAAAATATAATACAAAAACCATAAAATTAGTATGTTATTTAATACTGTAGATTAATGGAATAATCGAAGCTTGTTGATGGACTATAAGTGTCCGAAACGTCGTAAAAAGGATTAAAAATAAAGGAAAAAGAAGTAAAATAGTTATAATAACTTCCAGAAATTTATATCCTATCTAATTATTGATAAAAATCATGAAAAAAATAATGAGGACTTTTATTCCTGTTAGTGTATATAGAATGGTACAAAAATATAATCGGTATGATTAGGGATTGATAAATTATTTGCCACTTCTATAATTTTGTTTTTATTGAAAACTAGTTTCGAATGTTATGCATTCATCTTCAGTTCTAAAAACAATAATATTTTTTGTGTATTTTTAGAAGTGAAGATGAATGCATAACATTAGAAACTAGTTTTCAATAAAACAAAATTATAGAAGTGGCAAATAATTTATCAATCCCTAATTAGATTGATCCTTCTATACCATCATCCGGTTGTCAACTGATAATCGGTATGCAGTAGGTTTACATATACATATAATACTTAATTATAATACATAATTATATAATAATAATGCATAATTACATAAATTAAAGAATTATAAACGGCTGAATGTCTAACGCCGGTACAAGATACTTCAGTTGTTATGGTTTAAAACTGGTCTCTGCTTGTCCTGGTTGGTATAATAAAATCTCGGCATTAAAAATATTATTTATTAACCAACACACATCATAGGCATTTTAGTAATTTGCAGACGCATTGCGTATTAAAAATATTAAAACCTATTCCCTTTACTGATAAAAAAAAAAAATCTGAAATTCTTCAATTTAATTTGATTATATATATATATATATATATATATATATATATATATATATATATATATATATATATATATATATATATATATATATATTTAAGGTGAATAAGTGATATAAGATTAATATATAATATTTTCAGATACCAAAAAAAACCTTTACTGATAAAAAAAAAAAAACTGAAATTCTTCAATTTAATTTGATTATATATATATATATATATATATATATATATATATATATATATATATATATATATATATATTTAAGGTGAATAAGTGATATAAGATTAATATATAATATTTTCAGATACCAAAAAAACCTTTACTGATAAAAAAAAAAAAACTGAAATTCTTCAATTTAATTTGATTATATATATATATATATATATATATATATATATATATATATATATATATATATATAAGGATATATATATATATAAGGTGAATAAGTGATATAAGATTAATATATAATATTTTCAGATACCAAAAAAAACCTTTACTGATAAAAAAAAAAACTGAAATTCTTCAATTTAATTTGATTATATATATATATATATATATATATATATATATATATATATATATATATGTTTAAGGTGAATAAATGATATAAGATTAATATATAATATTTTCAGATAGTCAAAGTGCAATTCAACATCTTTCATTGGCCGACAACATATTGATGATACGATAAAAATATACTTATAAAGTATATAAGCATCTTAAAAAAAAAGTCATGTAAACTTCCAATGGATCATATAAGTATTCTCCAAAATGAAGAAGCATATAAAACATGATAAAAAAAAAAAAAAAAAAAAAAAAAAAATCTCTACATGACCTATAACAAGTGATGATATTTGAAATGAAATTTGCTCATTATAAAAACAAAGCCGAAAAAAACCAAATCATTACCATAACACACATTGTAAAACTTTCAAAACTTGTTTCACCTTCAAATCCTTGAACGAGTCCATCAAAAACGCAATATATGCTAGTATACCTCCAAAACCTATTAAATACTTCTGACATAATTTTTAGGAGACAAAAAAACTTCAGTTCCTCTGAAGATTTCTAAACTTATAAAATATCGATAGCTTTCTTTTCGAGAAATAGAAGTCCGATATAGCAATGAATAATATCGATATTTCGGATTCGATGTTTTTTATCTTTGAAACCAGAAGAAGAAGAAGAGTGTATTTACATTGAATTGAAGGATATGGTAATATAAATTAACAAGTCTTAGATTTTTAAGAGCTTTAATACCAATAAGTAAATATTCATAAATATCATTAAAAAAAAAAATGTTTTAATTTATTAACATTTGTCATTAAAAAAAAAAAAAAAAAAACCTACGAAAATTTTTTTTTCCAATAAACTGTAACGCAAAAACGGCTCTAACGATTTGATGAAACTTTCCTAAAGTCTTCTATTTAAAGCATTCTAATTATTCGTTTATAAGGTATATTAGTATACATATATATATATATATATATATATATATATATATATATACTAATATACCTTATTATATATATTACTAATATATATATATAATGAGAAAAAGCAGGAAAAAACTTATGACGTAAAGTACATTTTATTTCCATATAAATAGAAAAGTGCGCATTTAATGTTGAATTTCGTATTTTGTTATTTGAAAGATAATTGAATTCTCTAAAATAGAAAAAAAAATTAAATGGGTCCATTATTAGCAAAGATACAAGAAATATCTAATATGACATTATGGCCAAGGTTTCACTTTCCTACCGCAACAAGGTAAGAAAATTCTTGTAATTGGGCCAAAATTTCGATGTACTATCTATCTATGAGTTTCAGAACCTCCTGAGCTGGAAAAACTCGGTTTTGTAAGGTCTATTCGAAAGCTATTTAAATTCCCTTTAAAACAAATCTAAAGAACCATTTAAATCGGGCCTATATTAACAAATATATAGCATATTGAACTTTATACACATGCTTAATGAAGAATTCTGTACATCAGTTGGCGTACGCATGATGGTTTAGAAGGATCAATCTAATTAGGGATTGATAAATTATTTGCCTCTTCTCTAATTTTGATTTTATTGAAAACTAGTTTCGAATGTTATATATTCATCTTCAGTACAAAAAACACACAAAAATTCATAAACTAAATTGTAATGATTGTGCAGCCAAATATACAGGAAAAACTGGGAGATCACTAAATCAGAGGATTAAAGGAATTTATACCTGCATATGGCAATAGGACAGAGAATTCCAACTTTGCAATTCATTTGAATGAAAAAAATCATAAATTCATCAAAGGCTCAGAAGTTAAATTAATACATCACGTAGAGAACAGTCTCAAATTAAATATATATGAAGCACTTGAAATAATAAAATTCTTCAAATTCAATCCAGATTTTTGCTTAAATGACTAAATAAATATCTCCAATAGTCCAATCTTATATTTATTCCCATCTATAACAGAAAAAGCAATTACTCACCGGAATTGCTGGAAAAACTCCGACCTTTAAACCGTACCATTTACCTACAAACACCTCGCCTTTCTTCCATTACAGTCATTTCCATTACTAGTTCAGTGCGAGAACAAACCAATGTAACCTTTTCTGGTTGATTTAATCTACTTAAACCTTGGTGAGTACCAACATGTATTGGATCTCTTGTCTTAATTAAATTCATAATTCATAATTTTTTATAATACTAATTTATATTACATTTAATTTAATATGTATAATAATACCAAACTGTATTTTGAATTGCTTATTTTTGAATTTTTGTGTGTTTCTAGAACTGAAGATGAATGTATAACATTTGAAACTAGTTTTCAATAAAAACAAAATTATAGTGACAAATAATTTATCAATCCCTAATTATTCTGTACATGTTCCTTTGGTAATCGGATCTTACATATATGCATATATAGATATATAATAAATACAAAATTAATAGGAACTAAAAAGTGCAAAGCAGAGGAAGGTTATAGTCAAAAACAGCTGATTGTTCCACTACAATAAACAAATTAAATGCAAAATATATTTATTAGACTTGTCTAAAAGGCTTTACGTTTCGGAGTAAAAACATATTTTTCTACTATCAATCTTATAATTAAAAGCATTATCCAAATTTTGTGCAATGTGCACAACCTCAAAGATATTTCTCTTAGAGCCGTCTTGCTGAAGTACTAGAATCTTATCAAAGTCATATTTAAATATTTTTGAGTGCTCTGTCAATGCAGTGTTAAATTCTTTCCAATTAATATTAGAATGAGACGTATAACTTGATAGCTATACTTCTTCCCGAACAATATAGGTGCTAATTTGAAAGACAATTCAAATGCCTGCAAAGCTAAGGATATAAAATAAAAATCTTAATCGAATTAAAATTAACGAAGATACTGTAACCATTATTTATTTTGGACTATCGAACAAAGAAGTAAGGAAAGTCTTGTGAGTTTTCCAATATATATATATATATATATATATATATATATATATATATATATATATATATATATATATATATATATATATATATATATATTCCAGATATTAAATACAATATCGTGATCAGAAAAATGACCTTGTCTCCTTCGTTCAGAAATGTAAAATCACATGTTTAAAATTTCAGGAAAATTTTCAGTTTATTCACAATTTATCACAACGTTTCGGGCTTTTCTTGCCCGTTTCACAACAAAATCACAACTCATTGCTTGCTATGAAACATAAGTGGCCGTCTGTAAAACCTGGTTGCCATAATATAATATGAGCTATCGAATGCTAGGCTGTTGCCCATAGGTAAGAAAAAAAAACTTTTTATTAATAGATACTGCTCTGGTTTCAGAATGGAAACCCGTTCTGTTCTCATTAACCTATGATATCTTTAATAACATAGGCGCCGGCATTTATATGTGTTTTTTTTTATCAAACGGATCCTTAAATATACACAGGATATTGGCAACAGTGTTTGGTCTGTACGAAGCGTTTATATTTTATTCACGTGTTAAGAGCTGACTGCCCTAATTATACAGAAGATTATATGTTTTTTTCACTTCTCGGAAGATATTATACTGAATGCGGGATCGGTCTACAATATATCTTATTATACTAGACAACTCCTAGCGGTTGTGAGCCTGGGAGGCGGCTTGACAGGGTCCTAACTAGACACAACTGTCCTCAAACTGTCAGTGTTGGAAGGGAATCCTGTTCCTTCAGAAGAAATACTGTTCGTAGGGGGAAAAAAAAAAAAAAACTCCGGAGACCGGAGAGTTATAGATGGGAATTACATTGCTCATTTAGTCGTGGAGTGACATATAGGACAAACTGGAGGATTTGTCACAGCTAGGGAGTGAGCTACTGCTCTTGGTTCTGAGCCAAATTGTTAATTCCGGCCCTTCGCTGTCCTTCCTTCACTTCTCCTCTGTCTGCATCTATTTGATTCTGTTAGTGCTTGAGATACAGCTTGGAAGCCGGGGTGCAAAATTGCGAAAAAACTCGCCCTAGGAAGAACTTGTCCCGCATACGGTGTTCACTTTCTGACGAAAATCATGTTAGATGACACATTTTCATATTGAATATTAAATGGTTGAGCGTAGAACTTATGAAGGAATGAGATGGTACGGGAGGCGGTCAAAAAGTGGAACGCAAATAGTAAAAAATATTTATTAAGCAACCGACGTTTCGACCCACTTTGCAGGTCTTCTTCAGGGCTGAATAAACAAGATAAAAAAATAAGAATAAAACAATCCTATATACAGTGATGAATTTGTAAAATGAAACTGGTAGAGTAATGACAACAACTAAAAATAAATTAGTGAATATTAATAAATTAATCTGCTTATTATTAAAACTGGCTATATAATAATAAAAATAGGTAAACTAAAAGAGAAATAAAATTAATAACTCTGTTAAATAAGTAAAAAAACGGAATAAAAATAAATAAACAGACAAAATTTAGAAGCCAATGGAGGAAGAGTCATTAATAGTTAATAATAATTAATAATAATAATAATTATAATTAGAAATTCTAATTACTACTCATACACCGCTTCCTTAATTACTTTGCTTTTTGCTAAGTCCCTCTTCCCCCGTTGGAGCTTCAAAGTACTAAATTTTGTCTGTTTATTTATATTTATTCCGTTTTGTTACTTATTTAGCGGAGTTATTAATTTTTAAATGATATTTCTCAGTTAGTTTACCTATTTTTATTATTAAATAGGCAGTTTTAATAATAAGCAGCTTAATGTATTAATATTCACTAATTTATTTTTAGTATTCACTAATTTATTTACGAATTCATCACTGTGTATACCATTGTTTTATTCTTATTTTTGTATATTTTTTATTCAGCCCTGAAGAAGACCTGCAAAGTGGGTCGAAACGTCGGTTCCTTAATAAATAGTTTTTACTATTTGCGTTCCACTTTTTGACCGCCTTCCGGACCATCTCATTCCTTCTTAAATATTTTCAGTATATTACTATATTTAATTTTTTGAAATAAGGTTGTACCAGTTTATAGATAAATGTATGGAGAATAAAATGATTTACTGATTACATCAGTGTAATAAAAACGCTGCAAATTATTACAAAATGGTTTATCATTTTCAAATAACAATCTTTCAAAAATATCTGGTGTGTCAATTCACAGGACTTTCCGTATCGCTTTGGTTTAGAGTTCAGACAACTAGATTATCACTAATAATGATAACTAGAAATGAGCATTTGGAATGTTTCTGGAAAGTTGGAAAGCTTTCGAGTTATCAAATAACTAAGCAAAGATGAACCGGTGCAGAATACTTTCTAAAACATAAAGTATGCACCAAGTTCAGCAGCAAAGAAATTAAGCTGTAGGCACCTAAGCAGAAATTTCGTGCTTGTCAATAGACATTCGCCGTAAAATGAGAGCGTGTCGAAAGAAATTGTATCAAAGCAAGCGGGCTATAATAAACAGGAAATTTTTCATTAAAGTAATCCAAGGAAGGATGAAGTAGAGAGATGCGAGGAAGCTAGGAGCCCACAATTGAGGCACAAGTCAGGAGGCATAGAGCCATTAGTCTAGCCGGGGAATTAGTCTACGAAGTTCATTACGCTATATCTCAGTGGTATAAATTAAATACTGATCCGATTTAAATGATTTTGTTTACAAAAGCCTTAAATATGAGGTAATTGGATTTTGATATGATTTGATGACCCTTTCCATGACTCGAAAACTTCTCTAAAAATGGAGACATTTTTGCAAGGATATAATAATATAATATGTAGTTATATTATTTTTATATTATAAAACCGAGTTAAAGTATAACTAAAGAAATGGTTAATCAGATTTCTGGTAAATTATAGACTTTCTTTTGATCTGTTTTGAGTTTATATTCAAATTTGGAAAAAGATTAAAGTTTAAAAACATACCAAAATCCAATGTTCTCATTTTTTATTTTTTTACAATTATGAGTCATCCATTGGGTGATCTACAGGCGTCATCTTGTGCTTAAATTAAAGCTAAATAGATTGGCTACAACTTCACTCCTAACGATTTTCCTTATAGCACCGTTAATTTTCCAATATTTGGTTCGATATTTGATCCAATACTTCCAACTTCTCTCTTTGATAAAAATGACCAAGTTTTGAAGTGCGAAATCTCAGAAACGCTTGGACATACAGAGTAGTTGTTAAGCTCAAATTCTGGAACATAAGGTGATCTCTATGAGAGGTCAGAATGACTTTTTAGCTACCACAGCAACCTCTGAAAATATAACCGAAAAAAAAAAAAAGAAGTGGGCTCTCATTAGCAGACTCGACCGAATCACCACGGTTTGGTCATTCTAAAATAAACTGTCAATTTGGCTGTCTGGAGAATTCTAGAAGCTTTTTAATTTTTTCAGTTTCCTCTCAAAGCAGAGTACATTGTGACATAAATCATATATTGTCTAAAAATAAAAAGTTCGTGCGAATTACATCTATCCAAAGTGATTTTCGAAATTTTCACTAAATATTATAAATCGAAAATGTATATTATTATTTTTGGGGGTCCATTGCGCAACTACTTGGTAATAACGCAAAAAATTGGGAAAAATTAAGAAATTTTTTTACTGCGTAACTCGCGTGACATAAAATGTTTTTTTTTTTTCATAGTAGATATCTGCATAGAAAATCGAAAAATCGTAAAACGCTCAAAGCGAGACATATTTAGCACTCTTTGACACTGATATAACACCTATATAGGTTAAAAGATATGAAAACTTTATTTAACGTAAAAAAAATTTTAACCTATGATTGATCAAACGTTTATGATGTTTAAGTGGAAATTTATTTATAATTTTTATTTTTCTCTCCTTTTTACTTTTTACTCCTTTTTCAATACATTTACATTTTTATTAAGAGAATAATTGATTTATTTATTTTTATTACTATTGATGTAAAAACTTTGTACTTTTATTATCGCAGTTTTTTGGCCAGAAGTGGTTTACTTTTTATTTGTTCATTTTTTTTATTCTGAAGGATCTTGTTCCAAAATTAAGCAAGTTTTCTATCTATCTACATATGGCCCAAGGCTATATTAAAAAAAATCCAGATTTCAGAAGTGAGTTTATTTTAAAATAAACTCACTTTTCTAAAATATCCTAGTTTATAGCGAGCTCAGATGATCCTGCGGTTTGTTCTTTCGTCTCTCGGCCCATACAGTCAACTATTTCTATTATTACGAATGGATTTTTGTAAAACTGACTTTGTAAAGCAGATTATTTCTCTTAATAATATAATTTATAGCTCCTATTTTACGATAAATGTAATTTAATGCTTAAAAATAAAAAATAATAATATAAATACTAGATATGACAAAGTAATATAATATTGTCCCCAAGACAAGACTAATTAGTAGTACAGCTGTAGCAGGATACTAGTAGTAGTACAAGAGAGCAGCTGCGACCCCTGGGGTGTCGGACCCCACCGGCCTCGTTACATTTACGACAAAACTATTTTGACGAATCGCCCCCTCGCCCTAACCCCAACACAATGCCCGGATCAAATCCCCATCAAGGCCCCCGTGAAATTGATATTTGATAAGTGGCTGTGTCGCCTCCCCTGATTGACAGTCGGTCCCATCTACATGATAATGGTTAGCCGATTCTTCCGCCTATATATCCCATCCGGTCATTAATTGCTATCTCTCGGAAAAAAAAAAAGATGAGGCGAACCCGAAAATTCGATGCCGACGCAGACAATCAGAGTTATTATTGTGGGAAAACCTAGCATAATGAAATAAGTCGAAAGTGTGAAAGAAGTTTGATTGATACCTTTGCCATTTCGCTAGCTTGGTTTGAGAAGGATCTAACTGACATTTTCGGCTAAAATAAGATTATCGATGAATCTGGCTCTCCTTTGTATAATCCGTATGGGTCGTGATGAGGAAGAGTGACAAGAGAACATAATAATAATAATAATAATAAATATTAATAATAATTACAATATTAAAGTTTCGGTGGCGTTTGATTTGTGATAATATAGGAATAAGTCTAATGTGACGAATTATGATAATAATTATTATAATTGATAAATTATTTGCCACTTCTATAATTTGGTTTTTATTGAAAACTAGTTTCGAATGTTATACATTCATCTTCAGTTCTAAAAACACACGAAAATTAAAAAATAAGCAATTCAAAATACAGTTTGGTATTATTATACATATTAAATTAAATGTAATATAAATTAGTATTATAAAACATTTATGAATTATGATACGAATTAATTTATAACGATTGTGCAGCCAAATACATGGGAAAAACTGGAAGATCACTAAATCAGAGATTAAAGGAACATATACGTGCATAATAATTCCAACTTTGCAATTCATTTAAATGAAAAAAAACCATAAATTCATCAAAGACTCAGAAGTTAAATTAATACATCATGTAGAAAACAGCCTCAAATTAAATATATTTGAAGCACTTGAAATAAGAAAATCTTCAAATCCAATCCAGATTTTTGCTTAAATGACTAAATAAATATCTCCAATAGTCCAATCTTAAATTGATTCCCATCTATAACAGAAAAAACAATTACTCACCGGAATTACCGGAAAAACCCCGACCCTTAAACCGTTTACCTATAAACGTATCACCTCACCTTTCTTTCATTGCTAGTTCAGTGCGAGAACAAACCAATGTAACCTTTTCTGGTTGATATAATCTACTTATACCTTGGTGAGTACCAACATGTATTTGATTTCTTGTCTTAATTAAATTCATAAACTAATTTATATTATATTTAATTTAAAATGTATAATAATACCAAACTGTATTTTGAATTACTTATTTTTGATTTTATTTGTGTTTTTAGAACTGAAGATGAATGTATAACATTCGAAACTAGTTTTCAATAAAAATAAAATTATAGAAGTGGCTAATAATTTATCAATCTCTAATTAGATTGATCCTTATATGTTATCATGCGGATGTCAACTGACCAATTAGATTGATCCTTATATGTTATCATGCGGATGTCAATTGACCAATTAGATTGATCCTTATATGTTATCATGCGGATGTCAATTGACCAATTAGATTGATCCTTATATGTTATCATGCGGATGTCAATTGACCAATTAGATTGATCCTTATATGTTATCATGCGTACATCAAATGATGAATATTGATGATAATTATTAGTCTAATACTAAATACGACAATGTTAAAAGGTCGCTCTCTAAATTAATACGAATAAAGCGAAATTAGCAACAGAAACGGTGGTGGTTTCAATAATAAATAGAAAATACGAAATTCAAGATGAAATAAACGCGGCAAATGATTGTTATTTTTCGGTATTATCATTACTTAGTTCACGCATATTGTCCAGAAACTTAAAAGTTCGAATTTGCTAAACTACTGTTCTGTACAGGTGTGAAACGTGGCCGCTAACCTTGAAGGACGAACAACGCCTCAAGGTCTTCGATAATAAGGTTTTGCGTGGAAATTTGGTCAGAAAAAGGATGAGTATGAGGAGAATTTAGGAGGTTACACAACGCAGAACTGCGGAGCATGCACCCTGTTAATAGAAGTGATATCTTCGCGACGCTTGAAAAGTTGTTAGGTTAGAAACGAGTCCCTAAAAAGTTGATAAACGCTGAGCCGATTGTAAGCGTCCAAGAGATAGACCGAAACGTAGATGGGAGGATTGCGGTAAGCATGATCTTGCGGATTTGGATTTGTATGGTAGTCAGTGGACCGAGGCTTGTAGACAGCGATCGGTGGTATCGGCATAGAACCTTCGGGTTCGCTAAGCCTTTATTATTATTATTAATTATTAGTCTAGTCATTACGGCCTCTTCCTTACTAAGTTTGCGGCTTGGTTTAGTTTTATATAATTTTTAATTTACTTCGTGGGCTTTCATCCCACACTGCTATATCTTTAATTTCCTTTCCGGGAGTTTTCTTAGTTCTGATGAGAGTTAAAACCGCTTTGCACCAGCTTGATCGGCCAGTTCGTTTCCTATGATCTGTGGCTTGTATAATGTTTATTGGCGTGTCAGACTTCGTATAATGGTTTAGTGGTTGAAAGAATGCATTAAATTGTAGGGTATTTCGGATACATACTGCTGTGGTTTTACCTCAATTGATTTGACTTACATATTAGATGTTATATTATTCTGCATATCTGTCAAGGGATGCCATTGGGAAATCATTGAAGATTATCTCAAGATTATTTAAGTATATGAATAAAAATAAGACACCTTCCAGATCCTCCAAATTGGATACTTCTCCAAGGGCCTGTTTTGTGTTTACCATTATTCACTAATTAGTCAATATAATGACAGTACTTACAGGATTAACGATATTATAACGTTATAGACTTTAAAATGGCTTTGGATAAGGAGTAACAAATTTCTTAGAAAAATCTATTTTTTATTTTATTAAAATTGATCTCTTAACCTATACATCTACTAAGTTATGGAGTGATTCAGATTGATTTAGCCATTAAATGTTAATACAAATTAATACAATCTGGACCCTTTGATGAACTTAACGAATCGCAGTATATAATAATTATCATTTCCTGTTTTGGACTAGATGTCTGAATCTTGTTGTTTATCAAATTAGGGGTTGATAAATTATTTTCCACTTCAATAATTTTCCAGGGAAAAACTAGGAGATCACTAAATCAGAGATTAAAGGATCATATAGAGCATATAATAATAAGACAAAGAATTCAAAATAAAAAAAACATAAATCCATCAAAGACTCAAGAATTAAATTAATACATCACGTTGAAAACAGTCTCAAATTAAATATATATGAAGCTCTTGAAATAATAAAATCCTTCAAATCCAATCCAGATTTTTGCTTAAATTACTAAATAAATATCTCCAATGGTCCAATTTTAAATGTATTCCCATCCATAACAGAAAAAACAATTACTCACCGGAATTACATTCCATCTTCCATTGCTAGTTCAGTACGAGAACAAACCAATACAAACTTTTTTGTTTGATATAATCTACTTAAACCTTGGTGAGTACCAACATGTATTTGATCTCTTTTCTTAATTAAATGCATAATTCATAAATGTTTTATAATACTAATTTATTTTACACTTAATTTAATATGTATAATAATACCAAACTGTATTTTGAATTGCATATTTTTGTGTGTTTTTAGTACTGAAGATGAATATATAACATTCGAAGCTAGTTTTCAATAAAAACAAAATTATAGAAGTGGCATATAATTTATCAATCCCTAATTAGATTTATCCTTCTATACCATCGTGCTGACGTCAACTGGTTGTTGTATAACGTTTCAATCTGGACACAACCATAACAATTACATTATACTGGACTTTCCAGTTCGTGACAGATTTTATAGAATATTTTGGATTCTTTTCTGCTAATCCAGGAAGGTATCTGTTCCGGACAGAGCCAATTTAAATACCCATTAGCCAAGAGGGAGGACGATGAACAAGTCGAAACGGGAAAATTAATGGGAATAAAATTAAAGCTGGGATCCAGGCTGTGTATAGAAGAGGGGAAGCTTTATACAGAGGCTTCCAAGAGGGCTATATATTAATGGAGAGTTGGCCAATATTTATGCAGATTGAATTAGAATCCGAGCGGCTTACCTTTACATCGATTGTTACTTAACGATAATTATGCACGAGTTAAATTGTTTATACCTCCCTGCCTCTTCCTCCTTCCTCCTCCTCCCTAATTGTCCCTAGTTGAGGAGGGAGAGGGGTAGGGACCGTTAATTATGGAGACTTAAGCGGACTTGTAGTCCCTGATTAACACGTCCTCTCTCTGCCTCTCTTCTTTATTGTCCCATCACCTCCCTGTAATCGATTCTTTTTAAGTCCCATGCCTTTGAATCCCTCCCCGAGGATTCCAATTAGGCTTTTAATACGTCTCTTGATGAGCTAAAGAGGTTCGGATACAATACCCAGGTGTAACAGTAAATTGTAATTAACAAGAAAAAAATATTTCAATTAATTTAAATGAAAATAATCATAAATTCATCAAACACTCGGGAGTTAAATTGATACATCACATTGAAAACAGTCTCAAATTAAATATATATGAAGCACTTGAAATAATAAAATCCTTCAATCCAATCCAGATTTTTGCTTGAATGACCAAATAAATATCTCCAATAGTCCAATCTTAAATTTATTCCCATCTATAACAGAAAAAACAATTACTCACTGGCATTACTGGAACAACCCTGACCCTTAAACCGTTTACCTAAAAACATCCTACCTACCTTTCGTTCATTGGTAGTACAATGCGAGAAGAAACCAGTACAAACTTTTCTGTTTGATATAATCCATTTAAACCGTGGTGAGTACCAACATGTATTTGATTTCTTGTCTTAATTATATGTATAATTCATAAACATTTTATAATACTAATTTATATTATATTTAATTTAATATGTATAATAATGCCAAACTATATTTTGAATTGTTTACTTTTGAATTTGTTGTGTGTTTTAGAACTGAAGATGAATGTATAACATTCGAAACTAGTTTTCAATAAAACATATTTATAGAAGCGGCGAATAATTTATCAATCCCTAATAAGGAAAAAATAGTTTTGTCATGGGTTCTAAAATTTGTTAAAATGAACGACTGATATCCAGAAATGTATTTTAACAAATTTAATATATAACGTTTGCTAGGAGATTGACTTGAGACTCACAATAGAGCAAGACGCAATGGCGGTTCACAGAAATAACCTCCATAGTAACCAACTCAAAAATACGACTTTAAATGCTAGTAACTGGTTGAGACACCTTCAGCTTTTACTTCCTTGTACGCAGTAAAGAAAGTAGTGTAATCGCGAAAATTTTCGGTTTTCAGATTTTAACGGAAATATCCATTTTGACCATCCCTGAATCCATTTTCATCGTGACGACTGTATGTACGTACGTACTCGCATAACTCAAAAACGTTTAGCCGTAGAGAGTTAAGATTTTGTATTTAGGATAAATGCAAAATATAATTTGAACCTCCCCTTTTTGGTCATTGCATGATTACCGAAAGTGGTACTTTACTTGAAGGTCATATTAGACTTTCATCAAAAATTAAATTGAAATATAATGTGAAACGTCTAAAATATAGTAAGTAGAACTTTTATATCAATATGAATGTATTAACTAGATTTTGGTTAATGCTGGTGAGCTAAAAAGTGTACTTTACTTGAAGATCATAATAGTCTTACATAAAAAATTATATTAAAATTAAATAAAAAGATCATATGGTTCGGTAATAAAGGTTACAAACGCGATTTTACGGATATATATCATATCATATTCTTCATTTGAGTACATTTATCATAACTTTTAATTGATAATTATACGATGGTTTTCATGGTACTACATTGACATTTAAAAATAATGAATA
This sequence comes from Rhaphigaster nebulosa, assembly GCA_948150685.1. NCBI lineage: Eukaryota > Metazoa > Arthropoda > Insecta > Hemiptera > Pentatomidae > Rhaphigaster > Rhaphigaster nebulosa. The sequence continues at coordinate 129,478,308 of OX411311.1, read as the reverse complement.
TTAAAATTTCGTTTAAAAAATAATAAAAAGGAACATTTCATTCCCGATCTGACTCAACGAGGACAAACATATGCGCTATTGATTTATTTATTCAGCAGTTCATCAACGATTTTAAACCGCAGATGCTACTACAGCCAAAACGAAGTTTATAAAACTCCCCTCTCTCTCGAAAAAAAAAAGAAGACCCTTTCTCAATCAAGAACTCAGAACTTACCAAAAGGAGGGAAGGAACTGCGTTCAGAAAAAAAAGAAAAAGAAAAAAAAAAAGACAGAATTAGTAGAGAAGCGTAATTGCGTGGGCAGCGAGCTGAATAATTGGCCCATTTGGTTAAACTGAACTGGATTTAACTGGCGTTTAGTGTAAAGAGCAAACAGGCTGCGGTGGGTACAAGTAGTGGTACAATGGCGGAGCACTCGGCTCTGACTGGTGGCCCTATTTAAATGATTAACACTGCCCTTCCGAGGGCCCTCTTAAATCTTCTCTCAGGTGCCAGGTCCTCTGTCTGGTCCGTCCTTAAATCGCTCTTGTACTTGCGGGTACTTGATGTACCATCTCCTGCCAGCCAAGTACTTAATCCGGAATACCTGATACTAGGATAATAACAAAATGCGTTTTCAGTCTTAATGTCAAAAGGATATTTCGTAGCATTTTGGAAGAAGGGCTATTACATGTGTACATCCGTGTCCAATATATACATTAAAATCGACACGGGCATCGAATGGCAATTTGTGATGTCTCGATGTAGTGCTAAAGCTCCGTTCACACGATGAAAGTTGCAGCCATACAGTAGCAGTACTGTCGTACTATCGTGTTCGGCCTAACTGTCGACAGTGGCTGTCACATGTATAAGCCTTGAAAGTGAACTGTCACGCCTCATCTACCTTATCAACTGTAATGGTTTTATTAAGGGAAAACATTGCTCCCACAAATCGCTGTTTCTAATTTGAAATTTATTCTATCCAACGTAGGGAAATCTTGTTTGGGATTGCGGTCAATAAATGAACACACAAATAAGAAAAAACTTATTATAATGTGTGCCGACGTTTCGGCCTAAGTTTTAGGCCATCATCAAGGCTGAGAAAAAAACATGATAACAATAGATGTAATAACAGTGGCAGTACTTGTAATAATAAAAAAAATAACAAACAGTAAGATGAAAAAATATAAAGTTTAAAGAAAAATATGCTAATCATGATGTGAATAATAATGAGAAATAAAGAAAAATATGTTAATGATAATAATTTCAAAATTATTGTGAAAATATAGATATATAAAATATAGAAAGAAAGATAAATAAAATGCATGAAAAGAAAAATATAGGAAAATACATGAAAAATACTAATAGCATGCGAGAGGGGACTCCAAAAAGAATATTTATCATTACCTACCCAGCGGGGCCCTATTCGTGTCTTGCCCCGGGTTCTCTAAATGCCTAGTTACGCCCCTGTAGCCCTTTAAGTAGAATAGCAGATAGGAGATAGTAGATGGGATGAGCGCGACGAAGGGACTGTTTATACGACGAGCGACTCTTAGTGTCAATTAGCAGCGGGACAAATGGCAGTTGTAACGCGATGCCGGGTCCGATCCATCGTTAGCGGCTTCTCGTTAATTCCTATTGGCGGAGGTTGGGGTGTCGAGGCGGCATTAAAAGTTTGTCTTGTCGAGGTTCTCTTCCCGGGGGACCGCGATCTATAGGGTACTGTGGGGTGTCTACTGATTAGGTATATCTAGCGGCATATGGCCCTGGAGTGGAGGAAGTACTTTAGTCAGCAATTGATCTTACTCTTCTATTATTAATAGCTATCAACTATTAATTGATTGACATTAATTGACATAGTAAATTGACATTTGATCTCATTGCGGGAATAAAAATTAAAGTTCACTAAACTATGTAATTATTTTATGCAAATCTTCTTTATCAGTAATGATTATAACAGCATTGCCAACGTTTCGGGTTTCTTCTCCATCTTCAAGATAATTTTTACTTTCCCTTACCTACATATGAAAAATATAGTATAGAGGAAGTATTGCGATCGTGAAAATTTTCGAATTCGAGTTAAGGTCCTCTGCGTCCAAATAACCAAGTCTTGCAAAATGGTCGTGTGTATGTAAACAGCCTAGATCAAAAACGGAAAGTTGTAAGAAACTGAAATAACATATTTAAGGTAAGTATATGCCTGTGATGTTACAGCAACGCTAACTAACCGGAAGTGCCAGATTATATAATCGAGTATATACTTTTTTTTCAATTTTCTCGAAAATGGCTTTAACGAATTTGATAAAACTTGCTGAAAGTCTTCTGCTTCAAGCCCTTTAACTTTTCATGTATCTAGTTTATCACCGAGGAAATGAAGGAAATATGGTATATTATCTATCAGATCATATGAAAGGTATTTAAGTTATCTAAAAAACAAAAAAGCAATAATCGAAATCGGACAATTGGCAAAGATACAGCGCATCCGGGCTAACCGGAAGTTCCTCTTTATATCATCGATTTTACAATTTTCTCGAAAACAGCTTCAGCGATTTTGATGAAACTTGCCTAATGTCTGGAAACTGAATGAAATTTCCGTGGAAACTAAACCGAAACTTTTGAAATAGATTTTTAGCATGGCAAACTTAAAATATATAGTGTACTGAATTCTTCTACTAAAATTGTTTAAATAACTATTTTATTGCACTTTTGTGAGAGTAAACGCGAAGATGTGAATGCTGCTGAGTTTATTACAAATAGTATTTATGTGAACTCTTTAAAATTATGTTAAAAAGATTATTATTATAGCGTGGTAAAAGAAAGTTGTGTGATGTGCGCACTGCATCAGATTTTTTAATACATTCTAAACATGATTTTAATAACAATGTCATTATTCAATTCTTAAATTCTATATCACGTACAGCTGCTCAGATATGTCGAAGATATTCATATCAAGGGACGATCATTTGTATGTTACGTTTCGGTCTCCTGATGCATCTTTGAAAATGCTCTAATTTAGTTTATTTAGTCCAACTAAACATGACTGTCATTAAATAATAATAAATATATTAAAACTGAAACTAAATTAATATCAAGCTTAGAATCAAACTTCTCAGTAATTTAATCTGAAAAAATTTACTGTGTTATTATTATTGAGATAGTTACTTACAAAATTTTAAAATAATTAAAAACCTGTTTTAATTAAAATCTTAAAACCTAGAAAACTGTATTAGTATATACATATATATATGTATATATACATATATATATATATATATATATATATATATATATATATATATATATATATATATATATATACATACCTACTTCAAACAAATAAGTTAAAATACATAATAATGTAATTACATTAAAGTCTATTCTGGCCCAAGCCCAATTAATTATAAATGAAAGTCATTAAATCATATATCTATAATAAAAATAAAAATAAGTTAGGATCAAACTTCTTAGTAATTTAATATGTAAAAAGTTAATATGTCATTAAAAGAGACCGGATTTCTATATTATTGGATATTTTGTTCCCTTACGTGTAACAGCTTCCAACCGGATTAGCTATCGGATTCATCATCTATTGAATAATATATCAGAATTTTATATTGCACGAAATTACAAGTTTTGGTCTTTTTGGGCTAAATTGCGCGATTTTGATTTTAATTGCATAATTGATCGTTCAAAACAAATTTTCCGTATTATATAAATAGGTACGTATGTTTTTTTTTGTTCTTACTACACGTTTTTCGGTTTTTTACTGCTCGAAAATCATATCTCTAGTTATTAATATTAAGACACTTACACAAATTTAACTTTTTTTAAAAAATTAGGTAGCCACTGCTATCATAACAGCTAAACAGTACAAGTGACAATCCAAAAATGAAGGTAATATAATATTATCATTAAATATGACAGTTAAAAGAATCTATAACATGTAATCACTAACAAATATGTAACAACTAAGTTAAAATAAAACCAAAAATACTATTAATTAATTTACAAATCTACAATAAACATAGTTATTTTAACAAATTAATACTTCAAATTAGTTATTATAATTGCATATGTGTTATTTAAACCATTGATTTCAGATTTAATTGATTTCAGACTCTATTTTTCATATGTATATTAATTCAAGTAATTTTCCTTTATAATTATTATTTTCAGTTGCAATTATCTTTGTGCTATTAAAATCAAAATTATGTTTGTTTTCTATCCTATATGTGGATAGACCAGTCGCTTTGTTATAATTTTTAATTTTGGAATTACAATCACTTTTGTGCTAGCTAATGGCTTAAAGGCCTAAACGTAGCATCCAAATAAAAGTTGCTTTTTTTTTCTGTATCTTTTTAACTCTAAGAATTTTTTAATGAGATCGTGCATTGATAAAGCTATCTAATATAACTATGCTCGTAAATTGCTCAAATATACTTTATCCTGCTCTAGAAAACGATTATAGCAGATGCTTTGATCTCTTCGGATCGCAGAAGATTGTAAGTGAGCACTATAAATTGCTTTAAGTCACCTTAACTAACGCAACCAATTTAACTTTGTAAGCCAAGATGGCCACGGTACGGATCAAAGCAAGTAATTGAGATAGGCCAGTAGAAGCAACGTATAATATATATATATATATATATATATATATATATATATATATATATATATATATATATATATATATATATATATACATCACGGTCCAATAATTCTTTAAAATTGCAAACATGTAAACTAAATTATCTAATTACAATATAAATAAATCTAAATACAAAATTAAAGAGATTTATTATATATATAAACTATATATAATAAGGAAGAAGTTGATCGGGGGTCCTGTCAAAGACTAACATATTAATAAGTAAGACTTATTTATTTTGTGCCAATGTTTCGGCCAAAGTTTTAGGTCATCGTCAGGACTAAAAGATAAAACAAAATAACAACATTGAAAACGACAGAGGCAGTACTAGTAACAATAAAAAAATGATAAAAACAGAAATTACAAGCAAGATAAAAATATATGAAATATAAAAAGTAAAAGATGACTATATATATATATATATATATATATATATATATATATATATATATATATATATATATATATATATATATATATATATTGTAAAAAATGAAAAATTAAAGTGAAAAGAGTGAAGGAAAGACTATGAATTACATGAAACAATAAACTACATTATACATGATATGATATGCTCATATATTTTATATTTCATGGAAAATAACCTGTTACTGAAAAATAATCTAAGCGAGTACGTTACTAAAAAGTAACCAACTGTCCTAAAGTAGAAAAGACCCGTAATTTTAACTGATAAGTAAGCACATATTTTCATTTTTTACTTCCTTGTATGAAGTAAAGTATTATTATTATATTTAAGATAAAACAATAATAATATTTATAATAATATATTATATTATTATTATAATCGCGAAAATTTTCGATTTTCAGGTTTTGACGGAAATATCGATTTTGACCATCCCTCAATCCATTTTGACTAGTTTCGTCGTGGCATCTGTACCTACGTTCGTTCGTATCTCGTATAATTCAAAAACGGTTAGCCGTAGAAAGTAGAAATTTTGTATTTGGGATTGTTGTAAAATCTAGTTGTGAACCTCCTTTTTTGGCCATTGCTTGGCCATTTGAAAATCATAATTGATTTCCATCAAATATTATATTAAAATACTATACAAAACTTCTCAAATTTAGTATTTATAATTTATATATATTGATTTAAATAACATACTAGATTTTGGTCTAAATTGGAAAACCGGAAGCGGTACTTTACTTGAAGGTCATATTAGACTTTCATCAAAAATTATATTAAGATATAATGTAAAACATCTCAAATTTAGTAAATAGGACTTTTATATCATTTTATATACGTTTTTACTGCGATCTTCGGAAACTAGTAACCAAATTCAGGATCACTTTTTGAGCCACCGATTTATAGTTTAATAGGCGTACAAGGAAGTCATGTGTTCTCCACATTAGGTATTTTGCACATCGTTTGTTGAATTCGGGTGTCGCTTACAAGAATCGAATTATTAATTCCATCCAACATGTAACATGTTATAGGATATTTTGTTCAATCATTATAAGTAAATTTGAACTATACTGTATTTAACTAAGCTGTGCAGTCCATTTCCCGCATTCCGTTGGTGTGATTGGATTTTGGTGTGGTGTGATGGAGTTTAAGACTGATAGAAATCCAGCCACTATACACCACTCCAAAATATCCACATAGGGTTTCACATTAATGGTCGTTCTACGTCCTATTTGACATGAAGCGGTTGGAGTGGAGAGATCGTGATCCAACTGACTTCCTTTTCCCACGAGAAAAAAAAAATCAGATATGGCATATATATATATATATATATATATATATATATATATATATATATATATATATATATATATATATATATATATATATATATAAATTGATAAACGGTTAAATAAAACTAAAGTTTCATTATGAATGAACTGATTACTGAAATTATAGTTGAATATCGGCGATTGGGAAAGACAATGAACAGTAATTAAGGTATTAAAAGCCGGTAAAGCGTAGAGCGATGAGAGTGTAAAATTAATTGAGAGAGAGAGAGAGTGAGAGTGAGGGAGTGAGGTGAGAGGGATCGATGCGGTTTGGCGGTCAATCATTCGGCGGGAGCTAAATAAATCAACGAGGACCACAGTGACCCCGCCCACATCGTCCCCCTTCCTCCCCCCCTTCCCCCACATCGCCCCCCTTCCCTCCCAGTCGTTAATATACTATAAACTGATTGGCTCACCGCTGCTAAACGCTCAGATTAGTTCCGTTTGTTGTCGCCGGCTCTCTGTTTGCGCTACTGTTCTCCTCCTTTATGAGGCCGATAGTTAGTTACCTCAAATCGGTAACTCCATTCGCCTTGATTTATTGAACAGATTTTTTTTTTTTTTTTTTACTTCATATATAATTCCTAAGCAATTGAATAATAAGACAAAAAAAATTTAAAAAAAGATACAAAGTCGATTATAATCATATTTATTGTAAAATTCCTACACAAATGCTCAGGCATCTGAAATAGCAATAAATAAATAACCAATAGATTAAAAAAATACCAATTCTGATGTAATTTTTAGGTCGATGCAAAATTAATGCAGGTTTTTACTTCATTGTAGAAAGTAAAGTATTGTAATCGCGAAAATTTTCGGTTTTCAGATTTCAATGGAAATATCCATTTTGACCATACCTGAATCCATTTTGACTAGTTTCGTCGTGGCGTCAGTACGTACGTACGTTCGTTCGTATTTCGCATATCTCAAAAACGGTTAGCCGTAAAAAGTTGAAATTTTGTATTTAGGATTGTTGTAAAATCTAGTTGTGAACTTTCCTTTTTGGTCATTGCTTATTCACCGGAAGTGGTACTTTACTTGAAAGTAATAATTGATTTCCATCAAAAATTATATTAAAATACTATGCAAAACTTCTCAAATTTAGTATTTATAATTTATATATTGATTTAAATAACGTATTAAATTTTGGTCTAAATTGGAAAACCGGAAGTGGTACTTTACTTGAGGGTCATATTACACTTTCATCAAAAATTATATTAAAATATAATGTAAAACATCTCAAATTTGGTAAATAGGACTTTTATATCAATATGAATGTATTTATTATATTTTGGTTAAAATTGGTGAGCCGAAAAGGGTACTTTACTTGAAGGTCATAATAAGCTTACATCAAAAACTATATTTAAATTAAATACATAAATCATATGTTTCGGTAATAAAGGTTACAAACGCAATTTGGTTTTCAATCCAATTAAACATTTTTATTACTTGTTTTAACTCTTAAAATTTAGTGTAAAATACGGGTTTTCCTCCCTATTTGTGTGTGTGTGTGTCAATAGATGAATATCGCGACGCCGAGTGTTGCGATCTTCGGAAACTAGTAACCAAATCCAGGATCACTTTTTGAGCCAGCGATTTATAGTTTAATAGGCGTACAAGGAAGTCATTTGTTGTCCACATCAGATATTTTATATTTATTAAAAATATGCCATATCTTTATTTCAACAATACATATTTAGTCAAAATAATTTTCATCAGAATCTATACAATTTTGCCGACATAGAGAGTTAGGAATATAAGCTCTTACTTTGATATTTATAAAATCGAGTTTACGGTTGCCTGGTAACTCAGGTTTCTCAATGGTAAAAGTGAGCAGTGAGGTTGGTAGCTTAGTGTCTCTTGATCTTTTGTACATTCTTTTAACTTCAATGACTCATTCATGACTTAGCTCTTCCTGAAGTTCTTCTTCAGAGCTACTATTTAACTCAGGAAAAAATATCACGCCTTAGTGTAATTTAAAGAGGGGTGGAGAGTAAAGCATATTGTTAACATTTCTCAGGTTTAAAGCATTGTTTTCATAATTAATCTCTAATACCTGTTACAATTTTCCGTATCGCAAAATCTTTACATTTATTTGAGGAGCAAAGCTTTTAGTGAACCCGCACCCCTTAAGGGGGCTAGAGATTAGGAATGTCTTTCCCTCCTCTGCATTTCCTGATCCATGGACTTCCAGTGCGCTTACAGTGCGTACCGAAGATATCGGGTGGTTTGGGTTCCTCGGGCGCAGGTATCTGAGTCATGAACTCAGAGGCTCGAAGTTTATGTCCTACATAGAGAAGGGATTCTTGGGGACTTATCGCCACATCTGGAGATACAAATTTCACAAACTAACAATGAAAAATATACAGATATTTTTCGATAAATACCACAACAAGGTTATTTATCTCAGCAGGATAGAAATTGGGATCTCTGGAAAAAAAATAACGCCCGAAAAGCATTTTCATTATCATCCTGGTTTTAAAAGTTTTTGTCTCGTAAAATGTTCAGGTGGTTGAAAAACAGGAAGTCAGCAGGGGAAAGATAAGGCGAATAGGGTGGGTGTTGAAGGATTTCGTAGCCCAACTAGTGCAGTAGGCAATATCAGGAATTATCTTGGAGAAGAATATGCCACTTCCTTCCCTTACGATGCATGACATTAATTTCTTGACAGTACTTGGCAGATAATAGTCTCGCCACTAAATAACGCCACGAATGAGAAATAGTTGGTTAATACCGACAGTAGGGTACCATTCTGTGACCATAATTGTTTTTGGGTGCAAGTCAGGAAACCAACACTGCATTTTGAACTCGTTAATGATCCCCTCTGACCTCATACTTTCTTGATATTGCGAGCAGATTGCGCTGCAATGAGCCCAAATTTGAATTCGTAAAAATAAATATGAATTCAATCGATCTTTGACATATTCGTAGAGTTAACAAATGCCATTGACCCAGGAAATATTTGTTGGTAAATAATGTTTACAACCCCGGAAGTCACCGTTGTCCTTCCTCGTTGTCAGCATTAAAACAAGTTCTATTTCCTTGATTATCCCTTCTCTTATTGTATGTATAAAAGCCTATCTGAAAGGGACAGACATAACGGTAGCAGTAGCAGTAGCAGTAGCAATAGCAATGTAGTAGCCAGTATCTAGAATGTAATATTAGAATAAGTATTAGAATGTAAGATAGAATGTAAGGTAGAATAAGATAATGTGAGACACTCTCACTATGTTTAGTATTAAGTCTAGTATATAATATCTTTAGAGTCTATCTGTCACTCAGTAGCCTCATTATATATATATATATATATATATATATATATATATATATATATATATATATATATATCATGTAACTTGTAAACTGTTTAATAAAGTTATTTCTAAAGCTCACACTCATCGACCTTATTAACTGTAGACTGCTGATGAGAGATGTGCAATATCTGGTCTGTATTTATGTGATTTTATGTTTGTCCATTCTGATGAAACCTGAATTGGCAAAACATTCACTAGTTACTTATTTATTGTTAAGTGAGAAGTTAAAATTTTGAGCTAGAATTTTACCATAATAATTTCGTAAATTACAACATGATATATGTTCTGATAAATGGACACATAAACACAGTCTATAAAAGGAACTACTAAAAAATTTTATTGTAAATGAACACAGAAAAATCTTCTTTTCTCTCTCTCAGCGAATGATAAAATTTCCTTAATTCGATTTTGAAAGTTATCGCGTCTCTAAAATACCAAAAATAAATAAATTTTAAAAAGAGTGTTTGTTATATTTCTGCCGCAAAATTACCCAACTCGTGTAAGCCGCAGCAAAACTTGAAATTAAGAATTTAAAAACTACAATACTTCTTACTGCTGTTTGATGATCCGAAATATGGCCGCTTCTGTAATGAAAACGTGCAAGTGACTCTGGAAAGTAAAATATTGTGCAGAATATTTGGGTCGAAATAGGATGAATCATCTGGGTAATTTAGAATATAATATAATTGGAAAGATACGTTTACAGGTACACGGTACTGAAACGGGAGTGCAAAGTTGACGGAACGTAAGGGTCCTAGGAGTCGGCCGAAACGTAAGAGAGAGGGTTGTGTCAGGTTTGTGTTTCGAAGATTTGTGATTCAGAGGAGAGATGAAGTAACTAGCGATATTAGTAATATGCAACTATTTTATATAGAATACTCACGAATAAGGAGAAATAAAGTAAGATTCAAACTGTAAAATTTGTAGTAACCGCGGTCTTTGAGAGTTTGACATCGAAAATCAGAGTTTCCGAACTAAAATAAACCTAACCACCAACAATTGCTACCAAAACTAAGCATAATACTTCAAAGTGTTGAGCCCTTCCAGGCTAATCACAATTATAATTCCAGCTCAAATATACTCAGCGGAGTTTGGAAGTGAAGAGCGCTGAAGTTGGAATCCCAAGTTGGTTTCCGAGCCACTTAAAGAATTTCCCACCAACTCCGGCACTCACTAAATTGCTTTCTGACATCTAAATATACCAAAGTTTATATCAAAATATATATTCTCCTTCTGATGATGGACTATGTAAGTTTATTATGATGTCATTACAACGCTATTTAGAACATTTTACACCAAGATTAATATATATATATATATATATATATATATATATATATATATATATATATATATATATATATATATGTATGTATATATATATATAAATATAAATAAGTATATATAAGTATTATTACTAACAAAAAAGTGAATTACTAACTAAAAGAAATTTGGAAAATAGAAAAATTTAATTAAAATGAAAACAATCCTTCTGGCTAGCATAGCGTTTGCCTACGAAGCCAAATTGAAACGTCTGATTCGTACCCGCTGGGCGATATATAGATATTTACATTTCCATATTATCACTCCCTCTTCGCTTATCTAAATATTGATTACTATCTATAGTTGTTTATTCCTTCTTAGGCTGTTGATTTCGAATTGTCTGTACTCATATCATCTTATCTTTTTCTGTCCTTACTACTGAATTGATGAAATGTTGACTTTGTAATTAATTACTGGTATTTGAGACCCTTAAGGATTTGTAGATAGGATTTCTGAAGACTTTAGACATCTACTCAACATTTTAGACATTCCACTACAACTAGCATTATCACTTCCGTGCTTCGTTCCGAAATAAGTTGCCGAAAAAATTGGACAGTTACCTAAAAAGAAAGCAGTTGACGTACCCATGATGGCATAGAAGGGTTAATCTAATTAGGAATTGATAAATTATTTGCCACTTCTATGAATTTGTTTTTATTGAAAACGAATTTCAAATGTTGTACATTCATCTTCAGTTGTAAAAACATAGAAATATTAAAAAAATAAGCAATTTAAAATAAAGTTTGGTATTATTATACATATTAAATTAAATCTAATGTAAATTTTTATAAATTAATTAAATATAACGATGAGAGTCAGTTGGAATACAAGGTGTCAGGTACATTAGAGAACGGTTTTCAGAGGACCTCAGCGAAACAGTGGCTCTCGAACACAGCAGACTCAAACTAGACAAAGCATACCATGCCTGTAGAAAACTGTACGCTTCCAAACATTTATCGATGAATGTCAAACTAAGACACTACAATCAGACCTACAGTCCTCTATGCGGCAGAGTGTCTATATCTAACGAAGAAGACCCAATTAAGAGCCCTTGAGGTGCAAGAAAGAAAGTTCCTGAGAAGGATAGTAGGACCAAGGATCCTACCAGATGGAAGACGATGGTATAAACCGAATCGTGAGCTTTACCAGCATCAAGAAAACCTCATAGATGCTATCAGAAGAAGGCTTTCTACGGACACCTTTCCAGAATGGACTCTAACAGGTCATCCCATGGAATTAATGCCACTGGATTCTTGTAGATGAAGCAAGTAGAGAAGGATCTTGCTTAATGGATCTTGATATTAATCAAAATGACATAGATGACCGGAGTGACTATCATATAACTGTCAAAACTGCACCTTTCGTAACGTCCCTCACAGAAATTACCCACAGACCAAAGGACGAGAACAGGAAATGGTCTGTGGAGCGCAGATACCAACTTGATTTATTTAAAAATCAAAGGCGATTTTTTTATCAAAGCATAATTGCTCAGTAGATGAGAAATGGGGGAGCTGGCACACTTTTTTGAGCAGCCAATCAGAAGCCAGCATTTGGTCACGTGACCTATGGCGGGAAATTTGAATTTGAATTTTTGCCTCGACCTAACCTTAACTGCCACGTGGTCTTGCCTCGACCCTACCTTAACCACCACGTGGTCTCACCCCGATCTAACCTTAACTATTAGGCCACGCCCCTTTTTGGTCACGTGACCCTTATGCTCCGCCCCTTTTTAGTCACGTGATCCAGTCACGTGACTCGCAGCGCATCCTGGTCTACGCTCCGCCCACATGTTTTAGTCACGTGATCCAGTCACGTGACCCATGGAACCTCCTGGCCTATGCTCCGCCCACAATATTTACCCCCTCCACCCATTGAAGGGCCAGGTACCCACCTTATAGAGCATGAGTGTACCCGACCGCCATTTTGTTTTTCTGATGCCGCCATTTTGTTTTTCTACTGTTTGAGAGACTTGAGGTTTTGTTGAAGGGTCAGGTACCCATGTTAAAGAGCATGAGTGTACCCGACCGCCATTTTGTTTTTCTTATGCCGCCATTTTGTTTTTCTACTGTTTGAGAGACTTGAGGTTTTATTGAAGGGTCAGGTACCCATCTTATAGAGCATGAGTGTACCCGACCGCCATTTTGTTTTTCTACTGTTTGAGGGACTTGAGGTTTTGTTGAAGGGTTAGGCACCAACCTTATAGAGCATGAGTGTACCCGACCGCCATTTTGTTTTTTATACATCGCCATTTTGTTTTTCTACTGTTTGAGAGACTTGAGGTTTTATTGAAGGGTCAGGTACCCATGTTATAGAGCATGAGTGTACCCGACCGCCATTTTGTTTTTTATACATCGCCATTTTGTTTTTCTACTGTTTGAGAGACTTGAGGTTTTGTTGAAGGGTCAGGTACCCATCTTATAGAGCATGAGTGTACCCGGCCGCCATTTTGTTTTTTATACATCGCCATTTTGTTTTTCTACTGTTTGAGAGACTTGAGGTTTTGTTGAAGGGTCAGGTACCCATCTTATAGAGCATGAGTGTACCCGGCCGCCATTTTGTTTTTATACATCGCCATTTTGTTTTTCTACTGTTTGAGAGACTTGAGGTTTTGTTGAAGGGTCAAGTACCCATCTTATAGAGCATGAGTGTACCCGGCCACCATTTTGTTTTTTATACATCGCCATTTTGTTTTTCTACTGTTTGAGAGACTTGAGGTTTTGTTGAAGGGTCAGGTACCCATCTTATAGAGCATGAGTGTACCCGGCCGCCATTTTGTTTTTTATACATCGCCATTTTGTTTTTCTACTGTTTGAGAGACTTGAGGTTTTGTTGAAGGGTCAAGTACCCATCTTATAGAGCATGAGTGTGCCCGACCGCCATTTTGTTTTTCTACAGTTTGAGAGACTTGAGGTTTTGTTGAAGGGTCAGATACCCACTTTATAGTACGTAACCTCCCCTACGGTTATATAATCATAACCTATACGGCGAAGGGTCCGGTGCCCACTTTATAGTATGTAACCTCCCCAACGGTTATATAATCATAACCTATACGATAAAGGGTCCGGTACCCACTTTATACTCTGTAACCTCCTCTATGGTTATATAATCATAACCTATACAATGAAGGGTCCGGTACCCACTTTATACTCTGTAACCTTCTCAAAGGTTACATAACCTTTACATTGTTTTCGTGTTTGTGCAACCTTCTCAATGTTTACATAGCCTTTACAATATGTAACTGCATCAACATGTAAACAGGTTGCATCTTGTATAGACAAGTTGGATTATGTCCAGGTGAAATACCAATATGGACCTTGAACTGTTTATCTCAAACATATAAATAAATAGCATAGTTCCTTAATCCTATAACTGCTTTTGGACTTTGAATTGTTTATCTCTAAAACATAAATAAATGGTAGGGCTTCCTAATATTTGAATAGCTTTTGGACTTTGAGCTGGTAATACTCTATCTTTACTTATCTCGCTGAAACATAAACAAAACAACTTTTCAATGTACTACGTATTTTTAATAGCTGATAGTATAAGTAATGGTCTTAAAAGGATTAACTCGTCAATGTTCTACGTATTTTTATTCTCCGATAGTTAAATAATGGTCTTAAAAGGATTAACTTTTAATCCATTAAGTTCCTATCGAACTTTTAATCTCTAAAATATATTAACAAATCGAAACGTCTATCACGCTGGCCAAAGAGGTTAAACCTTTTCACAGCTTTGAAATATTTTCAAAGTACACGAGTCGGTATTAATAACTTCGAAATAAATTTTTATTAATGAATATTAATTAATACTTAATCAACACAAGTTCATAATTAGTACTAATACTACAGGTACTCTGTTCGACTTGCCTGAGTATCGCCTGACTTGGGTCAGAGCAGGTCGACTCATGCTCGCTTCATAAACATGTAAACAGGTTGCATCTTGTATAGACAAGTTGGATTATGTCCAGGTGAAATACAAATATGGACCTTGAACTGTTTATCTCTAAAACATAAATAAATGGTAGGGCTTCCTAATATTTTGAATAGATTTTGGACTTTGAACTGGTAATCCTTAAAACACAAATAAATAGTAGGGCCCCATATTCCTATAACAGCTTTTGGACTTTGAGCTCTTAATACTCTATCTTTTACTTTCTCTCGCTGAAACATAAACAAAACAACTTTTCAATGTACTACGTATTTTTAATATCTGATAGTATAAATAATGGTCTTAAAAGGATTAACTTTTAATCCCTAAAATATATCGACGAATCGAATCGACTGTGTCACGCTGGACAATTGATTTAATTATATTCAACAAACCTGGCTCGTAATTGCACTCGAATCAGTCCTCGCCATGTTTTCGAGTCCTTTCTGCTACTCTCGGATGTCCTCGGAGCCGTACGAGACTGTTCGCTCTCATCGAGGTAGTGGGTGACACTCGCTCGTCTTCGTGTGTACTCGGATCCCACTATGATCTCCCCTAACTCTATTTATCATCTGTTTATAACACTAACACAATTTATAAAATATATCGACGAATCGAAACGACTGTATCACGCTGGCCAAAGAGGTTATACCTTTTCACAGCTTTGAAATATTTTCAAAATACACGAGTCGATATTAATAACAACGAACACGATGCAATAAATTTTAATTGATGAATATAAATTAATCATTAATTCATACTCGAACTTTAAACAACTTTTCAATGTTCTACGTATTTTTAATCTCTGATTGTATAATCGATGGACTTACAAATTTACAAATATATCGATAAATCGAAACGACTGTATCACGCTGGCCAAAGAGGTTGCACCTTTTCATAGCTTTGAAATATTTTCAAAGTACACGAGTCGGTATTAATAAATTCGAATACGGTGCAGTAAATTTTAATTGATGAATATTGAGGAATATTAATTAATCCTTAATTTACACTAATTCATAATTAGTACTAATTCTAATTTATATTTTATTGGTACTCTGTTTGACTTGCCTGAGTATTGTATGACTGGTCAGAGCAGGTCGACGCATGCTCGCTTCATAACGGATGGTAGGGGGCACTATGATCGCTGGTGGGGCAACATGACAGCCAATCAGATTCGAGTATTCTCGTCCAGGAACCAGTGGCACTCGTGGCCTCTGCCATTTCGACTCGAACCCCAGAGATAGAACAAAGTTTTGCTGCTAAAATTGTGATAATATTCTAATTTTTCGAGTGCAACCCAGGCTATGAGATATAATTAACGACAACGAAGTGAAAGAAGATACTGACTGACACGTCCGTTGAACAATTGAAGGAAGAATCAAGCGAAGAATCTTCAGAAGAAGAAATTCCGATCTTCTGTTCCAGCAAGTTTTGTAAGATGAAAGGAGAATACAAAGTGGTTTGTTTGAGCTGCGGAAAATTGTATCTCACTGGATTTATCGACTTGTCCGATTGCGACCATAGAACATTTTGGTGTTATGATTGCCGTCGTCCACCTATGAAAAATTATATTTCTTATCTAGATATCTCTGCAATAGCATTCAAGATTGATGAATTATTTAACAGGAATCTTAACATGGAGGAAGAAATTTCAGGAAATAGTGTAGATACGATACCTAATGACCATGACTCGACACCTGATGACCATGAATCAAGACCTGATGGCCAGGATTCAAGATCTCTCGGCCCTGATGATGTAATGAATTATGACCCTTTTATTAATGACCCTGATCTAGTAAATTACGACCCTGTTTTGGCGGCTAATAGCTACAATCCGAGTCTCGGCCCACGTCCAACAACTGAAGAAGAAATAAGAGCTTGGAGGGAACGTGTAAGAGAAGCAGAGCTAGAGATTCAAAGACAAGAAATGAGGATGCAAAAGGCTAGGATCATCGATAGAGATTTTTTGGGGGCCTTTCAAGAGATCGTTGATCAGGACATGCGAGGACTCTACTATTCGACACCCTGCGATGCCGAGATTTGTTCATACCGGGGACGATACCGTGTGAGCTGTACGAAATGCTTACGTGTCTTCCACACAGCATGCGTCTTCTTGCCAGACCACGATTACGAAACAACAGTATGCTTCTACTGCCCTCTGTCGGATTCTGAAAGTGACATAGATGATGACGATAACTCAGAAGAATTTGTTACAGATTAATATTTATAAATTTAATTCATATTAAATAAAAATTATCAGTAATTTTGTTTCTTATATTTAAAGAATTTATGTAACTAAAAACATATTTTCTTATTATCTTATTATATTATAAATTATTTCTTTAATAAATAAATTCTACTTGAACTGTTGTATTCTCTCCTCCTCCCCTTTGTTAATATCATATAATGCATTAAAATATATTTCGAAGATCACAACTCCTAGTCTTCTCTTATATAGTTGCATTTCTTAGTGTTGGAATAAAAAATAATATATTTGATTAAGCAATTCATTTTTACCAAATCATACTATTATCCGAGATTGTTCCGAAATTATAACCTCCATTATGGAATCAGAATTTTCATGTAAGACGTATTGGTGTAATATAATATTCAAACGGCTAGATTGTTTTTTTTTTTGTTTTGTCGAAGGGTCAGGTATCCACCTTATAGTAGGTAACCTTCACAACGGTTACATAACCTTTACCATATTTAACTTTAATGATATCAGGATAGATAATGTCACACTTGAATAATTCTAAATATCTTAATTCATTTGCTGAAAGTAAACGATGGACTTTGAACTGTTAATCTCTACAAAGTATACAAAGAGTAGAGCTTCTTAATCCAATAACAACAGTTGGACTTTGAACTGTTAATCCCTAAAACATAAATAAATTCTAGAGCTCCTTAATCCTATAACAACTTTTGGACTTTGTGCTGCTAATACCAAAATATAAAGAATGAAATAGGACTTGTCAGTCCTTCCGCTGAAAAGTAAACAAATTTAGATTTCGCAATAATGCGTTATCCCATAATCCTTCCTTCGAAAGTAAGCAATGGACTATGAACTGCTAATCCTTAACAAGTTTAACTTTTATACACAAACAAAGATATAGGGTATAGGTAATAAAAGAAAATACAACTTTATAAAATAAAAAAATTTATTTCATCATAATATTAGATACAAGAAATAGAATTTTTAAATAAATGAAACATCATCTTTATAACCAATTCTTCCATTATACACTAAAGAAATTATTTCATCGCTATTGTTAAAAGCCTCGATGTCTTCAACCGACATCTTAAAACGTTTAGGAAGATACACTCTGATAGAATTATCATGATCCTTTAACGTAGCGACCAACGCTAATCCCATTTTCGTTTCAACATGTTCCAGTTCTCCGATGATGTATGGCCGTCCGATTTGAATATAATTCAATTTATGCACATAGCGAGCGCCATCGTTTAATCGGTTGAAGAGAGCTTTAAAATCTCTGATAGAACTAAAAATAAAACAGATTCACATAAGAAGAGAGCAGGTTTAGAAAAAAATAAGAAATGGCCAAAGCAATAAATATACTTACGAATTCATGATGATTGAAAATGAAGGATCTGCTATGATCGGATGCTAGAACAAAAATGAATCCTTAGGTAGTCGCTCGCTGCGGAGTATTGGTGGAGAGTAAATCTACGCTAGTTGCGCATGCGTTACCCCCTCCATCAACCATACTTTTCCCTGCCACCACTCCAACAATTTCAATTTATCATTTTCGACCTTGTCAATTCCCCCACCACTAATTTTTTTTTTCGCTGAAATATAAACAAAACTACTTTTTAATCTTATACCAGTTCTCAATGTTTATATTTTATGCAATTTTCCCAATTTTTAACTTTATCTACCTTTTTTTTTTCTTTAAATTTTCCATAATCTCCCCGATGTTTATAAATTTCTGTCCGCTAGAGCGCAGCACCTTACTCCACTTGAAGATTTCCCTGCCTACTTTACATAATCTTCTCAATACTTAACGCTTATCCATACTCACTTCATAATTCAAATTGTTTTGTTTTCTTTCATAAAATGATAACTTTTTATTAGATATTTCATTATCGTCTCCGGGTCAACATGTCTTGTTTTGTATAGGGGACTGTCAATATTGGAATGTTTGCCATCATCGGATGATAGATAATATTAACAGTAACTAATATAAGCAAAATGTCAATATTAGAATGTTTTGTCATCATCAGATGATAGATAGTATTAAAAGTAACTAATATGAGCAAAATCGTGGCAGTTGGAGCACAATTCTGACCACACTTTTGCTATATTGGTTCCCATTTGTATGATATTATGTTGTTTTTTTTTTTTTTTGGTTTTTTTTTTTGTTTTTTGCGAAACGTTGACTGATCAAATATTTTCAGCTGTTTAAGAGATTCAAATCTTTATTGATTCTTGATTCTTCCAGAAATATACTGATAATTTAGAAATATTCATATTAACCCTTCTCCATACTCGCTTCATAATTCAAATTGTTTGATTTCTTTCACCAGAGGCTACAAGGGGTCACGTGACTAAAATATGCGGACGGAGCATAGACCAGGATGTTCCGCGATGGTTAAGGTTAAGTCGAGGTGAGACCACGTGGTGGATAAGATAGGGTCGAGGTGAGACCACGTGGTGGATAAGATAGGGTCGAGGTGAGACCACGTGGTGGATAAGATAGGCTCGAGGTGAGACCACGTGGTGGTTAAGGTAGTTTCGAGGTGAGACCACGTGGCAGTTAAGATAGGGTCGAGGTGAAAATTCAAATCCGGATTTGAATTTTCACCTCGACCCTATCTTAACTGCCACGTGGTCTCACCTCGAAACTACCTTAACCACCACGTGGTCTCACCTCGAGCCTATCTTATCCACCACGTGGTCTCACCTCGACCCTATCTTATCCACCACGTGGTCTCACCTCGACCCTATCTTATCCACCACGTGGTCTCACCTCGACTTAACCTTAACCATCGCGGAACATCCTGGTCTATGCTCCGTCCGCATATTTTAGTCACGTGACCCCTTGTAGCCTCTGGTGAAAGAAATCAAACAATTTGAATTATGAAGCGAGTATGGAGAAGGGTTAATATGAATATTTCTAAATTATCAGTATATTTCTGGAAGAATCAAGAATCAATAAAGATTTGAATCTCTTAAACAGCTGAAAATATTTGATCAGTCAACGTTTCGCAAAAAACAAAAAAAAAAACCAAAAAAAAAAAAAAACAACATAATATCATACAAATGGGAACCAATATAGCAAAAGTGTGGTCAGAATTGTGCTCCAACTGCCACGATTTTGCTCATATTAGTTACTTTTAATATTATCTATCATCTGATGATGACAAAACATTCTAATATTGACATTTTGCTTATATTAGTTACTGTTAATATTATCTATCATCCGATGATGGCAAACATTCCAATATTGACAGTCCCCTATACAAAACAAGACATGTTGACCCGGAGACGATAATGAAATATCTAATAAAAAGTTATCATTTTATGAAAGAAAACAAAACAATTTGAATTATGAAGTGAGTATGGATAAGCGTTAAGTATTGAGAAGATTATGTAAAGTAGGCAGGGAAATCTTCAAGTGGAGTAAGGTGCTGCGCTCTAGCGGACAGAAATTTATAAACATCGGGGAGATTATGGAAAATTTAAAGAAAAAAAAAAGGTAGATAAAGTTAAAAATTGGGAAAATTGCATAAAATATAAACATTGAGAACTGGTATAAGATTAAAAAGTAGTTTTGTTTATATTTCAGCGAAAAAAAAAATTAGTGGTGGGGGAATTGACAAGGTCGAAAATGATAAATTGAAATTGTTGGAGTGGTGGCAGGGAAAAGTATGGTTGATGGAGGGGGTAACGCATGCGCAACTAGCGTAGATTTACTCTCCACCAATACTCCGCAGCGAGCGACTACCTAAGGATTCATTTTTGTTCTAGCATCCGATCATAGCAGATCCTTCATTTTCAATCATCATGAATTCGTAAGTATATTTATTGCTTTGGCCATTTCTTATTTTTTTCTAAACCTGCTCTCTTCTTATGTGAATCTGTTTTATTTTTAGTTCTATCAGAGATTTTAAAGCTCTCTTCAACCGATTAAACGATGGCGCTCGCTATGTGCATAAATTGAATTATATTCAAATCGGACGGCCATACATCATCGGAGAACTGGAACATGTTGAAACGAAAATGGGATTAGCGTTGGTCGCTACGTTAAAGGATCATGATAATTCTATCAGAGTGTATCTTCCTAAACGTTTTAAGATGTCGGTTGAAGACATCGAGGCTTTTAACAATAGCGATGAAATAATTTCTTTAGTGTATAATGGAAGAATTGGTTATAAAGATGATGTTTCATTTATTTAAAAATTCTATTTCTTGTATCTAATATTATGATGAAATAAATTTTTTTATTTTATAAAGTTGTATTTTCTTTTATTACCTATACCCTATATCTTTGTTTGTGTATAAAAGTTAAACTTGTTAAGGATTAGCAGTTCATAGTCCATTGCTTACTTTCGAAGGAAGGATTATGGGATAACGCATTATTGCGAAATCTAAATTTGTTTACTTTTCAGCGGAAGGACTGACAAGTCCTATTTCATTCTTTATATTTTGGTATTAGCAGCACAAAGTCCAAAAGTTGTTATAGGATTAAGGAGCTCTAGAATTTATTTATGTTTTAGGGATTAACAGTTCAAAGTCCAACTGTTGTTATTGGATTAAGAAGCTCTACTCTTTGTATACTTTGTAGAGATTAACAGTTCAAAGTCCATCGTTTACTTTCAGCAAATGAATTAAGATATTTAGAATTATTCAAGTGTGACATTATCTATCCTGATATCATTAAAGTTAAATATGGTAAAGGTTATGTAACCGTTGTGAAGGTTACCTACTATAAGGTGGATACCTGACCCTTCGACAAAACAAAAAAAAAAACAATCTAGCCGTTTGAATATTATATTACACCAATACGTCTTACATGAAAATTCTGATTCCATAATGGAGGTTATAATTTCGGAACAATCTCGGATAATAGTATGATTTGGTAAAAATGAATTGCTTAATCAAATATATTATTTTTTATTCCAACACTAAGAAATGCAACTATATAAGAGAAGACTAGGAGTTGTGATCTTCGAAATATATTTTAATGCATTATATGATATTAACAAAGGGGAGGAGGAGAGAATACAACAGTTCAAGTAGAATTTATTTATTAAAGAAATAATTTATAATATAATAAGATAATAAGAAAATATGTTTTTAGTTACATAAATTCTTTAAATATAAGAAACAAAATTACTGATAATTTTTATTTAATATGAATTAAATTTATAAATATTAATCTGTAACAAATTCTTCTGAGTTATCGTCATCATCTATGTCACTTTCAGAATCCGACAGAGGGCAGTAGAAGCATACTGTTGTTTCGTAATCGTGGTCTGGCAAGAAGACGCATGCTGTGTGGAAGACACGTAAGCATTTCGTACAGCTCACACGGTATCGTCCCCGGTATGAACAAATCTCGGCATCGCAGGGTGTCGAATAGTAGAGTCCTCGCATGTCCTGATCAACGATCTCTTGAAAGGCCCCCAAAAAATCTCTATCGATGATCCTAGCCTTTTGCATCCTCATTTCTTGTCTTTGAATCTCTAGCTCTGCTTCTCTTACACGTTCCCTCCAAGCTCTTATTTCTTCTTCAGTTGTTGGACGTGGGCCGAGACTCGGATTGTAGCTATTAGCCGCCAAAACAGGGTCGTAATTTACTAGATCAGGGTCATTAATAAAAGGGTCATAATTCATTACATCATCAGGGCCGAGAGATCTTGAATCCTGGCCATCAGGTCTTGATTCATGGTCATCAGGTGTCGAGTCATGGTCATTAGGTATCGTATCTACACTATTTCCTGAAATTTCTTCCTCCATGTTAAGATTCCTGTTAAATAATTCATCAATCTTGAATGCTATTGCAGAGATATCTAGATAAGAAATATAATTTTTCATAGGTGGACGACGGCAATCATAACACCAAAATGTTCTATGGTCGCAATCGGACAAGTCGATAAATCCAGTGAGATACAATTTTCCGCAGCTCAAACAAACCACTTTGTATTCTCCTTTCATCTTACAAAACTTGCTGGAACAGAAGATCGGAATTTCTTCTTCTGAAGATTCTTCGCTTGATTCTTCCTTCAATTGTTCAACGGACGTGTCAGTCAGTATCTTCTTTCACTTCGTTGTCGTTAATTATATCTCATAGCCTGGGTTGCACTCGAAAAATTAGAATATTATCACAATTTTAGCAGCAAAACTTTGTTCTATCTCTGGGGTTCGAGTCGAAATGGCAGAGGCCACGAGTGCCACTGGTTCCTGGACGAGAATACTCGAATCTGATTGGCTGTCATGTTGCCCCACCAGCGATCATAGTGCCCCCTACCATCCGTTATGAAGCGAGCATGCGTCGACCTGCTCTGACCAGTCATACAATACTCAGGCAAGTCAAACAGAGTACCAATAAAATATAAATTAGAATTAGTACTAATTATGAATTAGTGTAAATTAAGGATTAATTAATATTCCTCAATATTCATCAATTAAAATTTACTGCACCGTATTCGAATTTATTAATACCGACTCGTGTACTTTGAAAATATTTCAAAGCTATGAAAAGGTGCAACCTCTTTGGCCAGCGTGATACAGTCGTTTCGATTTATCGATATATTTGTAAATTTGTAAGTCCATCGATTATACAATCAGAGATTAAAAATACGTAGAACATTGAAAAGTTGTTTAAAGTTCGAGTATGAATTAATGATTAATTTATATTCATCAATTAAAATTTATTGCATCGTGTTCGTTGTTATTAATATCGACTCGTGTATTTTGAAAATATTTCAAAGCTGTGAAAAGGTATAACCTCTTTGGCCAGCGTGATACAGTCGTTTCGATTCGTCGATATATTTTATAAATTGTGTTAGTGTTATAAACAGATGATAAATAGAGTTAGGGGAGATCATAGTGGGATCCGAGTACACACGAAGACGAGCGAGTGTCACCCACTACCTCGATGAGAGCGAACAGTCTCGTACGGCTCCGAGGACATCCGAGAGTAGCAGAAAGGACTCGAAAACATGGCGAGGACTGATTCGAGTGCAATTACGAGCCAGGTTTGTTGAATATAATTAAATCAATTGTCCAGCGTGACACAGTCGATTCGATTCGTCGATATATTTTAGGGATTAAAAGTTAATCCTTTTAAGACCATTATTTATACTATCAGATATTAAAAATACGTAGTACATTGAAAAGTTGTTTTGTTTATGTTTCAGCGAGAGAAAGTAAAAGATAGAGTATTAAGAGCTCAAAGTCCAAAAGCTGTTATAGGAATATGGGGCCCTACTATTTATTTGTGTTTTAAGGATTACCAGTTCAAAGTCCAAAATCTATTCAAAATATTAGGAAGCCCTACCATTTATTTATGTTTTAGAGATAAACAGTTCAAGGTCCATATTTGTATTTCACCTGGACATAATCCAACTTGTCTATACAAGATGCAACCTGTTTACATGTTTATGAAGCGAGCATGAGTCGACCTGCTCTGACCCAAGTCAGGCGATACTCAGGCAAGTCGAACAGAGTACCTGTAGTATTAGTACTAATTATGAACTTGTGTTGATTAAGTATTAATTAATATTCATTAATAAAAATTTATTTCGAAGTTATTAATACCGACTCGTGTACTTTGAAAATATTTCAAAGCTGTGAAAAGGTTTAACCTCTTTGGCCAGCGTGATAGACGTTTCGATTTGTTAATATATTTTAGAGATTAAAAGTTCGATAGGAACTTAATGGATTAAAAGTTAATCCTTTTAAGACCATTATTTAACTATCGGAGAATAAAAATACGTAGAACATTGACGAGTTAATCCTTTTAAGACCATTACTTATACTATCAGCTATTAAAAATACGTAGTACATTGAAAAGTTGTTTTGTTTATGTTTCAGCGAGATAAGTAAAGATAGAGTATTACCAGCTCAAAGTCCAAAAGCTATTCAAATATTAGGAAGCCCTACCATTTATTTATGTTTTAGAGATAAACAATTCAAAGTCCAAAAGCAGTTATAGGATTAAGGAACTATGCTATTTATTTATATGTTTGAGATAAACAGTTCAAGGTCCATATTGGTATTTCACCTGGACATAATCCAACTTGTCTATACAAGATGCAACCTGTTTACATGTTGATGCAGTTACATATTGTAAAGGCTATGTAAACATTGAGAAGGTTGCACAAACACGAAAACAATGTAAAGGTTATGTAACCTTTGAGAAGGTTACAGAGTATAAAGTGGGTACCGGACCCTTCATTGTATAGGTTATGATTATATAACCATAGAGGAGGTTACAGAGTATAAAGTGGGTACCGGACCCTTTATCGTATAGGTTATGATTATATAACCGTTGGGGAGGTTACATACTATAAAGTGGGCACCGGACCCTTCGCCGTATAGGTTATGATTATATAACCGTAGGGGAGGTTACGTACTATAAAGTGGGTATCTGACCCTTCAACAAAACCTCAAGTCTCTCAAACTGTAGAAAAACAAAATGGCGGTCGGGCACACTCATGCTCTATAAGATGGGTACTTGACCCTTCAACAAAACCTCAAGTCTCTCAAACAGTAGAAAAACAAAATGGCGATGTATAAAAAACAAAATGGCGGCCGGGTACACTCATGCTCTATAAGATGGGTACCTGACCCTTCAACAAAACCTCAAGTCTCTCAAACAGTAGAAAAACAAAATGGCGATGTATAAAAAACAAAATGGTGGCCGGGTACACTCATGCTCTATAAGATGGGTACTTGACCCTTCAACAAAACCTCAAGTCTCTCAAACAGTAGAAAAACAAAATGGCGATGTATAAAAACAAAATGGCGGCCGGGTACACTCATGCTCTATAAGATGGGTACCTGACCCTTCAACAAAACCTCAAGTCTCTCAAACAGTAGAAAAACAAAATGGCGATGTATAAAAAACAAAATGGCGGCCGGGTACACTCATGCTCTATAAGATGGGTACCTGACCCTTCAACAAAACCTCAAGTCTCTCAAACAGTAGAAAAACAAAATGGCGATGTATAAAAAACAAAATGGCGGTCGGGTACACTCATGCTCTATAACATGGGTACCTGACCCTTCAATAAAACCTCAAGTCTCTCAAACAGTAGAAAAACAAAATGGCGATGTATAAAAAACAAAATGGCGGTCGGGTACACTCATGCTCTATAAGGTTGGTGCCTAACCCTTCAACAAAACCTCAAGTCCCTCAAACAGTAGAAAAACAAAATGGCGGTCGGGTACACTCATGCTCTATAAGATGGGTACCTGACCCTTCAATAAAACCTCAAGTCTCTCAAACAGTAGAAAAACAAAATGGCGGCATAAGAAAAACAAAATGGCGGTCGGGTACACTCATGCTCTTTAACATGGGTACCTGACCCTTCAACAAAACCTCAAGTCTCTCAAACAGTAGAAAAACAAAATGGCGGCATCAGAAAAACAAAATGGCGGTCGGGTACACTCATGCTCTATAAGGTGGGTACCTGGCCCTTCAATGGGTGGAGGGGGTAAATATTGTGGGCGGAGCATAGGCCAGGAGGTTCCATGGGTCACGTGACTGGATCACGTGACTAAAACATGTGGGCGGAGCGTAGACCAGGATGCGCTGCGAGTCACGTGACTGGATCACGTGACTAAAAAGGGGCGGAGCATAAGGGTCACGTGACCAAAAAGGGGCGTGGCCTAATAGTTAAGGTTAGATCGGGGTGAGACCACGTGGTGGTTAAGGTAGGGTCGAGGCAAGACCACGTGGCAGTTAAGGTTAGGTCGAGGCAAAAATTCAAATTCAAATTTCCCGCCATAGGTCACGTGACCAAATGCTGGCTTCTGATTGGCTGCTCAAAAAAGTGTGCCAGCTCCCCCATTTCTCATCTACTTTGCTCTATTTTTATTTGGCTAAAAAAATAATTCTCAAATTCAACCTCTGATATATATATATATATATATATATATATATATATATATATATATATATATATATATATATATATATATATATATATATATATATTAATATAGTAAGATTATATCAATATATATTTTTAAAACAATATGTAAATAGTCAATTTCACTTTATTTTATCTCAAATACAACTTTGGACGAAATTGGTTTTTGAATTCAAATATCAGTAAATAATCGCTCATACAATACTTAAAAAATTCTGGTCAATATGGTTGGAGTTAATTCTTGGAGATTTAAATTTTGTAATAATTCGTCAAGGAGGTAAAAAAAAATCATTCTTGTGATGAACAAAAATTTATTAGCAAATATAGTTTAAAAATATATTTAATTCCTCTTATTAATGGTTACTAATAGGCAATTATATAATTTCCCAAAGAGTATTTATTGTTTTTGCTTTCCTTCGAGACTACAAGAACATTTTTCCTGAAATTCATCAACTAAGTCACTGGTCACCCAAGGGTGATCCGCGGAACTCGACATAACCATCCATCATTTTGCTTCAAAATAGCGTCTGGTTACAGATTTAATAAGCCCATTCATTTGGCGAATCGAAAGGTAATAAAATTCACTAAAAAAATAAAATATATATAGAAATCGGACCATTATTAGCAGAGATAGAGCTTATTGAATTTTGTAGACCAATTTCCTGGCGGTCTGGACCCTGAGTTATCCTTTCCCTTGGATCCATCCTCCACTTCCATTTTCTTCTTGGTCTTTTCTTTTTCCTTTTCCCACTGAGTCTCCTATTTTCTATAAGAAAAATCGTGTGAATGTACGCGGCAAATATTTTTTAAATATAACTATTTGGAAAAAATAAAACATTGTATAATAATTTGCAGCATTTTTTTTTGTTGTAATACAGTAATAAATTTTAATAAATAAACAAAATGGAAAGTCAGATAACAGCCAATTAAGAATAATAGGATAGGGAAAGGATTTTTCTATTATAAGGAACTGCTGAGCCGATTGTTGCTTATCTGGTGTTGCTGGAGAGTTGTTGAACAAAGGAGGTACTACAAGAGAGATAATAGGCCGGGTCCCGGCTGGAGAGGGATCGCGGCGGGAACTGGAGCCATAACCTGGAGTCCCTCTTAACAATATTTAACCCTAACAAGCAGCTTCCAGAGGCAAAAGTTCATCCCCGTTGATAGGGTGTCCCTCCGCTTCGGTTAACTTTGCTCGCTTTATTAAATCCGCCCACCGCATGCTCCTTAAGTTTTCTGATGGGGGAAAAAAGTTGAGGGGTTCCTGCTTAACAATAATGTATCCCTCGGGAGGAGAGAGAAGGGACAAGTTTAAAAAGCTCGTAGCTATGAAACTGTAAATTGTACAATCAGTGATGATGGATAGACAGGGTAGTTCTTTGTAGCGAAGTAATTTATTTTTATTTTTTTTTTGCGGGGGGCTCCGAGAATTGCACTTACTTAATGAAAATGAAAAGGCCATGTTACCAACGACCTTTTGGATTAGGCGCGTAGCGATTTTCTAAAACTGCCTCCTTGATTTTAGAGCGAGTTTATTCATCGCGTGGTACCTCCTTGTTCCAAAACAGTTGTAACCATCAAGTTTTTTAAATGCATTTTTCATTATAATTAATAAAAAAATATCTCCAATATATATATATATATATATATATATATATATATATATATATATATATATATATATATATACATATATTTTTTTTACACCAGTAATTAATCAATACTACCAGTAAATATGATGCTAAAATGATTACTGGTATGTAACCGCACCCAACTGTCCAATCTTCAGACCTAATAATACCTTACTAGTTAGGCAAGGAGATCACTCGTCCAACTCCTCTTCAGCTAATTATTTTTTTGAGATTTTTAGACAAAACGGACCTATTTTGTCTCAAAATGGCGTCCGATTAAAGTTTTCATGAAATAACACTAATAATATTTGTTTGCTTTTACCCACTGTGCTTCTAGTGGCCACTAAGCCTAGAACCATTATTGGGCAATTCACAGCTAATAACTTTTACTTAATTTAGACTGAAAAAGCGTATCGACTGGATAACGACCCTGAAGGGAATTGTCGGTTTTTGTTGTAATAGTCGGTGTTTGCTACAACCGATACCAAATTTATATATATATATATATATATATATATATATATATATATATATATATATATATATATATAACTTAACGAGTCCGGGTTAAATAACTTTAAAAAAAATAAAGGTCATTTATTTAGACAGAGGAAAAATAAAAAGTACTTCGGAATCATCATAACAAAGTCTTAAAAATTAATAATTAAATATTATTAATTCATATAATATTATTTATTCTTAGGGAAGAAGATATTACGGAATACTGAGAAGAATGAATAAATAAAAATATTCAATCCAAATTAATTTTTAATTTTTTTTTGTATATATAATTATTAGTGAATAATAAGCCGAAGTCCAATAATTTGCAGCACTTTTAGACTTTAGAATGGCTAAATGGGGATGAAATGTTATGACAATTTATGCTTATTATTAATGCCTATTATAATACGCATTAATAATAAGCATAACATGCTCTTTAATATTTTAAAATAAAATCTATTTAAATTAAATAGATTTAAAATGAGAAAGTGTATACATTGTATATGTATTCAGATATTTATTAAGTTTTTGTTAGATATAAATATAGAAATATAGAAAATCAAAAACTCAAAAAAAGACGCACAGTGAAACGAATGGCAAGTTTAGGTGGAAGTATTTCTGGAAGCGACATATTTCATTGTAATAACTATAAGAGAATACTTTTAGGAATAAATTAATAAATAAAAGTAAACATAATATTTTTTATCAAAGTATGTAATTTAAGGATTTGAAAAATTATAATAATAGAATAAAAGTTATGGTAAATATAAAGTTATAATACAAGAATAAAATAGAATTATATAGACAAATTCTATATAACAAAAATTGTATTTAAAATTTATATTTTGTATATACATATATATATTTAATTTATTTGAAACTAAATATAATTTTTGCTCTTCAACGACTTGGATCATTTTTGCCCTGTACTAAAAGGTAAGTTTACAAACAAATTTGAACATCACAAAACTTAAATTCAATTACAAAAAATTAATAAATATAAAATAATAAATCGTACAATTAAATTATCCAAAAACAAAACAAATTTATCATTCTGTATCATCCAAATCTGAAGGGTTTGAATCAATGATGTACTCCATCTTCAGAATTCACCATCCATATATTACTACGACTATAGTATACTATAATATACTAAGCCAATACTATCAATACGACAATTTAATATATTATAATATACAACATATAATATACATGTTTACCAAATCCTAGCTCGTCGAGACCCGTTTCATTTTCATCTGTAAAACTCTTTAAAGCCTCTTAAATCTCTATTTCGGTATTTTATAGCTTCTTTGGAAAGCATACCAATATCCGAGCCACTAATCAGTTACTGGTATATTGTACGACGAATATAAACGAATGTACGATTCTCTGTTTTCAGTTATGAAATCATGATAATTATCAACATCAATACCGTAGTCAAATGACATTGTGCTTAAAAGTTTATAAATGGAGAAGATCCATATATAAGCCGGTAATGGTAGAACGCAGAACATTTTTTTATTTTAAAACTTCTGACAGAATTTCCGCTAAATTACGTTTTATTATCACTTCAGAGATTTCCGTAATGTTTTTTTAATAAAAATTGGCAGACTATATCTGTATAATTAAGAAATTACAATTCAAAATATAGTTTGGTATTATTATACATATTAAATTAAATGTAATATAAATCAGTATTATAAAACATTTATGAATTATGAATTTAATTAAGACAAGAAATCAAATACATGTTAGTAATTAATTTAATATGTATAATAATACCAAACTATATTTTGAATTGCTTATTTTTGAATTTTTTGTGTGTTTTTAGAACTGAGGATGAATGTATAACATTCGAAACTAGTTTCCAATAAAACAAATTTATAGAAGAGGGAAATAATTTATCAATCCCTAATTAAAAAGAAAGCCCCTGGTCATGACCTGATAAATACTCAATTACTACAGAAAATGCCTAAGAAACCTCTAGTGTACTATTTATAATGCAATACTTAGAAGGACCAAATTCCCTCTACTTTGGAAATACATATTTCTGCTATTCACAAATTAAACAATCATCCCTTCATCATACAGGCCCATCAGCCTGCTTCCAATATGGTTTAAATTTTTTAAGAAACTACTCTACAAAAAACTTCTTGACATACTGACGAGCAATAAATCAATAACTGACCATCAATTTGAAATTCGAACCAATCATTCAACAATTACACTGGGTGATAGACTACATTGCGATGGCTCTAGAGCAGGAATTTTATGAAACAGGAGTATTTCAGGAATTGCTTTTTTTTTAATTTTTTGTGTGTTTTTAGAACTGAGGATGAATGTACATATAACATTCGAATCTAGTTTTCAATAAAACAAATTTATATAAGTGGCAAATAATTTATTAATCCCTTATTAAATTACAAAAGGCAAACTAGTTAGATTTATTATATCTGTCTAAAATGCTTAACGTTTCACAGTAAAAATAATTCAAATTTCTACTATGAGTCTTATAATTAACAGCTTTATCAAAATTCCGTTCAGTGCACACAGCCTCAAATATATTTTTCTTAGAGCCATTCCACTCTTTGTTAATCCTTCGAATCTTATCAAAATTAAAAACATGTTTAAATATTTTTTAATTTTTCGCTAATGCAAATTGGTGAAAGGATTTACAGGTATCTTAGAGACTTAACGCTTCGTGTATAAAATCTTCCATCTATATCCAAATAAATATTTTTTTTTTAAATGTATTTGTAATATAATATAATATATGATTATTTTAAAAAAAATAATAATTTGTTAATAATAATATTAACTATCCAGGACAAATAAGTGAACTCTGCTGAATGTATAATAAATATAACTGGGAACCGACGTTGAAAAATAGACCGTGGCGTCTACGGGATGATGACATAAAATTCGATCGCCCCATAAAATAATACTTCTTCGGAGTACAATAGAAGATATACATCTTTTGTCGTTTTATCTGATTGGTAAAGGAGCAGAGAATTGATACCTGAGACTCGAATCCGACCACTAAGAGACCATGTGCTACTGCCAGAGCGCCTGCTACTCGTTAGCCACTTCAGGCAGCTAGTAGCTCACTAATAAGTCGGAATTAAAAGCCCATTTCTCCAGCAGTCAAAGTGCCGCTTCTACTTCCCAGATCCAGAGGCACTAATATAGATAAACGACTTCCTGTCGGTATTTTCACCAAAAGACGATATTAACACCACCAAAAAAACATAGTTCATTTAGCACTTTTTTTTTTTTATTGAAATCATAATTTAAAAAAGTTATTATACCTCATTTATGTGTATATTTGATAGTTCGTACAAACGTTTATAATTGAAACTATGATATAAAACCATCTATTTACTCATCCGAACTTGATGATACCTTCAACTTAAACAAATTTTGAGATTCAATACAACAGATTTAATATAAAATTTAAGGCCTAAGCAGAAATGTTAAATTTTTTTTCCTTATTTAAGTTATTTTCCTTTGAATAACTATTTATTATTTTATTTTATATATTATTTTCTTATTGAATCTTAAAATGATTTAGTTATAAAAGAATTCTATGTAAAATTTTGAGAATAAAATTTGTTTTTCAATTTACCTATGTCTTGTTTTATTTATATTGTAAATTACAACTAAATTATTAAACAAAGCAATTTAGGCAATAATTATAGCCTTTTGTAATTTTTTGTACATGTTTTTTGCATTTATCATACATATTTTCCTGCGTATTCCTTCAGGTTTTCCTGCATATTATTCCAGGTTTAACTGCGTATTTGAGGACTTTTGACGGCATATTTCGACCTTTTTATTGGTATTATATAATATATAATAATATATATAATATATATAATAATATAGCAAATAAATCCGGTCTTTACTTATAAGAAACATGTGAGACAAGTTGGCTCATTCGATTTAGCCCAAAGTAGAAGGAAAGTTGTGGATTTTGATGAAAATAGTTCAGTATCAATTTT
This sequence comes from Rhaphigaster nebulosa, assembly GCA_948150685.1. Taxonomy (NCBI): domain Eukaryota; kingdom Metazoa; phylum Arthropoda; class Insecta; order Hemiptera; family Pentatomidae; genus Rhaphigaster; species Rhaphigaster nebulosa. The sequence continues at coordinate 129,445,104 of OX411311.1, read as the reverse complement.
ATCAAATTCAATATAATATTTTCTCCTAAGGTACGTTTACACATTTGCCAAGCCTAGGCAAATCAAATTTGTAAAGGGGGATGGTTTGTTTTGGCTCGGATTGGCTTCTCTTGTCCAAAGTCCAAAGTCCGATTTTTGCGTGAAGCACCACTTCAGCGCTAGTGTTGCGTCCACATATTTGTGTATTTATATAAATTATATATTTATATGTTTTTATTTTATATACTTAATTGTTTCTTTATAAAATAGAACTATTTTAAACCGAAATTAACAGCCGAAAAAAGATGGAACAGTCGGAATAGTAGCGGTGTGGATAGGTTAGTTTGCTAAACCTCCTTTAGATGTTTGGCGTCTGGTTTTGCTAGGTTTGGAAAACTGCCTAAAGGCACCTTTAGGCATTAGCAAACATACTTTACTTGACACATCTGAATTTCAAGAACGGATCGTGCGAGTTGACGCATAATTGGAGAAGGTAGGTTTTAAAGGATGCTAAATCCGAATTTAATATAGAATTTCTCATGCGCATTTCGATTTACTGTTATTGTTGAAGTTTCCTTTGATACAGTGATCGTTTACTAGGTATTGCAAGTCCTTCAAAGTTCTTCTGAAACAGCGATCAGAGCTACAGGTGAGATGTAGGTGGATGCTGTCCTGTTCGGGCGCCAATTAACAATGGCGGTAAATGCAAGTCTTAGAAATAACTTTATTAAACATATGTACAGGTTACATAATATAAATAATGTGCTACTGTTAGCGTTAACTACAGATAGACTCTACTAAAGATATTACTACTAGACTTAATACTAGACTTAAAATCTAATATGGTGAGAGTGTCTCACATTCTCTTATTCTACCTTATATTCTAATTAACATTCTGATTCTAATTCTAATACTACATTCTAATACTAATTCTTATTGATCTGTCCATTTCAGATAGACTTTTATACATACAATAGGAGAAGGGATGATTAAGGAAATAAAACTTGTTTTAACGCTGATAACCAGGAAGCATAACAATAACTTCCTGGGTTATAAACCCTATTTAATAACTAATACTTCCTGAGTCAATGCCTTGTGTTAATTGTGGGTTCTGATTTCTTTTTTTGAATAGGATTTTTGATTGCGCATGTACATTTTGAACTTTTTTTTTTTTTTAATTTTCCGAAATAAGTTCAAATAAGCAATTAAAATATTTCATTTGTTTTTTATTGCAGATTATTTGTTCTGTATGTACCCCATCAGTCATAAAGCTATTGGCATACGATTTTTTTTTTTTTTTTTTTTTCTGCTCCGTAACTCCAGACAGGTTTGAGGATATTGTTATATATTCTAATGAGTATTTAATCTAGAGATGTAATAAAGAATAATATTATTAAATAAGAATATTATCTTTGAATAGCACTTAGTTTATACAAATGAGCATTTTTTTTTCCACGGATATTTTCCTTTGTAAATTTTCTTTTGCTTGGTTCGATATGGCATTGGCCAAAATAATTCAAATTAACCGTTTTTATTTATATATTTTTATTCTGAAAATATAATGGATTTCCTGGAATGAAAAATAACATATCAGTACGAAACAGAGTACGATACGGTTGCCCGACTTTTGATACGGGAACAGTCTACAAAGAGGCTTTTTTTTTTTTAAATAACGAATCTTTTATATTAGCAGAGTCCAATCGACAAAAAAAATTAAACAAAATATGAATGGGTGGGTAAAAAAAAAAAAAGAAAAGAAAAGAGAGGACGGGCTTGAATAGAGAGATAAACAAAAAGAAGAATTAAAGGCCAGGTAATACCGGACTAGAACAGATAAGGGAATTAACTGACGCGGTATCTCTCTCGGAGGGACGGGTCGCTAGGGCCGGGCGGAAAAACGGAATAATTGCCTCCCTTTGTCCTCCCTAATTAGCTATATAATCGTAATGGCGGTGTCGCTCATAATTCTATCCCGCCCCCTCCCTCCCTCCTCGCTTCCTCTCTTTACGCTATTTAACATTAATGGTCCAATATTGATCTCTTCTCTCCTGTATATACGTAAATATATATGTATATATATATATATATATATATATATATATATATATATATATATGTGTGTGTATTTATTTATTGATATGTTACCTAAAAATTATACACATGATAGGATATTATTCTATTTGATAATAAATAATTATAATAGAACAATTTATAACAATCTGTAAAATGTAAGGACATAAAGCTTTTAAAATCATTATAAATAAATATTTTCTTATGAGCAGTTAATAAGAGAAAGATGCAATACATATATATATATATATATATATATATATATATATATATATATATATATATATATATATATATATATATATATATATATATATCCAGGCAGTCTCCGTTCTAAGTCATTTCGAATAAAGGTCGCTTGAAAAAATAATTGAATTTTTTCATCGAATTTCCGAAACGATTTGAATCAAGCAGTCCACATCAAGTGAAAAATAGACAAGCAATTCAAATTTACAACTATTTCAATTGAGATGTTCCTAAAACAATTATTCGAACTAAAGGCAATGTATCTATTCTTTATCATTTCATTGCAGGTTAGGTATTATAATAACAATTTTGTAGTATGCTAGTATTCTCTACAGCATAGTATTACATAAATATATTATATAAATACGCAAGGAATTTCAGTTAACTGAAAATTAAATGAGCTTTAACCAATTAAAATTGAGCAAATGAACTAAAAATACCTAAAATACCTAAAAAAGGAGACATGAAGAAATAACGAATTTCCAACAAATCTTTTCTAATTACCGCACTTTCCAACTGACTGCACTAAATGGTCTCGAATTCCCCAAACGCCCTCCTCCCCCTCCCACCCCCCTCCGGTAATTCCAGCAACAAAACAAACATTACAAAAATGAACCGCGGAAAGAAGTTTATCCAATTAGAAAATATGATAAAAACTGGCGGGCAGATAAATTGGCGGGGGAGGGAAAAAAAAAACGCGGGAAGGTAGAGGCTAATTAGGGAGATAGGGTCGCTATGGATACCGCCTCCCGCCCAGAGCCCGCCATATTACCCGCTCCTCTAGGCAATCCTCACATCTCTTCTACTACACTAGGGATGGAAACTTCGATTCTTTTAACTGAATCGATTCTCAAGGATTCACTTCTGGTGGTGAATCGATTCTTTTGAACGATTCTTCGATCGATTCTATAATATTTACATTATTCCTTTTTTTTTTCCTTTTTTTTGTTAAAACAAAACTTTTTATTAAAATATCTGATGTGGACAACACATGACTTCCTTGTACGTCTATTAAACTATAAATCGCTGGCTCAAAAAGTGACCCTGAATTTGGTTACTAGTTTCCGAAAATTGCAGTATCTCAAAAACGACACTCGGCGTCGCGACTCCCATCTATTGACACACACACACAAACACACTCTTGTTTCTGGAGGTCTCATTCCGTTATTATATGTCATTTTCCTTCAGTAGGTAACTAGACTAGAAATTTCTTCATGTTCCGTGACAACATTAAAACAGTTGATATCGCTAGATAAAGCATTGGAAATCGACGGTTTCGACATTTTAAGCGGAAAAACCCACTTAACTAATATCTTATTATCCTGTTGCAGACTTGTTGATCTCACAAAAGTGGAGGGAAACCAGTATTTCATACTCAATTTTAACACTTAAAACATGTAATAAAAATGTTTAATTGGATTGGAAACCAAATTGCGTTTGTAACCTTTATTACCGAAACATATGATTTATGTATTTAATTTAAATATAATTTTTGATGTAAGCTTATTATGACCTTCAAGTAAAGTACCGTTTTCGGCTCACCAATTTTAACCAAAATCTAGTAAATACATTTATATCGATATAAAAGTCCTATTTACCAAATTTGAGATGTTTTACATTATATTTTAATATAATTTTATGAATTTCTAATATGATCTTCAAATAAAGTACCACTTCCGGTTTTCCAATTTAGACCAAAATCTAGTATGTTATTTAAATCAATATATAAGTTATAAATACTAAATTTGAGAAGTTTTGCAAAGTATTTTAGTATAATTTTTGATGGAAATCAATTATGACCTTCAAGTAAAGTACCACTTCCGGTGATCAAGCAGTAACCAAAAAGGGAGGTTCACAACTAGATTTTACAACAATCCTAAATATAAAATTTCAATATTCTACGGCTAATCGTTTTTGAGTTATGGGAGATACGAACATACGTACAGACGCCACGACGAAACTAGTCAAAATGGATTCAGGGATGGTCAAAATTAATATTTCCGTTGAAATCTGAAAACTGAAAATTTTCGCGATTACAATACTTCGTTTACTTCGTACAAGGAAATAAAAAAAAAAAAGAAATTTTGGATGAAAAGAATGTTTATTAATCGAACAAATTACAGTGATTTGAAAATGTTAAATGAAATAGATTGGAAGGATTATAAAAATTACTTAAGAATGGATAACAAAATCATACCTCTAGTATAAGATAGGGATAAATGATAAAAAATATACTTAAGTTTTATATTAGTACTAAACGTTTTTATTTACAAGGTTTATACATGTTCATATTACTTTAATTCAATATAATTTAAATTAGTTTTACTATTAGAAAGATCGGGCCAAATTAATGATTACAAGGAAACTTAAAACAAAATAAATTAGAGATGAACATGTATTTAACAAAAATAGGATCCAAAATTATTAGTTCAAAATTGCCGCCATTCATGTTTAAATCGCATTATTTATTTAATATTTTCATTCAGTCCCAACAATATAACGTCACATTGACGTTATAATGAGGGATTTTGGACATGAGAACATATTTTCATTAGCTTATTACACTGCATGTTTGGAAAATACGTGTTAAATTAAGGAATAAACAAAAAAATCTGAAGATGTGTTTTCAAACAAATTTTATTTCGAATCATTATAATTATTAGTTTCTAATTAGATAAAAATGATGAACGCGTGTGGTAGTAGATCAAAAACATACAACCCAAAACAGGCTAAAGAGTAAAAAAAAAACAATCTAGAGAGAAAAATCCCAACCGGGCAGTTGTTGACTAATAGTAAACAAATATTGATAACAATTAATGACGTAGTAGTAAGCAAGTGGAGTTTGTAGGACGATAACTCTGCTCAGGATCCAACGCGGATGCTTGTAGGAATATAGGAGAAGCCTACAAACATCCTATACGTCTATGTAGTCCTACACACCCATTCGCAGTAGTCCAATATCTAGTGTAGTCCTGCATGTAGGATCGTGAATGTTTGGCTTTAGGCTTCTTTCTAAATTGTCCAAAAGTAAAATTAAAACTCCTAAAATTAAGTCAACATTTATCTTCAACAAAAAATAAATAATCACTTATTGAAAATAATGAACCAAAACCACACTTTTATTCGCGAATAAATAATCCGCCCCACCGCTATCAGCTAATGGCAATCTCTTAGCGGTGACGCGGCAGTAACATTAGTAAGATAGCCGTTATTTATAAAGGAGCCTTTTTATCGCCCGCGGGTGACGATGCCATCAAAAGCGGCGTTTATCTGCCAATGGAGGAAGATTTGTAATTGAGACGGGCCAATGAGATGGGAGAGGCGGGGCCGGGGGGACTGCTATGGGCCATAACGACCGCAATAAAAGTGGAGATTAGAGATAAAAGCAAGAGAACCACACTCTGTCATCAATTATGGAGGTGACAAAGTTGCCGCCCCCGGGGACGCCAGATAGCGACGCCTACATGTAACCTCCGATTTTATTGAGTCCCTCTCTTCTTCCTCTTAGCTCCTTATTACCCCTCCTATTTTATAAGGAGCCTTTTTATTGGCTGGAGTTTAAAAATGGTGGATTACATGAGATTTTGTGTTTTATCGATCAACCAATTATTATTAATAATAATTAACCAACTTTGCCTATAAAAATCCGTTCTATTCCAAGAAGTATGTAATGCTAGTTAAATGGAAAGAAGAAAAGTTCTATATTCTATATATTTAAGAAAGAATTTGAATTTATTTTGTGCCAACGTTTCGGCCTAAGTTTTAGGAAATCATCAGGGTTAAAAGAAAAAACAAAATAACAGCAATGAAAACGACAGAGGCAGTACCAATAACAGGAAAAATGATAAAAACAGAAATTACAAGCAAGGTAAAATATGAAGTATAATTAAAAAAATATAACAATATAAATTGTAAAAAAATAAAAAAGTTAAGATAAGAGAAAAGAGCGAAGGAAATATTATGAATTACTAGAAACAATAAAGTAAATTATACATGATAAGATACAGTCATTTCAATTAACAGTGTTCATATATTTTATCATATCATGTATAATGTACTTTATTGTTTCATGTAATTCATAATCTTTCCTTCACTCTTTTCACTTAACTTTACTTTTTAAATTTTTACAATATATATTGTTATCTTTTTCTTTTTATACTTCATATTTTTATCTTGCTTGTAGTTTCTGTTTGTATCATTTTTTACTGTTACTGGTACTGCCTCGGTCATTTTCAATGTTGTTATTTTGTTTTTTTTCTTTTAGCCCTGATGATGGCCTAAAACTTAGGTCGAAACGTTGCCACAAAATATATAAGTTTATTTTAATATATAAGTGTAATTTTTAGACCGCACCCCCAGAATTCAATCAACTTCTTCCTTCAGAAAAGTTCGAATTATGGATTAGTGGATTAAACTCTTCCATTACATCACAAATACTCGCTCACTTGATATTCTTACATTACTACACCTACGTTTTGGGGTTAGTGATGTTGAAGAAATATCGATATTTTTGTTCGATAGTTTTTATCCAACAGATCAAAGAATCGATATTAAATATTGAGTACCGAAAGCCGATATTTTTTTCAAAAATATCTGATGTGGACAACACATGACTTCCTTGTACGCCTATTAAACTATAAATCGGTAGCTCAAAAAGTGATCCTGAATTTGGTTACTAGTTTCCGAAGATAGCTGTATCACAAAAACGACACTCAGCCTCGCGACGTCCATCTATTGACACCTACACAAATGCTCTTGTTTCTGAAGATCTTATTCCGTTATTGTATGTCGTTTTCTTTCAGTTAGTAACAAGTTTCCAAGAGATTTCTTCGTGTTCCTTGACAACATTAGAACTGTCAATGTCACTAGACAAAGCATTGGAAATCGATGATTTCAACATTTTGAATATCATATTATCCTGCTGCAGCCTTGTTCAGTTCACAAATGGGGAGGAAAAAAAGTATTTTACAGCCAATTTCAGCACTTAAAACGAGTCATAAAATTGATTAATTAGAGTCGAAAAAATGTCGCGTTTACAACCTTTATTACCGAACCATATGATCACTGTATTAAATGCCAATATACCTTTTAATGAAAGTTTATTGTGACCTTCAAGTAAAGTACCCGTTTCGGCTCTTCAATTACAACTAAAACCTATCATATTATTTATATTGATATAAGAGTCTAATTTACCAAATTTGAGATGTTTTACATTATAGTTTAATATAATTCTTATGAAGGTGTAGTATGACCTTCAAGTAAAGTACCATTTCCGGTTTGCTAATCTTAACCAAAATTTATTATGTTATTTTTACTAACATACAAGTCTTAAATACCAAATTTAAGACGTATTGCTTTATATTTTAATATAATTTTTGATGAAAATCAATAAAGACCTTCAAGTAAAGTACCACTTTTGGTAATCATACAGTGACGAAAAAGGGAGGTTTAAAACTCGATTTTACAGTAGTCCTAAATACAAAATTTTAACTTTGTAAAGCTAAACTGTTTTGAGTTATACGAACGAACGTACGTACAGACGTCACGACGTAACTAGTCAAAATGGATTCTGGGATGGTCAAAATGGATATTTCCGTTGAAATCTGAAAACCGATAATTTTCTCGATTACAATACTCCCTTTACTACGTACAAGGAAGTAAAAAAACAAACAAAAAATAGCTGGACAAACTAAGAATCAAATAACCTTATGGTGTAATGTGTTCGTGTTACTATCTATAGCGGCTATTTTCAAATCAGCCATCTTCTTTAAGGTGCGTTCATACCTTTGACAAATCTTGGCAAATCAAACCTGTAAAGGGGGTAGTTTTGATTGGATCGGCTTGAGTCGTCTGTGTTTAAGGCGAAAGGGAAGCATTAGTGTGCTTCTATGACAGTAGATGGCAGCACTTTTGGGCGGTTTCGTTTTCCCCCTATTTCTCAGGGAAAAAATCGTCCGACTTTTATTTCAAAATAATCATTTTTTTCGTTATGACGAGGGAAATATATTTGAAAATTTTCAAGCAAATATTTGTTGAAATTTCAAATATAAAATTCTAAATTTTAAAAAAGTTTGATTGAGCGACGATGTATAATTTTTTTTTTTAATCTAATGCATTTTTCAGTTTTCAAATACTTCCAACGGTTCTATCGTAAACAGAAATTTTATAATCAGTTGACATCCGCATGATGGTATAGAAGGATCAATCTAATTAGGGATTGATAAATTATTTGCCACTTCTATAAATTTGTTTTATTGAAAACTAGTTTCGAATGTTATACATTCATCCTATTAGATAAATCAAAATATAAATCAGTATTATAAAACATTTATGAATTATGAATTTAATTAAGACAAGAAATTTGATTTGATGAATTTAATTAAGACAAGAAATTTGATTTCTTGTCTTAATTAAATTCATCATTCATAAATGTTTTATAATACTGATTTATATTATTCTAATTTAATATGTATAATAATACCAAACTATATTTTGAATTGCTTATTTTTGAATTTTTTGTGTTTTTTTATAACCGAATGTATAACATTCGAAACTAGTTTTCAATAAAACAAATTTATAGAAATCGCAAATAATTTATCAATCCCTAATTAGAAATTTTATATATCAAAGAAATGGTGCTGTCCCAATAGATTCAGAAAGCCACAGGATCATCTTCAAGACCTGAGTCTTCCAACATTTTCTTCTTATTACCAAAATCAATTGATGTTCTAGATTTTACATCCGAACCGGTTCTTTCGGGAAGCGCCACATAAGTGCTAGTGTAGCATCCACATATTTGTGTATTTGTATAAATTATATGTTTTTATTTTATATTGTTTCTATATATTATTAAAATAGTTGAAACCAAGTGTGGATAGGTTAGTTTACCAACCTTTTGGCTTGGCGTTAGATTTTCCTAGCTTTGGAAAGGGTATGAACGCACCTTAACGGTTTCTGGTTAGGTATGTAAATATCGCACAAAAAAATCGATATATATCCTATCAAGAGTTTTCAAATATATCGAAATAGTTGTTCGATATATCAAAGAAAAATATCGATATTTCGATATATCGGTTTTTTTATCTTTAAAAGCAGAAGCTGAAGAGGGTTTTTACATTGAATTGAAGAATATGGTAACATAAATTTACAAGTTTCAGATTCGTAATTGCTTTAATAGCAGCAATTAAATATTTATAAATATTTAATACAAAAAAAAAACTGTATTAATTTATTAACATTTGTCAAAAAGTAGGTAAATATGAACATTTACTATTAAAAAGACTCATTGCTAAGTGCTAGAGAAAAATGAATTAAATTGTTTAACATAAAAAAAAATTAAAAACGAAGGAAGAAAATCAGAATTGAATTAATAATTACTGAAAATTACCAAAGTTATAGAACTTTTACACTTTTTTATTTCATTGTTTTTTTTGTTTTTTGTTTTTTTAAATGATACTCAAATTTTAATATCGATATTATGAAATATCGAACTAAAACTGGCGAATATCCCGACAATAAACCGAAAATATCGATATATATCTTTTAAAATATTGATATTTCGATGTATAAATATTTTTTCATTATACATAGAGCCTTTAAAAGAAGGGGGTTTAAGCAATTGAAAATATTGAGGACCAATATATCGAAATATAATTATATTTTTTTGGTCTCTAAGAGCTAAAATTTCGATATATTCAAAAACTAAAAAAATGAAATATATCGATTTTTTTTCGATATTCACATCCATGTTTGGGTACTCCCCTCATTCTCAAGCTGTTATAGCATAAACAAATTCAACAATTAAAAATATTAACTTACCTAAATTATATATATATATATATATATATATATATATATATATATATATATATATATATATATATATATATATACCTATATATTACATATAGTCATATAATTATATCATATAATTATGATATATAGATTTTATATGTCATATAATTAGATATAAACCATAAAATCACAACTATATCTAATATATGCTTTAAATATTGTCTATTATTTTTCTGTCCTCTGAAAAAAAAATGTTTTTTAATTTAGTTAAAGTATGTACAAAGAAAAACAAACATTCTAATTGTTGATATTCCTGGTTTAAGGTACTCATCGATTTTTTTTTTTTTTTTTTTGATTTTTTGACTTTTGATAAATATTATTTTTTTATTTATTCAAAATTTTCGTCCTGCACTTTAGAAGGTCACAAAAGAAATATGCAAATCATCTGTAACGTGTTCAAAACGTTTTTTGTTTTCACTTATTCCGTATCATTTTCTTCCTCTTATTCATTTTCTGGCTCTTTGTATAATTTATGATCATCAATAATTAAAACTTCGTTGGTCAGGAAGTCGTAATCGAAATGATCAGAACCTATTAACTCATTACACCTTTTTTGGGATATAAAAGTTTGGCAATATCAATCATTCATTTATCATTAAACTACAATAAAATGTAAACAAAGAAAATTTTAATGAAAAAAATAAATACGAATCAATTATATCGTTGTTTCCAACAGCTTTACTTTAAATTTCAGAAAAAAAAATGTGTCTCTTTCCCTCCCAGCTGATAGTAACAATCTATTAAATTATTTTTCGAAGGATTTTGAAGGAAATTACCTAAATTCGAACATATAAATCTTATTTCTACCATATAGACTTGTGAAAAAATCACCTATCCAAAAAAAAAATATAAATTTATTCAAATCAGAATGTTTAATTTTAATTTGAACCGAATTGATATAATCAAAGGAAGCGTTTAATAAATTTAATATAAAAAAGTCGGAACACATCAACGTCGTTTTTTTGAAAAAGGCGTAAGCGCCATCTAGCAAACTCTACAGGAAACAAGATAAACAATTTTTTCCGGAATAACAATATATTTTTTAAAAATTGTATTCTTGATTGTATACAATAGGAGTCAATTAAGGTGTCAACAAATTTATAATTAAGGCTTCAAGCACTGTTCAAAGCCAGAGTGACCACTGAGAGCCGTCAATATTTCTTGCTTACGTCATCAATAGGTGATTTTCAATAAATCGTGAGCGAGAATGGGTAGAGGTATTGTTTATGTCCTATAATAAATTTAACCCTAAATTTCGAACTTTGGGCGCTTAAGACTTTTTCAAAACATTACGTCGACATGTATACATAATAAGAAAACCGATTGGTGATAATTATACAAAAAGAGAAAAGATTCCCTCGGAACATTATATTATATCAGACCGCAATAGTTGAACATTACTTTAATTGAACGAACATCTTAATTTAAAATATCTGATGTGGACAACACATGACTTCCTTGCACGCTTATTAAACTATAAATCGCTGGCTCAAAAAGTGATCCTGAATTTGGTTACTAGTTTCCGAAGATTGCAGTATCTCAAAAATGACACTCGGCATCGTACCACCCATTTATTGACACACACACACACAAATGGGGAGAAAAACCAGTATTTTACACTCAATTTTAATACTTAAAACAAGTAATAAAAATGTTAAATTGGGTTGGAAACCAAATTGCGATTGTAAGCTTTATTACCGAAACATATGATTTATGTATTTAATATAAATATAATTTTTGATGTAAGCTTATTATGACCTTCAAGTAAAGTACCCTTTTTGGCTCACTAATTTTAACCAAAATAAAGTAAATACATTCATATCGATATAAAAGTCCTATTTACCAAATTTGATATGTTTTACATTATATTTTAATATAATTTTTGATGAAAATCTAATATGACCTTCAAGTAAAGCACCACGTCCGGTTTTCAAATTTAAACCAAAATTTAGTATGTTATTTAAATCAATATACAAGTTATAAATAATAAATTTGAGAAGTTTTGCGTAGTATTTAAATATAATTTTTGATGAAAATCATTATGACCTTCAAGTAAAGTACCACATCGGGCCATCAAGCAATGAACAAAAAAGGAGGTTCACAACTAGATTTTACAACAATCCTAAATACAAAATTTCAACTTTCTACGGCTAACCGTTTTTGAGTTAGGCGAGATACGAACGTACGTACGTCACGACGAAACTAGTCAAAATGGTTATTTCCGTTGAAATCTGAAAACCGAAAATTGTCGCGATTACAATATTTCCTTTACTTACAATGTACAATGTACAAGGAAGTAGAAATAGAAAAACGATGCATAAAATTTACCATATTTCAATAAAATAAAACAATCTTTCTTTTGTGTATCAACTATAGGTTTCAAAGACCAAGGGGTCCATATTTTTTTTTTGAAAATTGAGTTTAGTGCAAAAAGCAACACTAGTTATGTAAATGTGCTTAGAGGCAATGACATCCAAATATAACACTGCTAAAAGTAATTATTTAGTATGTTTCAGAATTATTACAACAGCCCTGTGCCAAAGTACGACCAAGTCAATAAAAATAATTCTTAGAGTGTTCAAAATTTAATCTTAAAGGTATAAAGTATAAGCTTAAAGTATTATACTATATAGGTAAGACAATAATAAATAATCTCATAAATAAATAATATCTATTTTACGTTATCAGAATTCTTGGAGTAAAAACATTTTTAATGTAAATAACTAAATATAAACATTTTATTGCATGAACCACTTGACTTCTGATCTCTTCAATCCTCCACAAATCATTTTAAATACTCTTCTCAACATATTTATTTATTTTTAAATCTTCCAGGCGTTTCTTTATCCTCTTTCAATTTATTAGGGTGTCCGATTAATGTATCATGAAACATGTAACGTCGTTGGTAGGTATGGTAGGTCATGCGTAAGTCAGCTGGTAAACTTTTTTGCTTCCTTTTTCGCAGTAAAGGAAGTATTGTAATCGCGAAAATTTTTGATTTTCAGACTTGAACGGAAATATCCATTTTGACTAGTTTCGTCATGAGGTATGTACGTACGTTTGTTCATATCGCCCATTAATCAAAAACGGTTTGCCGTAATAAGTTAAAATTTCGTATGGAGAAGTTTCGTAACATGTAATTGAGCATATCTCTTTTTGGTAACAATATGATCACCGGAAGTGGTACTTTACAAGAGGGTCAAAACAGATTTTCGTCAAAAATCATATTAAAATATAATGCAAAACTTTTCAAATTCGGTATTTAAATTTGCCTATAAGAAAAAATAACATAATAGATTTTAAAATTGAAAGTTAAAATTGAAAAACCATAAGTGGTACTTTACTTGAAGGTCACAATAAACATCCATCAAAAATTATATTAAAATATAATTTAAAGCGTCTCAAATTCAGTACATACTACTTGTATATCAATCTCTATAACATATTAGATTTTTGTTAAAATTGGCAAGCAGGAGGTGGTACTTACCTCGAAGGTGATAATAAATTTTCATCAGAAATTATATAAAGTACTATGGAAAACTTCTCAAATTTAGTACTTATAACGTATATATTGATTAAAATAACATACTAGATTTTGGTCTAAATTGGAAAACCGAAAGCGGTATTTCACTTGAAGGTCATATTAAACTTTCATCAAAAATTGTATTAAAATATAATGTAAAAAATCTAAAATTTGGTAAATAGGACTTTTATATCAATATGAATGTATTTATCATATTTTGGTTAATATTGGTAGCCGAAAAGGGTACTTTACTTGAAGTTCATAATAAGCTTACATCAAAAATTATATTTAAATATAATACAAAACATCTCAAATTCAGTACATACTACCTGTATATTAATATGTATAATATATTAGATTTTTTTTTAAATTGGAAAGCCGGAGGTGGTACTTTGCTTGAAGGTGATAATAAATTTTCATAAAAAAATATATTAAAATATAATTCAAAACATCTCAAATTTAGTGTACACGAATTTTATATCAATATATGTAATATACTAGACTTTGGTCAAAATTAGTTTACCGGAAGTGGTACTTTATATGAAGGTCATAATAAACATTCATAAAAAATTATATTAAAATTTAATTCAAAACATCTCAAATTTGGTACATCAACTTTTATATCAATATAAATAATATAATAGATTTTGGTTAAAATCAGCTAGTCGGAAGTGGTGCTTTACTTGAAGGTCATAATAAACTTTCATAAAAAAATATATTAAAATATAATTCAAAACATCTTAAATTTAGTGTACACGACTTTTATGTCAATATATATAATGTACTAGTCTTTGGTTAAAATTAGCTTATCGGAAGTGGTACTTTATTTGAACGTCATAACAAAGTTTTATAAAAAAATATATTAAAATTTAATTCAAAACATCTTAAATTTGGTACATCAACTTTTATATCAATATAAATAATTTAATAGATTTTGGTTGAAATCGACAAGCCGGAGGTGGTACTTTAGTAATAGGTGATAATAAATTTTCATCAGAAATTATACTAAAATATAATTCAAAAAATCTCAAATTTAGTGTACACGACTTTTATATCAATATATATAATATACTAGACTTTGATAAAAATTAGCTTACCGGTAGTGGTACTTTATTTGAAGGTGATAATAAATTTTCATCCGAAATTATATTAAAATTTAATTCGAAACATCTCAAATTTGGTGCATAAACTTTTATATCAATTTAACTAATATAATAGATTTTGGTTAAAATCGGCTAGTCGGAAGTGGTGCTTTACTTGAAGGTCATAATAAACTTTAAGGTCAAAAAATATATTAAAATATAACAAAAAACATCACAACTTTTATATCAATAGAAAGTATACACTAGCTTTTGATTAAAATTAGCTAGCGGAAAGTATTACTATTATAGTATTCCTAATTACTATACTATTATAAGTATTCCTAACTACTATACTATTATAAGTATTCCTAACTATAGTTAGGAACGCGAATCTAGCTCAAAATAGCAAATCGAGATTTTCATGGAAAAGAACGTTTCAAGGTCCGTACTAACTGTTTTTAACGTTTTTGTAATGATGTCGGTATGTGTATGTGGGTGGGTTTAACCATTGGTATGAAATTTTGTATTTAAGTTTATTTTCTTTATGGGAAGAGCTGATTAGATTTTGTTTATAATTGTCGAACCGGCAATGGAACTTTATTTGTAGCTCTATAAAGATTTTAGTAACAAAAGATATTTAAATTATAATAGTATTTTATTCAAATTTGGCATTACTAATAAAGTATTATATTTCGGTTTACAAATACCAATCGCAAATTGAACATTACTTTTCGTTCCAAATAGAATTTAGTGAGAAAAAAAATGTCAAAATTTAATCGAATTCTTTTCAAATTTAGTATTAAACACTTTTACATCGTTGGGAAAAATATTCAGTAACTACAGGTGGTACTTTCATAATTCCATAATGATTTTTCATTATGAATTGACGGAAGATCATGTGGCCGTCACATCAGATTTTTTAAATTATTCTCTATCAATTTTAGAAATAAAAGCGTCAAATAAATGTTTATAAGATAACAGAATTACGACTAAATGCGCTCTAATAATCAATCAACGACAATAGACGTCGCGACGCCGAGTGTCGTTTTTGAGATACTGCTATCTTCGGAAACTAGTCACCAAATTGAGGATCACTATTTGAGCCACCGATTTATAGTTTAATAGGTGACAAAGAAGTCATTTGGTGACCACATCAGATAATTTTCGTTAACATACTAAGGTAAATTGGTATTCGTTTTATGTGTATCTGTTTATCAATGTAATATATTTTAAATAAAAGCTCTCTCTCTATATAGAGAAATAATTCACCATTAATGAGAATATGAGGGAAATTTCCATCTCTGCTTAAGATATTGTTCCATGAGCAGTATTCAAATTATTTTTTCCTTCGCCCACACAGTCAAAGTTTCCTTTTTCTCTTACAAAGTATATAAAAAGACAATAGGGAAAGCCCCGTAACTCCTCCCCCCACCCCTTAGGATATAGATTACAGAGGTTACACAACACAAGGGGCCACCGATAACGGGCTACCGGCCCCCACCGCCCCCGAATTAGCCGCCCTATCAGATTGCGAAGCGCCCCCGCAAATATTAAATTACCGGCGATCCTTGTTGGTTACTCCAGACTCTTTTTTCCTCTTATCTCGATAGCCTGGGGTCACTCTCAGGGAAATAATACCCAGCAATAATTATGGTTTTCCTTATTTTCCGAGAAAATATTACGTTACCACCGCCCTCGAAGATTGGGGAATCATTTTTGTTTTGTAAGGAAATTAATTAGCCTGCTCCAACAGGCTAAATAAAGCCTCAAATCTCTCATAAACCATTACGTAACAAGTTTCTCGGATTCCCGCATCATCAGTACAGAAAAAGATATGATCACGTAAATGCATATAGCACATCTTACATCAATACCTTCATAACAAACAAATTATAGATAGTACATTACAGATTCTTATCCCTTACTATTAGTTAATGGGAGCAAAAAAAAAAATTGATAGGATATTATTGGAAGATTCGAAAACAAACCTATAAAGTCTCTCAAACAGCAGGGGACTAACCAGCAAGGGAACGAACCAAATAAAAATACGAACCCACCTCAAAACTTATGAAAATAGGTGAACCCGTTCAGGCATGCACAGTGACGTAGCTGGGACAGCGAAGGAGCCGGCTGTCCGGAATGCCGCATACAGAGGGCGCCAAAATGCTAAGAAATAATTTGTCTTCCTTCATTTTTAGCCTCCGAAAAGAAGATTTATTTTATTTCATTTAAGTCGGACATATGTTTAAATTAGTAATCAAGACTATGTTTTAAAGCTTGCAATTGATTTCTTTGAATTCTGTAACAATAGTCCATATGAACATATAAACACAATAGTAAATTACTCCCGTGATAATTTGTATTATAAAAAATATAAGCATAAAAGACTGAAGCATGTAGTACTTTAACTTTATAATCAGTATCGTGAGATTGTTTTATTTTATTTTATTTCTATAAAGTGGGTTTTTTTTTCTTATTTTTTTACCCAAGTTGTAATGTTTTTTTTTTAAATTTAAATCCGCAAAATGTTAAAGTTGTAAGTTATAAATGCAAATGCTTGAATTACTTTCTTCTATCATTTAAATTGTATATTTGTAAATAAACATGTAAATAAAGAATTAAAAACAAAAACATGAAATAATATGTATAATAATCAGAAAGATAATTACGATACTGATCGATGCAAGTAAAGTATCGATGCTTTCCTTTCAATTCCAAGTAGTTTTGGTATCGATATCACTCATTCGATATTCCTTTCGTTATCTTAATTAAAGTTAAAACTTTCATAACAGTACTTCAGGTACCTAATATATTTTGAAATAAATATCATCATATCATAGCAATAACTCGTTTCATTGACCGAATTAAGGTCAAAACTATCAAAAAGAAGAAACAAATTTTATACAAAGTTGTCAAAAAATTTTTAAAAAATTCGAAACGCCAGAACTTTTTGGTTTCGCAAAAAGGCAAAAATGTGCTCAGGATTATCGATAGAACTCCTCGGGGAGAGTGGGGGAAGGGAGGGGGGACAACTAGAACTCTAAAAAAAAAAATCTGTTTCCGTGAAAAAATTTTATCCCTAGGACTTAATATAGTTTCGGTAAACCTTTGGAATTGCTACTAATGACCTTGAAGAGGTCTGGATTTTCAGACCAGACAATACTTTCACCCACTGCGCATGCGCAATTAAATCCCCAATCCGACGGATCCTTCCAGTTGGAACGCTGGTGTAGGGTTAAGTCAGACTTCCCACCTTTTTGTGAAGAGGTATTACAATGCTAAGAAGACTCTCTACAGAGGAAAAAGGTTAATTTGATCCATGTATGAACTCATTCGGGTTATGCTATTAACAATTTCGACCCAAGGACCCAGTCAGGAACTGCGAAACATCATACGCCCGGGAGCGGAAGAATGGTAAGCCAGAGGTGTAGTAATGATAAGCGATTGCTGACAAGTGGCGCATCCGGATTCGTTGAAGCTCAACGCCGCCTTTTCATTAGAAACTTCATGGACGAAAATCTATTGATCCTTAGTTTTACACATAATTGGTAAATTTTTTTCACCACTTGGACTTGCCAGATCCGACGCTAATAGAACGTTGAAGAGATTGACCATGATATTTAAACTTAAAGATGGTGTAGGAAAGAAGGCGGTGGACAAGAGATCTATTCGGTAAAAGGCGGGAAGTCTGGCCTAGCCCTACATGACTATTCCAAGTGAAAAGGATCCATCGGTTTGAGTATTTAATTGGGCATGCGCAGTGGGTGAAAGTATAGTCTGGTCTGAGAATCTAGACCTCTTCAAGGCCGTTAGTAGCGATTCCAAAGGTTTACCACAGTTTCAAGTCAAAATTTTTGGCAAAAATTGTCGTCGATAACACCTGTATTTCTTGAGAGTCCAGTTGGTCCCCCTAAGAGTTCTAAAAACTATTCTTATTAACTAAAGTGCTACAGTTGATAGCAAACAAATTATAGGGCTTCAAAGTTGCGAGAAGTGTGAAGTTGGTTCCCCATATCTTTAGTTGTTATTTTTTTTTGGTTTAAGCAACAGAACTCTTAGGGGGGCTATCAGAACTCTAAAAAAAATTAAAAAATGTTGACTTTGAGGGGCCAACTTCATAGACGTTTATGGTTTACATATGCTATTTTCAATTTCAAACATATTTTGGGGTGTTGTTTGTATAGGTAATAAGGACTAATAGTGCTATCAGCTTTCATATAATTGATGCATTCAATAATAATTTAAAAAAGCAAGCCATTTATCAAACAATATTTTAATAGTCAGAAAATAGTTTAATCATTTATTATCTGTTTTAATTGGCAGAAAAATTATTTTTGGCTAAATTTGCAATAACCCATAAAATATGAAAAATATGCACAGTAAAATTTAATGTAACTCCGCCAAATGGTATTTATTTGTAAAGGTATTCGATCATTTTGGTTGAAAAACGTATAAATAAAAATGTGCATTTGCATACAAATCCGGTCTTTAGTTATAACGGTCCGGTTTTCCGGTTACAGATTTCTGAATGAATTTTTTCTTTAAATTTTTTTTTCATTCATAACTTTTTTTCTTGTAAATATGATTGAAATTTTGAATACAGTAACGGAAGTAAACAGTAAAGCGGTAAGAAACAAAAGTCTAATCGAATGTAGTTTCAAGAAATGTTTAGTTTTGGTACAACTTTGCAATCGGGACGCCTTATCACCTTATCTAGACGCCTAGGACCGAACTTATCCCAACGTTCCCGCACTAGCACTCTCTAGCGTCATTTGTGCTAACTGCTTTGTATTCAATTCTAACATTCGTATTCATCGGAATTATTACAATTATTACTGCTTTAATTACATATTATTTCAAATTATTTATTAGTGCTGTCGACTTCCGCTCACGACGTTCGCCCAAGATATAAAAAAAACACCAACAGTTCCTTTTCAGTTTAGGTCGAGCCCTTAACGTAATTTAAATAATTATTGCTTTAAATTGTTACTACAACTTCTCCAGACCACCAGAAGTCGACAGCACTGATAATTTTAAATAATATCTAATTAAATCTGTAATAATTTTAATAATTCCAATAAAAACGAATTTTAGAATTAAATAGAAAGCTATTAGTTGGCACAAATGGCGCTAGAGAGTGGTAGTGCGGCGACTTTCGGGTCAAAGATTTCGACAAATCTAATTTAAATGAACAAGATTTTGGTAGTACAATAACATGAAATTAAGGAGAGGAAAATGACTTGAACGCGTTACA
This sequence comes from Rhaphigaster nebulosa, assembly GCA_948150685.1. NCBI lineage: Eukaryota > Metazoa > Arthropoda > Insecta > Hemiptera > Pentatomidae > Rhaphigaster > Rhaphigaster nebulosa. Next base: position 129,425,096 of record OX411311.1, on the reverse strand, counting down.
GATGAATATAAAATTCGTTTAATATATAAATAGTCTATAAATATTTTATAATGCTCTTCTCATGTGTAAGACAAAACTTTTGAACAAATATATAATCAGAAAAATGCTATTATATATAATGTTATTATATAATATATAATATCATTATATATATTATATTATTATATAATACTTTGTTACCTTAAGCAAAAAAAAATAGATGATTACTTTAAACCAGGATTATCAAAAATATATATTTAAATGCTTTTTATTTATTTGCAGGTTAAATAAATTAAAATAAAAACAATTTTAGTTATTTTTTTATGATTTCCCTGTTATAGCTCTCTTTTTATCTGGGCCCTAGTAGAGCGTTATAACGAAGTTGTACCATAATTACATTTTTTTTGTCTCTCAAATATTTATAATGGCGTCATTTTTTATTGTTAACTATTACTCTACTCATCATACCTTTATTTTTAAAAAGAATTTCTGACAAATTCGATTGCCAGAGGAGCCTTAAAAGCGAAAGGATGAGGATACGTCCTTTCTTGGAAAATGATCCATATATCAATACAGTGGAGCGTCGATTATCCGAACGTTCGATTATCCGAACGTTTTTTGTTTTTTTATATATGTTTTTTTAATTAATTTGATCATGTAAATTACTTATTGGTTTTGTTAAAATTATTGTTATTTTAAATAAAATTAAACGAAAAATAAAATTATTTTTCCCAGAACGTCTATAAAGGAAGCCATCCTTATTATTTATTTCTTAAAAACTACTTCTTTAAATAGTATTTGTATACCTAAAACTGTATACCTAATTAGTTCATTGCATTTGTTTCTGTGAAATCTTTTTTGTTCATTTGGCTGGTTGTAGATAGCTTACTTTCAGTTTTAAACCGTTCTTTGTGGGGTGTATACCGCATTTCTGATCACTTTTTTTAAAAATTAAAACATGTCAACAAAAAGAAAACGAGGGGTTCTTTCATTAAAAGATGAAATGGAAATTATTACGCGGCTGAAAAAAGGCTAATCGCTTCAGACTTAGCTATTGAGGTCGGTGTTGGTAAATCAACGATAACCGGAATAAAAAATAATTCTAATGTACTCGATTCTAATTAATTATATGTGTGTGTGCGAGTACGTGATTTTCGATTATCCGAACCACCACTGACAAAATTAGTTCGGATAATCGGCGCTCTACTGTATATAATTTTTTAGTAATATATGATATTATAATATAAATGTTTAATAATAGTATAATACTGCTTTGCAGATGTAAATGGGGTATAAGGAATATACAAAAATATACAAATGTGTTTAGTAATAATTTATTAAATTATGTATTGTTTATCAACTCAATAATCTAGATATATTAGTTCATAATCTATTCTGACTCTAAAAGCAAAATTGTATGAACCAACTAATTTCTATGTTGATATTCAACATATTGATAAATCGGTCGATACAAAATCGTTTTTAGAAACGAAATAAATGATCGACTTGATATGTAGATTATGGATTTGATATTAACGATATATTAATCTTGAGCTATTTCGGCTCAAGATCGACATATCGCTTCAAGCACGGAGGGAGTGGCAGCTCCTCAATTCCAGAAGGCAGCAGGAATTTACTGTGGAGAATCCCCCTGATGACTTTCCTGGAAAGTTGCATCAGGGTGGGTACCTGGCATTCCAGCTCTGGATGAACCTCGAAGAAAAGCCTACGGAATCGTTCTTTAGCCCGGCAGTGTAAACCCCAACCACGTACCATTCTCGACCGAACGGAATATTTAAATTCTGGTTCCTATAAAAAAAAAAAAAAAAAATTCATGAAATCAAATGAAATGAAATTTTATATTGGGACAAAGTCCCCTAAGAATAATTACAATGTTCAGAAAGATATGTGCGTTTGTATTGATGGCTTAATAGCTATACACGAGTTGAATTATCTAGCAGTAATTGTTACAACAGAAGCATATATAATTTACAGCGGTGGTATGATTATGGAGAAGGTGTTGTTTAAAGGAAGGTGAGGAGGAAGATTGATGAACTGAGAAGGTTGAAGAATTCCAGAAGGAGGTAGCTGAAGGAAGTAGTTTTATACGAGGGAATATATATAGATCAATGGGTTGAGATCTTCTGTTTAGAGAGTATAATAATACAGGAACGTAGGGTGAGGATATCCAGGATATAGGGAGGTTTTTTGGTTCTAAGGACTTGAAAAATAAAGACGGGGATACCAGGAGCTATCGGGTATTTTGAGGAATTTTATGTTTTATTAGAGATTGATAAATTATTTGCAACTTCTATAGTTTCGAATGTTATACATTCATCTTCAGTTCTAAAAACATACAAACATTCAAAATGAAATTTGGTTTGTTATACATATCATTATACACTTTTAATTAAACCAAACTGTATTTTGAATTGCTTATTTTTAAATTTTTGTGTGTTTTTAGAACTGAAAATGAATGTATTACATTCGAAACTAGTTTTTAATAAAAAATAAAATTATAGAAGTGGCAAATAATTTATCAATCCCTGATTAGATTGCGGATGTCAGCTGTTTAATGTATTATGTTGGTATACGGAAATTTTATAAGTTAAAAAAAATAATAAAAGACTTTGATTACTTTCCCATAAACTTTAGCATTGATTAATCAAAAACAGGAAGAAAAAATACTCACAGGGGGATATAGAAAATTCCAAACAAAATATAAGCTCAAAACAGCTCACCAGAACACGCACATCTCATATCAGTAGTCTAACCAATCAGAAAAGACTAATCAACTATAGTCATAGTCCATAGATTAGGGATAATTTCTATATCTATGCAAAACATTAGGAAATAATACAGAATGTGATAAGCTACAATTTTTAAGAAAATGAATATTTTGCGCAAAACACGACATTATTATGTTAGCTTGGGTGATACGTATTTCGCGGTCGACCGATATTGTTGAATAACCAACCCTGTTACTTTCTTAACACTCGTACTTTGGTTATGAACATTATTTAGAAAGTATTATTGATTTGTTTTGTAGTAACTAAAGCCCGAAATCTTTTTTTTCGCTGGCTTGAAAATCACTAATTGTAAGATCAATTTATTTACACGAATTAAGACATCCTGATTAATATAAGTTTTATGTTGTATGAAATCGCTCTTTTTCATTTTTTTTTTTGTGTAAATTGCACGTTTTAATGCATAAAATTGAATATTTCGCCGTAATTTAAAAAAAAAATACTTGTAAATTGCTTGAAAATGTTAATATTTTAACAAAATTACAAGGAAAGTTTTATGAAGTAATACGTGGCTGTTTATAACTCATTAAATAAGATTCAATTTTCTAAGAAATTCTCAAAAGGTTATCAAGTTTGTTTTTTCTCTTTAAATCGGGAATAGCCAATCCCCATTAATCCTCACTATTCCATTCTCTTCTTTTAATGTTCTACAGTACTGCACTCAGTCTACCGTAGGGAAAATTATTATTCGAACACATAGTTTTTCGGGAAAATATATGTTATATAATCTATCGGACATAAATTAACTCATGCATATGATAACAGGCATCATTGCGGATTAATTTTTACAAGTGGAGGAAATAAGAAACCCGTCTAATGCTATTAACAAAAAGCATATATAAGATAGAGCAAAAAAATTATTCTTACAGTAGCAGTTGTCATGATAATAACTAGTTCGTTTTTTATTAGTTCATGGTAATCACTGATTCAAATACAAATCCAAAATGGGACAAATAAACCAAAATTGAAAGACAATTCCACCAAAATCGTAAATCTAAAGAATTGAGTTTTACTTGCAAAGATGAATTGTTCAATTTTTTCGACAAGGATTGAGTTATTGATATATTGGAAGAGTGTTGGGATCGTTCCATTCGACTGTAATTAAAAACTTTAAACCCGGATCAGTGGACAATTATAAATACTCAGGCAGAAAAGGTTTCGTCACAGTACCTGAATCAAGTCAAATCGTACCAATAGTATCCTTTAACACCCAAATAAAGACTATTGAACTTGCAGAACACATCGCATCATAATATTCCACTTTACCCAGTTTCATGATGAAAAATAGTAATTCATCTATGAAAAAAAAATTACTAAAATAAAAGAATGGCAGAATTTTAATTTTTGTTGCACATTTTTGCAAGTTTTGGCATTTTTATTGCACGTTTTATAATTTAGTTTTACTGTACGAAATCCGGAATGTAATAAACGATAGTTATAATTAATAACTGTCGTTTGTTTTTAATAATTTTAGTTCATTTTGAGATTTTTATTTTAATCAGTTTTGTTTTGTTTATTATCATTTTTTGTGAAGAATTAATTAGTTTTTTTGACAATAAGTGCTGTTGTCTTTTTTTAGATTTTATTTTCATTTGTGACAATAAGTACTATTTTATTAGTAAGAAGATGTGGTAACATATTTTCAAAATTTTGGGATGATTCCACCCAGGAGATCATCAAAGAATTTTTTTTTTTCAATTAGTAATTTCATTATAATGAACATAAGTTTGATGATACACCACAATAGATCAGTTTCTCTATTAAAAATATCTTTCAACTTTATACATACGACTAATAAGTTCTTAATAAAAAATTCATATAAAAACTTTCTCATATGAAAGAATTTATGTGGCACCGCCTTCATAAAGAAAAATATATTAATATTCTGAATATCATTTGAGAATTGCCCCCAAAATAAAGTTAATTGTTCTTACATATCCATTTTGTTTTAAATTAATTTTATCAATGAAATATAATTAAAATTTCAATTTTTTATGCTTAAAAGTTTTGTTATTATTCCATTTCTTTTTGTAAAAGGGGTTTTAGTAATGAAATGTAATTAAAATTATAATTTTTAACGCCATAACATAAATTCCCACAAATAATAAGAATTAGCTAGGCGTTATCAGTGTCAGGTTATGAGGATGGATAACAGCTGATACCTCACCTGGTCGACTGGGTACGTACCTTTTGGGTACGTCCCCTCAGATAGTACTATTATCTTATGGATTGTACCCGATCTAACATATTAAAGAACTATATTTAGGAATAAAGTAGCGTTTTGCAAAAAATACTTATGTTCTTCAAAATTTTTGCTTTTCTTATTCTTGTTCCGAGCCATTCGTCAATTGATAATCAGTTGAGGTACGCATAATAGTCTAGAAGGATCAATCTAATTAGGGATTGATAAATTATTTGTCACTTCTATAATTATGTTTTTATTGAAAACTAGTTTCGAATGTACATGAATATACATTCATCTTCAGTTCTAAAAGCACAAAAAAATTCAAAAATAAGTAATTTCAAAAAAAGTTTGGTATTATTATGCATATTAAATTAAATGTAATATAAATTAGTATTATAAAACATTTATCAATTATGAATTTAATTAAGACAAGAGATCAAATACATGTTGGTACTCACCAAGGTTTAAGTAGATTATATCAAACAGAAAGGATTAGATTGGTTTGTACCCGCATTGAACTAGTAATGGAAGAAAGGTGGGGTGTTTGTAGGTAAATGGTACGGTTTAGAGGATTGGGATCTCCAAACAATCTTAAACAGTCCAACCTTCTTTATTCCCATCCATCCCACAAAAAACAATTGATCCTCCCACCGAAACCGTACCTTTTACCAAACAGTCATTTCCATTACTAGTTCAGTGCGAGAACAAACCAATGCAACCTATTCCGTTTGATATAATCAACTTATACCTTGATGAGTGCCAACATGTATTTGATCTCTTGTCTTAATTAAATTCATAATTCATAAATGTTTTATAATACTGATTAATATTATATTTAAATTAATATGTATAATAATAACAAACTGTATTTTGAATTGGTGAGTATTTTTAGAACTGAAGATTAATGTAGAACATTTGAAATTAGTTTTCAATAAAAATAAAATTATAGAAATGGCAAATAATTTTGGGTCTTTTCCGTTTCAAGTACCGCAGTTACTAACCGGTCATTTATGTGATCACTAGTTTAACATATGATGCTAAAGTTTAGGTTATTAATAATGTATGCAATTACCAACAAAAATAAACATTTATTTACATTGTCAAGCCATAAAATAAATATGCAATATAATAAGCTTTATAGATCCAAAGCTTCAGGTTTCATTTGTAACTCCTTTTCGCATCACTTAATTGTAGAATACTAGTTTGCCCAAGAATATATAGACCATAGTGAAGTCTTAAATGGTAACTTATAGCCTTGAAACCACGTTCCAGTTCATAGTGGTATAGTAGTATAACATGTTCTTCTTCTATACCTCCAAATTACAGACGAAACTCCTTTGGTGGAGAAGATCCATATCGTGATCATTAGGACACAGTTTTCTATGAAGTTTTATATATTTTATTATATGGATCAGACACTCTGATCCATATAATAACGAACACAACTATCCTCGGTATTAAAATCAGTAACAAGTGATTTATTTTACCCGAATTTAGAACTTTTTAGAGTAAACAAAATCAGGTAACAAGGTTAGTTGATAATAACGACAGATGTTTAAAATTAAGCATGCAAAATAATAGACATTATCACATAAATCACCGGTTAGTAACTGCGGTACTCGAAACGGAAAAGAACCATAATTTTGAATCCCTTAATAACAATCAATTGATAGTTGATGTGGGATGTGCTGTCTCTGGTATGTTTGTCTGTATAAATGAATTATTTTCATGTTTTTTTTCTTTACCTCAATGACGCCTGAGTTGGCAACATGTTGAATACTTATTTACTGGTACTTAAGAACCTTAAGTGTCCTTCTAAAAGGAATCTTTCAATTACATATCAATGAGATATTTTTTGGTTCTAATCGGCGACTGTCGCGTCCTTATCAAAGGGGGCGTGGCCTCAGTAAGATTATAGCCCCATCGGTCACCAGTTGCCGCCACCATTCTTCCCCTTTGTCCTGGTTTTTGAAAACCGCGTATTCATTGCAATCATTAAAATTATTACTGCCTTAATTATATATTTAAAATTGTTAGGGCTATCGACTTCCGGAGAATCTGGGGAAGTTAAAGTAATAATTTAAAGGAGAGATAATTTAAATTACGGTAAGGACCCGACCTCAACTGAAAAGAAACTCTTGGGGTTATTTATCTCTTGAGCGAGCGTAGCGAGCGGAAATCGTCAGCTGTGATCTATTTGAAGCAGTAATAATTGAAATTACGATATGATCCCGACCTCAACTGAAAAGGATCCCTTGCTGTTTTGTTTACTTCTTGGGCGATTTATTATTATTAATAAATAAAATTGTGTTCATTTTTGTCTTTACTATGCAATTTTGTGAACTAACTATGCAATTTAAATAATATTTAAATTTAAAAAAGGAACGAAAATTCGTTTCTTCAATTCAAACATTATTATTTTAATTAAATTCCTAGTTTTGTAATTATTGTGGTCAATTTTCTGAAAAAGTAGAAGCAGTCCTGATTATCGTCTGTGGGAAACGTAAATATTATGTATATTTGGGTAATTATTTACCAGAAAGAAGTGAACGTGTATGGGAATGAATGTATAAGGGAAGTTGATGGGGATGTAACCTCAATGTCAATAATGTGAGGCCACGCATCCTTTGAGAAGGACGTGACAGTCGCCGATCACTACTATATATTATTACGGTAGTATAGGTCTCTTTTCCGGCTCTCAGGAGCGATGGATTTTGATGAATGAGGTATCAAAAGAAAGGGAATTTCACGGAGATGTGACGAATTACAATTTTGGTTCTTGAATTCCTACTAGGGCTTAAATAAAAGAGATGAAAAAACTGGAAGGTTTCAAAACTTTGACGACTGAGAGTCGGCTGATCGAGACGGGATAAGTTGGGTTTTAAAGATTTTGACGCAGGCATCAAGATCATATACGCTCCTATGGAGCGTATTGGGCCAGCGTTTTAAAGCTTAAAAACCTACCGTTTTTAAGATAACGCACGATATAGGACCGCACGGGCCCTATACCATCTTGCGTACGTGCCTTTGTCATGGCAACTTTATATCAATTTGAATCTGTTTACAAAAGCTTTTAATGAGTGGGAAATTATATACTGTTCCCCATGTCCAACCCTAAAGGGCACTGCTATGTATGAATACTACACATTGAAAATGGTAATCTGATTGCCTAACTGTTAAATTGAAGAGATGTTTTCCAGTGGGGTAAGCTAATTACTTATTAAATATGAACTGTAACTTCAACATAGTCATTACAAACTATGTAGCTTCACCAAATGTGTGTGTTAAATAAACTTTTTTGGTAATATTAGATTGTTTACACGAATAAATATGTTTCCCTAATATTTCTTATACTTCAAATGTTTTAGGATTGATATCTAATGCGAGAGTTCTCGCTCGGGTATACTAGTTAGTACCTATCTTTTTAATATATGTCTCAAAAATATATATTATATATGTTTTTACTTCACTTACCCTTGGGTCGCATAGGTCGGCCCCGTATCTGACTAACAGTTGGAACGTGTCGAACCGATTAGTCGAGATGGAATACACTGCCGGGTGGTAAAAATTAGGAACATCCAAGCTCAGGTCTGCCAACCTTCTCGGAGTACCACTGCTGAAGAACATTTTCTTCGCTACACTCATTTGGTGCAAGAAGTACTCCATCGCTTGTAATCCCTCTGCTTGACTCTTATAATGAATGTATCCGTAGCCCCTTCCGGGTTCATTGTAGGCCCCTGAGAACATAAAGTTTTTATGAATACCTTTTGAAGTTCTTTTGAATCCTTGATATATGGGATTTTTTTTAATAATGGGGTCATTTCCAAAATGTATCCAACATTTAACATTGTTTCACGTCAATTTGGTGATGATTTTAAATTCTGAAGATAAAGGAAAAGTAATTATAAGAATTTGGCACAACTAAATTCTAACATTCAAAATAAACCACAAGAAAAAAATATCGACGTTGTTTTTTGAAAAAGGCTTAAGCGCCGAAAATTCGAAATTTAGGTTTCAATTTATCATGAGAAGTGAACACCACCTCTGTCGATTCCCGCTCACGAAATAAAAATTGGAAACGGTCTGAAAATCGACTATTGATGACGTAAGCACTAAATACTAACGACTCTGAGTAGTCACTCTGGCCTTGACCAGTGCTAGAAGCCATAAAAATATATTGTAATTATAAAACTTTTGCCAGATTAATAAATTCCTACTAAATAAAATAAAGAATAAAATTTAAAAAATATATTATTTGGGGAAAAATCGTTTCATGTGTTTCCTGTAAATTGGCTAAATGCATTTATTTTGTAAATGACACATTGAGCATCTACTTGATATTTAACTAAGCCCATGCTTACCCATCAGGATTTTCCTCATGTCCCTGTCGCATCTGTAAATCTCCCCAAGCAGTCGCGCGACTAGCGAGCTGTTAGTCAGTCGTCCCTTGAAGGCTAGTCTGGTGGCAACTATGAGCGAAGAATGCACCAAGTGGTTATTACAGCACGATCCTTCCTGCAGGACGAAGAGCATCCTGTGGGTCTCGATGAGGCGCAGGATGATCCGTTCCAGCGTCTTATGAACCACGTCTGAAGGAGAGCTTTCCAAAAGCTCACAGAGCGGTTCACATAACTCAGGAATAGTGCTGCTGTAAAAAGAAACATACACATGAAACTGTAGTGGTTAATGATTTTTTTTTTTTTTTTTTTATAGTGAGAAAATAGTTTTATTTTCAGATAATCTGATCTATGACATTAATCTTTAAACTATTAAGTGCGGGTCGGCTACGACCAGGGAGGGAGAAAATGTCCTTAGTTACCCCCTCCTGAGTTGTATTCGACCCACACCCTGTGGTTTAAAGGTTAAAGGGCATTAGGAAATAGTGATTCAAGCAACCATTACAATGTTCTCACATACAAATACATTTCAATTAAATCAAATAGGCTATTAAGTTCCAATTTCACCATAGTAAAGTAGACAAAATTCCCTTTAAAAAATGTCAGTTTGGCTTGGCTTGAAGTGGCATCTCCGATTTCAGTGAAACTTATCTTGGTGATACTATTGGTCGAAATATATATATATATATATATATATATATATATATATATATATATATATATATATATATATATATATATATACGGGAGAATTCAGAACCAAAATTGGAGTGGGTTAACACATTTTTTTTAGGAATAAACAAAGTTGATACCCGTTTTTAGTACCTCACGAAACACTTAAATACGAATTTTAAATTGCGAAGAAAAATCAAGTCGAAAATTTCTATTTTTACTTCCTTGTACACAATAAAATGTACGTTCGTACGTGCGTATCTCGCATAACTCAAAAACGGTTAGCCGTTGAAAGTTAAAATTTTGTATTTAGGATTGTTGTAAAATCTAGTTGTGAACCTCCCTTTTTACTTACAGCATGATTACCGAAAGTAGAACTTTAATTGCATAATTGATTTACATAAAAAATTATGTTAAAATATAATGCAAAACTTCTCAAATCTGGTATTTCAGACCTGCACGTTAACTTAAATAACAAAATAAATTTTGGTTAAAATTGGCGAACCGGAAGTGGTACTTTACTTGAAGGTCATATTAAACTTTCATAAAAAACAATATATTCAAATGTAATTCAAAACATCTCAAATTTGGTATCAAATTTTATATCAATATAAATAATATAATATATTTTGGTGAAAATCAGCTAGCCGGAAGTGGTATTTTACTTGAAGCTCATAATAAACTTACATCAAAAGGTATATCGATATTTAATACAGAGATCATATGGTTCGGTGATAAAGGTTATAAATGCCATTTTTTTTTACACTCTAATTAAACAATTGTTTTAAGTGTTAAAATTGAGTATAAAATACATTAGGTGTCCCCACAAAGAAATGTTTTGAAAATGATATTTACTAAATTAACATTATTTCTAGTCAATAAAATAACAAGGAAATACAGAATAAAAAGCTGCTTTGTGAAATAAAACAAAACTTTACCTAAAAAAAATCTGTAAATTAAAGAAAACAATGGAATTAATTAGCCCTGAAAATGGAAATAAAATAAATAGTGACAAAATACAATAAAAAGTTCTTAAATATTTAAAAGAAGAAAATAATTTTACCCAATACTAAAAAAAAAATTACAAAATACACTTAAAATAAAAATATCCGGATCTTTTTATTTCCTTGTACGAAGTAAAGGAAGTATTGTAATCGCGAAAATTTTCTGTTTTCAGATTTCAGCGGAAAAATCCATTTTGACCATCCCTGAATCCATTTTGACTGGTTTCGTCGTGGCGTACGTACGTACGTACGTACATTCGCTCGTATTTCACAGAACTCAAAAATTGTTAGCCGTAGAAAGTTGAAATTTTGTAAAATCTAGTTGTGAATCTCCTTTTTTTGGTCACTTCTTGATTACCGGAAGTTGTACTTTACTTAAAGATCATAATTGATTTCCATCAAAAATTATATTAAAATACTATGAAAAACTTCTCAAATTTAGTATTCATAAATTATATATTGATCTAAATAACATATTAGATTTTGGTCTAAATTCGAAAACCGGAAGCGGTACTTTACTTGAATGTCATATTAGACTTCCATCAAAAATTATATTAAAATATAATGTAAAACATCTCAAATTTGGTAAATAGGACTTTTATATCGATATGAATGTATTTACTATACTTTAGTTAAAATTGGTGAACCGAAAACGGTACTTTACTTGAAAGTCATGATAAGCTTACATAAAAAATTATATTTAAATGAAATACATAAATCATATGTTTCGGTAATAAAGGTTAGAATCGCAATATGGTTTCCAATCCAATTAAATATTTTTATTATTTGTTGTAAGTGTTAAAATTGAGTGTAAAATAGTGGTTTTCCTCCCCATTTGTGTGTGCAATAGATGGATATCGCGACGCCGAGATACTGCAATCTTCGGAAACTATTAACAAAATTCAGGATCATTTTTTGAGCTAGCGATTTATAGTTTAATAGGCGTACAAGGAAGTCATGTGTTGTCAACATCAGATAGTTCGCTACCGCAAATCACTTTTCAATGAAACCATATGAATTTGGTTTAAATTGTTTTTAACTGTTAACGATTGGGTTATTTATTGAGTAATTTTTAGCCTCCTTCATGAGTATGATAGACATTTTTTTATTGTTCACCTTTTATTGTATACATTAATTTCAAATAAATACTTTCAATGTTGTCAGTTTTATTTGTTATTGGTGAAAAAACATGCACCTATTTATTTCTTTATTTGAAAATGAGGTTATAACTACGTGTAGATAGTTATTAAGAAGCATGAATCAGTGACAAAAAAAATCATATGTTTTTATTTAATAGTGATGATTTGCAGTAGCGAAGTAAAAACGCTGCAAATTATTATACAATGGTTTATTATTTCCAAATAGTAAATAATATTTCAAAAATATCTGGTCTGTCTATTCACAGCACTTTCCGAATTGCTTTGGTTTACAGTTCAGATAATTGGATTATTTTTCAAATGAGCATTTGGAGTATTTCGGGAAAGAAACATGTGCAGAACACTTTATAAAACATAACTTCAAAATTCAGCAAAGAAATTAAGCAGTAGTCACCAAAGGAAAAGAAATTTGAAGCTTGTCCCGGCGAATTGATATTGAAAATAATAAACCAAAGACCCAAATATCCTTATGAGTTACGTGACACCCAATACATTATATATGTTTATATATAATATGTTGTTACTTTATTTATTTATTTTTAAATTGCATTTTTATTTTTCCTTTCCTGTTAATCCTTCACAATGTCATGTCATTATGAAGTTATTATATGAAAGCAAAAATTGAAAAACTAATGTTAAAAGTTTGCACAAGTAAAGACCTAACTTTATATTATAAATAAAAAAAAATGATAAAGTCATAAAAGATTATGATGTAAAAGAAACAAATTTCCTAGTAGAATTTTATATTAGATTATTAAAAAATCAATTGAAAATGAAACTTTGTGAATTTAAAACCCATTATAATATTGTAAACCATTCATCGTTACTTTAACTGAACAAGAATATATTTTACGTACTTAATAATGATATAAACTTTCGGAACGGGAAAAGCAATTGTAAATAAGCATATCCTTCTTTTTCCTAATCCATAAGTCTAGAAATATTTCAGAATATTTTAGTTAAGTCGCTTATTTCGTCAAGTGATGATCTAAAGTCCAGCAGATAAGAATGTTTTTATTGTCCTGTTGGGTCTTGCAGATTATCGATGTATAGTCTGAGAATTAATAAGAGAAAAATAAACTATTTTGTCTGTTGACTTCACGGACGTACTTTGGTCACAATGAAGAATAATATGTAAAAGTGATAAATGAGTTCATTCATACGATATTTATAGTCGATATGAATAAATTGAATAATATCGAAATAAATACCTATGAAAGAAAATATAAAATATCTGATGTGGACAGCACATGATGAAAAAAATCAATACATAAGTTATAAATACTAAATTTAAGAAGTTTTGCATTATATTTTAATATAATTTTTAATGGAAATCAATTATGACCTTCAAGTAAAGTACCACTTCCGGTGATCAAGCAGTGATCAAAAAGAGAAGTTCACAACTAGATTTTACAGGAATCCTAAATACAAAATTTCAATTTTTTACGGCTAACCGTTTTTGAGTTATGCGAAATACGAACGAACGTACTTACAGACGCCACGACGAAACTAGTCAAAATTGATTCAGGGTTGGTCAAAATGGATATTTCCGTCGAAATCTGAAAACCGAAAATTTTCGCGATTACAATATTTCCTTTACTTCGTACAAGGAAGTAATTCAAAATTAAAATTATGAAATAAGATAAAACTATAATAAAGGCAGTTGTAGTTATGTAAACTATTCACAAAGAGGCTGAGGAAGTCCGACCCAAGCTTTGTTCCAGCACATTCGGAGTCCAGGAAATCCCAGTGCTTCTCTCTCAACTGCGTCACTACATTGAATCTGACCAATAGACGCAACAAAAAATAAAAACATTGCCGCGTTTTTATAAACTTACTGCGGCGCTGATGGCGGTTCAAAATTGAACTTGCAAAAACCAACCGCATTTCATGCGCTGGCAAGAATTCGCCAAATTTAAATTATATAAAAACCACATATAATAATAATAATCTTTTTAACGTAATTTTAAAGAGTTCCTGAACATATATTTTAAAAGTATTGGTTTATAGTTTCCACGGAAATTCCACTTAATTTTTATGTAAAATGCGAATGAAATATACTTTTCATCATGTATTTTTCCCCCGCATTTCCTCCATGATGAAACGTTAAAAGGCATTAAGGAGAATATTTTATGTAAGTTTTATTAAAATCGTCAAAGCCGTTTTTGAGAAAATTGTAAAAACGTGTAAAATCGATTATATGAAGTGGCATTTCCGGTTAGTCGATTTTGACGGAGAAGTTTCTGTAACATTACAAGAATATAGCCTATCTTAACTACGTAATTTCAGTTTCGTACGACTTTTCGTTTTTGAGCTGGGCTGTTTACATACACACATACCGACCATTTCGCGAGATTTGGCTATTTGGACTCAGGGGACGTTTAACTTATATTTCCGTTGAAAACTCGAATTCGAAAATTTTCAAGTTCGTAATACTTTCCCTTACTATTTTTTTTTTTCATATATAACTAAGGGTAAGTAAAAGATAATAAGAACATTAAAAGCATATGTGACCATAAATAAGTACAGAAAACATAATTACATGGAAAAAAAATCCAATGCGTATGTACACCTCCTTCTCTGATAGACGTACTCAAGTCTAATACTAACAATAATATTATTATAAAGAAGAATTATACTATTATTATTATAATTTTTGCCGGAATTAGCAGAGGGCGCCCTATTGCCTCTATTTCGGATTTGTATAACTTAATTCCAATTGCTAATACATATACGAGTATTCATCCCATTTACGTATTATCTCGCTTGTACAGTTAATGATTACAGTTAATGAAAACAAAAAAAATAATACGATACATCATATTATGAAAGTGTATATGTTAAAAGGGAATTTGTACGAAATTTTCTGGTTTTTATTTTTTATTTTAAGACTTTTTGCTAAAGAATTTTTTGACCTGCATACCTTTATGATTCCAATCTCCTAAAAACGAAGTCGAAAATTTTGGCTTAATGTTAAAAGGAGAGATTCCAATGAGAACGTTTCCGTTAATAACTAAGGAATAAAAGTATTAACTATCAATTGATTTATTATTTAATTATCGCAATATTGTTTCGTAACCGTACCAACTTACAGCAAAACACTTCAGAGATATTTACAATCTATCAAATAATCATTCATTGTAGTTTTAATTCTCTAGTATTAAATGCATTGTTTATTCGATCATAAAATTAAAATGAAAAACATGTAACGATTGATTCATTTCCAGGTACATCTGAATCCTCTACTGCTGGAAAAAAATATAAGGTAGATCTTTCTTCAATAAAGAAGAAAAAAGAAAAGTTGCCAGAATGAAAGGAAAAAATCAAAATCATATTGGAAATTTTTATGAAGAATTATATAATAACGTAAAATAAATCAAGTAAAAATAAATATTTAATTGGTAAATTACTATTACAAATTATACAGGGCAACAGTGATTTGGCGTAGAAGGGTTTCAGAGTCAGAAATTAACGTCTTCTAAATACGATAAAAATATCACATTTGCCGAATGTTTAATACATACATACATACTTATATATATATATATATATATTTTTTTTTTTTTTTTTTTACACAATCTTTGCACCTGTTAAGCTCTAACAATTCTAAAAACACCTGGATTTGAAAAATATATGTGTACTTAATTGTTATTGTTAAAAATAGTTTATTTTTTTACAATTATCCGAAAATTTGGTTCTATCCTCTTACCATCCACGCAATCATATAAATTACTAATGAATGAAAAAATTAAATATATATATATAGCAATCATGTATAGATCCACTTACTTTATACATTCCAAGCTATTCATGGCGTATATTAAAAAAGAGAAATATAATTCAATTATGGCAACTGAGTCCTGCATCTCTGCAAACGTCGGTGTACACTTCGCAATGGCAAAAATAAAATAAAATAATAAAAAAAAACGACCAAATACTCAAGAGTACCTAAATTCGGTACCTGCAGAGGCCTCTTGTGTATAATATAACAATAATAAAATATTTACAGATTATTTTTGATTTGTTTGTTGCAAAATTTCAACAATACAAATTCCATTCAGGCTGATTTATATTCTGTCTAAAATATGGAATAAAATTACACTAAAATTTATGCCTAATATTCTTAAACCTAGCCGAAAGATTTTGCAATACTAATTTCATAAAATTTGGGTGTATTAAAATTATTTGAGTATATAACATTAAAAATTAATTACTGAAAAATTTGGACATCCACGTACGTCGGTATAGAGTTGTATAATAACAACTCTCATTATTAAACTTATAAAAATAATATTTATGCATTCTGACAAAAAGCATTCAATTCACTTATTTTTGGGTTGTGTTTTATGGTCATTGTTCTTTTATGTGAAAGTTATAATGATCGTTATTTTGATTTGAGTTCGCGAAGTTCTTCCACGATTTCGTTATAATAAATTAATGTATTTGACCTGACAATTGTTTTTACCTTTATCTTTTAATTCGTTTTTATTTTGCCTAGGTTTATTATTTTTTATATTATATTAGTATTTTTATAATTTAAGTATAATAAAGCTTATAATACTTTCAAAGTATAAGTTTATCTAAAACTCATTGGCTTTAATATGTTAAACAGTAAAAATAATAAAATAAATATATATATATTAAAACCATCTCTATGTCTACTGAATTATGCATTCTTACCTAATCCATTGGAGGTTACTTAAAGCGTAAAAAAAAGAAGGAGAAGCACATTTCAATGGTAGCGATGGAGTCATCCATCTTTTAAAATACACGATACATACTTCGCAGAATACAAAAGTAAAATGACAAAATACCTAGCGTATATTTAGGATCTTTGTTACCACCGCGGGGGAGGAGGGGGAAGGGACCCTTTAGGTCAAATGCACAGTTGTAAATATTTTATAAGTTATTTTAAGTTCCTTTTATCTAATATTGCAACAATAAGTTCCCTTCTTGTTATTATATTTCTTTTTTTTTGTAAATATGAAATTAAATTATACTGAAAAATGAAATAAAATTGTTATAAAATCGATGCATAATATTCTTTGTAACCTAGCCGAAAGATTTTGCAATAGTAATTTCATGAAAGTTGGTGTAATCAAATTATTTATATATATATATATATATATATATATATATATATATATATATATATATATATATATATATATATATATATATATATATATATATATATATAAATTCAGCCTGCGTTGGTTTTGTGTTCGCAAAACTGGAAAATTAGTCGTTCGATTCGTAGAAGGTTTATATGGATATAATTATTCGAAATATTCCCCTTAGGAGAAGAAGTGGGGGAAAAACTGTTTAAAAAAATAAGGTAATTTTGTAATCGTTGACATGACAATTTCATACATGTGGAAACAACTTCAGTGCAAAAACATTTTAAAAAGAGTGAAATTATTGTGTGAAAGCGTCAGTTGTTAATAAAATCGGAGATTATGAAAAAATAAAGTAAAATAGTCTACCGTGCCTTTAGAAAATGTTTTTCTGATTCAAGTTTCAACTTGAAAAATATTAATGGAATATGGCTTGATTAAAAATAAAATGTGCAAATATATAATTGATGTGTTAAAAAAGGAAATAATATCAAAGTTAAACTTAATACTTTTCTTTTTTTTAAAGTTGTTTGTAAAAGTTTTGTACAAAGTTTATAGAATGATAGTAATAATAGTTCCGTCTTCTGTAACTCATATTATCAATTAAAAGTTTAACATGAAAAAACTTGAAATTTGGTAGGTTATTTAACTCGTAATTCTTTTCTGGGGCAACGTGTGCGGGCTCAGTTTGTATAGCATTGAAAATGAATAACAGAAAAAATAAAATATGCAAAAAATTTACTAATACGTAAATTTGGCGCCTAAAGAGGCATTTTGGGTAAAATGTAAAGATAGAAAAATATGAAAACATTATTTTTGGGTTTTCTTTCTTGCAATACTGCATACAACAATACCATTTCTATTCAGGATTTTTTTTTGTGGAGAATATGTAATAAAATTATATTGAAATCGATAGGTCATTATATCTCAAAGCCATTTTATATTATATACATACAATCATGTCTCTAAGTCCTATGGAACGGTTTTCTCTATATTAATTTCGTAAAATGTTTATGTAATAAAATTATTTAAATACATTAAATATTAACTAGTAAAAATAAAATAATATATATTTCAACCAACTGTATATCTACTGAATTATGGATTCTTACTTGATATGATCTATGCTGTTTAAAGCATAGACCAGGAATGCAAAGTGCATTTCGGTGATAGATTCCATCATAGCAACTAGAGATGTGTACTTTTCAGTAGCCGAATGTAAAAAGGCCAAATACCAAGGGTACATTTAGTACCTATGTTACCACCGGGGGGAGAGGAGGAGGGGGGGGAGGAGGGAAACCGAAAATTTTCGCGATTACAATACTTCCTTTACTTCGTACAAGGAAGTAAAAACTTGAAATTTGGGAGGTTATTTAATTCACAATTCTCTTCAGGGACCGTGTTGATACAGCTAGTATAGCATTAAAAGTGAATAACTGAAAAAATAAAATATGTATTGGGATCATCTGGAAATCAACTTATTTCGGTAAACAGTCCCATCTCCTTTCACAAAAAGGAGAAGTACATTTCAATGGTGACAACATAAAAAAAAAAATAAAAAATACCAAGCAATCACGGTACCTAAAAATAACAACAAAAGAGCAGTGTTGCCTGGTCAGCTCTGTATTTTCCTCCTAAAACTCACTAAATTTTCTCCTAAATTCACCAACTTTAACCCTAAATGTTTAATTATTATTTCTATATTGGGATAACCAAAACTACCCCCCTAGTATACACCAATCTGGCAACACAGCTAAAGAGGTCTTTTGAGTAAAATGTAACGGTAGCAAAATTTTTGGTTCTCTTTGTTGCAATACTGCATACAACAATACTAATTCTATTCCGGATTTTTTTTGTGGAGAATATGTTATAAAATTATTAATCGATAGGTTATTATATCTCAAAGCCATTATATATTATATACATACAATCATATCTCTAAGTCCTATGGAACGCTTTTCTCTATATTACTTTCGTAAAATGTTTATGTAATAAAATTATTTAAATACATTAAATATTAACTAGTAAAAATAAAATAATATATATTTCAACCAACTGTATATCTACTGAATTATGCATTCTTACTTGATATGATTTATGCTGTTTAAAGCATAGGCCAGGAATGCAAAGTACATTTCTAAGGTAGATTCCATCATAGCCAAATCGTTGCTACTCTGCAGAAGCTGAATGTAAAATGGCCAAATACCAAGGGTTCATTTAGGACCTATGTTACCACCGGAGAGGGGGAGGGAGGAAAGAGGAGGAGGAGAGGGGAGATACCTGAAGGGACCTTTTAGGTAAAATGTGCAGTTGCAAATATTTTAAAAGTTATTTTAAGTTTCTTTTTTCAAACTTTTATATGAAATATAAAGTAAGAGGAATTATTGTGATCGTAAAAATTTTCGAATTCCAGTTTTCAACAGAAATACATGTTTTAAGATCACCTGAGTCCAAATAACCAGGTCTTAAAAATTGCTGTGTGTATGTGAACAGCCTATCTCAAAAACGAAAGGTGGTACGAAAGTTATCTTATGTATTTAAGGCAGGTATTTGCCTGTGATGTTACAGCAACTTTTTCGTCATAATCGACCAACCGGAAGTACAATTTATATCTTATGTATTTAAGGCAGGTATTTGCCTGTGATGTTACAGCAACTTTTTCGTCATAATCGACCAACCGGAAGTACAACTTATATCTTATGTATTTAAGGCAGGTATTTGCCTGTGATGTTACAGCAACTTTTTCGTCATAATCGACCAACCGGAAGTACAACTTATATCTTATGTATTTAAGGCAGGTATTTGCCTGTGATGTTACAGCAACTTTTTCGTCATAATCGACCAACCGGAAGTACAACTTATATCTTATGTATTTAAGGCAGGTATTTGCCTGTGATGTTACAGCAACTTTTTCGTCATAATCGACCAACCGGAAGTACAACTTATATCTTATGTATTTAAGGCAGGTATTTGCCTGTGATGTTACAGCAACTTTTTCGTCATAATCGACCAACCGGAAGTACAACTTATATCTTATGTATTTAAGGCAGGTATTTGCCTGTGATGTTACAGCAACTTTTTCGTCATAATCGACCAACCGGAAGTACAACTTATATCTTATGTATTTAAGGCAGGTATTTGCCTGTGATGTTACAGCAACTTTTTCGTCATAATCGACCAACCGGAAGTACAACTTATATCTTATGTATTTAAGGCAGGTATTTGCCTGTGATGTTACAGCAACTTTTTCGTCATAATCGACCAACCGGAAGTACAACTTATATCTTATGTATTTAAGGCAGGTATTTGCCTGTGATGTTACAGCAACTTTTTCGTCATAATCGACCAACCGGAAGTACAACTTATATCTTATGTATTTAAGGCAGGTATTTGCCTGTGATGTTACAGCAACTTTTTCGTCATAATCGACCAACCGGAAGTACAACTTATATCTTATGTATTTAAGGCAGGTATTTGCCTGTGATGTTACAGCAACTTTTTCGTCATAATCGACCAACCGGAAGTACATCTTATATCTTATGTATTTAAGGCAGGTATTTGCCTGTGATGTTACAGCAACTTTTTCGTCATAATCGACCAACCGGAAGTACAACTTATATCTTATGTATTTAAGGCAGGTATTTGCCTGTGATGTTACAGCAACTTTTTCGTCATAATCGACCAACCGGAAGTACAACTTATATCATTTAACGATTTTGTTGAAACTTGCCGAATGTCTTCTTCTTAAAACCATTTAACTTTTTATATATGTATTATATCAACGAGAAAATGCATTTTATTTGCGCATAACTCAAAAAGTAAGCATTTTATAGTAAATTATGTATACAATCATATAAAAAGTAATTATTTATCTAAAAAACATGAAAGGAATCATCATAATCGGACCTGTATTAGCAAACATACAGCCATTATGTCATAAGGACTACAAGACAGAAGATGGAATGCCGAATGCGTTCGAAAGGAGACGAATGCGACCGAGCCTCCTCTCACCAACTTTTTGTCTAATTGTACAAACTCTACAGTATGATGATTAGAAGTGACAAGAACAATAGTTATTTCTTCTGTTACTCACGTTATCTTTTAAAAGTTAAATATAAAAATATCTGATGTGGACAACACATGACTTCCTCGTACGCCTATTAAACTATAAATCGCTGGCTCAAAAACGACACTCGTCACGACATCCATCTATTGACACACACGCGCACATAAATGGGGAGGAAAACCAGTATTTTATACTCAATTTTAACACTGAAAACAAGTAATAAAAATGTTTAATTGGATTGGCAACCAAATTGCGTTTATAACCTTTATTGCCGAAATATATGATTAATGTATTTAATTTAAATATAATTTTTGATGTAAGCTTATTATGACCTTCAAGTAAAGTACCCTTTTCGGCTCACCAATTTTAACTGAAATATAGTAAATACATTCATATCGATACAAAATTCCTATTTACCAAATTTGATATGTTTTACATTATATTTTAATATAATTTCTGATGAATGTCTAATATGACCTGCAAGTAAAATACAACTTCCGATTTTTCCGACTTAGACCAAAATTTATTATGTTGTTTATATTAATATATGAGTCTTAGATACCTAATTTGAGAAGTTTTGCATAATATTTTAATATAATTTTTGATGAAAATCAGTAATGACCTTCCAGTAAAGTACCACTTCCGGTAATCATGCAGTGACCAAAAAGGAAGGTTCACGACTAAATTATATAGTAATTCTAAATACGAAATTTTAACTTTCTACGGCTAACCTTTTTTGAGTTATGCGAGATACGTACGAAAGTAAGTACAGACGCCACGACGAAACTAGTCAAAATGGATTCAGGGTTGGTCAAAATGGATATTTCCGTTGAAATCTGAAAACCGAAAATTTTCGCGATTACAATACTTCCTTTACTTTGTACAAGGAAGTAAAAACTTGAAATTTGGGAGGTTATTTAATTCACAATTCTCTTCAGGGGCCGTGTTGATACAGCTAGTATACCATTAAAAGTGAATAACTGAAAAAATAAAATATGTATTGGGATCATCTGGAAATCAACTTATTTCGGTAAACAGTCCCATCTCCTTTCACAAAAAGTACATTTCAATGGTGACAACATAACAAAAAATATCTGATGTGGACAACACATGACTTCCTTGTACTCCTATTAAACTATAAATCGTTTTCTCAAAAAGTGATCCTCAATTTGGTTACTAATTTCCGAAAATTGCAATATCTCGAAAACGAAATTCGGCGTCGGGACACCCATCTATTGACACATACTCTTGTTTCCGTTATTAAATGTCGTTTTTTTTTCAGTAGGTAACTAGTTTCCAAGAGATTTCTTCGTGTTCCGTGACAACATTAAAACTGTCAATATCACTAGATAAAGCATTAGAAATCGAGTTTCGACATTTTAAGCGGAAGAACCCACTTAACTTATATCTTATTCTACTGCTGCAGACTTGTTGATCTCACAAATGGGGAGGAAAACCAGTATTATATGCCCAATATTAACACTTAAAATAAGTAATAAAAATGTTTTATTAGAGTATAAACAAAATCGCGTTGGTAACCTTTATTACCGAAACATATGATTTCTCCATTTAATTTTAATATAATTTTTGATGTAAGTTTATTATGACCTTCAAGTAAAGTACCCTTTTCGGCTCACCAATTTTAATCAAAATCTAGAAAATACATTCATATTGATATAAAAGTCCTATTTACTAAATTTTAAATGTTTTACATTACATTTTAATATAATTTTTGATGAATGTCTAATATGACCTTCAAATAAAGTACCTCTTCCGGTTTTCCAATTTAGACCAAAATCTAGTATGTTATTTAAATCAATATATAAGTTATAAATACTAAATTTGAGAAGTTTTGCATAGTATTTTAATATAATTTTTGATGGAAATCAATTATGACCTTCAAGTAAAGTACCACTTCCGGTGATCAAGCAGTGACCAAAAAGGGAGGTTCACAACTAGATTTTACAACAATCCTAAATACAAAATTTCAACTTTCTACGGCAAACCGTTTTTGAGTTATGCGAAATACGAACGTACGTACAGACGCCACGACGAAACTAGTCAAAATGGATTCAGGGATGGTCAAAATGGATATTTCCGTCGAAATCTGAAAACCGAAAATTTTCGCGATTACAATACTTCCTTTACTTCGTACAAGGAAGTAAAAAACACTAAGCAATCACGGTACCTAAAAATAACAACAAAAGAGCAGTGTTGCCTGGTCAGCTCTGTATTTTCCTCCTAAAACTCACTAAATTTTCTCCTAAATTCACCAACTTTAACCCTAAATGTTTAATTATTTTTTCTATATTGGGATAACCAAAACTACCCCCCTAGTATACACCAATCTGGCAACACAGCTAAAGAGGTCTTTTGAGTAAAATGTAACGGTAGCAAAATTTTTGGTTCTCTTTGTTGCAATACTGCATACAACAATACTAATTCTATTCCGGATTTTTTTTGTGGAGAATATGCTATAAAATTATTAATCGATAGGTTATTATATCTCAAAGCCATTATATATTATATACATACAATCATATCTCTAAGTCCTGTGGAACGCTTTACTCTATATTAATTTCGTAAAATGTTTATGTAATAAAATTATTTAAATACATTAAATATTAACTAGTAAAAATAAAATAATATATATTTCAACCAACTGTATATCTGAATTATGCATTCTTACTTGACACGATTTATGCTGTTTAAAGCATAGGCCAGGAATGCAAAATGCATTTCGGTGATATCTTCCATCATAGGCAAATCGTTGCTACTCTGCAGAAGCTGAATGTAAAATGGCCAAATACCAAGGGTTCATTTAGGACCTATGTTACCACCGGAGAGGGGGAGGGAGGGAAGAGGAGGAGGAGAGGGGAGATACCTGAAGGGACCTTTTAGGTAAAATGTGCAGTTGCAAATATTTTAAAAGTTATTTTAAGTTTCTTTTTTCAAATATTGCAACAATAACACTTCCCTTCTGGTTATTTTTTATTTATTTTTTTTTTTTTTTAAATAGGAATTAAAATTTTACATAAAAAGGCGCATAACATTACCAAGTATTGTAACAGTTTTCGCAATACCAATTATATATAATATTGATTAATGTTTAATGCGAGTTCATTCACTTAAGGCTGGAATGCATTGAGCTAGTTTAAAAGCTACAAGTCGAGGAATTCACTAGCTACTAGTAAACCCGTCCAATGTATTCGTTTTCATTAGCTAACTAGAGGATTTTAAACAATTTGCGAAATAAGTTGAAAGTCGTGCTACTTTACTCGCTGCTCGCTGGCGTGTGGGAACTAGCAGCGAGTTTCTAAAAAAAAAAAAAATAATAATAAAAATCCAAACGGAATTACAGCACGCGGTTAAATGTGAATATCAGACGAGCATTAACTTTTTTCGATCATATTATCCCTATTCGCACTATTTAGCTAGTAGCAAGCGAGTTTAATTATCTTTTTTGAGATAATCGCTGCTAGTTAACTAGTAATTATGATGGCACACGGCTAGTTTACTAGCTTGCATGCCCACACGCCAGCGAGCAGCGAGTAAAGTAGTACGACTTTCAAGTTTTCTCGCAAATTGTTTAAAATCTCCTAGTTAGCTAGTGAAAACGAATACATTGGGCGGGTTTACTAGTAGCTAGTGAATTCCTCGACTTGTAGCTTTTAAACTAGCTCAATGCATTCCAGCCTTAAATGAATGAGCTCGCGTTAAACATTAATCAATATTATATATAATTGGTTTTGCGAAAACTGTTACAATACTTGGGGATATTATGCGTCTTTTTCTGATTAATTTAATTTTTTATTAAAAAAAAAAAATAACCAGAAGGGAGGTGCTATTGTTACAATATTAGAACAAAGAAACTTAAAATAAATTCTAAAATATTTGCAACTAAACAACCTAAAAGATATTTTACCCAAAAGGTCCCTTCAGGTATCTCTCCCTTCCTCTCCTCCCCTCCTCCCCCCAGAGGTAACAAAGGTTCTAAAGCTACCCTGGCGTTTTGCAACAGCATAAGATTTGTATTTTGAGTAATATTTTTGTTAATTTAAATAATAGTTTTCTAAATCTAAATCTTATCCTTAAAACTTACGCCTAATTTGACGATTATAAATATTTACGTGTTTATTTGCCTGCTTATTATCAAATATCCTTCCCGAAAAAAAAAAATTTAATTCTAAAAAATTCTACATATGCCCCTGTATAAGATTATCATTGTGGTCAATTGTTAACAGATAGCTTTGAACCAATTCTTAATGTTTTAAAGCCAAATAAATGATAAATGTTTAGTATTACTGTGTAAAATTTCCAATGTTTCTGTTGTAAAAAAAAAAAAAAATCCTACAATTTGGTACATTTTAACTTTGTCTGATTTCTCTATAAAAAAACAAAAAAAAAACAGGTAAAATTTGACGATCAGGGTACATAAAATTTGACATACAGAGATCTATTTTAATTTTTTATTATATAAAACATCATCAATAATTGTAGAGTTTTAGTAAGTTTCCAATTTACAGATGAAAATTTTAGTCTAAAGACGGTGCATACATACAATGGGAGTGAAAGTAAATTAAAATTAGAGTTTATGATAGCTGTTAAATAACAAAATATAACATCATGCAATGTTTAATTTATTTTATCCTCTTTTTATCCCTGCAGACGTATAATAATATTTGAACAGGTGCTGTTTACTATACTGAACTATAGACAATTTGTAATTTGCTTGAATATCCTTACATGAGTTTCGAGAAAAATATCTGATATGGACAACACATGACTTCCTTGTTCGCCTATTAAACTATAAATCGCTAGGTCAAAAAGTAATCCTGAATTCGGTAACTAGTTTCAGAAGATTGCAGTATCTATATATGACTAAAAATCGACAATGTGTGAAATATATGAATGTTTGAAATATAGTCGAAAAGAGTAAGCGAATTGTTCAGGACAAATGGCTGCACCCAAAAAGGTTCCTTCAGGTACCCGTAACATTCCTTCGACCACCTGGCGATACAATACTATAGCCTTTAGGGCCTTAAGCGGCTGAAGTTTTAAACAAAATATGTAAATATATATATTTTTTAAACATAGATTTTCGAATGAATCCTTTATGATAAAAGTGCCTATCAAGCATAATACTCGGCGTCGCGACATCCATCTATTGAAACGCACACAAACACACACACACACAGACATACTCTTGTTTCTGGAATTCTCATGGCAACTGAAATATCCAAGAAATTTTTTCGTGTTCCGTGACAACATTTAAACTGTCAATATCACTTGATAAAGCATTGGAAATCGACAGTTTCGACATTTTAAGCGGGAATAAGCCACTTCACTTATATCTTATTCTCCTGCTGCAGACTTGTTCAGCTCACAAATGGAATGGAAAACCAGTATTTTACAATCAATTTTAACACTTAAAACAAGTAATAAAATTGATTAATTAGAGTGGGAAAAAAATGCGTTTATAACCTTTATCAACGAACCATATGATCTCTGTAATAAATGTCCATATACCTTTTGATGTAAGTTTCTTATGGCCTTCAAGTAAAGTATCCTTTCGGATCTTCAATTTCAGCCAGAATCTATTAAATTACTTATATTGATATAAGAGTCTAATTTACCAAATGTGAGATGTTTTACTTTATGTTTTAATACACTTTTTGATGAAAGCCTAATATGACCTTCAAGTAAAGTACAACATTCGGCTTGCCAATGTTTACCAAAATTTATTATGTTATTTATATTAATATGTGAGTCTTAGATACCTAATTTGAGAAGTTTTGCATAATATTTTAATATAATTTTTGATGAAAATCAGTAATGACCTTCAAGTAAAGTACCACTATCGGTAATCATGCAGTGACCAAAAAGGAAGGTTCACGACTAAATTATATAATAATTCTAAATACGAAATTTTAACTTTCTACGGCTAACCCTTTTTGAGTTATGCGAACGTACGTACAGACGCCACGACGAAACTAGTCAAAATGAATTCAGGGATGATCAAAATGGCTATTTCCGTTGAAAACTGAATGCCGAAAATTTTCGTGATTACAATACTTCCTTTACTGCGTACAAGGAAGTAAAAAATACTTTTTTACAGTAGAATGAAAAGATGGTATCAGATATCGCAATACAAATTTATCACTATTTTAACAAATAGTAAAATATCATTATACATTTTCGATGTTTGAAGAAGTTAGTTCTAATTTTTCAGAAAAGCTTTTTAAAGTTTGAAAATCTTAATTATTATTGGCTGTGGAACTTTAAATTTCATTTTAAACGCAACCTTTCAGAACATTCCTATTATTATTATTAGCTAAAATGAAGTTGGAAAACTATGGACTGTTCTAAAGATTTGGAATTAATAAGGATCTTCTGTAATAAAGACAAAGAATACTAAATTTTAGTCGAGTTGGTACAACGACAACCGATTGGTTAGAACTCATGTAATAGTATTAAGTCACACTTTCAGTTTAATTTATTTCCAATATCTAAAAATATAAATAATGAAGCAAAATAAATAAATAAATTTATCAAGCCACCGATTGAACTTTTTATTTAAGTACTATGTAGCAGATCTATTTAGATTAGACCTGGCGTTTATTTTTCTGTTTTAAGAAGAATTTTTCTCTTTTAGGGCATTCCGAAAATATGACTAAAAATCGACAATGTTTGAAATATGTGAATGTTTGAAACATAGTTGAAAAGAGTAAGCGAATTGTTCAGGACAAATGCCTGCACCCAAAAGGTTCCTTCAGGTACCCGTAACATTCCTTCGACCACCTGGCGATACAATACTATAGTCTACCAAGAAGTACTACAGTATTTTAAGTACAAGATATTGTACTCTAAGTTTCTATTTAATCAACTTCGGCTGTTAACTAAGATGCAGAACATATGTATATGCTGTCATAAACTGGAGTTGTATTTCGAATTTTACATCTATGCCCAAATTCACCCAAATTGTTTTAGGAGGTAGGTAATGCATAGATATTTTTTACAGATAGGTTTTATTTTATATTTAGTGATCAACAAAATTAAGCTGGTTTTATTTTATTTTAATATTTCTTTTGCTGGAACATTTTTCTACGTTTAATAGAAGCCATGTTGCTACCTACACATTACCTCCCTCAGCTGTAACCTTTAGCGCCTTAAGCGGCTGAAGTTTTAAACAAAATATGTAAATATATATAAATATATATATATTTTAAACATAGGTTTTCGAATGAATCCTTTATGATAAAAGGGCCTATCAAGCATAAAACATAAGAGGAGGAAGCAATTTTCTAAATTCAATTATTCATGTGCAGAGGGAAGGGGCCCATGGTACCATGCATTAATTTGCAGTAAAATTAAAAGAAACACATTTCTTATTTTTTTACAATAACTCTTAAATAATAGTTTGATAAGATTAGCTGAAATTTTTTTCTTTTTTTTTTTCATGTTGGAAGGGGGGCAGCTAAACCACTTTACCCCCCCCCTCCTTCAGATACATCCATGTTCATATAAGATCTTTGAAATTAAAAAAAAATATAATTTTAGGTTTCATAAAGAATTCTGAATGAATTAAAATTTACAATATTATGAGTCTAATTTTTTTAGTAATCCTCTTGTGATTGTTTTCTCACTTTGCAAAACACTATTTCATTGTTCAATAATTTATGAAGGAGCTTATGTGTTTCTTTTCGAGATCTCCATATATTTTTTCTTTATTACTTCTTGTTGTGTTTTATAAGATATACTGTTCATAATATAACACGGAAAGCTTTCTTATCACATTTCCGCGTTAAAAAATAATTTATATTATGAAGTAAGTTTTTTTTTTTTTAAGGATAAGCATGTTATCATTTTCAGATACAACACAGCACAGTTGTCCAATCCTTTATGTGAGTATGTCGACAAGTTTGAAGGACCTCGAGAAGTCCTTTACAGGTCCTGTGCACGGCTTATCATCCGGATAGTTGAGACCCACAGGATGTATTTTATCCTAAGTAGGAGTAAGGCCTGCTACCAACATATGGTCCACGTGTCATTGTATGTCGCAGCTAGGTTTGCATTCCGTAGCAAATTTCCCAACAGCAAGCTGGTCGTTCGCCTCTTGTCGGAGATTTACAGGTGTGAACGGAGCATGCGCAAGCTCATTATAGGTGAGTTTATAATTCTTTCTTTCATCTATTGACAAAATATGAATGCAATAACAAAATACAGTAAGGTATTCCAAGATGTTCCAAAAAAAATAATGTTTTCTCAGGTGCATTTATGGAACCAAAAGACTGCATAGGCAATTGTGGGATACACCCTATCTTCAGTAGCCAAAAAGAGGGTCTCCAAGCCTTGCGGTATTTTTTGCACCATGCCAACATGGCAAAGAAGATGTTCTTCAACAATGGCATCCAAAGAAGAATGGCCGACTTAAGCCTCCAGATGCCATACTACCAACATCCAGCTGTTTATTCCATAGTCGTCGACAGTTACAGAACATTTAAACTCTTGGTGGAGTATGGAACAAATTTGTTAGATACAAGGGTAAGTTCAAAAAAAAAAATTCTAAAAAAAATGTTCTGATAAATTTAATTATTAAAAATCTGATTTAGTAGGCAATATAATTTATAATAAGGTAATGATCTCATCTTTAAATTAATTGTTTGAGTATATTATATTACCGCGGCTTCAAGCCAAATATGGTCAAATTGGTTCTAAATTTTAATTTGAAACGATAGAATATAAATAATTTTTTAATATAGAAAAAAAAAATGTTTAACAGAGTTAGTTTAAGTGTGCAACATTTAATTAAAGTAACTTAACTATTATTTAACTTATAAATTGAATATTAAAATTATTGTGTTCAATTATGACAGGATTTTTTAATTCTAAAACTTTTTTTTTTTTTTTTTTTTTTTTTTTTTTTTTTTTTTTTTTTTTTTTTTTTTTTTTTACAATTTGACACCCAGGGATTTTCGAAACAAAAACTTAAATGACTTATCTTATTGAATAAAATCATTAATTTTCCAGTTTTTTGATGCCATGAAATTTGCAATAATAAATTCCTAAATATTAAAACCATTATTATAAATATAATGTAATAAAATTAATAATCCTAAATCAATAAAATATTGTATCCATTCGATAGTAAAGAAAGCGATGTGAAAAATCACAGATTCAATCAAAAAGGGTTCCTTTAATAAGCTCATCGGTCCTAATCAATATGTAGTATAATCTATATTAACTTCAATGGAAGCACTATTTCAATTATTTATTAATTTTTAGAATTACAAATAATTTAAAAACAAGTTTTATTATCAATTTAAAACAACAGACAAAATAAAATCTCATATCAGTCATACAATTATGTTCACATGTAAATATTTTTATGTTTTCAGCATAAAAATAATTTATGTTACTGCTATCATTTTTATACTTAATTAACTGCATAGCCCAGTGTTTCCCAAACTTTTGACACCTATTCATCCCTTTTATAATTTTCGTAACACTGAGGACCCATCATCAGAAAAAGTCCATATACTTTAATAACAATCAAAATACATTTATTTTTTCCTTTTTAAGTACATACAAAATAAAAAAATAAACGTAAAATAAAATTCATTCATAATAAATAAACGTTATATTGAAAATAACTTTTATTAGGATCAATGATAAGAATTGAATTGCTTATGCTGAGACGACAGATGATCATAATTTTGTTCCATTAATTTCTGATCACCAATCTGGATTTCAAATACCCCATTTTACTATTCAGCAATACCATTATGTGATAAACGCAATCTTCTTTACATTCGAGCATGTACTTCATGAGTGTCTTTCTGGATGTAGTACTTGCCTTTGTTGAAATTAGGCAAACAAAGACTGCTTTATAAATGCAATCAATCCCCACCCTTTATTTATTTTCTCATAATCTGCTCTCACCTCACAGAGAGTCTTCAAAGTAATTCATAATTTAGCTTACTCATCCATATTACTTCCATATGTTATTGTTTCTCAAGGAATCTTAGGCCCATTTACACAAACCAGTGTCGGACGAAATGTAATTCCAATTTCTTACCAATTACTGAAATTTTATTTATCATGCAACTCCAAATTACAGTAATTGGTAAGGAATTATAATTGCAATTGGAATTACATTTTTGCTCAACACTGACCCAAACTTATATTCCATCCAACCTATCTTAGTTTTGCCTTCCCTATGTCGACTGATGATGCATGAGTTTTATTTGTAAATTATGACTCATCAATTGCATCCCTAAATCTCCAGTTAATTAATTTATATTTATAATTCCAATTTTGTTTATTTTTATTTTACTATAATTTAATTTATTCATTTATTTTTCTATTTGAAAATATGGTATAAATGGTTACTTAGATCATTATTTAATATTCCCCATATAATTGTCTGATTGTTAATATTCGACAATGAAAACAGTTTATCCCTTGATACACATTTCAGAAAATACCTGAAGAAAGCTGAAAAGGAATTGGTTAAGGGATCTCATAGAATAAAATGTTTTTAAAATTTAAGTTTGGAGTAGGCATCGATGAATAATCACCTCCCTCGTGTTCTGATAAATTAATTATATCATTAAGATATAATTTTTAAATTAAAAAATCATTTCCATTTGTTGATAAATATATTTTTTTTAATGAAAATTTATTGTTACCAATTATAAATTTTAGTCCAAATGATATCAGACTTTGGCAAAACTCTGATGCATTTTTTAATTGATTTGTTTTACAAACAGCCTTTTCTGTGCAGTAAGTAATAATGTTATAATGGGTCTCACCCATATAATATATACAACATAAATGGATTTATCAATTATAAGTGAAAAATAAAAATACTGATTATATGAATTGTTGTGATGTTAACGAAAGAATCCAAAATATAGCTTTAAGTGTCAGAAATACCAGTAAAAAAATTATACTTAAACTATATTTTTGAATTTTTCTATGGCTTTAATTTTAATAACTAATAAAATGAAGTTATCACTATGAAAAAAAAAAAAAAAATTAATAAAAATAAATTTAAATAGTACAATAAATATTTACATTCAGGCTGGGGACTTGCCAAACAATCTTTCTCCACAAAT
Organism: Rhaphigaster nebulosa; assembly: GCA_948150685.1. Classification (NCBI taxonomy): domain Eukaryota; kingdom Metazoa; phylum Arthropoda; class Insecta; order Hemiptera; family Pentatomidae; genus Rhaphigaster; species Rhaphigaster nebulosa. The sequence continues at coordinate 129,392,592 of OX411311.1, read as the reverse complement.
GGGGCCGCAAACCAGAACCCCTGGAGATTGTAGTGCTTCTACTCCTGAGTACTTAAAGCCAAGGATTGAAGACAAGGGAAGTGCGTATCATCCGCAATCAGAGAAAAATTATAGGGTTAGTTTGATTTTTAGAAATTTATTAATAAAAATTGAATATTAAAGTACACACTAAAACTTAGGAAGGCATTGCATTATTACTGATTTTAGTTATCATAATCGAATCAACAAAACATTTTGTAAAGTCATCTCATCTTGTATCTCTTTCAGACACCACCATGCTCATTTTCAGTAGAAGATGCGATCAAACACACCTCACCGGAACAGAACGCTCCAGAAAAAGATCAGTTCAGGACTCTATTCTTGAGAGAGCATCCTGTGATGTCGGGACAAGACATGCCGTGCTTGATGCAATTCTGCAGAAAGGTCATCAGGAGGCGACTCTATGACAACTTTCAGCTGCCTTGTGGCATCAAGGAATTGCCTATTCCTCAGGTTCTCAAAAAATACATTAACCTAGACTTTGATTAAAGATAAGATATATCATATGTTAATAGTTTTTAAATATATAAAAAAAAATAAAATAAACCTGTACCACAACAACCCATGGAGGGTCATAAATTTATTGTATATTTTGTGAATATAATGAACATAATTTTGTAAATATAATTATTTTTGGGATATATTTGTTTTCAATATTTTCATGTTCCTTATCTCAAATTAAATCATTTTAATTAGGGATTAATAAATTATTTGCCACTTCTATAAATTTGTTTTATTGAAAACTAGTTTCGAATGTTATACATTCATCCTTAGTTCTAAAAACACAAAAAATTCAAAAATAAGCAATTCAAAATATAGTTTGGTATTATTATACATATTAAATTAGATTAATATAAATTAGTATTATAAAACATTTATGAATTATGAATTTAATTAAGACAAGAAATCAAATAAATCTGAATAAAATATATTAATCAATCCCTAAGTAGATTGATCCTTCTATACCATCATGCGAATGTCAACTGACCAATTAGATTGATCCTTCTATACCATCATGCGGATGTCAACTGACCAATTAGATTGATCCTTCTATACTATCATGCGGATGTCAACTGACCAATTAGATTGATCCTTCTATACCATCATGCGGATGTCAACTGACCAATTAGATTGATCCTTCTATACCATCATGCGGATGTCAACTGACCAATTAGATTGATCCTTCTATACCATCATGCGGATGTCAACTGACCAATTAGATTGATCCTTCTATACCATCATGCGGATGTCAACTGACCAATTAGATTGATCCTTCTATACCATCATGCGGATGTCAACTGACCAATTAGATTGATCCTTCTATACTATCATGCGGATGTCAACTGACCAATTAGATTGATCCTTCTATACCATCATGCGGATGTCAACTGACCAATTAGATTGATCCTTCTATACTATCATGCGGATGTCAACTGACCAATTAGATTGATCCTTCTATACCATCATGCGGATGTCAACTGACCAATTAGATTGATCCTTCTATACCATCATGCGGATGTCAACTGACCAATTAGATTGATCCTTCTATACCATCATGCAGATGTCAACTGACCAATTAGATTGATCCTTCTATACTATCATGCGGATGTCAACTGACCAATTAGATTGATCCTTCTATACTATCATGCGGATGTCAACTGATTAAGCCATTTTGTAATGATATATAAAAGTTTCATTTTTAGGACCAGAATTTCCAGTAAGTGAACCATCTTTAAATATTTTTCAATGAGAATCATAAACATGCTCTCCGGAAAAGTACCCCAGGGCCGGATCTATTGGGAGAAGGGGATGGAGGCAAAGGCGAAACGCCCCTTTTTGCTTCCCTTTTTGATTGTTTTGATCTTAATTCAGTCAATAAAATGAGTAAATGATATGAATGGATGATATTTATTTAGAAATATATTACTTAAAATACAGTTATTGAATTTTATTATGAGGAAGGCTGAAAGAAGAGGCCGAAAAAATAATCATGTCTCACCTGAAAAAATTCTAGTTCCAGCTCTGAAGTATCCTTCCACCTTGAATAGTCCAGTCAGTAGAAGGCCAAAGGAGGAGTATATGATGCAAAAAGGTGAAGTAGAAGTTTTTATTTTTTAAACCGGGGTGCAAAAATATAAAAAACAAAAATACTAACACAAGGGTCCTCGAGAGAACTATTAGCAGCCAAAAAACCTCGAAATTTTAGGACCTTTTTCGGTTTTTTCGGCTATAATTCCTAAACAGTGAATTCAATCGAAAAAATAAGGAATAATAAATTATAGAACATTACATTCTGCATCAAATGGGTACCAAAACATAACAATTCAGTTTATTATTGGATTTTGTTTTAGTAATACAGTAACTGGACAAAAAAAAATCTGTCCATCCAGAAAGGCTTTTTGTTATATAATGATTGATCGAAAGGTGATAAAATTCCCTACAGAACAAAAAAAAAAAATCTTTAAATTGGGATCAAAATGATAAAAAAAGTTATCAAAAGATAATATGAAATAAAGCTTCAAGTTTTTATACCTTTTTACTTCCTTGTACGAAGTAAAGCAAGTATTGTTATCGCGAAAATTCTCGGATCTCAGATTTCAACGGAAATATCCATTTTGACCATCCCTGAATCCATTTTGACTAGTTTCGTCTGTAGGTACGTATGTTCGTATCTCGCAGAACTGATAAACGGTCAGCCGCAGAAAGTTAAAGTTTTGTATTTAGGATTGTTTTAAAATCTAGTTGTGAACCTTCCTATTTGGTAACTGCTGGTTAAATAACATACTAGATTTTGGTCTAAATTGGGAAACCAGAAGCAGTACTTTACTTAAAGGTTAATCTTTCATCAAAAATTATATTAAAATATGATGTAAAACCTCACATATTTGATAAATAAGACATTTATAACAATATAAATAATATAGTAGATTTTCGTTAAAATTGGTGAGCCGATAGGGGTACTTTACTTGAAGGTCATAATAAACACATCAAAAATTATATTAAAATTAAATACAGAGATCATATGATTCGGTGATAAAGGTTACAAACGCGATTTTTTTCCACTCAAATTAAACAATTTTATTAGTTGTTTTAAGTGTTGAATTTGAGTGTAAAATGCTTGTTTTTCTCCCCATTTGTAAGCTGAACAAGTCTGCAGCACGAAAATAAGATATAAGCTAAGTGGATTCTTCTGCTTTAATGTTTTATTATTTTATCTAGTGGCATTGACAGTTCTAATGTTGACGAAGAAATCTCTTGGGAACTTGTTACCTACTGAAAGAAAACGACATATAATAACGGACTGAGACCTCCAGAAACAAGAGCTTATGAGTGTTTGTGTGCCAATAGATCGATGTCACGACGCCGAGATACTGCAATCTTCGAAAACTAGTAACCAAATTGAGGGCCACTTTTTGATAGTTTATAAAGTGATTTATAGTTTAATAGTTGTACAAGGAAGTGATGGGGTTTCCACATCAGATATTTTTCCTTAATCTCCTATTTTATTAACAAATGACGCTTTCACATGTATATTTAGTTGTCATGACAGCGATAACAAATTTTTCTTTTTCTTTTTACTATTCACCATTTCTTCCCTTAAGGGATTTAGAAAAATTTAATGAATATAAACGATAAAATAATATAAATGATAGTGAAAACCGCATCAAAATCTACTATTTTTCGAGTATTTCGATCAAAAATATACGCAGGCTGAATTTTTACACATATGAATTAACACTTGTTCCATTAATCTTCAAACTTTTACGCTTTGGGCTGCTCGAACTTCTGCTTTTGTCCTTTCTCAGGTTGTGCAGTTTAATCAACTCCTGCGTTCTTGATGTATCAGGTAGACGGGTTTTGGGGTTGTAATAAAACCTTTAGAATCATTGTAAGGCTTTATTCGTCTTAATTTATCACAATACACAATTATACATACGAATACATAATAACAAAAAGTAAGTAGGTTGTAGCAAGGTTATAACATATGATATCGCACATTCTTCTTCCCCAGTGTTAGGCAAAACGTAATTACTTACCAATTACTGTAATTTGGAATTGCAGAAATAAAATTACATGTAATTGTAATTGCGGTACTACTTTAGAAGTGGAGCGCATCATCACTGGTACTCCCGATCTTACCCGAAGGTCGCCGAACTAGCACACTCTAGCGCCATTTGTGCTAACTAACTGCTTTGCATTCAATTGTAACATTCATATCCATTGCTATTATTAAAATTATTATATCTTTAATTACATATTATTGAAAATTGTTAGTGTTGTCGACTTTCGGTGATCTAGGGAAGTTGTAGTAATAATTTAAAGGAGTGATCATTTAAATGAAGGTAAGAACCCGACCAACTGAAAAGGAACTTTTGTCGTTTGTTTATCTCTTGAGAGAACTTAGCGAGCAGATGTCGTCAGCTGTGATCTATTTAAAGCAGTAATAATTGAAATTACGGTAAGGTCCCGACCTCAACTGAAAAGGATCCGTTGATGTTTCGTTTAGTTCTTGAGCGAACGTAATGAACGGAAGTCGACAGCACTAATTTTAAATAATATATAATTAAAGCAGTAATAATTTTAATGATTCCAATGAACAAGAATGTTACAATTGAATGTTAAGCAGTTAGTTAGCACAAATGGCGCTAGGGTACGCTAGTCCGGTGACCTTCGTGTAAGATCGGGATAACAAGTGATAATGCGCCCCTTTTGTAAAGTTGTACCGTAATTACAATTACTTAATGAACCACTGTAATTGTAATTTTGGGGCACAGCTACAATTACTAGTTGAGTCAAAGTAATTGCAACTACAATTACAATTATTTGCGATTGTAATTTTATTTCAGTAATTCAAAGTAATTGTAATTGGTAATTGCAATCACTCAACACCGACATGGCACTAAAAAAACTTGATGAAGGAATGAGATTGTCCGGGAAGCGGTCAAAAAGTTGATCAGGAATAGTAAAAACTATTTATTTCCTCAAGTGTGCCAAAAGATATTATTCAAAATGGAGAGTTTCAATGAATCGAATGAAAATTTACAAAAATTACGACAAAATTAAATAAAGAGTAAATATTGTTGACTTGAATTTTAGATAATTCGAATTGTAATTACTTATCCATATCGATATATGTAGTATATCGAAACTCCAGCACATCCCAAACCACGTGATCAGAGAAAAAGTACAGGAACCCCGAAATGTCTTGTACACTATTGAGACCAAAAAGCTGAGCTGGTACGGCCATGTAATGAGAATGTCAGAAGATCGATGGCCCAAGAGAATGATAAATTATGTTCCTAAGGAGAGGAGGAGAAGAGGACGTCCGGCAAAGAAATGGTACGATGGTTTGCAGGAAGGAATGGCAGCCAGAGGGCTTACAGAGGAGGACTGCCAGGACCGGGAAAAGTGGAAGGAATCACTGTCAGTTTACGACATATGACAATTGTTGTAATAAAGTCGTAATAAAAAAAAAAAAAAAAAAAATTACTTATCCTAAATTAGTAACTGTAATTATAGCTTTATTAACTGTAATTATATTTACCGTTAAGAAGTAATTGTAATTATAACTTGTAATTATTTACAGTAAGAAGTAGTTGTAATTGTATTTTCAATTACTTGCCGTCAAGAAGTAATTTGACGAACAGTTACAGTAATTGTAATTGAAGATGTAATTAAATACTAATGTAATTAATTACTACCCAACTCTGTTCCTTCCTTTAGGAATTACTCCCCGCAAAATCTTGGCATATTGTTCATTAGAAGGAATTTCAATTGTTCAAGGAATATGCTCAGCGTATTTTGTTCTCATCACATCACAAACTTCGCTCACCATAGACTGGAAATATGAACGCCTGCCACCCTAAATCGGTTGCAATCAAATTTTATAAGTCAATCAATTCGTCGTTTTCGTCAAATTTTCCTCAGCAATCCTTCCTCCAGTGCATTTTAATTGAAACCTTGGCATTACCAATATTAAAATATCTGATGTAGACACCCCATGGCTTCCTTGTACGCCTATTAAACTATACATCGGTGGCTCAAAAAGTGATTCTGAATTTGGTTACTAGTTTCCGAAGATTTCAGTATCCCAAAGACGACACTCGGCGTCGCGACATCCATCCGTTGGCACACACAGACACACTCTTGTTTCTGAAGGTCTCGTTCCGTTATTATATGTCGTTTTCTTTCAGTTGGTACCAAGTTCCTAAGAGATTTCTTCGAGTTCCTTGACAAAATTAGAACTGTCAATGTCACTAGATAAAGCATTGGAAAACGACGGTTTCAACATTTTAAGAGGAAGGACCCGCATAACTAATATCTTATTCTCATGATGAAGACTTGTTGATCTCACAAATGGGGAGGAAAACCAGTATTTTACACTCAATTTTAACACTTAAAACAAGTAATAAAAATGTTTGATTAGAGTGGAAAAAAAATCGCGTTTATAACCTTATCACCGAACCATATAAATAAATGTCGATATCTCTTTGATGTAAATTTATTAAGACCTTAAAGTAAAGTACCCCTTTTGACTCTTTAATTTCAACCAAAATCAATTATATTATTTATATTGATATGAAAGTCTAATTTACTAAATTTGAGATGTTTTGCATTATATTTTCATATGATTTTTGATGAAAATCTAATATGATCAAGTAAAGTACCACTTCCGGTTTGCCAATTTTAAGCAAAATTTATTATGTTATTTATATTGATGCGTAAGTCTTATATTCCAAATTTGAAAAGTTTTGTATTATATTTTGATATCATGTTTGATGAAAATCAATAATATTCTTCAAGTAAAGTACCATTTCCGGTAATCATGCAGTGACTAAAAAAGGTGGTTCACAACTAGATTTAACAATAATCCTAAATACAAAATTTTAATTTTCCATGGCAAGCCGTTTTTGAGTTATGCGAAATACCGGTATATATAAGATTGAATGAACGTACGTACAGACCACTACGAAACTAGTCAAAATGGATATTTCCGTTGAAATCTGAAAACCGAAAATTTTCGCGATTACAATACTTCCTTTACTTCGTACAAGGAAGTGAAAACGTTAAATTTCCTGTAAATATTACACATAGTATTTTTTTAAATTCGGTACTGCTACTAAGATACGGGGCCGTAAAAATCTGCTAAATTTTAAAAACACATAAAAAGTTGGATTTTCAATGGTTTCGGCTTAATAATTATTTTTTAGTGCAAAATGCATAATAACCAATCTTTTAAAGAATTACATTTCCTACAAGATTCATAGAAAATATTTGTAATTACTCTCAACAGACGTAATTACTCTACAAGAAATATTGAAATAACAATTTTAGAGGAAGTGGACTTTTTTCAGGTTAAGGAAGTAAAAATTGTGGAACTTAACAAAAATGTTAAACATGTACAAGAGCTACTTTTTTTGATTTTTGTTTAGAAAAATTACGAATTACATCTTCAAAGTCTCTTTCTTTAAGTACATCACTTTCTTTCGACATCATCAACTATTTTCATCAAGTATGACTTCATGTTTGATGAGAAGAGGGGTATAAATATACACCAAAAATGTGTGTAAAAAAATGGAAAGTACATAAGCAAATAATTAAGGATAAATATAGTGAAATTGGCCTATATAGGGTATCAGAATATAAATTATTTTACAAATTTTCTATTTTGCAGGAAATACATCTTTAATAAATGTTCATGATATAATTTTAATAAAAAAAGTGAGTGTGCTTGTTACCACACGCTGGAAGTGTAAGTTCTTTCAGATTCCATTTCAGAATTTATTTGTCTTATCCTGATCGGACAATAGATCGCAGCACTGAAACACATAATCTTCGGCCGATCGTCATTTTTCACTTCTATAATATTTTTTAAAATTTGAAAAATGGAGTGAATTCAGCAGCAAAAAAATCTAGAGAGCTGCTATTTTAAATTATTTTTATTTTGCTTACTTATTGAATATTTTGATCACTTCTATGAATAAAGAAAACATGAAATAAATGGCGGGATAAACTGGCCCGTAGTTGCGCATCGCGTATCCCGACAGATCTTGCTTCTTAGAATATCTCCGGAAATAGTTATCCGATTTTGAAGGTTGACGTGTCATTCGATCAAGCATTTTTACTTCGATCAACCACTTTAGTTTTTAAAGTGGTCGTATTTTAAAAAAAACAAGTCGCGCGAGCGATGTCAACGGATAACTTTTAGAAAATACGAATTTTTCCTCTCTATTGCCATTCTTGAATTCATAGCTTCTCAAAGGATTGAGCTACAATTTTCTATGGCATATCGTTTTAAAGAGGATTAACCAAGCTCCATTTTGGCTTACTCACAATTTACCTAATCGTTTTAGTTTGCGAAAAAAATGAATCCAAAGTTTCAAAGTTTTGAAAAAGTGAAAATGCAGAAACCTATACTATGATTGAACGAAATGAAGTAGGGTTCTTCCTGTTTAAAATGGTATGCCTATAACAATTGTAGCTCATTCCGTCAACGACTTACAAGGAAAAGAACGGACGAAGACGTCCAGAGTCGTCGTCCGAGAGTATCCTAAGGGCTGCGCACTGCGCCGCGTGGTCCCCACTCCTGTTATTATTGCATTGTCATCCACTCCTAAGATATGTTCCAAATTTTTTAGTCTCTAGCTCATCGGGAAGATAATAAATAGATGAGAAATTGTAGGCTGGATTTAGGTAGGTTCCGGTACATGACGCAAGTTTGCTTATTTTATCCCATCCCAAAAGTAACCAACGAGCCAAAAGAAGTGTACACTTCAAAAATATTGAAGGCAAATGAGGAAGTTTTATAGAGTTGGGTATAGCGTTATAGCGTTTAGTTCAAGTTTTTAATTTTTTTTTGCTATAATCATGTTTTTCTCTTACGATGTCTTGCAGGGATCTCATCGGAACCACTACCTGTAGGTTCCTTAGGGCTGCAAGGGTTTGTGAACCCTTGGCGACCATAACAAAAGCTGGACAGGTGACCCTTGGATTTCTTGAAAGGTTTATTGCTTTATTCGCCCTCACTTCAACTTTCTTAAACCCAGGTTCTTGGTATAATTCCATATAGTAAAACGGTCCACTGTCCTTCTTTTCGGATTGGAGAGAAAATATTCCTCTTCCAAATTGGCTGATTTTCGGATGATTTACTTCCTTGTACGCAATAATGAATCGCGAAAATTTTCGGTTTTCTGATTTTAACGGATATATTCATTTTGACTAGTTTCGTCGTGGCGTCTGTACGTACATTCGTACGTTCGTATTTCGCATAACTCAAAAACGGTTAGCCGTAGAAAGTCAAAATTTTGTATTTAAAATTATGGTAAAATCTAGTTGTGAACCTCTCTTTTTGGTCACTGCATGATCATCGGAATCACCGGTAATCACCGGAAGTAGTACTTTATTTTAAGTTCATTATTGATTTTCATAAAAAATACAACTAAAATATAATACAAAATTTCCCGAATTAGATATATAAAAATTACATATCAATGTAAATAACAATAAATTTTGGTTGAAATTGAAGAGCCGAAAGGGGTACTTTATTTGAAGGTCATTATTGATTTTCATAAAAAATACAAATAAAATATAATACAAATTTTTTAGAATTTGCTATATAAAAATTACATATCAATGTAAATAACTTAATAAATTTTGGTTAAAATTGGCAGACCAGAAGTGGTAATTTACTTGATGGTCATATTAAACTTTCATCAAAAATTATATTAAAACATAACGCAAAACTTCTCAAATTTCGTAACTTAGACTTTTATATCAATATACATAATATACTAGATTTTGGTTGAAATCGAAGAGCCGAAAGGGGTACTTTATTTGAAGATCATTATTGATTTTCATAAAAAATTATATTAAAACATAATGCAAAACTTTTCAAAATTGATAAATTAGACTTTTATATCAATAGATATAATATATTAGATTTTGGTTGAAATCGAAGAGCCGAAAGGGGTACTTTATTTGAAGATCATTATTGATTTTCATCAAAATAATATTAAAACATAATGCAAAACTTCTCAAAATTGATAAATTAGACTTTTATATAAATAGACATAACATATTAGATTTTGGTTGAAATTAAAGAGCCGAAAGGGGTACTTTATTTGAAGATCATTATTGATTTTCATCAAAAATTATATTAAACCATAATGCAAAACTTCTCAAAATTGATAAATTAGCCTTTCATATCAATAGACATAATATATTAGATTTTGGTTGAAATCGAAGAGCCGAAAGGGGTACTTTATTTGAAGATCATTATTGATTTTCATCAAAATAATATTAAAACATAATGCAAAACTTCTCAAAATTGATAAATTAGACTTTTATATAAATAGACATAATATATTAGATTTTGGTTGAAATTAAAGAGCCGAAAGGGGTACTTTACTTGAAGGTCATTATTGATTTTCATCAAAAATTATATTAAAACATAATACAAAACTTCTCCAATTTGGTAAATTAGACTTTTATATCAATATAAATATTATATTAGATTTTGGTTGAAATTGAAGAGCCGAAAGGGGTACTTTATTTGTATGTCATTATTGATTTTAATAAAAAATACAACCAAAATATAATACAAAATTTCTAGAATTTGCGATATAAAAATTACATATCAATGTAAATAACTTAATAAATTTTGGTTAAAATTGGCAGACCAGAAGTGGTAATTTACTTGAAGATCATATTAAACTTTCATCAAAAATAATATTAAAACATAATGCAAAACTTCTCAAATTTGGTAAATTAGACTTTTATATCAACATACATAATAAATTAGATTTTGGTTGAAATTGAAGTTAATTATAATGATTCCGTATTTGATCTTCAA